>CM049842.1:36492956-37692956 GCA_027422415.1 Schizothorax lantsangensis | reverse complement strand
AGATATTGTTATGTTAATGAGAGAGAGTTCTAATCTCTTCGGTTCCGTAAAGAGAGCGATTTTGAGCTTAGCATCAGCTGAATGCTCGGTCAAGAGCTGATGCCTTACTCTCTTCATCTTGTACTAGTTGAGTCCTCTTAGAATCTCTATTTCATCTGCTCACTCAGCCATTTACACTAGACTCCACACTTGCAGAAATCATGTCTAATCAGAATAGGAGCAGAATAAAGAGACAGGAGAGGTGAGTTGACAGATGGAACTGTCACTGGTTCATTGCTTTAACTTCTGTTGTAGTTTCTAAATGTACCATGTATAGATAGCAGAGTATTTTATTGCAATATGTCCATTTACTGTACAGTGGGATTCTTTTTTTGCATTTCACTCTAAATTTGTGTGCATGAAGACCGCACTGCAAGAACAGACAGAAGAAGAAGAAGAAGAAAAAGCAGAAGTCTAAGTGACAAATACACTAAAAAAATCACACTGTACACAATTAAATATAAATTTCTTACAGTTACATACTGTGTTGTACTGTGTTCTGATTACTGTTCCTGTGAGATCAACGCAGGTCTTTTGTCAGAAGACTTAAAGAAAAATATCATCAACATAATGCATAATGATTAAGTCAATATAAGCCATTCTGCAATCAATCTTCTCTCAGAGCATAACTATAAAAAAGTAAATATTTTCATATCTCTGAATCTACAGTACATATTGCAGTATTATGCTAAACACGGTACAAGTAATGTATATAGTCTTGTAATAGCCATTAAGAGAGTTGTGATATTAGTTAAATCCAACAGTTTATGTGTGCTGTTCAGAAACACTAATATACTAGCTAAAAGCATAATAACTGCAGACTAATCAGCTCTAGGTTCTCAGCCAAAGGGAACAATAATCATAGTAATGGCGACTTTCAAACAAAACACTGTTAATTTACAACTGTTTGTCCCACAATGCAATGTGATTATATATTTTTTTGTTTATTTATTTATTGTAAATTTTTGTGTTGTCAAAGAAAATTGAGCTGGCCCGGTCAGTGCATTGGTTAAACAATTAGCTACAAATTACATATATAGAGTTCCAGAATCTCACAGCATGCTGAAAATGTGGGATGCAATGTCTAATTTAAACATAAAAGTAAACAGAAATCTAAAAATAAAAAATAAAAATGACAAAATTATTATTATGCACTTTTTCTTAGTTATCATTTCAAGTAAGTCAATTGATCATATGACTCCTTTACAGAAGGAGGACAGATCAGTTGAGATTTATTTACCAAGAAACTAGAACTTGGTGACCATTTCCACTATTATTCCAATATCGATTGTAATTAAACAAGTCACAAAATGTCAGCCAGTAATAGCAATATAAATGTCCAATAGTGTCTATACAGACATTGACTGTTAAAAACAGCCATTGTATACAAGTAGTGTTTATTTTGTGGTTAGAAAATAAAAATGTACTTATTTTTGTGGGATACATAAACTCAAAATATCTTTACAGCCCACTTTTTATTTATTGTTGTTATTTGTTGTTTTTTGGTATACTTGTATACCATGTCTGTTTCAAAATGGCTTTTAATTTGCAAGAGTAGTTTCACACACCTAGATTCCAGTCATGCTTTAGTAGTTGAAACAACTTGCAGAGCATTTTTGTGTAATAACCATGTTGCCGATCTAATCACAATCTTTAAACATAACATCGCCACAATGGAAACCTCCTTTTAACATTGTGAGAGAGCATTTAATTGATTTGAGGCAATGAATGTACTCAAATTATCTGAATGTATTTAACTTGTTTACAGCATGCACTGATGTGTGCAGTATATAATACTTATTAAAGAGGAAATTAAATGTGTGGTATTCATGTTATGACATCAGTATTGAAATGTCATATTTTATCTTTCCATACATACAGTGTGAGCACTAAGCCGTGGAATCTGAAGGGTCCTTAAAAATTCAATTTCAATTCAATTCACGTTTATTTGTATAGCGCTTTTTACGATGCAATCGTTGCAAAGCGCTTTACAGGAAATTAAGTTTCTACAATATATTTATACATTGTAGAAACTTAATATATTAATTTATGGCAAAATTTGTTAATTCTGCATGTTGTTGGTGGATCAGAGGTTGGCCTCCATCAGAGGTCCTCCGAGGGGTCGGCATCATCTCTTCTCAGGTGTTTGGTCATCTCAGATCATTTAAGGGCTGGATCCAGACTGAAGCTTGTGTAACTCCTAGTTACCACGGGATGTTAATCCCGTGGCAGAAACAGAGAAACAAAGAGACATAATTAGCGTAGCTGTTGTTCCATTCAAGCAAAAATTATTTGTTCAACCCAAGCTAAAGAATAATAATGTGCGTTTTGATCAGATATAACTGTAGTACACGATTTATGAGATGCATTATATGAATGCATTATGTGAATGCTTGGCTAAAGAGATGTGTCTTTAATCTAGATTTAAACAGAGAGAGTGTGTCTGAACCCCGAACGTTATCAGGAAGGCTATTCCAGAGTTTGGGAGCCAAATATGAAAAAGCTCTACCTCCTTTAGTGGACTTTGCTATTCTAGGTACTACCAAGAGTCCAGAGTTTTGCGACCTTAGGGAGCGTGATGGATTGTAGCGAGATAGAAGACTAGTTAGGTACGCAGGAGCTAAACCATTTAGGGCCTTATAGGTAAGTAATAATATTTTGTAACTGATACGGTACTTAATAGGTAGCCAGTGCAGAGACTGTAAAATTGGGGTAATATGATCATATTTTCTTGACCTGGTAAGGACTCTAGCCGCTGCATTTTGGACTACTTGTAGCTTGTTTATTGAAGATGCAGGACAACCACCTAGCAGTGCATTACAATAGTCCAGTCTAGAGGTCATGAATGCATGAACTAGCTTTTCTGCATCAGAAACAGGTAACATGTTCCTTAGCTTGGCAATGTTTCTAAGATGGAAGAATGCTGTTTTTGTAACATTGGAAATATGTTTTTCAAAAGACAAGTTGCTGTCTAATATAACACCCAGATTTTTGACTGTAGAGGAAGTAACAGGACATCCGTCTAGTTGCAAATTGTAATCCAAGAGATTCTGTGTACTGTTATTTGGTCCAATAAGTAATATCTCTGTCTTATCTGAATTTAATAGGAGAAAATTATTGGTCATCCAATCTTTTACATTTTTAACACACTCAGTTAACTTAGATAATTTAGAAGTTTCGTCTGGTCTTGTTGAGATATATAGTTGAGTATCATCAGCATAACAATGGAAACTAATCCCGTATTTTCTAATAAAAAGACTCATAACATGCATTAAAAGCAATAAACCTGTGCTTTCGAACATTCCAGGCCAAGCACCACCAACAAAACACTTATGCCACAATTACAGATGTATAAATGTAATATAATATGTCTGCATTATATTATAAAATACCTAATGAAAGTCTTTCTATTCTATAGGGAATCCTGAAGAAGTAAAATACAAAAATTGTGTCACATTTTCCACAGAAACATGAATTATCACAACTCGTTTTAACATAATAAATGATAATAAATGTTTCTTGAGCAGCAAATCAACATATTAGAATGATTTCTGAAGGATCATGTGACACTGAAGACTGGAGTAATGATGCTGAAAATTCAGCTTTGTGTCACAGTAATAAATTACATATAATAATAATAACAATCACTCTAGAGAGCTTTTGTTTGGACATATGATTCATCTGTATTTTTCTATTTATAAATCTAGTCTCTCTTGGATTTGTGGTTGAAGATTGCAGTACACTTTCACATTACATAACATCATCTGTCATATAAAATGTTATACAAGGTTATTGGCTGTTAATTAATCACAGTAAAATCTTCATGATCTCTCCTCGTGATCTGTAGCTGATATATCTGATATTTTGTTTTAATTTGACCCTTGGAGCACATGCAGGGGCGTAAATTTCATCTAACAGTAGGGGGGGACAATAAACATAAAATTTATCGAGCAATTTTTGAAGGGGACACAAATAATACAGCCAAAATTGTACTTGTACGGATAGATATGTGTACACAGCATGTGTATAGCATGGAGACCGTGTTTAAATATTAGTTCGGTTCATATTGTTCACCACGCGGTCATATTATAATTATTATTTTGTGTCCTTCACATAGTATAGGTTTCGTCTAGGACTGAGGACTTCTCTTTAGATATTCTCTGATCTGCCACTTAACATCATATTGAGCAAAACCCAACACATCGGTAGGTCTACAATATTAGCCTAATATCAGTTCAGGCTTATCGCCGTGTTAGTTAGTGGGTGACAAGCTACGGAATTAAGCTTGGTAACCTTATAATCGCTCACAGAAAAATACATCACATATCATCATTTTTTGTCATGACTAATTTATTTAATGATCCAGCATCATCTGTATTAAATAGAAAGAATCATTTCACACAATGTATATATATAGAGAATAAAATAGCCTTGACAGCCTAAGTTACTTACAAATAACTACTGAATAACTTTACTCTCTCCCACCGGGCTCGTGTGTGTATCAGTAAAGTGGGAAAGGAGGCAGTGGACCAAACCACTGTGAGGCAAGGGAGGGGGACTGAAAACATTTCTGAACTTAAAGGCTTTTTTGCATTTATTTTGTTTTACTACTTACACAATTATTTTAAGTATATGTCCATTATATTATTTACAATACACAGAGTCACTTGTAATTATATTTTTAGGGGGGTCAACCCTCTGATAGGGGGGGTCCTGTCCCCCCCGTCCCCCCCGGGATTTACGCCTATGTGCACATGGTCCTGTTTTAATGGTCTTATCTCATATGAGACACAGTAAACACAGCTTTGATGTCTCTCACATACAAGCTATCTTTGTTTATTGCTGCAGATCGGTACGAGACAGTTCCAGGTTGTCAGTGAAAGAAAGCAGTGAGTGCTGATGAGCTGTCATAAACTGGAAGCTGGATCTAAATTAATTTCCTGCTGCTGTGATCCTGCAGAAAGCTAGCCAATGGAAGTCAAATGTTTGAGCGGTAGATAAGACATGGACTGTTGGACAATCAAATTGATGCCACAATATAGTAAATAATGGAGAAAAAACACACACACAGCATAAAATGGTGCAGTAGAGAGTAACATTTTGCAGGACAAATTAACAAGAACAGCTGATACATGTGAATGATAGGAAGAGTAGAAACTGGAACTTAACATTTCTTTAGTTTGGACATTTATAATGTCACAAAATATTTATGTTTCAAATAAATGTTGTCATTTTGAACTTTCTATTCATTACAAAATGTTGAAAATTGTCATGGTTTCCATAAAAAAAATAATAAGCATCACAACTGGTTATTATGGTGGGTGGGTGTGGTGTGCACAACCCCGCACACCACACCCACCCACCCACACACACACACACACACACACACACACACACACTGTGACAAGCACCAGTCACTTTGTACAGCATTGGACTGACCTCATTCAACTACCTCTTCTGACAGTCTGAATAAAGACTGCTCTCTTTGTGTCACTTTAAATAGAATAGACTTAATAAGCTCTTTGCACTACACCATTCATATTCTGCACTGTCTGTGTATTTCACTGGTTTGCACTATCTACCATGTGCCTTATGCCACTTTATCTATTTTTTATTATTATTATTATTTTTATTTTTATTTTTTTCTACATGTCCTTATTTGTATATTTGTGCGTTCTACTGTTAGTGTTTAGTGTTATCTGTATGCACCAGGGAGTAAGAGAGTAATGCAATTTCAATGCTCTGTATGTATGTACGGTACGTGTGGTAGAATTGACAATAAAGCTGACTTTGACTTTGACTTTGAACTGTTTTCCTGGACATGCCCCCAATTGTTATGATCCTAACAATCGGGGGCTCGTCCGGGATCTGAACCCAGGACCTTTTGCACCTCCACAAGTTGGAAGCTGCAGTCCCACTTTATATAAGGTGGCCTTAACTACTATGTACTTACATAAGTACAATGTACTTACTATGTTCATATTGTATTGCAAAACACTTTTGCTGCTATTGAGGTTGGATATGGTAAGGTTAGGGACAGGTTTGGTGGTATGGGTAGGTTTAAGGGTGGGTTAGGTGTAAGGGATGGGTCAACAGTGTAATTGTTAATGTAATTACAGAAATTAATTTCAGATGTAATTACATGCAGGTATTTTAAAGATATAAGTACAATGTAAAAACATGTATGTACACAATAAGTACATTGTACCAAAATATTTATTTAAATGTAAGTACATAGTAGTTAAGGCCACTTAATATAAAGTGGGACTGAAGCTTCTAATGAATGTTAATTTTGAAATTGACATATTACAGACACATTTTCAATTGCTAGCAATGACAAACGAGGCCCCCAGTTGTCCTAAACCTCCATAGTCTAGGTGTGATATTTTCAGTGCTTATTAAACATCACAGCATACATGTTTGATTGCTATTTGGATGAGTAATTCCTTACTGAATTTGAAATAAACGAAAAGATGTATTTAAACGCTCTAAGCGCTGCTGTGCTCGTGTACCTCGCAGGTCCTGCCGTGACCGCAGTCAGGCTGAGTATTATCAGACGCTTCTCTCCGTGTTGAACGAGATGGAGAATTGGCTGATAGAAGCCTCTTGTCTTTCCACACACACTGAGTCTGTGAGAGAGCATTCAGCCGGCCGGGCCCGACGCCAGCACAATCTCGGCCCACAACCAGCTTTTGATTAAACCACAAGGTTATCAGCTCCGATTCTCTGCCCTGCTCTCCTCTCTCACGGGCTGCTTCAGAAATATATGTTTTCCTCATGACTTAATAAAAGCTAGCCAAGCCTCTCTTGTATTCATCTGTTATAAATATTCCTCGTTTGCACTCTCTCTCTTTGTTTCTCTCCTACACAACTAATAGAGGACAAAATGGCTCTGTCATTTCATAGTGTTCAGAGTTTATCAGCCCTATTTTCTCTCTCTCACCACTCTTGTCCATATGTCTCTGTGGGAGTGTAACATGATAAATCTTCTCAAGGTCCATAGGCGGAATTGCTTCCCTCAGAATTGTGTAACACGGGGAAATATTCATCTGAACAACAATATCTCTTTCTCCATGCCCACGCGTTGAACCTTGAAATCAGAAAATTGCCCATGTGGCCTTCCATGAGAAACTTTCTAATGAAAGCATCTATTAATCACCAGAGTTCACATATTAAAACGAAAAATAGCATTGATGATCAGAATCATCCTGGTTGAATATTTTTCATCATCATTTAAAGAGGTCATGAAATGGAGAATCAAAATATTTTTGATATTTACACATATTAAAAACAACTGAACATTCCAGAACTCAAAACTAACTCCCCGGTTTAAAATATGTATTTATACACTAATTAAAAACAAAGATTTGAAATCTGGAGAATCATGATTCTCCTTAAAATGCTTCTAAGGCTTCACTGGCGTATGCAATCATGGAGGCATGTTCTGAACAACTCATGTCTGTCTATCAATCACAAGAGTGATACTGCTGTTAGCTAATGAAAGACTTTTTGGTGCAAAAAACTTTGCATACATAAAACTTTAGAAACTAATCTCGAGAAACATAATATAAAAATCTGTAACTGCATTTCATGAGCATCATGACCTGTGATGGGTATAATATGTAAGGGCTCATGTACAGACATGGTTTAATGCTTTTTATGCATTAGTGATTCAAGCCAGCGACTAAACTTCATGCTTGACATCAACTTCACACTGTTCCCGGTAGTAGCCTGAAAACCATATTTTCTCTATATTGTGATTATTATATATATATGATCAAAGATCACTCTCTTTAAAATCACTGGAGCAGCGTGAGTCGATCATGATTTGATTTCTGCATCTTCACCAAAACTCCCGCTATAATCTAATCTATAATCACACAGTTCACACTGTTCAACGAGTATCTTATTTACATTCTGTTTGCACTGTTTTAGTTATATGAAAGTGTTTGTGAGATTGCAGAAATGACGTTGCAATAAGTAGATGATTGTGATCATCGTGTGTCAGTAGACATGACTGCAATGGGTGTAGTTCTAAATATAATACTATAATCAACACTTTTCACCCATTAGTTAATCTTGGCATCTGTTTTAGTAAAAACGTAGTAATAGTTTTCAAGGGTGTTCCACATGTAATGCTGATTTCACATGCAAAGATATTTTACAGCAGACTCACAGCAGACACGCTCCTTCCAATTCGTTCAATTCAGAGGTTAAATTCAGGTTTAAAAATGACCATTTACATCTAAACTATGACTGTTTTAGATGAAAAACACTGCAAAGATAATAAGGAAACTTTATAAAATAATGCATTTCATAACCCCTATAAAAATGCATTTCATGACCCCTATAAAAACAGGCTGAGAGAAAGAGAAGGCATCATGCCAGTGTTGTTGGAGCATGTAAATAATCCCACATGTCAGCAGAATCCACACAATCAACAAATACTGATGTGAATGTTAAATATAAGGACGTCAGGAGGTCTTTGCAATGGAACAGAAGACTTGAAATAAATTAATAATTTGATCAAATCATGACTAAATTGTATCATGGCTATGGCTCTGACAGTTCAGAATCTCAGGTACATATATGATCATATAAGTATTAATCACAATGCCGTTTCTCTCTGTAATCCTCTATGATGGCATTTGTAGGAAAGGAAGACACATTTTTCAGTTAGAAAGTGAACTTCAATTAGCTAGACCACCATGTTTCATGTTTCCTCATATTGAAAATTTAGAATTATACCTGTAAATATTAAATAAGGAATCTGTAGTTATATTGTACAGTTTTTTTTTTCTTTTTCACATAACAGCTTGTTAAATAGTATATAATAGCTCCCAGAATAAATGTAAATAGTACTACTACTGTTACTACTACTAATACTACTACTAATAATAATAACAACACGAAAGCATAACATTCATGTTATTTTGAAGAATATTTGACTTTTGTTGTATAGATATACCGTTTTGTACTGTTTTTAAAAGTCCCTTCGGCTCACCAAGGCAGCTTTTATTTGATCAAAAATACAGCAAAACAGTATTAATGTTACAGCAAAAACAGTAAATATTATTACAATTTAAAATAACCGTTTTATATGTGAATATATTGTAGAATGTATTTTTTTGCTGTGATCAAACTCAATTTTTACACTAGACGCTAAACACTAGAGTGAGTCACGGCATTCAGAAACGCTGAGGAAAACGCATAATGTATTTATAGTAAGGAGCCCTTGAATGGTACGTTATTTGTACAGTTTTCTGTTGAACATGAGTCCTTCAAAGAGAGTCTCTTAAAACACTTTGAAACTTTGTTCAAAAAGAATTCAATGACTTCAAGTAGCATACAAACTCACTTCAGATATAACCTTACAGGCATTCGAAGGACAACCATTTATAGGCAATCTACCTGCACAATAGCTCAAATCATCATTGAGAGCCGTTTGATTGAAACCTCTAAATCAGAATAATTGGCACATCATCTGGAGGACCAGCACTTACTGCTGCAGAAGCATTTTAGTGCATTTGAACCTTCATTTTTAAAGATGGAAAGGCTAATTTTCTGCCGTGTCTAACAGAAGGGCTGCTCCTGCACTGATTTGAAGGTACAGGTATCTGTCATATGCTGATGTGCTCACAGCAAATGAATTATTAAGCAGTTGGCTATTAAACTAATTGCTTCTGTTACGTCTGAATGTGCAGTTTCACTCTAACTGCCAGACATTTTTATTTCTTTCCTTTTTATTTCTTTTTCATTTCTTTTTGTTAAGTGGCACTATTAGGCAACTCATATATGTCTTTGCTTCTGTCTCTTTTTATTTCATGTGTAAGAAGAACTATTTTGCATTTTCAGAGTATTGAAGTGCAAGTTAAAATGTTCAAATGTAACCCGATAGAGAATTTTCTATTGGTTGTTTCATTATTTTCTATATTTTTGTATATGTTAGTATAGAATGCAAAAAAAAAAAAAAAAAATTGCTAATATCTTGTTTCCTTAGCATTTTGTTATTTGTATACTATATATATTAGTTATAGAGTACTGCTATTGACAGTAGTCTTTATTCAGAAATTTTTGACCGAATGCCACGATTGATTTAGGTATTCCATACAGCTGTGTAATAAATTGCAATAGATTACTTCTATCGGTCATTACTGTATGTTAGTTGTGGTCAGCAACCATTGCCCTGTCGATCTTCTATTTCACTTTCTCCGTTTGTTCCAGTGCAATAGATGTGCCTAAATGTGCTTGTTTTCATAAGAATAAGCCGTGAAATGGGAGCCTTTAAATGGGATGAATATCATTATCATAGTGGGAGTACAGATGGGTGCATATTATTTCTAATATTCACTGCTTCAGCTCATGAAATATGAATGTCTGCCTGTGCGGTTTGTAAAATGACTTTTCTCATTGCTTTGTTTCCTCTCCAGCCAGAGATGGTTTTGAAATTACCCTTCACATTCAAGTGAAGTACTACTGTATCTTATCTGATTTCTCTTGCTTTTCAGATTTGGCCTTTGTTTTAATTTGAAGAGTATGTTAGTTGGAGTGTGTTTTAGTTTTCCTATGTCACTTTTATATTTTTGTTTGGTTTGTTTTATGAATCATGAGCTTGTAAACTCTAGGAAACTTCAGAAAGCATCCTGATTTCCATATGCATGAATACAGCAAAATTGGAAACAATTAAAATTGTACTGCATGATTTGTTACATTGGCCACTTTTGGTGACAGAAATAAACCAGACCTCAAACAAATATTTAAGTTTATTCTGGTAATATTAACGTAACACTAAGGCATGCTGATTATTTTGTCATTGTTGAAATTAATTTGCAAACTTATTTTTAAATTCTGTGTTTATAGACCTCATGTTCATGTTTAAAAGAGATGAATGCATAGACATGTATACTGTTTCTTCACAATATATATATATATATATATATATATATATATATTTTATTTATTTTTTTAAGAAGAAAGGATCTGACAATTCTTTCATCATTTATAGTCTCATATGGAAGCTTGTTTCCACTATGAAAAAAATATATGCATAACATAAATAAATTATTAAAAGGTAATTGCAACATTTTCACTTAAATTGTACATCTCACAACTGTGAATTTATACCTTGCAATTTTGAGTTTACGTCTCACAATTCAGGCTTTTTTCCTCATAATTCTATAAACTGGTGCAAAATAACATAAAAAGATGTTAACTCAAAATTGCAAGATATAACCTCGAAATCCTGAGGGGAAAAACAAAGTTTTGACTGCAAGATATAGGTTGTAATTGCCTTTTTATTGCATTATGTTGTGGCAAAAAACAAGCTTCGATACTCTCATGTCATTTTAACACAACAGTATTTTCCCCCCATTTAATGATATTTAAAATTAATTTATATTTAAATATATAAGTATTTATGTAAGTATTTGTTTTTAAATCATACAATGTTGTTTATGCCTCAGTGACTTTCACACCATGCTTGACACAAACATTATTTTCCCTATGTAATGATATATTTACAGTATGAATAGTCCCAAAAATAGACTTTTGATGTTGATTTGAAATATGACATGGACATATTTCTGTGAGATTCACCCAACAATCCCTTTGTCCCTGAGGAGGTGTATCATTCTCGTGTCCTCGGCTCCTAGCATCACCTTCTGAGAGCTGAGTAGCTCTGTGATACCTTTCAAGATAAGAACCATCAGATAGTGAAGGTATCGGAGACAGAACCAGCTCTCACATGTCACTCTTCCCACTTTACTTGACTGCATCTAGGACGAACTGTACTTTGAAAACCTTTTGTCTGGAGCAAATCCATGTGTGTACGATAGCACTGGGTGCAACATGGTCATGCAGTTGATTTGCCAGAGGGATAAATGAACATAATCTGTCACTGTGTTGTGCTCTCTGCAGGGGAATGCAGCTGTCTGGAAGGTTATGCCCCTGACCCCGAGCATAAACATCTCTGCGTCCGCACTGATTGGGGCCGCAATGAAGGGTGAGTGCTGCAAACCACTCTGTCAGTGCCTCACAAATAGGCCAAACTAAAAGCCAGGATGGGAGGGAGATGAGCTGGGGGAAGAGAGAGACTGCAACACACAGAGAGAGATACGATTCATCACCTCACCTCATGCCAAGTGTAGTAACTACTCTTCCTGTCGCTTGTGGAGCATGTTAATGAACTGACTCTAGCAAACAGCTGGTCCAAAAAAATTACAGCAGAACTTTTGGCCCAGACATCGACTCCAGTCTGATACTTAAAAAACCTGGAACAGTGTTACACTTGAATATAACAACAACAGCAATCATGCCTCCAGAAAATTTAAACAAGCTAGGTCAAAAGTAATCTAAAAGTAATCAAAGAGTAGTCTGATAATATTACCTAAAATGTGTAATGTAATGGTTATGTTACAAACTGCGATTTATGTCATGTAAGTTGGAATCAGTAACAGATTACAATTTGTAAGCAATCTACCCAGCACTGGCAAATGGATAGCAACACCATAGCATCATAGTGGTCAGTACTGCACCTAACGACCACCCAGTTCTCTTTAGTAACCACCTAGCAACAACCTAGAAACACTGCAACATCCTAGCATCACAATACACTTTTTTTTTTTTTTGCCACTTCGGATAAGCACCTCTGACATTTTGTTCAGAAAATGTGAAACTCTAGTTCAGAGGTGTGCAATTCTGATCCTTCAGGGCCACCTTCCTGCAGAGTTTAGCTCCAACAGACCTGAAGTTTCCCTTTATCCTGAAGACCCTGAGTAGCTGGTTCAGGTGTATTTAAACACGGTTGTAGCTAAACTCTGCAAGACATTGGCCCTCCAAGAGTAGGATTGGACACACTTGATTTAGTTAATTACTGTTACTATTATCATTTTTCAGTTAAAATCCTTAGCATTTATACTCACAAAGACTTTTTGTGTGTTTGTCCCACAGTCCGTGGCCTTACTCAAACTTGGAAAGAGGTTACGACCTTGTCACAGGCGAACAGGCTCCAGAGAAGATTTTCAGGTAAGAACCAGATCTCCCCACCTGTCTGTCCTCTAAAATAAGGTCCCATGCTAAACACAACAGTCCCCAGGGTGTCCCTGTCAAGGCAGGGCCTCCCCGCCTGCTGTCAGCTGCCCTCATACTGAACACAGGACTTCACAGATTGCCTGTGGGGCAGCACTGTGGGTTTCCTGGTAGGAGTTGCCCTAGGCATGTTCCACCTGAAAGAGTAGGGAGATCTACTGGAGCCCTGGGCCTCTTTCTATTTAAAAGCAGGGTCTAGGGCCACTGTGAGTGTTTAGTGTGTCCATATATTTATTTTTCATGTTCTCAAGAAAATGGTGGAGATAGAAAGGGAACGAGGACAGGTCACAAACCGCAGCATGTCACTTTGGATTTCTCGATGTTTCTGTCCTGCAGGCGTGACAGTCTGAAAAACTTCTGCCCTTAAAATATCTGCTGTAACTCATCACATGTATTGCAGCAAGCCTGACTGCAGCCTGAATGTTGCATGTTGATTTTTCTAACCAAAAAAATGCATAAATGTAACCAAGCTCATTGGAACTATGTGACTACATTTCTCAAAAAACTCAAATACAGGTACTTTTCGCTGCACTTTTCAGATTACACATCCAGAAGAGGCACTATAAGCAAGTACATTTGCATAGGCAAGTACATTTTTGTAAAAAGAGCTACTAATTTTGCAAGTAAGTTATGTTTGTTATGTTTCACAGTGCTAAATAACATGTTACATTTTCTTTGAAACAATCATATTTGATTATTGCAACATTTTATTATGTTGGTTAATGCATGGTAATTAATTTGTTGAAGAAGCCATTCTATTTTAGTTTGCTTCTACAAGTCCTTGATCTCTTTTATCGGACCCAAGCACTTCACATCACAAGTGCAATGTTGTGCCGGGTGCGCTTCTGAGCAAGTTCACTATGCAGGAAATCCATACATGTTATGTGATTCACACATAAAATGCATTAACAGAAGCAAACTTTGTTGGTGTTTTACTCTCTATTTACTCTTTAGTGCCTCTAGTCTTCCTTTGGCTGGATGCTGTAGTGAAATGTATGTATGAAACATAGACCGTTACATGTTTCCATTTTTAAGTTATTAACACATAAAAGTGAGACATGTCCTAAACATTTAAAGACGAGAAAGAACGTGCGTGTTAATGCAAAATTCAGTTGCTTATGGATGCTGATCAATTACAATTATCCAAAATAGTCATTATCATATTTATTTGCTATATAACCATTATTTACTTGAATTTTCTGCATATACTGTTACTGTGATACAAAATTACTCGCACCATGATTTAGGACTTTGTCATGCAGTCCACCCATATAGTTTCAGCCATTTCAACTAAAACAAATGTGTATTTTACGCAGGACAATTACCTGATGTAATGACTATTTCTCACTTTGATTATCCCTATTAAATTATGTCTGTCGTTAATTAAACGCGGAGATATATTCCATTATTTTCCTCATTTTCAGACTACAAGCATAAAGCTGTTTATTTTTCCTTTGGATCTAAACGCGAAGGTGAAAATAAATGAAATTTATATCATCCCGTTGACTCTCTCCTTACTCACCCAAGCTGTCATCACTCTTAACCACCTGACAACTCAAGCCATTTAGTTCAGCTGGCAGCAGTTGACTGATAGTGGACTGAGGAAAGCAATCGATGCCCTCTGAAGTGTCAATTGATGGGCCGAAGCAAGGCCTGGGCTATCGCTGTCTTATTTATGAGTGGAAGTATGCATTGATCCAGAGTAATTCAGATGTGCTTGTCTATATCCAAGGTCAATGGCTGGCCAGACTCAGACCTGAGCTTAAGTGCGGTTGTGCCCTTGTGTCAGATCGCTATGATATATGATAAGAGTGCATGTTATCATACAAATTTAATTCCCAGAATATGGATTTGTTGGCTAAATTAATATTATATGAGCTCAATTACTTTAGCTCTTCAGTTACCTTGACAAAATAATCATGGTGCTAATAAACAAATTATGAATTAGTCAGCCGTAGTTAATATACATGTCACGTATGTGCCAATCGAAGGGAAATAAAGGAATAATCCCCATGAAGCTGTGGTTTACAGTGAATTTATAACAGTTAAGGATTGTTGTTAGGCACAATACTGTAATAAATTCATTGTAAACCATGGCTTCATGGGGCGTATTGATTTTTATAAAACAGTTATTCTATATACGTAGCAAGGTTTCATAAAATAAAACAAAGCAAATAAAATGTATTGATATTAATTAAAGTATTATTCTTCCGCCAAACAATGTAGTTCCTCAGAAACAGATGTGATTGCAACAAAGTGAAAAGCACAGATGCAGTATTTATGCAATGCAATGCAGATATATTGCAGATGCAATATTTATTTATTTATTTAGCTTTATTTTTATTAGTTGTATTAATTGTACTTATTTTATTTATAAAAAAAAAACATAATACTATTTTTTTTATTTTTCCATCACATTTTTTATTTTCATCACAAGCTCTTCACATGACAAATGAGTTGCAGTTCTCTTTTACAGGTCATGAGCCGCTTTTCCACTGTCGGGCCAGTGCGAGCCAGTGCTTTAAACGGGCCGGGCGGGGCTAATAGCCTCGGACCTGTAGCACCGAGCCCAAAATCACGCTGCGTTTCCACCGTCGGGCCAGAAGCTCCGCAGCGCTTCACTAAAACCCGCCCTTTACACGCCTCTCTAGAACAACGTCACACAACCCCATCAATTCACCAACAAAGAGAAGTTATCAGAAAACTAATAAGAAATAAGTCACTGGAATTAGCGCGATCACAAAACGAACATGATAAAAGCGGCCGTTTGTTTGCATATTTTGTTAAAGATTTCAATCCAAAAGCATCAATGTTTTACATTAATAGGTGATACATTGATCATAATGAATTAATCAGGATTGAAAATTATTCACACAGAAATAAAGCGGTATAAACCGTTATTTCACAAAGGAAAGAGGACACATACCCTACTTTCAGTCGAGTCTGTTTCTGTTTATTTGTAGTCACAGAATACATCACATTTAGAATCATTTCTATATTTTTTTTTTCATAAAAAATACAACCTGAGTAGAAGAGGGAGCTCCTGAACAAAAACCATTATTATATTTTTTTATGACATACGCGGAGCTAAAGTCTTGAGACGACACTTATGACAGATAAAATATGTTACTAAATAAATATACGATTGTGAGAAGCTGACTGAGAAGCTCTTATTTCTTCAAGCGGTCGTTTTTACCATGTTTACTATGGTAATGGCTAGCATGCATAGTCTTTTGCATCGCTTATTTCTGCCTTGTATAATGTGATCATAATCCACATCGGAACTCAAACAGTTGTTTCAAACAATCGCTGCTGTTTGAAAGTGAGTTTTAAGCTAAAATTATTTTAAAAGTCTTTAATACTGTTGTTATAGCTGTTAACTTTATGAAATGATCCGCGACACTGACGCTCTCAAGACGCTGAGAAACTCCGCCTTTGTTCATAACCACTCCTCTAGCCCAAGCTGGCCCGCTTTGGCCCAAGGTTTTCGTCGGGCCAAAAAACCTGGATGTTGGCCCCGAGGAAGCACCGACGAGGCACGATCAAGCCCCGGAAGTGACAGTGGAAACGCGACTGGCCCTGGCACACACTGGCACGCCCGCTTTTGGCCCGACAGTGTAAACACGGCTATGGAGTTGCAGACAGGTTCTGAAATTAAGAGTATGATCACACTAATGTCTTTAATTTTGAAGAATGTGACTAATCCTATTTTCCATTATATGACCACTTCTCCATTATACAATCTGCAATTTCTGCAGATTTGCCATGTATATTTTTATTGTCTTTTTATTATTTAGTTATTATTATTATTTTACTAAACACCTTTGTGTATGTCATTACAACTATTGTCTAGTTTGATGGTCTTTATTTGCACATGCTGTGAAGAACAGATCTTCTCTCTCAGTTAGTGTGGCTTTCTTGTAATAAGCAGCTGTCTATATTCCATCAAGTTCCAGAGGCTCATTGAAATTCAGCTGACACATCACGCTCTTGTGTTCATGTCCCTCACACTGCAGGTCATCCTACAGTCTGGGTCAAGGCCTATGGCTGCCTGTCAGCAAGAGCTTTGTGGTTCCTCCAGTGGAGCTGTCAATCAACCCTATAGCCAGCTGTAAGACGGACGTGTTGGTTACAGAGGACCCTGGAGAAGTGCGGTGAGTTAATCACAGCTCAGCTCAACAAGCCCACCTGTGTGTTTCAGTACATTCTAGACTGAGAATGGACATCAGAAGACAGATATGTGCTGCTGCTGTAACTGATGGGTTGATTGTAATTCATTAAGCCTGGTCTGGATTTTATTTATATATGAGCAGGTTTATTATAGATATGTAATTACATGTCCTTGACCCAGTCAACATATTGCTATTGCACAAACTTGTGTTAGTTTTTTGTTTGTTTGTTTTGTTTTTGTTTTTTGTTTGTTGTTGTTCCCACAAAATCTCTGAACTGACAGATTTTCAAACAGTCTTCCATTAAGACTGTTATTTCTTCTGGAGCTAAAGTGGTTCACATACTTCAGAGTATTTATTTAATTCACTAAGCAACGTTCAGCAACTAGGCCTACACTCTCAGAAAAAAATAATAATAATAAAATTATCACTGGACCAGTAATTTATTAGTATCTTAGTCAAGTGTTAAGCTGTAAACACTTTTAAAAGTGCTATTCTACTCAGCAATGACGGGTGGGTGAAATATCACAGTATTAATATACTGAATATCTGTATTATGTAACGTACGTTGCCTTAATCAAAAATGTTACTGTAATTAATTTTGTCATTGTGTGATACTATTTCATAGTGATTTCCGACATTTTGACAGATAATTGTTTGTATTTACCAGTGAAAACAAACCTGGAAAGAGACGTGAGGATTTGAGGAGAAAAAAACAAACAAAAAAACAAGAGATTCTTTGTCCATTCCAGGCAATTATTAATGGGATATATCGTAAATTAAATCAGGAGAATAGACCACAAAATGTGCAGTATATGTTGTCCTTTTTCATACTATTACAGCGGTATGCGAAGAAAAGAAAAAAAAAAATCATGAGGAAAAGAATGCAGCGACTGAAAAGAGCTCTTGCCATATAGTCATGTTATAACGTCACATTAAAATACCAAGCGTTACGTTATTCTCATGACGTCTGAAATTAAAGCATGAAGGAAAATCGACAGCTCATTCAGTCAAACAAACGGATAAGCTTTATTTGTAGAGCAACCTTATGATTTGAAATTATTAATTTCAGTCTTTCTGAATGGAAGTTCCCCAAACCGGAAGTGCCGGAAATGTAATTCCTCCTACAGCCTTTAAGGTGTACATCCTTTTAAATTGGGACCTTGTATTTTATTTTACCATTTTAATTTAATGTTTTGCAATTGTTTATTTAACTTTGGTTCTGTATTCTATTGAAATTCACTGGATTGTTTTCTCCAGTACATCTCTGTTCTAAGTGAAATGTTCAAGCAGTTATTAATAGACTTCTCAAAGCCCTTTATCTGACATTACTCTTGCCTCTTCATTTCTGATAGCCCCACAGCTGCTGTTGGCTGAAATGTCCTCAGGGAAACAAGCTATTTACAGTATTACTTTTTCACAACCAAGCTGTTTTCATTATTATTGCAATCCCAACATATGCCAAGCTGTTCTTACAGTGTCAGCATATACTCTAATATGTATCAGATAGACTAAGAGCAGGAGCATCATGCACCTATTTATTTGTGTATTTAAGCACCAGTGACAGCCTGGATGTATTGCAGTTAATTTATTGAAATTAAATTAGCTGACATTAAGTGCTTTCTTTTTTCTTTTTCTTTTTTTTTTGTGCTTGCAGACATCTTTATATGTAATTTCATAATTACTTTTTAATGCCTTTGAAATATGGTTAAAATGTACTGCCGAATTTTGACACATTTATGGCAAACTAAAATATACTTTAAGGTATAGACTTTAATTATACTTTAAGTACTTAAATTTAGGATAATTGTTTTATTAAATTTAAATGTAATATCAAATAGCACACTACATTTAAAATTATAATCTTTCCATATGCTTTAGTATTTTAGTCAACACATCAAAATAAGTGCACTTCTTTAAATCATGACAAAATATTATTAAAACCAAATTATTTTTAAATCTAACTTGTATTTTGACATTGTATTTAATATTATTATTACATTTAAAAATAATATTGTGTTATCTGCAATAGCTTTATTCAAATAAGTAAACTACAAATCCACATTTAATACAATTAAGTGAACTTCTTTTTCACAAGGGGAGTATTTATATTTAAAGGGGTCATGACAAAAAGATAAAATAATAAATACATAAATAATATATACATGTGTATATATACTGTATACACACACACACACACACACGTGTGTGTGTGTGTGTGTGTGTGTGTGTGTGGAAAAATTATTATTTTCGACCCTTATTCTGTCCCTCTCTCTAAAATGACCTGTTTTAAGGAGCGGGTCTTTAAGGCTTGTGAGAGCAGTGAATCTGCAAGCGTTATTTGTTCATGTAGCTACACAATGTGAACAAATCAGGCTTCAGTATCAGAATAAAAAAATATTTTCCCCATTAGCGTAAACATATGCAACACTTCTTCCCATGGTATTACAACATTTAGACAAAAAATATATTTGAATCATGCAAAAAAAAAAAAAAAAAAAAAAAAAAAAAGATCAGGGAGCACAGTCATGGTCATGATGCTTTGGACTATTACATTAGATCATAAGCCTGTGCTTTATAAAATGTATATCCTCAGGTTACAATGAACGATTATTATTTTTTTTTTTTACCCCAACAGTAAATTTGTTCTTAAAAGCCTGTCAGTGAAGGAATTATGTTCTCGGTTGCAAGTACATTACAGAAAATTTAAGCAGTTCTGGCACACTGGTGTAATACATTTGCCAAATAAGTACAGCGGTGTGAATGTTGTTTAATCTTGTACTGCAGTTGTACTTTCTCTCATTTCCCCCTTATACACTTAGATCATTTCTGAGCTCTGATGATGAATAGCATTCATTAACATTTCAATTTCATCCCAGAATGAGGTGGCCATGTCTCTGGCCTTTGGGAAGTGGGGACAGTGACCTGCAACGGCTTGTGTTTGGCTTCCTCCAGAATGGAAATTAAGCTGGCTTTCCACCAGAAGTGTAAACGTGTGCAGCTCTATGTCTCCTGATGCTCCAGAGGTTATCAACATCCCCAGTGGAGTGATGCATCAGTAAACACTCCTAATCTCCTTTATGCTACTCACTTAATACAGCTGTCAGCCACAGGAGAGGTCATACAGGCCTGTGCAAATAAACCCAACCTTCAAGGTTTAGGAGACACAGTTGTGTCACTTTCAAAAGTGAAACTCTAGTTTGACAAGATGCAAGCTATTAATAATTTAAAATAGTTAAGAAACACTTCAAACAAATAGTGAGCAAGCCATTAACAGAAAATATACCATATCTATCTATCTATCTATTTTAAAGGGGTGGTTGATTGCGATTTCACGTTTTTAACGTTAGTTGGTGTGTAATGTTGCTGTTTGAGCATAAACAATATCTGCAAAGTTACGAAGCTGGACGTTCAATGCAAACGGAGATATCATCTTTTAAAATTATGGCAGTTTAATGCCTACAAAACGGCTCATAAGGACTACAAGAAGTTACTTCCTGGGTTCGTTACATCACAAACCCAGATAAACCCCGCCCCCGGGAACACGCAACAAAGGGGGCGAGTCCATGCTGTGCTGTTTTAGAGAAAAGGAAGAGAAAACTAGGGGAGCACATAAAAATCTATTTATATATGAATCGCAATTCTGTCTTCTAATGATTCTAATGGATTCACAAGTTTCAAAATCAATGTTCTAAAGCAGCGGTTCTTAATCATGTTCCTTGCATCCCCCTGCTCTGCACATGCTCTGCATCTCTCTCTTTCTCATTCAGATCTTCAGCTAAGCTCCAGCAATGAACTGTTCCAATTATACACTTCTACACTATACACTATTTTCACATAGCAATGAGAAGTGTTATACATGTACGCTTGTGCGGTTGCCATACTGTATTAAAGCTTTTTTAATCAGGATAAAACCGTATGTTAAAAGCTAACAGAAGCAGTAGCATTTACAAATAACAGCGTATCTAAAAGTATGAGACAACAACAAACAAAAAACTTAGGCCTACCATTAAGAGCCGTGCTTGCACAGGTTCTGCACGATCCTCTTCACTAATATCCTCTGCGTCTCATTCGGGCTCAAATTGATAAGCAATATAGACGACGCCATTGTTTACAATACAACCGTAGCACATGCCGCTGAGGTGAGGGGTGGGACGTTTAGACGTGCACTAGAGGTGGTTTAGTGAATCACAACACACTGGGCCAGCTAACCAATCAGAGCCCATTGTGTATTTCTGAGGGAGGGGCTTCATAAAACCAGGAAATAATCGGGGCGTTTATTAGAGAAGTGACAAAGCGGTGTAGAATAAAGGTAAATTATGTGAAAAATAATGTTTTTTTTTTTTCAAACGAAGCATGAACACATGTTAGACTGCACCCCATAAACACAATCAAGCCTAGAAAAAAAACAGTCAACCACCACGTTAACATACATTTTTCTGTTGAAAAAAAAGAGAATGGTCTCAATTAAGGTGACAGCAATAAACTAGATAAGATATATTCACACTAAATGCAAAACAAAAACAAAGCAAGACACTCTATTTGTTATGATAAGCAGCAGCTTTGCAATCAATATTTCACCGTTATTTCACCGTCCTAATGTGCCATGCAGGGGCAACAAACTGTGAATTGTTGAAGCAATAACAAACAGCACATTACCAGTCTAATAGACTTGTTTCACAAATCTATTAGCTATTTTTATCCCACACAAACATACTGTTTCAAAAGAACGTGCATGAAGCATGAAGGCTTTAAACCTGAGCTCAATAATGCACTTGACACACGTGATTTTAATATTGATACATATTTTTTTTAATTGTGATATTCTACCATGAATATTCTTCTTCTTCTTCTTCTTCTTTTTGTTATCAACATTTTTGTATTTTTTTTCACACATAACACAACACAGCATCTAAAATATAACAAAACAAAACAACAGACACATTCTCAACATCTCAAAGTCCAGTCAAAAGGGAGGGAGAGAGGGAAGGACAACAAAAACATTCTTCTTCTTCTTCTTCTTCTTCTGACACATGGCATTTAATAAGCTTGTTTCTCTCTCTCTCTCTCTCTCTCTCTCTCTGTGCATACTGTATTTCACACAATTGTGTCTCCTGTAGCCTATTATTTCTCTCTAATGTGTGAGTATTCAAAGTGTTTATACTAAGTGTGGAAAATGCAGCCCTAGTTAAATCAAACTCTAACTTTACAGCTTGCTTACATTCAGACTCGCTGACTTAAGGTTGTGAATGATTTATTAAGCATAATTAGTACTTAACATCATGGCATGGACAAAATAATAACTTTGAGGACGGAAACACCCATTTTATGAGTGATTAGTGGAGTTTCAGAGGAATACATTATATCAGTGTAATGTATCTGGAAAATAATTAGTTGCTGCTGCACAGGAAATATCTGTCACCTCACATACAGCACAATGAATAATGAGCTCCTCTTAATTATGCAAATGAGATTCAGTGGGAAGACCCATGAGTGAAGGCTGCCGATTGGAGCCAAATAAAAACAAAACAGCTTATTCAACTAATGAAAGACAAGCAAATGCACTGTACTCTTACTATTATTACATTACTGTTTCAAGTCTTTTAAACATTTTTTTTTTATTTTTTTAACTGACACCCACTGTCCTGGATGCTTTTTAAGAAATATTATCATTATACATTTGCTAAATTGCACAAATTAAATAGCATATAATTGTGTTTGTATAATCCATAAATCGATGAAAGAAAAATTAAAACAATATGTTAATAAAAAAGTGGTGCTAACTACAAGCAGTTATACAAATATCAAACATTTTGTAAAGTTTACTAAACTTAAAGGTCCTTATAGCTCTCTTGTTCAAAGAGTTTCTGATATTGTCAAAGATTACTTTCACAATTTTCAGTAAACAGAACCATGAAGTCAGGGTCAGAGCTTAGATATGAACTCAGATCAGTGGAATGAGAGTCAGACTCTCAAACCTTGAGCCACTGGGAGCTGGTGAACCCAAACATAAAGATGCACCCAAGAGATGTTCAGATGCAATAGAATTTGGTAAAAGTTCAAGCAAAAAGGGGACCAAAAATACACAGATAGCAGGGGACTTCAAAAGACAATCCTCAGTTGACAAAAACATTCCAAAGTTCAAAAAGCAAAAGCTGAGGAGTAATTCCACAAAATAAAGCAAAACAAGGTATAAATCCAAAAGGCAAGAGACAACAAACATTTTTGCACCAGAGAAGACTTATGCAGGCAGTTGACTTCAGAACCACTACTAAAGACTAAGCTAAGAAACTGTGATAAAGAGCAAGAAAATACACTAAGATCAATGTAAGACTTATTACGATCCATTAATTACGTATTATTTAATTACTTATTACTTATTAATTACTTATTACGCCATCACGAGGTTCTAGCTCGTGATGGCGCCGCAGATGGCAGCTACTGTGCTTTGCTCTCCAGTGTTTGTACTGTTTTTGTTTGTTTTTCCTGTTTTTTGTTTCTCAAACACGATCAGCTTTACCAGGGATGAACTGCTGAACATTCGGCAGAACACACCACAAAGTCTTTTACCGGATTTTGATTACTCGGACGCTTTGCTGGACATTATAGTTGGCGGAGCTGCGGTGTTGTTTAGACGCTACAGGTCGCGCAGACGGGGGAAGCGAGCCGGCGCGCTTGTGAAGCTTCGTTTAAGAACGCCGTTGCCTAGCATCCATCTCGCGAATCTCCGCTCTCTACCCAACAAAACGAACGAACTTCTCCTGCTCTCCCGGACAAATAAGGATTTCTCAAACTCTGCTGCTCTGTGTTTCACGGAAACCTGGCTGAAGGATACCATACCGGACAGCGCGTTACATCTTCCCAACTTCCAGCTGATCAGAGCAGATCGCGAGGCAGAATCAACGGGGAAATCGCGCGGCGGCGGGACGTGCTTCTACATCAATGAGAGGTGGTGTACAGATGTAACTGTGTTAAAGAAGATGTGCTGTTATGATCTAGAAACGCTCTTCATTAACTGCAAGCCGTTCTATTCGCCGCGGAGTTCTGTTCGTTCATTCTCGTGAGTGTTTACATTCCACCGCACGCGAACGCCAGATCAGCTTTACAGAAACTCGCTGATCAGATCACAGAGACTGAGCAACAACACCCGGATTCTGTTTTAATCATTCTCGGTGACTTTAATAAAGCAAATCTCTCACGCGAACTGCCAAAATACAGACAGCACATCACATGTCCCACCTGAGACAGTAATATATTGGATCACTGTTACACAGCGATAAAGGATGCATATCACTCTGTCCCTCGAGCAGCTTTTGGACTATCTGATCACTGTTTAATTCATCTTATACCAACCTACAGGCAGAAACTAAATCTGAAAAACCTGTATTAAAAACTGTTAAAAGATGGACTGCTGAAGCAGAGCAAGATTTAAAAGCTTGTTTTGACCTCACTGATTGGATGTTTTTGAAGCTGCTGCCACCGATTTGGACGAACTCACAGAGACTGTAACATCATATATCAGTTTCTGTGAAGATATGTGTATTCCTACCAGGACTCGTTTAACCTACAACAACGACAAACCATGGTTCACAGCAAAACTCAGACAGCTCCGTCAGGCCAAAGAAGATTTACAGGATGGGGGATAAAGTCTTGTATAAACAGGCCAAATACACACTGGAAAAGGAGATCAGGGTGGCTAAGAGGAATTATTCTGACAAGCTAAGGATTCAGTTCTCTTCCAGTGATTCTGCTTCAGTGTGGAAAGGTATGAAATACTTTACAAATTACAGGACACCATCCCCCAGCACTGTGGAGAATCAACAACTAGCAGACGATTTGAATGTCTTTTGCTGCAGGTTTGAAAAAACACCCCACACCCGCCCTGAACACCTCTCCACACAACCATTAACACCTCCAGCAACCCCCCTCTCCCCCACACCTGCACTGAAAATAAGTGAAGATGACGTGCGGCAGGTCTTCATAAAGAACAAAAGAAGGAAAGCACCAGGCCCAGACGGTGTGTCACCAGCCTGCCTTAAATCCTGTGCTGACCAGCTAGCCCCCATTTTCACACAGATCTTCAACAGATCACTGGAGCTGTGCGAAGTCCCCTCATGCTTCAAACGCTCCACCATCATCCCTGTCCCAAAGAAACCCAAAATTACTGGACTTAATGACTACAGACCTGTGGCTCTAACGTCTGTGGTCATGAAATCATTTGAAAGACTGGTTTTGGCTTATCTGAAGGCCTCCACTGGACCCTTACTGGACCCCCTGCAGTTTGCCTACAGAGCAAACAGGTCTGTGGATGATGCAGTCAACATGGGACTGCACTTCACCCTGCAGCATCTGGACAGACCAGGGACTTATGTGAGGATCCTGTTTGTAGACTTCAGCTCTGCTTTTAACACCATCATCCCGGACACCCTTCAGAATAAACTGACACAGCTCTCCGTCCCTACCTCCGTCTGTCAGTGGATCAACAGCTTCCTGACAGACAGGCAGCAGCTTGTGAGGCTGGGAAAATTCATCCAGCACCCGCACCACCAGCACTGGAGCCCCTCAGGGCTGCGTTCTCTCCCCACTGCTCTTCTCCATCTACACGAATGACTGCACATCTAAAGACCCCTCTGTCAAGCTCCTGAAGTTTGCAGACGACACCACACTGATCGGCCTCATTCAGGACGGTGACGAGTCTGCCTACAGACAGGAGGTTAAGGAGCTGGCTGTCTGGTGCAGTCTTAACAACCTGGAGCTTAACACGCTCAAAACAGTGGAGATGATCGTGGACTTCAGGAGAAACCCCCCTGCTCTCCCCCCACTCACCATCATGAACAGCACTGTGACTGCAGTGGAGTCATTCAGGTTCCTGGGCACCACCATCTCCCAGGACCTGAAGTGGGACATTCACATAGACTCCATTGTGAGAAAGGCCCAGCAGAGGTTGTACTTCCTTCGCCAGCTGAGGAAGTTCAACCTACCACAGGAGCTGCTGAAACAGTTCTACTCTGTCATTGAATCCGTCCTCTGCACATCAATAACTGTCTGGTTCAGCTCAGCTACCAAATCTGACCTCAGAAGACTACGGAGGGTAGTCCGGACTGCTGAGCGAATCATTGGTACAACCCTCCCTACTCTCCAAGAACTGTATTTATCCAGAGTGAGCAAAAGGGCTGTCAAAATCACTCTGGACCCCGCACATCCAGCACACTCCCTCTTTGAACTGCTGCCGTCTGGTCGACGCTACAGAGCTCTGAGCACCAGAACAACCAGACACAGGAACAGTTTCTTCCCCCAAGCAATCCATCTCATGAACACCTGACATTAACGTGGAACACACAACACTATTTTACAACTATTTATTCACCACACATACATATATAATATTTTTTATTTTATTTTTTTCCATTTCAAATTTGCACATGTCAGACCTGTACACACATGATTGTCTGTATTGCATAGTGTTTTTGCTATTTACATTGCCTATTTGTATATACATTGCCTATTTGTATATTTGTATATTGTTCTCTTGTTGTCTGTGTCCTGTCCCGTTGCTGTCACTGTTGCATGTGGAGCTTTGTCACTATAACAAATTCCTCGTATGTGTAAACATACCTGGCCAATAAAGCTCATTCTGATTCTGATTCTGATTCTGATTGTTAGTGAGAGCTAGACATGGGTGCTTAGTGATAGTTGGGTTGGTGTTATTTTAGTATCATTGAGATGCTATAATAGTTTTTATTAATGTTCTGATTTTGTTATTATTATTATTATTTTAATTGTATGTTTATGTTAAATTTAAGTTAACGTTAATTTTAGTTAACGTTCATTTTATTTCAAGTAGTTTTTTATCACTATTACAATTATTTTTTTTCTATTTCTACACTTAACTACTGATGTAATATTAATTATCAACATGTACTTATGGTTACGGGTTAGGGTAAGGGTCTGGTGTAGCACTTTATTAGTTACACTTTATTTTAAGGTGTTCTAGTGTAATTATAGATTTAAGTACTGAGTAATATTAATTAACTACATGTACTTACTATACGGTTAGGGTTAGGATTAGGGTTTGTCTTAGGGTTACTTGCATGAAATTATGCATAATTTATTTTTATTATAATAATAAGTACATGTAACGTGCAACAAAGATACCAAATAAAGTGTTACCACTTTATTTTACAGCACATGCACTTACTTGTACTTATCTAAGAAAGTACTGGGTAATGCAAGGCAACATGGGTTAAGATTAATGATTGTAATTACTGTAATCAAATAATGATTTACTGGGTAAAATCTGTGGAGATCCAAGTTTGTTTATGTTTTGTTTTGTTCCTTATTGCCCATGTTTTCTCAGTCTCAAGCTACACAAATCCATAATGGATGTTCTTGGATTTAATCTTGACTTTTTTTTTTTTTTTTCGTGTAGTTTGGAGGTTGTGGTCGTTGCAGTGGCTGCATCGCTGTGCTGTTAGCTGATTGCTGTGATTCTCTGTCTGTGACCGATGTGTGTTCACACTCAACTCTTGATGCCGTCCTGTTTATACACAATCTATACATGAGAGCTGCGGGTCATTGTGGGTTGTTTTCTCCAGCAGGAAAAACATGTCTAGACATGTTATTTTTCCTGTCCTACTCATGCTGTTTAGACCGATGGAGTGTCTATATTGTGATTGTTGCTATACTGTATTGTTCTGTATGTCTATTCATTTTTTTTTGTGTGATCTTCAAATTTTGCAAATTGTTACTCACTATTAAAGACAGTTGCTTACTGGTGTAACAAAACAGCCTGCGGGAAAGATCACTGATAAATCACCACCAATAGTATACTTATAGTAGCTTTGGCTAGCAGACCTTTAACACACAAACACACAATGACAGTGACAACCAAGACCAAGATATGAGCTCTCGGTTACACTTTGTCTAAGGTGTCTTTGTTACAGTGTAATTATACAATTAAGTAATGAGTAATATTAATTAATTGCATGTACTATATAGTTATGGATAGTTAGTTAGGATTAGGGTTTGGCTTAGGGTTACTTGCATGCAATTATGCATAATTAATTGTTATTATAATAATAAGTACATGCAACATGTGTAACAAGGACACCTTAAAATAAAGTGTTACCGAGCTCTCAGTATCACCAAATAACTAAAAGTGACAAAACCAACATAAATTAAAGCAGCAAAGTGTCAAAGAATAATCAATAATCTGCATAATGTATGCATATCACAGTGCATTGCTGAGATATTAAGTACTTATGACTTTATGGCTATTCTAATTATGTTTAATACACTTTTAGATTGCAGAACTATTTGTGATGTTTGTGATGTTTTCCCAACAACTTGAAATCCTGTGTGCGAAATATGTCATGACAACTCAAAACTATTTTTTATTTTTTTAATAAACACTATCTCCCATAGTTCATCGCCAAGGGAAGCATAAGAAAATAAATGCAGGATTTAAAGGTTAAAATGGAATATATTACATTCACAGTTAATAGATAATGAATGAAAGCTGAGACTCAAAATTTCAGTAAAGTATTTGCCAAATTGTGTTAAAGTGAATATGATTGTATTATAGGCTTAAAACCAATGGATCTGCCCCAAAAACTTTAATTTCTAGCCTGTGTAGTTACCAGCCAAGAATATCAGCAAATGTGGGAATCTTGGCATTTAAAACTCAGAAGGTGATCGATTGTGTGCTGTTTGTGTGCCGTCTGGAGGAAAGAAGTTTGAAGAAATAGATCATGGGATGAAGGGCATTTTGTCAAAAAGCATGCTGGTGTATTTTCATCATTTTAATTCATCCAGATACTGTTAAAGGTCAATGATTAGATGCTAAGACAGTCATCACTATAATGGCTCATATTTAAGGTTAGTGAACAAAGCCCTAAACCTACCTAGCCCAAACCTGAGTAAATGATAACAGAATTTTAAATTTTGGGTGAATGATTCCTTTAAATCATGCTTCTTCCTTTTTCTTTCTGGCATGATAAAACGGCCATCAAAATCCCATAGAGTTGAGCCATATGGACCATTTAATGAATATGAGCTGAATTTCAGTGTAAATTTGTTTTGGTGACCTACATCAGAGCTATGTCGAGATCTTTGTGAAATAAAAAGACGTATTTGCTCATTTCAGCCCTTTGTGATATACAATAAGGCTTTTCAGATCAATACTCATCTGCAATAGGCACATGACAAAGCACGGAATTCTTGTATTACCACAAGCCTATCTATTGGAATCTCCATTGTCGCTGTGATTCATATGCCAACAACCCGAACTTCAATCGCTGAAAGTCTGCCACAGGTTTTACGTGACTCATAGATTTTTACTGTGCTGTTTATAGAAGCTGATCCCGCATGAGTTAGACGGTGCTTTTGAGGGACTCAAGCTGTCTAAGGTCATGTTTTCCCCAGACATTTACAAGCAGCCGTGCCATTAGCATCGCGGTGAGTCTGGCACATCTGTGGACTCCACAGGTCCACTTCAGTCCACCCTGAAGCTGCACTATCCCAAACTCTCCATAAATCCCCCGATCAATTCCACTCCAGGCATCTCCAGCTGTGCTCAAAGCCCATTGTTCTGTCAATAAGAAACTGTCAATAAGCTGAGAGGGCGAGCTACAGCCACGGCACTTTTGATGAATGGTGCATTCGATGCAAGCAACAAACTGAACATTACCACAAGCTAATGTCCTCCACACAGCGCAGATCATTCATCCTGTCATACTTCATATGCAGTGCCAAACATACAGCCACTTTCAGTATGCTAAATTGCAACTTCACCATTACAAATATATTTAAATACAACAGAAATGACATTAAAGTATATTTTAGTTTACCATAAATGCTTATCAGTACATTCAACACTATATTTCAAAGACAATAGAAGTAATTATGAAATTACATATAAAGATGTACTGATGTCATACTTAAGTATGTCTAAAAAACAATCTATAGTTCAGCTAATTGCATTTAATATAAATGTAAACTGTCATATATTTTAATTGCAATTAACATGCAGTTAACTGTCTGAAAACATAATCTGTTTTCAACTCTCATTTCTTTTTATTTTCTTTGTTTCTTGTAATTGCGAGTTTATATCTCGTAATACTGACCACTTTTCTCATAATTGTGAGATAAAATCAATTTTTAGTATAAAGTCAAAATTGCAGGATATAACTATTGCAAGTTTATATCTGGCAATGCTGACTGTTTTTCTTGAATTTCCAAGTTTATATCTCACAATCCTGATTTTTTTTTCCTCAGAATTGTGAAATGAAATCATGCAATTGCAAGAAAAAAAGTCTGAATTGTGAGATAAAAAAAGTCACAATTACTTTTCATTTTTTTTCTCCTTGTTCAGTGGCGGAAACAGGTTTCCATATGGTTCTGACTAACTTTGTGGTCAAATGAAGCATTGTGGAAATGGGAAATGCTGTTAAAACATATATATGTATATATAATGAGAATAAACCTCTTGTTTATTGTCTTCAGTCTTAATTATGCAGGTTTCAGCATAACCCCCTAAATGTGGATGCTGACTTCATGTCTCCTGTAATATGTGTGTAATGATTCATACCTTCCATTGGGAAGAAAGTAAGCGTGATGAACCTGCCTTGTGTAGACTTGCCTCATTTTTCATGCATGTTGAGTATCTCAATTAAAAGCACCAGGATTCGCTAGAGTTCCCTCACAGAGTGCAATATGTGATGAAGCGCAACATATTTATGAATTACAGGCAGAGCCACATTCATCAACTTCAGAGCAAACCCTGGGCAATTATAAGTTGGATAATCATGGCCAACCACAATGTTGCCGTCCAACAGAGGTGATTCATTCCTGTGTAGGAAAGACAGAGACAGGCGAGAGAGATTAATGATGACAACAGTAATGTCACTCTGTACAACGATGCTTTTTATACTTTGGTAGTTGAATTTGGTATCTGCGTTGGCACAAAATACAATACAGCTAGATAAGACAGAATGGTAATGGGGCTTTTGGAATGGTAATGGTGCACTGGTTAGTCAGTTTGTTTTGCCAATATTTGTTGCTTTAGGCCTGTGTAATTAAATTAATTTACTAGAGCTATCCTTCAAAAACTTTATTAAGTGTCCTATTAGCATACTTTTTTTTTGGTCCCACTTTATATTAGGTGGCCTTTACTACTATGTACTTACATGTAAATTAATAATTTTATACAATGCACTTATTGTGTACATACATGTTTCTACATTGTACTTACAACCCCAAATCAGAAAAAGTTGGGACAGTATGGAAAACGCAAATAAAAAAAGAAAGTAGTGATTTCTAAATTTACTTTGACTTGTATTTCATTGCAGACAATATGAACACAAAATATTTCATGTTTTGTCTGGTCAACGTCATGTCATTTGTAAATATACATCCTTTCCTGTCATTCAGACCTGCAACACATTCCAAAAAAAGTTAGGACAGGAGCAATTTAGGGCTAGTAATGAGGTAAATTGGTTAATTAATGATGTGATTTGAAACAGGTGATGTCAACAGGTGATTGTAATTATGATTTGGTACAAAAGCAGCATCCAAGAAAGGTCTAGTCCTTTAGGAGCAAAGATGGGCCGAGGATCGCCAGTTTGCCAACAAATACGTGAGAAAATTATTGAAATGTTTAAAAACAATGTTCCTCAAAGAAAGATAGGAAGAGATTTGGATATTTCACCTTCAACAGTGCATAACATAATTAAAAGATTCAAGGAATCTGGAGGAATTTCAGTGCGTAAAGGACAAGGGCGCAAGCCTAAGCTGAACAACCGTGATCTCCGATACCTCAGGCGGCACTGCATCAAGAATCGTCATTCATCTATAAGCGATATCACCACATGGGCTCAGGACTACTTTGGCAAACCTTTGTCAAGTACCACAATACGTAGTTACATCCACAAATGCCAGTTAAAACTGTACTGTGCCAAAAGGAAGCCCTATGTTAACAGTGTCCAGAAGCGCCGTCGACTTCTCTGGGCTCGGAGGCATCTGGGATGGACCATCACACAGTGGAAACGTGTACTGTGGTCAGATGAATCAGTATTTCAGGTATTTTTTGGGAGGAATGGACGCCGTGTGCTCCGGACCAAAGAAGAAAAGGATCATCCAGAGTGTTACCAGCAACAAGTCCAAAAGCCAGGGTCTGTCATGGTATGGGGTTGTGTCAGTGCCCTTGGCAAAGGTAACTTGCACTTCTGTGATGGCACCATTAATGCTGAAAAGTACATAGAGATTTTGGAGCACAATATGCTGCCTTCAAGAAGACATCTTTTCCAGGGACGTCCATGCATATTTCAACAAGACAATGCAAAACGTCTCGGGTTACTTGACTGTAACCCTGTTCCCTGAAAAAGAACGAGATGCTGCGCTGAAAGCGCTATTGGGAACACTCTTTGTTCGACCGGTTGTTGAAGCACGTGTGTCAAACACGCCAAACTTTGGCTTTAATAACCTCGGTTAGGTGACGTCACTCGATTACGAACACCTGGAGGTTATAAATAGATGTGACGCGGAAACATCCTCAGGTCAAATTTTTGTCTGAAAGGACGTCCAGTCACGCTCACAGTGCGGCATTGAGGCGCAGCATCTCGTTCCCGCTTTTTCAGGGAACAGGGTTACAGTCAAGTAACCCGAGACGTTCCCTTATCAAAAGCTACTCTCGATGCTGCGCTGAAAGCGCTATTGGGAACGAGAATACCAACGCCGCCGCACTGGAAGTGTCTGGACCCCCAGCGTTGTGTAGTGTGTGCGCACAAACACTGAAGAGGTCTCAGACATGACTCTGGGATGACGACTCAAGGACATGTGAGCCCGGAGTAGCATGGACATCCAAACTATAGAATCTAACAAATGTGTGCGGATAGGACCAACCTGCCGCATCACAAACTTGCTGCAAGGGGACACCTCTTGTCAAAGCCATAGAAGATGCAACCCCCCTGGTTGAATGGGCCCTAACTCCTAGAGGCGAAGCTTGACCACGCGCCTCATAGGCTAGGGCAATAGCATCCCTCACCCAATGCGATACAGTCCGGTTGCAGCCCCATAGCATATGAAAAGCTGCTCCGACTTACGCCACTGGCTAGTGCGGTGGACGTAGATCTGAAGAGCACGTACTGGACACAGTAAGTGAAGTCTTTCCTGCTCCGGTGTCGTGAACGGCGGAGGGCAGAAAGCTTCAAGAACGACCGGATTCATGGTCGAGAATGGAACTTTCGGAAGATAATTCGGGTGAGGATGCAAAATAACTTTGACCAGCCCAGGGGCAAAGTCTAGGCAGGATGGCGAGATTGACAGAGCCTGCAAATCCCCAATTCTCTTAAGAGAAGTAATGGCCATTAAAAAAACCATCTTTAGAGTCAGAAACCTGATAGGCGCTGACTCTAGTGGTTCGAAAGGGGTCATGACCAGACCCTCGAGCACAATAGCTAAATCCCACGAAGGGACTGTCGCTCTGGTGGGCGGCCTCAACCGCTTAGCTCCCCGAATGAAGCGGGCAACTAGAGGGTGCTTTCCCACAGAAACGCCGTCAATGAGAACATGGCAAGCCGAAATGGTGGCCACATAGACTCTGAGAGTACCAGGACATGTGCTTGAGGACAATTTCTCTTGCAGGAACTCCAGCACTGAAACAACTTGGCAGTGAACTGGGTCTACATGGTGTGCCATACACCAATTCTCGAAAATGTGCCATTTGAAAGCATAACTCCTTCTAGTGGAGGGAGCCCTAGCACTTAGAATAGTCTCTACTACGTCGGGCGGAAGCCCAGCATCTCTCAGTTGGTCCCCCTCAGGGGCCAGACATGAAGGTTCCAGAGCTCGGGCCGGGGATGAAATACTGTCCCCTGTGCCTGAGATAGGAGATCTCTCCTGACCGGAATTGCCCACGGCGAGCCGTCGAGGAGGGATATTAGATCTGAAAACCATATTCTGGTCGGCCAACAGGGCGCTATCAGTAAGAGGCGAGACTCCTGTTGACTGACCTTGGCCAGGACTCCCGGGAGCAGAGCGATCGGGGGAATTGCGTAAAGATCCCGTCTGGGCCACGTATTGGCCATAGCATCCAGACCCAAGGGAGCTGGAGGAGTCAGGGAGAAGTAGAGGGGACATTGTGCTGTCTCCTGTGAAGCAAAGAGGTCCACCTCCGCTTCGTAAAATCTCTCCCAGATTTGATTGACTACTTCGGGGTGGAGTTTCCATTCCCCATGTGTCACAGCTTGTCTGGACAGCAAGCCTGCTCCCACATTCATATGCCCGGGGATGTAAATCGCCCTGAGGGACAGGAACTTGTCCTGTGCCCAAAGCAGAACCTGCTGCGCTAGCCTGTTCAGGCGGCGCGAACGCAGTCCGCCCTGATGATTTATGTAAGAGACTACCGCCGTGTTGTCCACCCGCACTAGGACATGGTAGCCTCTCAACTGCTGGAGGAAGTATTTCAGGGCCCGAAATAGAGCCATCATTTCGAGGCAATTGATGTGCCATTCGAGAAGATGGCCTCTCCGAATCCCTTGGGCTGGACGGCCATCCAAGACCGCACCCCAGCCCGTGAGGGAAGCGTCTGTCGTTAGCATCTTGCGACGACAACACGGACCTAGAGTGGGACCCAAAGTCAGAAACCGGGGTCTGAACCACATAGAAAGGATACGAAGCCCCTGGCGCGTAACCCTTATTTGCCTCTGGGGATTGGCCCTTGGATGAAATCCCCTGGCTCTGAGCCACAACTGAAACGATCTCATATGCAGGAGGCCCAAGAGTATCACCGTGGATGCAGCTGCCATGAGACCTAGAACCCTCTGAAGGTAATGAACAGTAATTCTCTGGCCTAGCTTGATGTTCTTTAGGGCATTTAGAATGGATTTGACGCGTGCAGGAGACAGCTGTGCCTGCATCGTGATCGAATCCCATACAACCCCCAAATACGTTGTCCTCTGAGCAGGAGAGAGAACGCTTTTCTTGGCGTTGAGTCTCAACCCCCGAGATTCGAGATGAGCTAGGACGACATCTCGATGTCGAAGCGCAAGCTCTTGAGACTGTGCCAGAATCAGCCAGTCGTCTTTGTAATTTAAAATGCGGATGCCCTGGAAACAGTGCTGCATCCATTCATTTCGTGTACGTGCGGGGTGACAAAGCTAGGCCGAATGGAAGAACCCGATACTGGTAAGCTTCGCCCCCGAAAGCGAACCTCAGGAACTTCCTGTGTTGTGGCAATATTTCTATGTGAAAATATGCGTCCTTGAGATCGATTGTCACGAACCAATCCCCCGATTGGATCTGAGACACAATCATCTTGATTGTCAACATTTTGAACTTGTAAGATCTGAGGTAGCGGTTCAATCCGCGAAGATCTAAAATTGGACGCAACCCCCCATCCTTTTTGGGAACCAGAAAATACCGGCTGTAATAGCCTGACTCTCTGTCTGGCAGGGGAACATGTTCTATGGCCCCTTTGTCCAGCAGAGCTTGCAACTCTTGTGTCAACAAATGCACTCGTTCCGGTTTCACGGAAGTGGAGACCACGCCGTTGAAACGCGGAGGCCGATATGCAAACTGAATCCTGTAGCCTTTCTCTACAGTCCTTTCTACCCACGGAGATATATTTGGCAGTAGCTTCCACGCTGCCAGCTTCTCTGAAAGGGGCACTAGTTTTGACACTTCGCTTTGATGGGGGGATGTTAGATGTGCGGTGTCCTGAAATGTGGCAGGAAGCAACCGAACACGTAACATTTCGCTGGAGACCGCTGCTCCCCGAGACACCAGTGGCGACGGAGATTGAACAACGGCCTCCTGAGGGTGCCAGGAAGGAGTCATTATTCTCTGTTGGAATTTTTCACGCCCCTCCCAGGGGGGGGCACACCCCCGGGGTCCTGGGCGCGCAAGCCTCAGGACTTTTTCTTGGAGGAGATGATGCTCCTCAGGTCCGGTCTCTTTGAGGCGGACTGTGAAGCGCGGCAAGCCGCACCCCAGTCTCTACGAGGGGGTGCTCGGCTCGCCACACTCTCCTTTTGTGCTTCACGCCTCAAAGGAACCGGTCCTGGTCGGGACCGGGTGGCCGACGTTCCCGACTCTTGAGCACGGCGGGGAAGAAACCTCACAAACGCCTCCTCATAGCGCTTTGCCTCCCGAAACCTAGTGGCGACGGTGTTAACGGCGTCGCCAAATAGGCCGGAAGGCGAGATGGGGGCATCAAGGAGGAAAGTACGGTCTTTGTCCTTGATGCCCGTGAGGTTGAGCCACAGATGTCTCTCCGTGGAAACCATGGCAGCCATAGAGCGGCCGATGGCACGGGCCGTCTGCTTGGTCGCACGGAGAGACAAATCTGTGGCCCGGCGAAGTTCTAAAAATGCCTCTTCGTCAATTGACCCGCCTGTGCTCAAATCTTTCAGCAGGTCAGCCTGGTATGCTTGCAAAACCGCCATAGTATGCAAAGCAGCACCAGCCTGACCCGCTGCTTGAAAGGCTTTCCCACCAGTGAAGATGTTACTCTGCATGGCTTGGTGGGGAGAGTTGCTTTCTTTAATGATGATGAACTCCCAGGAGAGAGATAGCCCGCGAGCGTCTCTTCAATCTGGGGCATCATCATATAGCCCCGTGCCTTTGCATCAACGATAGTCGAGTAGATCGACGTTGATGGCACAAACACACGGGACGAATACGGTCTGTTCCATGAACGAGCTACCTCGTCATGGAGATCACCAAAGAAGGGGAGAGACCGTCACTGAGGCCCCTCCCCCTGGCCACCCGACAGATATCTGTCGTCTAACTTTGAGCATTTGGAGGTCTCTTGCTCCTGCGGCCAGTCTAGATGTAATCGATCGACTGCCCGAGTAACTACCTCGAGTAACTCCTCATAAGCTTTTTCATCACGAGAGGAGCGCACTGAGGTGGCACTTTCCACCTCCCCAGAAGCAAAAGATGAAGTCTCGTCGGCCCGTTCAGAAGAAACGCCGAAGCGAGCTTGAGAAACGGAAGCGAGGGCTTCATGATCTGGCGAGAGCGCGAGAGAAAGGGGTGAATCCGTCTCACGTGCCTCAGCCAGATCGACACGCGATCCCCACGAGCTTTTAAAGAAGGCGAGCCGCGCGCGAAGCACCTTGATCGAGAGGAGATCGCAGTGCTCGCACTCGCCCTCGAGCCCGCGAATCGCGTGCTCTTCCCCCAAACACTCAAAGCAGAAAGCATGGAGATCTTCATCAGAGAGCTGCCTCTGACAAGGAGGTAAACATCTCCTCTCCTGATCTGCCATAGTGAGTAGTTGTTTCTTTTCTTTTCCTTTTATATATATATTTATATATATCTACTCGCTTCCTGCTTTGCCTTTTTTTCCTTTTCCTTTTCCTTCAATATTAGTTTCACTTTTAAGCGTGCTTTTCACACACACACACACACACAATGCGGTCCTTGAAGACAAAAAGACCTGAGGATGTTTCCGTGTCACATCTATTTATAACCTCCAGGTGTTCGTAATCGAGTGACGTCACCTAACCGAGGTTATTAAAGCCAAAGTTTGGCGTGTTTGACACACGTGCTTCAACAACCGGTCGAACAAAGAGTGTTCCCAATAGCGCTTTCAGCGCAGCATCGAGAGTAGCTTTTGATAAGGGAACCACATTCTGCACACATTACAAAGTCCTGGCTGCGGAGGAAGAGGGTACGGGTACTTGACTGGCCTGCCTGCAGTCCCGACCTGTCTCCAATAGAGAATGTGTGGCGCATTTTGAAGCGCAAAATGCGACAACGAAGACCCCGTACTGTTGCCCACCTTAAGACTTGTTTGCAGGAAGAATGGGAAAAAATTACACCTGAAACACTTCATCACTTGGTGTCTTCAGTCCCTAAACGTCTTTTAAGTGTTGTGAAAAGGAATGGCAACAGTGCAAAGTGGTAAATGCTTTACTGTCCCAACTTTTTTTGGAATGTGTTGCAGGTCTGAATGACAGGAAAGGATGTATATTTACAAATGACATGAAGTTGACCAGACAAAACATGAAATATTTTGTGTTCATATTGTCTGCAATGAAATTCAAGTCAAAGTAAATTTAGAAATCACTACTTTCTTTTTTTATTTGCGTTTTCCATACTGTCCCAACTTTTTCTGATTTGGGGTTGTACATTAAAAAAATAAAAATACCTGCATGTAATTACATTTGTAATATTTGTTTGTAATTACATTTATAATTGCACTGTTAACCCATCCCTTACACCTTAACCCACCCTTAATCCTATCCATACCACCAAACCTGCCCCTAACTTACCCGTATCCCACCTCAATAACAGCAGAAGTGATTTGCAATACAATATGTACATTGTACTTATTTTTTGATGCAAGTACATAGTAGTTAAGGCCACCTACTATAAAGTGGGACCTTTTTTAAACTAAACTATCTAACTATTTGTTTATGTACTTACCAGTGATTATACTTTAAATTGTACTTACTTGGGATACATGGGTTATACTGACAGGTATACAAAAATGTCTATTTTTTATTTTTATTTAATCTTTTAGTTGATATATACTTTAGAAAAGTGTAATTAACAATTCTAAGTACACTGAAAAAAAAAAGGAAACCTAAAATATATGCTTCATGTGGTAACATCTAAATTAACTTAATAATTAACTTAAATAATTAACTTAAATAACTTTTATTATTAAAATTATAAATGCTATTTTTACATTACTGAATAAACCTGAGTCTACTGGGTTTTAACAACAAAACTACATTTTAGGGTAAGATCAGGTAGAAATAGTATGCTACCGTTTTTTTAAGTATATACTTTGCACATAGGATTTATTTATTTATTTATTTTCTGTAATTACTCAAATTACTAAAAATGAACTTTATGAGTTCATTAAGCCTGTTACAAAGAAATTATTTGTTGAAGTGTTCACAGACTAGCCAAAGCTTTTGTGAACCACTAACTGCGAACTAACCATGTGTGGGTCTGAGGCTGACAGAAACTGTGAAAGACTGAAACATGTTTGTTTTTGTGCCATTTATGGAAACGCAAGCAGCATGAATCTGGCATTGGAGGTAGTGAGCTTTGATTTCCCCCCCCGCATCACCTCGGTTGGGTAGGACATACTGTCCAGTTGGCGTCAGACTCAGTGCTGCACTGAGGTCAGTCATGTACATACGGTAAACAATAACATGACAACTCATCTTCTGGATGACCAACAGATTTGTAACAGTTTGTTATTACGTATCATAGAAAACAGCATTTTTCCAAAAAATAAATAAACAAATTTAACTGTAAAAGTAATGTTGCAAACATTTTAGTGCACAATAAGTGCAAAATACTAAAAAGTACTCAACCTCAGACCATCCAAAATGTAGATGAGTTTGTTACTTCATCAGATTTGGAGAAATGTAGCATTACATCACTTGCTCACCAATGGATCCTCTGCAGTGAATGGGTGCCATCAGAATGAGAGTCCAAACAGCTGATAAAAACATCACAATAATCCACACCACTCCAGTCCATCCATTAACCAAAAGTTTTTTTTTTTTTGTAATAAACAAATCCATTGCTAAAGACCATTGCTTCCACTAAAAGTAGTCCATAATACATGTCCATATGGCCGTATTTTGGCCAAAAGTAATGGTTTGTTAAAAACGGGTTTGTGATGGGTGATGATGATGGGTTTGTTTCTTACAAACACACAGCTTTTGGCTTTACAACCTGTTAACTGATAGACGGGAGTCATGTGGATTACTTGTGGACAACTGTGATGTTTTTTTTTATCAGCTGTTTGGACTCTGATTCTGATGGCACCCATTTACTGCAGAGGATCCATTGGTGAGCAAGTGATGCTACATTTCTCCAAATCTGTTCCCATGAAGAAACGAACTCATCTACATCAGGTTGCATTAGACTTTAATATAGTCCATCATTTTAACGGACAGGGTCGTAAAAATTCAGTCATAATCTATTATTAACCATCATTTTAATTTTCATATTTTAATTATAATAACACATTTAATTGCATTTATTTTTGTTCACATTTCAATTTTAAATTATTAACTAGTGGTGTCAAAATTAGCGCGTTAACACGGGAGATTATTTTTTTCAGATTAACGCGTTAAAAATATTTAACGCAAATTAACGCAGGGGCGGGGCTAGGGATGGCCACCCCATTCACAACTGCTGCCTCTGTCTCTTTTTTCTTGAAAAGGATTGTGTTTATTTAAATACAGAACGTCTTTATGACCACATCAAACGGGAGACGTTTCAGACGCGTGCTCTAACGTCGCCTCCGCGCCAGGCGCGAGTCAAACGAGCGCGTAAAAGGTACTGTGCTCATAGCGCGCGCTCTTCAAATACACGCACAAAGGTGACGGCGCGCGCTGTAGCCTGTATCATTTCATATCAAACAGCGAAAGAAACTATGTCCATGCAATGTCCTAGTTATGCCATCAGTTAAGGCAGAAAGTTACCAAAAAGGCAATTAAAGCTGCATTAAAACTGTGTGCATGCATGCAATATGATATATATGCGTCACATTTAAGAACATATCTCTGAAATGGTTTTCAAAACTTTCCTGAGTCTCCCTCATCTAACACACCCGATTCAACTCCTCTGCTCATTAGAAGAGACTAAGACCTGAAGTGGGTCAGAAAGCAGCAGCAGCTTTTAAAGCAATAGCAGGCAAATAATAATAACCAGCTGCTGTGATGTCTATTAATCCAAGAACAAAATAAAAAAAAGAGGAAATCAATAACTTTTATTATAGTTTTAAGGGGTTCATCTATATTTAATTTAGAATTTAGTGTTTGGTAACTATTCATTTTCTGTATATTTCTGCTGAAGGGCACAGGTAGCTAAATATGTCATGTATTGTAATGGGTTCGTGTGAAGATTGTTTTAAGTTCACTTAAATTAGAAGTTAAGTCTAATACATGTTAAAATTGATAGCTCTCAATTATACTGTAATGCTGAATGGCTACAGTCAATGGTTAAATATTAAGGGGGAAAAACAATTTTATAGAGACATCAGTAGTATTGATATCAGTGATGCTGGCCTTCAATCATAAAAAAGATGCCATTAAAGAAATATTAAAAAATATACTGTCTTTATGTTGTTTGTATATTGTACATTTGAAGATTGAATGTGAAATTATTGCAATATAAAAGTATATTTAAAAACGTTAATGTTAGGTGGGATTAATTGCGATTAATCGCAATTAATTTTAGAAAAATGTGCGATTAATTAGTTAAAAAAAATTAAACGATTGACAGCACTATTATTAACCTATGTCACGTTATCTCTCTGGCACACGGGAATGAAGGAGCGAGGAGACGAGGAGTAGAACAAATAACAATAAACTTTAATGACATCAGATAAAGGGAGCATGGAGACACGGTATGACAATCGACAGCGGACACCAGACACAGGGAAACACAGGGCTTAAGAACTGGGAGGAAATTAGATAATAAAACACACACACACACCTGGAACTAATGATACTAATAACCAAAACGGGAACTGGAACAGGAACTAACCAAATATGGGCACAAGAGGGAGGGAAACAAAAGACACAGGGACAAAAGACTGACAATTACTCCCCCCTCCCGGAAGAACTCGGGAGGCCATGGCAGGTCAGGTGACCCGGGAGGCCATGGCGGAGCAGGGAGCTTGGACGGCCATGGCGGATCCAGGGATTTAGGAGGCCATGGCGGATTTGGTGACTTGGGAGGCCATGGCGGATTCAGGGATTTAGGAGGCCATGGCGGGACCGCCTCCGAGGCCGCGTCCCCAGCCCCCACCCCGGCCTCTACGGCTGGAGCCATACTACCCCCCAAAAAAAAGTCCTTGGGGAAAGTAGAGGCTAGCGGGTACTTGAGGATGATCTGGAGGCGCGGACACTTGAGGGCGCTGTCGAGGAGCGGTCTCTGGAGGGCGCTGTCGAGGAGCGGGCTCTGGGCTGGAGTGAGCCGTGGACGGCGGGCTTGAGGGAGCCGCAGACGGCGGCGTTGATTTTCCCGCGGACGGCGGGCTTGAGGGAGCCGTGGACGGCGGCGTTGATTTCCCTGCGGACGGCAGGCTTGGGAGAGCCGCAGACGGCGGCGTTGATTTCCCTGCAGACGGCGGGCTTGAGGGAGCCGCGGATGACGGCGGGCTGGTTCTGGCTTGGGGCAGGACACTCTCCAGACACCGGAGGATCCCTTCCCTCCATCTTATTCCTGTGGTGTCTGGGAGGTCCACGGGGCAATGGTAGTTGGCCCCGTGCCAGAACAGCGAGAGGATGGTGGCGTCGTCGAATCCCGTCGCCGCGGCGAGCCCGCAGAACTCCCACGAATACTCCTCAAAGGGGAGATCTTGGCGGGCAAGGGCGATGATACGAGCGGCGGTGTCCATAGCCACGGGAAAAACGAGGAAGACAAAAGACTGTTCAAAAACCCGAAGACAAAAGGGGAGAAGGGGCGCCGCTTACTTTTTGTGTGGTCCGCTGTTCTGTCACGTTATCTCTCTGGCACACGGGAGCGAGGAGACGAGGTGTAGAACAAATAACAATACATTTTAATGACATCAGATAAAGGGAGCATGGAGACACGGTATGACGATCGACAGCGGACACCAGACACAGGGAAAAACAGGGCTTAAGAACTACGAGGAAATTAGATAATAAAACACACACACCTGGAACTAATGATACTAATAACCAAAACGGGGACCGGAACAGGAACTTACCAAATATGTGCACAAGATGGAGGGAATCAAAAGACACAGGGACAAAATACTGACAACCTACACTACGAGCATATAGGCTTATGGCGTGATAGATCACTGTAGACACCTCAGATCAAGCGAAGAGGCAGCACGTGAACTGATCATCTCTTTCGATTTACTACTCACCTGTGCATAATCAAACGCATAGCAAACCACTCGTGACAGTTTTAGTTTTGTTCTGGATCTGATGATCTTGTGCTCTGCTGCCACACTGGAGCGCACTTGCCACCAACTGGACAGGGGTGGGAATTACAGTTATAAATTACAATAGATCCCCATCAGTATAATCTGTCAAAGTGACGGACAGCCTACAGATTTATCAGTCACTGCTAAAAAAATTGTCAATGACGGAAAATTTTCGGTTAACGCGACCTCTGATCTTGGATGGCCTGAGGGTGAGTACATTTTAAGCAAATCTTCATTTTTGTGTGAACAACTCCTGTAAAGTGACATTGTTACAGTGTAATTACACATTTACTACACACAATGTCATGTAATGCGTTAAAATAAAGTGTTTGTACTTTAATCCTTAAGCAAAACACTAGCATTTTTTTAGAATCTGTACAATTAACTTTCTTGTTGTTGCACTGACATGGCTTTAAACAGTAGAGCTTCTCACAGTGTGAAGTTTTGAACTCTTCTTGAAACATTTTGCAGATTGGTTCAATTGATTCAGAGTGTCAAAGCTTCACTTCTTGCATCACTAGTTTGTCCATCAGTGTGGTTTGTGTGCTGGAGGTCAAGCATTTGACACACGCATATTGTAATGGCATCTGGTCGATCTCTTAAAAAAAATCTGCTATCTGAAAACAACCTCTGCATTTTCGTCCTTCAACATTTCCCTTACATTCACAGGTCTTGATGCAAAGGTGATGGGGGGCATCTGGATACAATGTTTCTTTAACCTTTATGTAGTTATTTCTGCAGTACACAAAATCCGTTTTTAGGAAATTCAACTGAGATGAATGTGAAATGCATTTTCAAACCATTACTCTATAATATCAGCCCTCATGCTCTCTGAACAGCTGTGCATTGTTTTGTTGCCTACTGTAGAGTTTTTACTTGCTTCCAACTCCCTTACTGTATTATTATTTTTATTTTTTTTACCCAGCCATCTGCGAGAGGCAGAGCATTTGCATGCTCTAACCCGTTATTTCCCCCCTCCACCCACCGGCATATCTCTCTGTGTCTTTGTCCTCCCCGTCTGGGACTCGTTTTCCTGTGTTGTCGCATTTGGCAAACAGGGCTGATGTTCAGAGCTCTGTGTGCAACTCGAGCAGATGCAGGGGGAGCCGAGAGCTGCCAAAGTTGAGCAGCAAGTTTTTGTTCACTTGGAAGGGTGTTGATTTGCACAATGCACAAATGCATGGCAATGTTATCATAGTGCAGACAGGGTTTTAAAAAGATCTTTAAAATTCTTAATTCAACCTGCAGCAAATTAAACAGAACAGAAATGCTTGAACTGATAAAGTCATGCCATTAAATGCCGCATACACTGCAAAAATTAAAATAAATAAATATTTAGTATTTTTGTTTTGTTTTCCAATAAATCATTCTAAACATCCTTAAGAATGGTGCATGATTACACTTTAGTTTAGAGACCAATTCTCACTATTAACTTTTAGTTATTAGCATGCATACTACTAGCATATTGGCTGTTTATTTGTTTATTAGTACTTATAAAGCACATATCAATGTCTTATTCTGCATGACCATATTTTAGATCCCTTAATCTGACCCCATACCTAAACTTAACAACTACCTTACTAACTATTAATAAACAGTACTTAAAAGTCTATTGAGGGAAAAGCCATATTTAATAGTTAGTTTTGTAGTGCTGTCAAACTATTAATCGCGATTAATCGCATCCAATATATATATATATATATTTGAATTATTGGTGTCAAAATTAGCACGTTAACACGGGAGATTAATTTTTTCAGATTAATGTGTTAAAAATATTTAACGCAATTAACGCAGGGGCGGGGCTAGGGTTGGCCACCCCATTCACAACTGCTGCATCTGTCTCTTTTTTCTTGAAAAGGATTGCGTTTATTTAGATGCAGAACGTCTTTATGACCACATCAATCGGGAGACGTTTAAGACGCACGCTCTAACGTCGCCTCCGCGCCAGGCGCGAGTCAAACGAGCGCGGAAAAGATAGGCTACTGTGCTCGTAGCACGTGCTCTTCAAATACACGCACAAAGGTGCCGGCACGCGCTGTAGGCTGTGTCATTTCATATCAAACAGCGAAAGAAACTAAGTGCATGCAATGTCGTATTTATGCCGTCAGTTAAGGCATGAAGTTACCAAAAAGGCGATTAAAGCTGCCTTAAAACTGCATGCATGCAATATGTTATATATGCGTCACATTTAAGAACATGTCTCTGAAATGGTTTTCAAAACTTTCCTGAGGCACCCCAGAACTGTCTCCATCATCTAACACACCCGATTCAACTCGTCAGTTCATTAGAAGAGACTAAGACCTGAAGTGGGTCAGAAAGCAGCAGCAGCTTCTAAGCAATAACAGGACATACGATAATAACCAGCTGCTGTGATGTCTGTTAATCCAAGAACAAAAGAAAAAAGAGGAAATCAATAACTTTTATAGCTTTAAGGGGTTCATCTATATTTAATTTAAAATTTAGTGTTTGGTAACTTATTTTTCTGTATATTTCTGCTGAAGGGCACAGGTAGTTAAATATGTCATTTATTGTAATGGGTTTGTGTGAAGATTGTTTTAAGTTCACTTAAATTAGAAGTTAAGTCGAATACATGTTAAAATTGATAGCTGTCAATTATACTGTAATGCTGAATGGCTACAGTCAATGGTTAAATATTAAGGGGGAAAAACAATTTTATAGAGACATCAGTAGTATTGATATCAGTGATGCTGGCCTTCAATCATAGAAAAGATGCCATTAAAGAAATATTAAAAATATACTGTTTTTATGTTGTTTGTACATTGTACATTTGAAGATTGAATGTGAAATTATTGCAATATAAAATTATATTTCAAAACTTTAATGTTAGGTGGGATTAATCACGATTAATTTTAGAAAAATGTGCGATTAATTAGTTGTTTTTTTATCGATTGACAGCACTATTTTTAATATAATATGTGTGTGTGTACTGTGTATATTTATGATGTGTATATATAAATACAAACACATGCATGTATATATTTAAGAAAAATATGTAATGTTTATATATTAAATATATTTATATATAATATAAATTATATGAATATAACTATATACATGTAAATATTTTCAAAATATATACTGTATGTGTGTGGTTTTATATATACATAATAAATATACACAGTACACAAACATATATTATGTAAACAAAAACTTGTAAGAATTGGACCTCAAACTAAAGTGTGACCAGATACATTTACTTGAGGTGTAAAATGAAGATATTGCTATCTGATCAAATAAAATTGAGTTTACATTAAAACAAGAACATTCTGTCAATATGTTATGAAAACTTGTTGCCCTTTGAATTCAGTTGTTTTCCCTAATTCCACCAGCTGATATTTGTTATTGATGTTTGTTCTTGCATACTCACTTAATTTTGATCTGTTAATCAGAAAGAGAGAGAGAGAGAGAGAGAGAGAGAGAGAGAGAGAAAAGACTGATTTCATTTTACTTCTCAAGTAAATGTATCTTGATTTAAGAATCAGTAATTTTAGTAATTTTCAGTAAATGTAATAGGAAAACAAGACATATGCTGTAGTGAAGTAAAAGTTTCTCAAATAAAAAATGCTCCGATACTTGCTCCGATACTTGAAAAATGTACTTAAATACAGCAACAAAGTAAAGCTATTTTGTAAAAAAAATAATAAAAAATAAATAAAGATAATTTATTTAATTAAAATAAAGATCAGGAGGAAGTTGTATTTTAAAACTTTGAGTCTATGCTAATACAAGACATGTACATTCAAGAAAACATATTGGCATAATGTGTTCCATTCAGTTTATTCCTTAAATTGTATTTACTTGTTATTAAAAAGGGTCTTTAAAAAGTCTTAAATTTACCCCCATAAAACCTGCAGAAACCCTGGAAGGAGAAATTCAGAAATGTATGCGAGAATCTGAGCTGGAGAGTCTTAACGGTTAACGGATATGCATTAAAGATGCACATCTACACATGTACGTAGATTAAGAAGTCAAAGAGTAATGGGATTGAATTTGCATTGTTAAAGATGGTGGATTTGTTGTAAAAGTCCTGCTCTTATGAGGCTTTGAGAGGATGAATTTAAAGATGGAACTTCTGAGAGAGGGTTTTAACGTGCTGACAGTGTGATGTGTTTTAACATAACTGCTGTACTGGCAGCACACTAAAACCTTCTCTGAGAACGTCCTCCCTTTAAAGCAAGTCCTGTTTATGAGCTACTATAGAAAGGCTGCAGAAGGATATGAATTGGTTCTTTAATTTTATAATGGCATCTGTCAAGTTTGTAATAAAATGTTTAACAGAAGCCAGAGAAAACTATTGCGAGATGTTCCATATGTCTAGGTCTTGACACAGGTTCACAAGCTGAAATGTTTCACTTCCATTGTGTGTTGAAATGTCAAGGCACCCCAACAGTACTTTTGTGAGGCAAAAGATTTGTGCGATTTAGAGAGCCAAGAGAGACAAGGTCTGCTTCCATTCAGAGATGCTTTTATGTTTCGTTCTGCAAACCTCAAAGAAGTCTGGTGTGTCATTGCAGCAAAGCATACTGGATAATTATCACACAGCAAGATCTCACTGAATGGGTCAATTTGCACTTGCAGCACTCAACATGTAAATGTGATAATGTTTGGTAGTTGCTTTCAGAAAATGAAGGAAATAATCATGTAAGCTTTTTGAGTCCCATTAGCACCATAGCTTTTGAATGTAACAAGCTGAAATGAAAGGAAGGAAAATGAATGACTTTGAGAAGGACACACAGGATGTGGTGAAAGAGCGATTTCAAGGACAGGATTGTTTTGCGATCTGAAGCATCTCTTACGGCAAGTTATACAATCAAGACATTTTGAATTATTTATATATATTTCTTCATGTGGTTGTCTTGATTTTTTTTTTTTTTTTTTTTTTTTTTATGTTCTTTGTTCTCTATCTACGCATTTATGGAATACCAAAACATTGTAAATAAATCTATTTTTTATACATTTGCAAGTACAGATAGTGTGTGCAATTTATTCATTTTTCTTTCTTTTTTTTTGCTTTCATGTGGTTGTCTTAAAATATTCCAAATAAGGCTGAGCCTCAGTAGTACAAACATTCTAAAAAACTGTGCTTTATCCCACAAAACCCGCCAAAAAATATGTTTCACATTTAAATGAATATGAAAATGAATATTGTATGATAAATTAGATTTTTTTACATTATTATTTATTTATTATATACTTATTCATGTAAATGTAGGCTATAAATATACAGGTGCATCTAAAAAAAATAGAATATCGTGATTTTTTTTTTTTAAATTGTAACATTTCAAAAAGTAAAACTTTCTAGATTCATTGTATGTAAAGTAAATAATTTCAAAAGTTTTTTGTTTGTTTTAATTTTGATGATTAGAGCTTAGAGCTCATGAAAGTCAAAAATCCAGTATCTCAAAATATTAGAATATTTCCTAAGAATAACCAAAAAAAAAAAAGGATTTGCAAAACTGAAAAAGTTCAAGTTCTTTAAAGTGTGTTGTTCATTTCTGCACTCAATACTTGGTCGGGGCTACTTTAGCACAAATTCCAGCATCAGTGAGGTGTGGCATGGAAGCGATCAGCCTGTGGCACTTCTGAGGCACTATTGAGCCTTCAGCTCGTCTGTATTGTTGGATCAACTGTTTCTCATCTTTCTCTTGAAAATATCCCATAGATTCCATATGGGGTTCAGGTCAGGCATGTTGGCTGGCCAATCAAGCACAGTAATATCATGGTCAGCAAACCGCTTGTAAGTGGTTTTGGCACTGTGGGCAGGTGCTAAAGTCCTGCTGGAAAAGGAAATCAGCATCTCCATAAACCTTGTCAGCAGATGGAAGCGTAAAGTGCCCCAAAATCTCCTGGTAGACGGCTGCATTGACTTTGGACTTGATAAAACACAATGGACCAGCAGCCGTCACGGCACCCCAAATCATCACTGACTTCGGAAACTTCACACTGGACTACAAGCAGCTTGGATTCTGTGCCTTTCCAGACTTCCTACAGACTCCAGACCTTGATTTCCAAATGCAATGCAAAATTTACTTTTATCTGAAAAGAGGACTTTGGACCACTGAGCAACAGTCCAGTTATTTTTCTCCTTAGCCCAGGTAAGATGCTTCTGACGTTGTTTCTGTTTCAGAAGTGACTTGGTAGCCCTTTTCCTGAAGATGTCTGAGCATGTTGGCTCTTGATGCACTGACTCCAGCTTCAGTCCACTCCTTGTGAAGCTCTCCCAAGTGTTTGAATCGGCTTTGCTTGACAGTATTCTCAAGCTTGCGGTCATCCCTGTTGCTTGTGCACCTTTTCCTACCCAATTTCTTCCTTCCAGTCAACTTTGCATTTAATATGCTTTGATACAGCACTCTGTGAACAGCCACCCCTTTCAGTAACGACCTTCCGTGATTTACCCTCTTTGTGGAGGGTGTCAATGATTGTCTTCTGGACCATTGCCAAGTCAGCAGTCTTCCCCATTATTGTGGTTTCAAATAACAAGAGATACCCGGAATTCATACCGTAGGGATGGTCATTTAATGAAACTCAAATGTAAATATTCTAATATTTTAAGATAATGGATTTTTGACTTTCATGAGCTGTAAGCTATAATCATCAAAATGTAATGAATCTAGAATATATGAAAGTTTCACTTTTTGAAATAAGTTACAAAAAAATCGATATTCTCGATATATTATTTTTAGCACCTGTATACAATAAATACATAGCAAATGTAAAATTGAAGTATTTAATACAATGTGGCTATTCATTCATTCATTAATTCATTCATTCACTTATTGCATTCCTAATTGGAAAACATGAATACAAAAATGGGAAAATGAGCCTAGAGTATGTATGTATGTATGTATGCATATTGATTGATTGATTGATTGATTACTATCAAATAAACTGATTAATGTGACTAATCTAATTTTTTTACATTTTCCTATATATTTACATTTTCTAAGTGGAATCCATTGAGTTTCAAATTATGAATAAATTTGCATTGCAAGAAATGTATTAAGATATAACAATACATATAATATTGCTATATAGAACATTAATATTATTGTTATATTATTCATGGTTTTCTCTACTTTAGGAGAATAAAATCCCCAAAGTTGATGTAGATTTATGCATGCATTTATTTGAAATAAAACGGTGTGGCATTGCAGTAGGGTGAATTATGTTCATCCTGACATTGCAAACAGATTGAACATCCCTCATCATCTGCAAGCAGATCTCAACCGCTGCCTGAGGAGAGTAAATAAGATTGTGTCCCATTAAAGAGCAAGTGCAGCATAGGCAGAGCTAAATACCATCCTGCTCACAGATATACGGCAGAGGATGCATCACGATTAGTGTTGCACGCTGGCCAGAGTTGCTTATTGAGTGTTTTTTAACAGCACAGGAGTTCATTAGTCTTACGCCGACAAGGAGAATGAGTCAAACAGTCAGCGGCGTACCTGCTTCACCGCTGATATCACACTCACCCCATATGACTCCTAATGAATGACTTACACTTAGAAACCATTTTCTCCTTGTGTAAAGTTGTATGGGAGATGCAGCTTTCACTACATTAAACATTCTGTTATAGACCAATTTGTTACACTGTTATGCAGTGTTGTGCAGCTTACACATATTTTATTATACAGATTGACTCAAGGTCTTCAATATTTTTTTTTTTTTTTTTGTTTAATTCCTGTTGGTTGGTTTGAGGTGAGAATGTCTGATTTGACATGCATGGATGGATGGATGAATGAATGAATGAATGAATGCACTTGCAACATGTAACTGCATTGCAAATGTTCCCTTTGCATAACATAACATAATATAATATAAATAAAAATGATAACAAAAATAAATAAAATAAAATAATGCAGTGTGTACCTACTATATACAATGTTTAGGAAGCACACATGTCAGACCATTTGCAAGAAAAGCAATTAGACCAAAAACGTGGTGTAAATAAACCAACAAAAAACAAAAAAACAAAAAAAAAAGCTGACAGATAGATAAATATTTTCAGCAAAAAAGCCACCAGATGAAGCTAAGACATTACATTATTAACACAGGACATGTTCTTGTATTCTGTCTTTTTAACAATAGTTTTCGGTACACTCACTGTATTAAAATGATTTTTCCAAGTTGCAAATAAAACAAAGATTGTTGCAACACATTCTTCTTCTTCAGTGCATGTGGATCATTTAGACTGTCTCGCTGCTTTTTGGCATTTCACAATTATACAGTAGTTCTGATGCTTGGAACTTGAATACCATATTCTAAAGATAAAAAGTGCTTTGCTTATATGTAGAGTTATGCATAGTCAGTCACTCATTATAACTGACAGAACATTTAGACACATTCTAGCTTGAGTCTGTTCTTGTTATGATTCAAAAATAGCACAATGTGTTTCCCTTTTCCAGGGTGACATTTAAGTTGCATCATTTGTTCAATGAAATAAATTGATTTGAGCGTTTTGACTGATGAATTTCAAGTGATTGTTTAAGCCTTTACAGCTATTTCCAGTGAATAGATTATCCAGCATTCAGATCCCTAGAGAAACACTGGCCGTATTCTATGAGCATGTGCCTATGAAAGCAAAGCGAGGCTCATTACAGACACACATCAAATATAACCTCATGCTGTTGAGCTGTCGGCATCCTTCTGCTTTAATCCATCTATTACAGAAACTCTGGTGGATTCGTAAATCGGTTTTGTCCCAGACTCATAAAATGCCAACCGGTTTTGAACAGTGGTGGTCAGAGGTCAAGCTCTTATATTGATTTAGTTGAAGTAGAGGTATAAATTCAATGAAAAATGCTCCCACGTCACTCTGAGTCATCGTTTTAGAAACGCTAATGAGGGTCTCTGCCTGCTGGTCCGTGGGAGATTTTTTTCAGTCTGTCTGTTCATTACACTATACATTCTGGTCCTAAATTTTTTTTATTTTTTTTTATATTTCATATATGAGAAGGTACCATTGAGAGGTATTTATTTACACAGTAGCCTATTACTTGTTGTAGCAGGTGTATTGTGTGCAGCAAAGCAGGTAGTTTTGCGAGCAGCTTGTAGTCATATGCTGGATAGATTGCAACTTTAGAGTTGGACATTTTCCATTCCTCAGCGTGGCTTGAACAGCTGCGGATGAAAGCAGTTTTCCATAGAGAGAAACTGTCTTAGACAATCTGTGGCAGACACCATCTGAGACGTTAAACAATGCATTGTTTGACTACAAAGACACTGCAGATGTAGAAACCTGCAACATCATCTGTTTTTGCATTGTAGTTCACGTGCTTCTCTTCTCTTTCGGTTTAGTGGTTTATTGTTGGAGTTGAATGCATGCACAATTAGTTTCAATTTAGTGAACTCAGTTTGGAATAAATTATATATTTGGAATATATTAGTTTGAACAGGCAAATTGCAATTATATGATAGTAAAGTAAACAATGAAACATTAAGCCAAATCATACCCTTATAATAATAAAAATAAATTACTATAACGAAGGAAGGAAGGAAGGAAGGAAGGAAGGAAAGAAAGAACAGAGCTGGTAGATTAGAGACGCTGTTCTCACTCAACCACACAAACAAATGCAGACACACTCCAGAGTCTGTAGATGTGCCAGAGAAACCAGGAAGAGCCAAAAAGTTCAGACTTGACCTTCCTGAGGAGAGATCCCCTTATATGATTGTAAAGCGCTTTGGGTGTACAGCAATACAAGCTAAATTACAATAAGTTAAAATTGTACATATGGTTTGGAATATAAGAGTTGATTTCTTGTGTAGTTGAATGTCTAATATTACAGACAATGCTTATGCAAGATGACTCTAAATTGTCATGTCATTCAAATTCTGAAAAAAAATATAATTATTATTATTATTATTTTAAATACGTTCACACATTTCATCTTTGTTTTCATTGAAGTTCACTTTATTGTATCGTGTGCATTAGAATTGGTGTGCTTTGGTTGGTGGGTTGCTTGGTAAGTTGCTCGGTTAAGTGGTTAGTCATTGTTGTTTAGTTAGTTTCAGCGTAACATTAGTTATATTTATATACTATTTCGTTTTTATTAATATTTTGAATTAGCTTTTATTTGTATATTTTTTCAGTTTTTAGTTTGTTTAAGTTTTTGTAAATTTATGTTGTTTTCATGATTTATAATTTCATAATTATATATATATTATAGTTTATATTTTACCTTTTAATCTATCTATCTATCTATTTTTTATTATTTTTTAGATTTAGTAATTTTAGTACTTTTTATGACATTTTATTTCATATTTATTTCAATTAACAAAATATTTTTAATCATTTGAGCTTTAGTTAACAGATGAGGCTGTTTTCTTGTTAGATAGTACAGCAGGTTGGTTCCGTGGTCACACGGTGATTTGTGTATAATTGCATTTAAAGTGCTAGAGGATAAAAATCTAGGTATTCTGACAGAACCAATTTCTCCTTTTCATTATATTTGTAATTTATCAGAGGAAAGTCGTGGTCCAGAAGCACAGAAGAGCCGGAGGAGGGCCGTACGTATGATTAGACTGGGAGAGCCACTCACCACGACACCCGCAGTTTAATGGAGGAGCATCATTACTTCTTCATTAAGTCTGAAATGCAGATTACATCTGAACAGTGATTAAACAGAATGGGCCAGAATGAAGGAGGAACTGATAGATTGAAACATAAGAGGAGAGAATGTGAGGTGTGGAATATACAGTGACAGACACGTTGGCTTGAATTACACATGATTTTCTTTTCATTGTACGGTCCATGAAAGACAACATCACGCAGTACACAAAAGCATTTATTCAAGCAGTCTGTGCACCAATTAAAATACAGAACTAAACTAAAAGCAAAGTAAACTAAAGTTGCACTAAAAGTGAGCCAATTTACTGCTGCAATATAAATATTTTATAACACAGTTAGTTGATAATTCCATGCGTTTGTATTGTATGCATTTACTTCTCTGTGAGAAAAATAAATAAATGAATAAATACATAATTATAATATGTTTATATATAAATTAATAAAATGCAATAATACATATTTTCTGGTAGAGTTGGAGAAATTTATTTATTTTTGTTCTACTGTGTGATGTTTTAAAGCATTCAGTAAGGATATGGTAACCTAACCTTTCAGACTTTAATTAGTGAAAAAGTGACCTGATATGAGGAAACATATGAGAAACAGAAGGGTAATTATTTCTTTTTTTTTTCTTTTTGTTCCATTTGTTCTCAGAATAAAAATTTATATGTGATACTGTAGTTCATTTTGAGCGACTGCTCTCATTTGAACTCTTAGAGTATAATGAGTTTTTAATTATACTCTCAATGCCTCTTCATGTTCACTTTGACAGACACACAACTACGTTCAAAGACAGAGAACACTTGACTGTTTTTAGAATCTCATGATTATAACCCACAAATTAAAGTCTGTGTAAAGTCAATATTAAATGTGTGTTCTGAGTTTGTCACACCACAGAAAAAAATGTGTTATTAACCACCCAGCCAAATTTGAATGCTAAAAAAAACCGCCAAGTAAATAAAATAAGGTATCAAAATCTTGAAAAAAAATATGCAGTATTCTCTGCTCTCAAACGCTGGGGGCATGTCCACTGGCGGCGCTGAAACCACGCCCACTCACGGGAAAGCTGCCGTTTCTCTCAACTGTCTTCCTCTAGCAGCTTATTTAATAAGGAGACCGAGCTGTTTTGTAAATGATGGCAACCAGGTATTATGCATTTATGTGAAGAAGGCATAGCTAGCTAGCAAACTGTAGGCTGTAGTAACTAACGGTAATGACAGTCTTTCGCAATTGAGCCGTGAACCACTGATGCTAATTGTTATGTATCCACTGTTCAGAAGTGGGTTAATCCTGCAGTTGTTGTGTTGTCCTTTTGGTGGTGCTGTGTGGCGCTGTAATACTGCTGAACAGTTGTTAAGTAAAGTGGAAAAAGTGTTTACATGCACTCGGCCTCCATTGTGTCTTTGTCCATAGAATATATTGATATTCAGACAAATACGACAAAATTGGCGACGAGGATGGGATATATTGACTCCAACCTTGAACTGTTGCAGACTGATATAGACCAGCATACTTTCATGACGAAAATGAGTGCACATCCTTGAAAACGCTGACGGCACTGCATCAATACGGGAAGTCTGTAAATCAAGATAATCCAAAAAACAGAATGGCGACCATCGGGCATATTGATGCTTTCGACGAGGCCATCGAGCAGTGGACAACATATATTGAACGGTTTGAACACTTTAATCACAAGCCAATGATATTGAAGAGGAAAAAAGAGTACCGGCGTTGTTAAGCGTTATGGGCACTAAAACGTACAGTCTTCTACGTAAAAAATTGCAAGCCTGCTAAACCGGGAGATCCAAAGACGTATCGGGAGATTGTTACAACGTTAACGGAACATTTCTCGCCGAAGCCCCTCATAAAATACTGTGGCAAAGAAAAACGATTCTGTTTCCACAAACGCAATCAAGAGGACACAGAGACGGTTGCACAGTATGTAGCAGTGTTAAAACAACTCTCTGAACATTGTGACTTCGGTACACATTTGGGGGATGCCCTGAGGGATAGATTTGTTTGTGGATTACGCAATGAAGCGATACAACCCAAGCGACTTCTAACAGAGACGGCACTTACGTTTCACAAAGCTGCATCTCTGAGATCGCGGTGGCCGCGGAGACCGTCGCTCGCGAAGCGCATGGGCAGCTCAGCACATCCCTGAAGGCACCATAAATGCTGAATGTATATCCAAGTTTCCTCGCCCAAACAGCGACGCAATTGTCCCATCCAGAGATGTGTCTCTTTCAGGAAAACCTTGAATTTTCCACACAGACAATGAGACCACATACTGCTCAATTACAAAGATCAAGCCTGCCATTCATGTTGAAAAAAAGGCCACATCGGACGCGTGCAGTGCAGATCTTTCACCCATAAAAGAAACTTTGGCGCATCATAAAGAAAGAAAGTATGAGAAAAAGTTCAAGCCGTGTAAAAGATGGAGTAAAAAGCCTGATAACAAGAGACGAGTACATCCTATGTGGATGCTGGAGGGAGACAAAGTGAGCAACTTGTCTCCTCAGTCCCAGACGTTTGCAGAGAAAGAAATGTCACTGTATAAGATAACCAAAAGAGAGCAGGGGACTTGCACACATTTGTATAACTGGCCAGAAATTGTCCCAAGGAAAAATTTTTTGAGATGGAATTGGATACGGGCGCTGCAGTGTCGATAATTTCAAGGGAAAAATATGACAATGTCTTGCAGCATATTCCACTTCAGCCGAAGGACGTTATCTTAAATGATACATACACTGGAGAAGCACTAGCACCATTTGTAGGGGTCATCAACGTAGCGGTATTCTGAAATTAAATATTGAAATCAGTCTGCACAATTGCCACTCTATGTGGTTAACATTCTGTGATGCCCCACCATTATTTGGTAGAGAATGGCTGAGATCTATAAAACTTAACTGGCAAGACATAAAAACAGTCAAGCATGGAGTTGCAGACACTATAGAAATGGTGTTAAAACGGCATTCCGAAGTTTTTGGGAAAGATTTGGGCACTATGGAAGGAATTGAAGCAAAGATTAGGCTAAAGCCTGATCATACTCCAAAATGCTATCAGCCTAGGGTAGTACTGTACGCCATTAGTGACCAAAAGTAGAGGCTGAATTGAGGACAATTAAAACAGAGATGGGAGTGATTTCACCAATACAGTACAGTGAGTGGGCCACGCCTGTGGTACCAGTGATAAAGAAAGATGGTTCAGTGAGACTGTGTGGTGATTTTAAAGTGACACTCAACCCAGCCTCATTTGTGTGGACCACTACCCACTTCCAGAGTATAGAAGATCTTTTAATGCATCTCTAATGCTGGTGATCAGTTATTCAGTAAGCTGGATTTGTCAAACGCTTATTTGCAGATGCCTGTGGCACAGGAGTCGAGGAAATTACTCACCATATCCACTCAAAAAGGGCTATTTCGCTATAACCGCCTACCCTTCGGGATTGCCCCAGCTCCTGCATTATTTCAGAAAGCGATGGACCAAGTTATTTTGGGGATTCCAAACACTCACTGCTATATAGATGACATACTGATAACAGGACGAGATGATGCGGAGCACCTCAAGACACTAGGCCAAGTTCTCACTAGACTGGAAAAATATGGTCTGAAATTGCAGCGTGAAAAATGTGAATTTTTCAAACAGTCACTGGAGTATTTGGGTCATTACATCGACCAGAAAAGATTAAAGCGATTATGGAAGCGCCCACACCAGCCAACGTAAGTCAATTACGCTCTTTCCTGGGGATGATTAACTACTATGGCCGTTTCATTCCAAATTTGGCGTCTGTTTTGAATCCACTTAATACTCTTCTCTGTAAAGAAAAGAAATGGTACTGGAGTGTGGCCTGTGCACAATCATTCCAAAAAGCAAAAGATCTCCTTACCTCACCAGCTATACTCACGCATTATGATCCAGAGCTACCCATTCGTCTCGCCTGTGATGCTTCTCCATATGGGGTGGGTGCTGTGATATCACATCTGTGCCCCAATGGTGAGGAAAAGCCGATTGCTTTTGCTTCCAGGACACTCAGTAGAGCGGAACAAAATTATGCTCAGATCGAGCGGGAGGCCCTGAGCATAATCTTTGGAATTCGCAAATTCCATCAGTACTTATACGGAAGAAGGTTTACCCTCCTCACTGATCATCAACCACTAACTGCAATTCTTAGTCCTAACAGGAGCATTCCATCCATGGCAGCAGCCAGAATGCAACGATGGGCTTTGCTTTTAGCCGCCCATGATTATGTCCTTGAGTATAAGAAAGCAGCCCACCATGCCAATGCAGATGGACTTTCACGGCTACCATTGCCAGTGACACACACAGAGAAAATGGACACAGTGGATGTGTTCTATGCCAATCAGGTAGCCACCCTGCCTGTCAATAATGCTGAAATTAAACGTGACACCCTAACGGATCCCACTTTGTCATCTGTGCTGGACATGGTTTCATATGGACGGTTCCCAAAACCTAAAGATATACCCACAGACTTGCTACCGTTCGTGACTCGTCATCAAGAGCTTTCAGTGGTACAAGGATGTTTAATGTGGGGGAGTCGTGTTATTGTACCTCCCAAACTCCGCCACCGGGTGTTGGCTGATTTACATATAGGCCATCCTGGGGTGGTAAGGATGAAACATCTGGCCCGTAGCTACGTCTGGTGGCCGGGTATCGATGGACAGATTGAGTCACAATCCAAATCATGTCAGTCGTGTCAACGTATCCAAAATACCCCCTGTCCTGCACCACTTCACCCATGGATTTGGCCAACTCATCCTTGGGAAAGGTTACATGTGGATTTCGCTGGTCCTTTTGAAGGCCATATGTACTTCATTGTAGTTGATGCACACTCCAAATGGCCTGAAGTCTCCATCATGGACAGTACTACCACAAGCAAAACTATTCAAGTCTTGCGGGGACTTTTCAGTCATTATGGTGTTCCTAACGTCATTGTCAGTGACAACGGCCCACAGTTTTGCGCTGAGGAGTTCTCATTCTTTCTGAAGGCAAATGGAGTCCAACATATTCGCTCTGCGCCCTATCACCCCTCTAGTAATGGGCAAGCTGAGCGTTTTGTCCAAACACTCAAACACGCTCTGAAAGCTTCCAGGGGGTCAGCTCCGATTCAACAGAGACTTGATGGGTTCCTGTTAACATACAGAAACACTTCTCATGCTACTACTAAGGAGTCACCTGCGATGTTATTCCTCAATCGCAAATTAAGAACCCGACTGGATCTTCTTAAACCTAGTCTTGCCAGAACCGTGAATCAGTCTCAGGAGGCTCAGCAGTTACGACGCCAGGAACGCTCAAAGTCGAGGGAATTTTGTGTTGGAGACTCCGTCCTTGTTCGTGACTACCGAAAAGGAGAAAAATGGAGACCTGGAGTCGTAATGTCAAGAACGGGACCTGTCTCCTACATCGTCAATGTGGACGCTGCTGGATCCTGGAAACGTCATGTTGATCAAATGTTGAGACGGGGAGTTCCATCGTCTGATGCTAATTCCCAAGCACATTCCCTTCTGGAGAATATCAGTGAAGAGATGAACGATCTTGTTGATGTGATAACTGATAGCCCAGGGTCAGGTAACATTAACACAGCACCTTCTGAGACGGTACAAACAAGAGAGACTTTAAAGCGTTATCCTACCCGTCTCATTAGACCACCTGACCGTTATCAAGCATCCTAATGTATATTGTTAAAGAGAGATTCATGCCGAGTAAGCTTGAGTAAAATATGCTTGTTGGACTGTAGTTAAAGTTGAATTCAAGAAAAGTAATACTACTTTGTTGTGTATGGTCACCCTTGATTTAAGTTGGGAGGAAATGTTATGTATCCACTGTTCAGAAGTGGGTTAATCCTGCAGTTGTGTTGTCCTTTTGGTGGTGCTGTGTGGCGCTGTAATACTGCTGAACAGTTGTTAAGTAAAGTGGAAAAAGTGTTTACATGCACTCGGCCTCCATTGTGTCTTTGTCCATAGAATATATTGATATTCAGACAAATACGACACTAATGCACTCTAGTTATTAGGTGTGTTCGTCTTGAAGCAGTGCAGAACGATAAGTGTATGACATCAAAGTACCGCGAGAGCGATTGGAAAGCATCAGGAGTGTCTGCTCTCTGTAGTTCTCTCAAACACACGTCTTATTGTGTTGGGGGAGGGGCCGTGCTCGGTGGCTCGATTGCGTCATCGAGTCCTGATTTAGCCCCGCCCAAAAAATCCTGATCACGAAAATGGTGAAAAACCGTTTAACGGTCTAACTCCACAATTAAGTACTACATAGTTCACAGTCTTTGTAACATGTTTCAGCAATGCATTTGTGTGTTTACAAACAATTCTCAGAATTGACTTTACATGGACTTTAAAGTCCTTTCTTCACATTTGATTCTCGTTGATGACATTTTCATTCCAGATTAGTTTTTTTGTCTTTGCATGTGTCACTTTACCTGGATCAGAAATGGGTGCACAGTGGTGAAAATTAGGTAACACTTTAGAATAGGGAACACTTATTCACTATTAACTACGACTTTTCCATCAATAAATTCCTAATTTGCTGTTAATTAATAGTTAGTAAGGTACACTCAAAAAAATATTTAGGCCCAATTCTTAAGATTTATGTATTTCAGTTGCATGTAAATTTTCCATTCATTTTGATTACATATTTCTTAACTTAAACTAATAAACTTTATGTGATGCAAATTTGCCAACCTTATGTAAATGAAACAAGTAAGTAATAAGTAACTTATAACTTATGTAATAGTAACAATAAATCCAATTTGTTTTAAATGCATAAGAAACATGTATATGTATCATTAGGTAATAAACCCAATGTACTTAAAATGCATCAGATTTACATATTTTTTTTTATCATAAACCCAACATATTTCATATATTTAATCCTACCCCACCCAATCACACTGTGCTACAACAAAATCTAACTACAACACACACACAAGAACAACAAGACCACCCTGTTACATTAGATCAATTTATTAATGCTTCAAAGCATTTGGCTATATGAGCTAGCAAGACATACTTCCAGTGTTCATACACTTGTGTGCAACAACAAGAAACAAAAAGTGCCTTCATATTTACATGCACATTAAGGTTAAATGCTATTTTCAAACATTTTTGACACAATCAACCATACTGCAGTAATAAATGCAAAAAACAAAAACAGCAACAACAAAAAAACAACTTTAACAGAAAAAAATTAAAATTTTAACCATTTTTAACAGAGTGCAGAAATAAGATCAGTTTCCCCAAGAACTGTGCAAATTTGAGGTAGACAGATACATGAGGTAAATCGAAGATAACAGTACTGCTTACGTTGCACTAACATTTAAAAAAAAAAAAATGGTGACATGCAATAATTTAGAAAAATAAGATAATGGTCAGAAAAAAATGCCATAAGGCTCAGGGGTTGAGTGGCTCTGCACTACAACACTTTCCATGCATGTTTAATTACATGTTAGGAGTACAGGAGTACGAAAGAAACATTCTGCATCTACATTTTAAACTTTTAACACTTAATTGGATTCAAGTACAAAAATTTGACGTCTCAAAAATGACATTATCATTACTTAAGAGTAGTTTGGTGAGAGCTTGGTTGTATCCAGGATTTTCTTCAAATGTGCACTTGATTCCATTGCGTAGCTTCAGTTAAGCACATAAATCAGTCCAAAAAGCATCACACACCCAAGAGTGACATTGAAGAACTTCCACACCAACATCCGTAGGTTGGTCAACAGGACCAACACCAGCACCCTCTGAATGAAAGATGTACATACCCACTGTTGTCTGTGCAATTCCAGACTCAGCCTCTGCACTTTCAGCAGTCCTGGAGGATAAACAAAGAGAATGAGTAGTGTTCCAATGCCAGTCACAGTGTCATATTCAGACATTTTAAGGGCACATTGTTTACAAACTCTGACATTTTGGATATGTAGACTCATTCAAATGTACACTGCCTGGTCCAAAAAAATAGTCATCATTTGGATTTAAATAAGCAAATACTGAAGAGTCTAGAATTGGATGATTATTCCAGTGATTTTTTTAAGTTTCCGGCTTGTTGTATTTTGGCAATAATTCTTTTAACACAAACTGATGCAGTGTGTAGCTTTTCATTTCTTAAACAACCATGTCGGAGGACGTACCAATGTACACATTCCAGCATGACAATAACAAAATTAATCAGGCTCAATTTGTGTAATAGTGGTTCAGTGAGCACGAGGAATCATTTTCATATATGAATTGATCACCAGTCCTGAGTTTAATTCTACTGAATATCTTGAGGATGTGCTGGAGTCGACTTTGCAGAGTGGTTAGACTCTCCCATTGATAATACAAGATCCAGGCCAAAAATAAATGCAACTCTTGATGGAAATAAATGTTGTGATGTTGCATAATGTTGTTTAAACAATGCCACAACACAGCAAAATGTTATGAAAGCTATAGTTGGTCCAATTAAATATTAGAGTGTGCAACTTCTTTTTGGACAGGCTATGTAAAGTCGACTCCAGCACATCCTAAAGACTTTCAATAGGGATTAGGTCAGGACTCTGTGGTGGACAATCTTTCACAGTTTGAGCCTGATGAATCTTGACATTGTTATCCTGGAATATAGACATGAGTACGACTTCCGACCTGGTTGTTTGAGAAATTAAAAGGCTACACTGCATCAGTTAGGGCTAAAAGAATTGTTACCAAACACACAACATGCCAGAAACATAATCACTTAAGTAAAGAGTCAATCCTTAAATATCAAGTATTTACTCATTTAAATCCAGACAGCGACTTTTTTTGGCCTGGCAGTATAAAATAAGAATTAAATGTATAGCCAGTTATTTTGAACTATACTACCTTATGGAGAAGAGAATTCTGAAGGAACTGGACACAGCCAAGCTTAAAAACATGAGCACACGTGTTGTTCCAGGACGGTCAAGAGGCTGGATATCACTTGCACTGCATTTAAAAAAAAAAAAAAGAAAAAAAAAAACATTAAACGTTGAGTACATTTTACAAGAAAACGCCATTTCAGTATTTTACTTCAAAATGTCATATTTTTTTAATTTATGAATCGATCTTTCTTTGTAATTATTTGTACTTAAACTTTACTCTGCATTGCCATAATTTGTAACAGCTGCAAATGTGCTAATGTGCAAATTTCTCAAATGAACTGTAGAGAACAAGCTTAAGAAAATTGTTTTGAATTTAATGTACTTAAATATTTAACTTGTAAAACAGTTACCAATACTCAAGTTTTCATACTAACTTATTGTTACCTCTACTAAGAGATAGTGAGTTTTATCAAATCAAAAATGAGCTAATTTGCTGCATACTACACACACATGGGCAAGTGAGACTGTGATGCTAATAAGAAAATTAACATAACTATCAATGTAAATATATCCCTAAGACATTTATAATGTAAAAAGAGCAGGTTGACATACACTTACCACATATTCTTTAATGAGTGTCTCCATTGAGGTAGATACTTGGGCTCCTCGGGATGTAATTGCAGTTGATTTTAGTCTTCATTCTCAAACATGCAGAACAACAAGATCCCAAGAACACAACATTAGTCATTGATTTACTCAGATATAAAACTAAAGTTGAGTTAAAAATCTCGCTCAACTAATGCAGCAACTATACAATAAACCCTGTCAATTGGTACATTAGTATATTACAGTAATTTGTAAAGAAACTTTTAAATTGCATGTAAGGCTGGTTTTATATTATTATTGTTTTTTAAATAATATTTCTAATGATATTATTTTTCTTCACCAGTTTGCTGAAATACAAACATTTAAACAGTGGATATCATTACTTGTTTTTTTTAAGACTAATTTATTCAAAATTGCATTACATATTGAAGAACAGGTTAAGTAAAAAATATAATGAATGTCATCTAGTGCATATACTTAGCAAAATTATCCTTTTTATTTATTTATTTCTAGTTAAGTAACAAGTTTAGGAGTTTATACACACTCAGTGGCTTTTCTTTGACATTGTTTACAAGCCGTTTCTTTGACGTCTTGAAACTCTGACTGAGTGATTACTTGAGCTGTGATTCATTCCAGTAGGATGTTCTGTTCCTTTCAACACCTTCTGATGATCGTTGATGTTTATTTGCTGTAGTAACTAGAAGTAAAGAGGAAGAGATGGTCGGTTCATGCAAGTTCTGCACTGCTGCTTGTACTGAGGCACTAAAATGATCTTTCACGTTACATTTAACACCAAAACTGTATTTACTGTTTAACTTTAGTGATACAATTAACAGAATCTGAAATCTGACACTTTTTCATATCACAAGTAATAAAACTTACTGTGATTTATTGTGTTTCATTAAGTTTTGTTCACGCATCAAGTGAAAACAGCATCTATCGATTCTTAGGATTTACAATGAGATCACTGTCACAATGAGAAACGATTAAAATCGAAAAACAGATTTCAACCCAGCCCTAATTAGTACCATTAGCTAGCTAGTGAAATAAACTATAGGCCATGCATTCGATATAAGTGTAAAACGATATCAACCGCACTAATAATACATGTATATACAATGAAATCTGTCAAATAATATACACTGAGTACAGATAAGATATATCTTACCTTGCAAATAGATTATGATCCAGGCTGCTCCAATGCAAAATGGTGAGGATAATTTTTTGAATTTGCACCGATTTATGCATTACCAAAGCCGCTTTAGACACGTCATTGTGCAGTACCGCCACCTACCGACTGGAGGATGGTAAACAATTCCATTTATGTAAACCAATCTCATGCAATTTAACTAATTGTATCTGAATTGTTTCAGAGCAAGCTTTATGTAAACCCTATACATAATTTTTAACCGATTAAATATAATAGTTTTGACAGTTAACAGATTTATCTTGATTCTAAGTAATCAGAGTACATACATTTTTTAAAAAACGATTATTTAAATAAAATCAAATAGATGCAAATACTTAATAAAAAACTGTGCCAAGAATCATTTTTTTGAGTGAGTTGTTAAGTTTATGTGTTGGGTAGGATTAGGGATGTAGAATAAGGTCATGTAGAATAAGGCATTAATATGTGCTTAATTACTACTAATAAATGGCTAATAATCTAGTAATATGCATGCTAATAAGCAACTAGTTAAGAGACTTTAAAATAAAGTGTTACCGAAAATTATATTCTTTATAAAACTACTTACTTTTTTCCCTAAGAAAACTGTAATGACAATTTAAATAACCCTGCAATCTTTTAATTTGATGATAAGCTAAACCTTGGCTACTTAAAATGCTAAACTTGTAGCATTTATACACTCATTTTCACTCCAGTCTTCTTGGTATTTTCATAAATTTCCATGTAAATGAGTAGTGTATCATGTAAAGTGTTGTATGTTCAAACCCTACGTGGCTGATAAATGACCGTTTCAGTCATATGTGTTTTGTTTCATCTGTGTCGTCTTTCGGGGTTTGCTACTATATTAGAGCTGCAACAACTAATCGATAAAATCGATTATTATCGATTATGAAAATCATCGACAACGATTCTCATTATATATTAGTCGGGTCTGCCCACAGTGCACGTCCAACTTCAGCCGGTTGCTCAAATTACAGCACTGAATAACGCATTTCTATGGACAAAATGCATCTAAAAAGAGTGGAGGAAACAGACTGAGATGCTGCGGGAGAAGTACGTGATCCAAGCTGCACAAAACATGAGAATTCTTTATTTTAAGCTTTAAGTTAATGCATTAGGGTAATGGCTTGCCCTGTCAGGCGCTTTGACAGATGCGTGTGCGTCCTCAGCGCAAAAACGTTCAGTTTACAGTCATATACTTATTTATAAATGTCACAAATTCACGCGAGCATTTCCATTTTTGCATAAAGGTCCGTCCTGACAGTCTGTGTTAAGTTTAAAATACGGAATGAGCACCGGCGCGCATGCGCGTCAGACAGACGGAACACAGAGAGCGAGACAATTGTGCTGAAATATCTGTTGTTGAAAGTCAAATTAAGGTTTAAAAGTCAACATGCAGTGCGAGTATTTTATGAGAGTAGGAACTATTAAGGGATAACAGCGTGTAATTCTGAATATAAATATCAGAGGCTTCATAGCCACCTTATTACAGGATAAAGAAATGACAGTAAGACGTGACTGTGATCAAAATGAACGCGTGTTCCTGAAGAACATTACTCACCTGTTGGTTAACACTGAATTTGTGATTTTATTCATCTTTATTATCTTTATTATTATTTTAATTTTTAATAGAGATTTAAACTATATTCACTATATACAATGCTTAACAAATTTATTAAAACCAATTTATGTAAGGTTTTTAACAAATTATGTAAGGTTTGTGCCACTGCTGCTCTAAACTAACAGTATTGGTGATTACCAAAATCATTTTTTAGCTTTCTGTAGGCCTTTTGGTTAGTCCTCCAATATGCGTAAGCTCTTTAGTAACAGTAGTAGGCTATTTCTAATGCTATAATATAATTATTGCTGTTATCCATGAAAGAAAGGCAGAGCGCTTTTATAGTGTGTTTTTTTTCAGATAACCAATTACAGTCAAAAAGTACATAAACAATGCCAGCAAGAATGCAAGCTGTTGCAAGGCAGTGGAGGCTATTTTTGTTATTATGTGAATTAATACTATTTAGTTGTTTCAGTTTGTCATTTGCCCAATAAATGACAATAACATTTTTAGATTTAAACAATTTTTGACTGATTCCTAAAATATTTGTTTTCTCTTTATTATGACAGGTGGTCTAATAAATTGTTAAGCACTGTATGTTTTCATAGCATTCTGTTGGCACGTTTGTTTGAAGAACATTGGGCAGAATGTGGAATAGTGTGTTTTTTGTCAAAAAAAAAAGAAAAATATATATTTAAAAAAAATCCGATTAATCAAAAGAATAATCGGCCAACTAATCAATTATCAAAATAATCGTTAGTTGCAGCCCTACACTATATTGCTTCTTTTAGCTTTAGATGTTGTTTTTAATAAATGGTTGTTGATTGTGATCATGGAAATATCCACTCATGAAAACATGAACAGTGTCTTGACTGCACAAATGCTTACAGTGGAAAGTAGTAGCCATGCAGCGATTTACCACATTTAGAAACTTTTAATGTGTAAGAAGTTTGTAGTGAGGAAACTTACAGTCAGTGTTCGGGGTAGCGCATTAAGTAAGACCAGTTACGTATTCAGATTACTTCTTTGAAGTAACTTGTAAAGTAATGCAAGTTACTTTTTTCCCCATTTATTTAATTGTTTTCACATCTTTCCTGTCCTCATGTAAAGAGAATTCAAGAGTGAGTTGCAGAGGCAGAAGCCTTTCCTTCAGCCTGAGGCTAATTGATTTCACTTTTGGTGTGAAAAGGCCTTTTATAGTTGCCAAAATATAACTTGTTTTTGGTAAATATATATAAAAAAAATAATAATAATAAATAAACAAGTCCAACCCAGGTGACAAAAAGTAACGCAAAAGTTGCATTACTTTTAATAGTAACTTTTCTGAGCATACACTCAACTCTTATATGAGAATAGATCAAGCAAATTGTCATTCCTTTATGGCATGAACATTTAAGTTAAAAAGTATATATACCTTCAACTATGCTCTCATATGAGAAGCCTACATCCTCAATACCAAAAGCCATTAAAATGTTTGTCTTTAATTAACTCTAAAAGTTAATGGATTACTGGCACTGATATTGCAGATCTTTCCATCTCTGTATGTGTCAAAGTGGGGCCACACAATGTCTGAATTCCCATTAGCCCAGCCTGCGACCCTCATCAACCCCATTCACCGGCGCCCTGTGGAAATGCCACTCTCATACAGAATAAATTACTGCAAAATCAACTCCATAACATTCAGATTGTAATAACAATTGAAAACTCTCGTCCCCTGCACAACCTGTGTGTATCATAAAAGAGAACAAAGGAAAACAATATTGTGTCAAAAAATTAAGGTTGAAATAAACTCAGATGTCAAATGACAATCAGCCTTACTAGCAAAAGAAAACTGTACAGTCTTGCTTGTTTTGATACGCATGGCTGTTTAGTGTTTGAAAATATAGTGTCAGTTAAATGCATATGCACAGTCTATCTACACTCTTAAATGTATAGGTTCTTTGTTTGCATCAATGGCCTCTTTGGTCACTTTTGACGGAAAAAAATGATGTTTCTATCTTTTTTTTTATTTTAAAAAGCGTATAGCTTCATCAGAATGAGATGAAACTTGGTGACTGTTGTCACATTAGCTATGTGAACACACACACACAAATCATCTGATTTGAGATGTGAACTGTCAAGATAAGCTGGTTGCCAATCAGCAAACAAAAGCACTTTTAATTATTGCCATGGAAAACAAGAAAAAAGCAGAAGGACTTATCTTAAATTCTTAAATGTCTAGTTTGTTTTGCAGTATTGATGAGTGCCTCCTTTGAGAAACTCTGCCTTAAGGAGACACACATATTTGAGTGAATCTCAAAGTAATTAAATAAGCTCTCACAACAGTTATGGGTTGCCAGAGACTGGCGATTATTATTATTATTATTACTATTATTATTATTAGATAAACAAACTTTAATCTGCAGAATTATTATAAAATATGAACTAATCCTGCTTTTGTAAGTACAAAGTCTTTTTTTCTTTTTCTTGTCCACATACTGTCACACTATACCAGGGATCACGGAGACAAACGCGAGACAAGGAATAAGCAAATAGAGACTTTAATAATCCACAGGGTAACAAGGAGTACAGGCAGGGATCACGGAGATGAACGCTTAAGCAAATAGAGACTTTAATAATCCACAGGGTAACAAGGAGTACAGGCAGGAAACACAAAATGATGTTTAAGAACCGACAAACACTAACTGAATGGACAAGACCTTAAATACACAGGACAATCAGGGAGGAAGATGAGACACACCTGGAAACAAATCAACAATCAGACGGGGGAGAAACTGGGTCACAGGGAACACATGGGGAGCAAAAACACAACAAAACAGTCCAGGGACACATATAATGTAGATGCATCACTAAAGAAATAATGCAGGTTTGAAATAAGGCAGGTATACCATATTCCATAGGAAATCTAATCAGTTTAATTATGTATTTATGTGTATGATAAAACATTATTTAAAGTAAACAGAAGTAGTATTTAGTTTGCAGTGCAGGTTAATGTGTAATGCAACAGCTAGTCCAAGCGATTTCTTAACACTAACGTAAAAAGAGGCAAGTAACATAATGTTCTCCTGTTTTTGTAATAAAAAAAAAGGAAAACTCAATATTTATTTAGTTATAGTCAATATTTATTTATACTTAGGAACATTTCCTATGCAATAGTTGGCATTCGGCTCTCTCATTAAGGCTTTCTCTGTAAAGCTGCTTTGGGATCATTTGTATTGTGAAAGGCGCTATGCAAATAAACATGAATTGAATGTCATTCTTCCTTGAATAAATCAGTGATCCTGGAGAGACTATTTTGACTATTTAGGATTGATTATTATACTCAGGGGGAGGTTTAGGATCAGGGATTGGTAAATTATACACCACTAGTGTTGATTGTTCTGGCAATAATCATTTATGCTTGGCACTATGAAGGCTTTGATTCATTAGCGGACCTCAGGCACGTGGTGAATCAAAAACACCTCAACTATACACACTTACACAGCCATGAAGATGGCTTTCCAAACAAACAACACACTGTAGACAAGGAGTCATTCATTTCTAGTCTTTCAGTGGCTGTGTGGAGTTATCTACTTCTGCGGATGCTGGATGCTGTAATTTGTATCCGATTTGAGCCTTGTGAAATACTATGAAATATTTCTTGCCACTATTTGATCACATGTGATTTATTCTAATCAAAGTATCAGGTAATTTATTTTAAGCCTTATTCTAAAAAGCAGCTGGTTATTTAATGAAGTCGGAAAAAATGTAATACTTACATTGTAAATCACTGTAGCCTTGTGCAATCCATTATATATTTCCCATCCACAGTTATTGCTGGAAATGTATCCTATATTGGTAGCTAATCATTTATTTATTTATTTATTTATTTTTATTAATCTTACCATGATTAGTAAATACACTGAACTATTTTGTTGTAGGATTTATTTTGAACAATGTACACTCAGAAATTACTAGCACATTTCACAAATAATTACAAAAAAGAAACAGCAAGTGTAACACAATGCATTAAACATGCAATTTTGAAGTAGAAAGACTAAAAAAAAAAACATTTATTTGCAAAACAAAATCCAATAATCTTTGTATTCGGTATTTGATGTACTTTGAAACAATTTACACTCAGAAGTTGCTTATAAATTTCACAAATAATTACAAAGAAATGACAAGTAACACATTGAATTTAACATGGAATTTTGAAGTAGAAAGACTAAGATAGTGTTTTCTTGTAAAAACTGCAATAATCTTTGCTTTATATACAGAATTTTTAACAGTGTTGGATTTTGTTTGAAATAATATTGACTCAGAAATTGCTAGCAAATTTCACAAATAATTAAATATAAATAAATGAAACTGCAATTGATGCATTATACAAAGTTTTTAAGTAGAAAGACTGAAATAGTGTCTTTTGTATGTTGTAAATGTTGTTAATGCTGTAAAATCTACTTCGGTATTTTTTGTGTTATTTAGTTTCAAAAAAAGTATTTTTTTTTATTTACTTTTTATTTATTATTTATTTATTTTACATTATCGAGGGTAAAATGCTTGCGATGTCATGTTCGTTATGCAAAAAGACACAATTGAGTTGAAGGCTTATTGCGATTGACACTCCAGATGCTAAAGGCTTTCACTGTCTCCACCTATGCAAAAAAAGTTCTTGCAGCTCCCGCTGAAGTTCAATATAGCAATATTTAATGTGATTAAAGGACTAAATCCACCTAAAAAATCTATCAGCAGATTTTGAAACACATTTGGTAGATATCTTCCCCTCGTAGTGAATGGCTGCTTTTTTTTGTGCCTTTCTCAACTTTTCGACATGTTCGTCAAAGCTTTGCATTGCAGTGGTGGTCCAGGTAGCTGAAACTCTAGCCGGGTGTATGTGACCCTCGATCCCTGTCACTCTCAGCCGCCCACTTTTCGGGAAGGGGCTGCAGCTCTGCCCCGCCGGCATCCATCAATAATTCAGACTTCACATTAATTACAAAAACGGCTCTGCAGAGCTCTGCTCTCTGCATGCGGTACGAGCTTGCAGTCATCCATCACCCCTTTCAACCCACTCACATAAAGCTCACATTTCTCCTGAGGTCCAGATGACTGGAAAAAGCAATTCTTTCATTTCTACAGGTCTCTTGGCAGGTGGTTGTTTGAGCTTGTGTGCATTAGAATGCAATCTGAATTGTTGCGATGTTGCCGCTCACCAGCTGTCAGAGAAAAATTCAATTAAGACATCACAGGAACGGGGCGGGTGAGAATGATTAAAACTGTCAATAGCGGGCACAGTTATGAAATGCCACAGCAATATCATCCTCCTATGCATCACAAGACAAATGGCTTTCATCTAGTGCCACTGCGGCCTCTGATTGAATCAGCAAAATTTCAAAGGAATTATACCGATAATAATATTTCACGTGTTTTATATCCACTCCTATAGAGGCGGCAATGCAAAAATGTTTCATCGACTTTAGATTTCACCGAAGACTTGTAATTAGCTCCCAGCAGCATAAATGCCTTGCATTTGAAATATATCTTCTGTTGGAGTTTGGGGCTAGACATTATTATCATTATCATTATTATTATGATTTGATTATTTCCAGTTACATAATTTGCCAGTGAGTAAAAAAAAACATGTCCCGGTCGCACAACAACAACAACAACAACAATAATAATAATAATAATAATAATTATTATTATTCAGTGATTATATTTAGGGTTATTAGTTAACAAAAAATAAAGAAAGAAATATATAAAAAGAACAGCTAGTTTCCGAAGCAACGTTTCTCATTTTCATTTAGTCAAGCTTTATGAACTAAAATGCACTAAACCTATGACTGAAATAAAAATGTATACAAAAAAAGGTATAGACATATTTAAAACAACAAAAACTAATAAAAAAATTACAAAAATACACAACAAAAATGATTTAAACTGTCACTGAAATTAGCATTTTTTTTAATCTAATTCATAATATTAACAAAACTATAAACTATAATAATATCTAAATGATACTAAAATAACACTGTACTTAGTTTTAAATTAGTTATTACTGTAAAATATTATTTTTACTGATTACTTTTTTTTTCTAATTTCTATTAATTAAAGGCAGTACAACTCTATCAAATGCGTTGCCTTAATATAAAAAAGTATAAGTATAAAATACATTTTCAGTATAATATTACTTATGGGGATTTTATTTTGCACCAATAAGGGAAAGGGAAAGGGAAAGGGTGTGTGGCCAAGTATAATTTGTGCTCTGCATTTAACCCATCCAAGTGCGCAAACACACAGTAGTGAACATACACCTGGAGCAGTGGGCAGCCAATGCTGCGGCGCCCGGGCAGCAGTTGGGGGTGCGGTGCCTTGCTCAAGGGTCTCACCTCAGTCGTGGTATTGAAGGTGGAGAGAGTGCTGGTTATTCACTCCCCCGCCCACAATCCCTGCCGGACCTGAGATTCGAACCCACGACCTTCGGGTTACAAGTCCAACTCTCTATCCATTAGGCCAGAACTGCCCTCTAATAATGTTACAAATGACTCAAATTCAACCAAAAAAAAAAAAAAAGGATGCCCTTCATCAGTAATGTAAAAAATGGAAATATGTTGAGTAAAGGACCCGATATACTTCAAACAAAGTCCGTTTTCGTTCTTCGTTTGGGGGCAAAAATAAGTTCGAAAAGGCTGAGTGACGGTATACTGTTTTCGAACATTCCAACTGGGAAAAAAAAACCACCCACGTCAAAGAAGGTGGAGCTCCAGAACACACCCACCGCTTGTGTAATCACCACGGACCAATGATAGCTCAAAGTTGTTTAGGAGCCAAAACAAACTCCCCCAGAAAGTTTGTTTTGGTGAGCTGTTTCGAGCTGAACTCAAAACTAACTTCGTTTCGGCCTGATTTTGTTCGAAATTACATCATATCAGTTCATTCTTCGATTTCGTTTGAAGTATATCGGGGCCTTAACCCTTGTAATTGTTTCATATGAAATGGCATAGTGATTAGCAATAATGCCTTAAACAGTCATTATTTCATTCATGGACCTGTATATTTTTGTTGAAAAGAGCTGTAATTGCTTGTTAATGCTGGTGTCAGTCGCAACCACAGCTGTAATGCTGCAGTGTGTTTGTCTGCAGAGCTTGTTAGGCTGACATGTAATGCGAGCAGGCAGGATGTGGGCAATGCCAGCGCCCTTGCCATGGGAAATCATGTTCCATCTTGTTAGGGGAAGTTTGGACGCTTTGGCCTGTGAGGACCGCTAATAATCACCCCAGTGACTGTCACGGCTGCAGACGTCCACCTGCTCCACACAGCCGGCCAGAAATGCACTTATTATGTATGCACATGTGCCACTGTGGCCAGCTGAAAACATACATGATCACACAAATGATCACCTAACATCATATGTCAATGAATCTCATGAAAACATATCCAGGTCACATTAGCTATGTTTCCATCCAAAGATTCAAATTAAATTTATGCGCAAAACTGGAATATTGCATAAAACATTTGCGAATAAAGTACCGTTTCCATCCAACGAGTCAAAGAGAACAAAATCGTCACTTCCTGGTAAACTGTGGCACTAAATATCACTAAGAATACAGGAGAAGCCACTGAATATAATAATTTTCATATATGACAAATTACTTGCACCTCAGAGCGAGCAGACGAGACACAATAAATGCGGTTATTACTTTCGGAGGAGGATGCCAGCTGTTTGAGAACACAGTCGTGTTAAGACAATTATACAGAAATACTTTGACGACAGACTTTGCTCAGGCTTTTCAGAATGACCATAACAACTTATAGATGTTGTGAACAAGATCAGTCCGCTGGTTAGTCAAGTTATCCCGTCTCATAGCGCAAAGTCACATGACTTTTTCGATGCGCATGGAGGAATTTATTCGGTAAATGTGTTTCCATCGTAGTTTATGTGCATTTTTCTTACCGGATAAAAAATGTATCCTACTCAAATGTGCACATACGTTTTTTTATGCACATTTTTAGAATTTATGCGCATCTTGGCGTTTCCATCCAGCATTTTTTTATGCGATAATACAAAATGCTCATAAAAATAGGTGGATGGAAACGCAGAGCATTGATTTCATCCTAAAAGAAAGGAAAAAATGTTACATGACTTCCATGACAAAGCACATTTTCCCTCCAAATTTTTATTATGTCTGCATTAATGTTTTTAAGTGCTCAGAAAAAAAAAGTGTACAAAGCTGTCACTGAGGCAGGTACAAAAGCTAAAAACTACATCCTTGTACCTCATTGATGCCTTAATGGTACATATTAGTTTACCTAAATTGTAAATAAAAATATTTTATATTTATTTTATATTTATTTTTAATAAAAAAATATTTGCAGGAGCAGTTTTTCTTACATGCTCACAGCAGCATGTTGTGGATATATTGGCAGTAGCAAGTCTTGGCACTTGCTCTGCCGCAGCAGCAGCGTAGCATAGCTATTCCGACAATACCAAATACATTAACATTGTCATGTACATTACCATGCCAATCCCTCCAAGATTTGTCATGACAGAAATAATGTTAATTTTAGTATAAATATTCAGTCACATTCATTTTGAGGTATAATTCTCACTATTGATTAACTGTTAACTACAACTTTTACCTCAATCAGCTCCTAATTTGCTGCTTATTAATAGTCAGTAAGGTGCACTCTAAAAAAAATGTGTTTTATTTATTAATTTATTTATTTTTAACCCAAATGCTGGGTTCAGCCTGTTGGGTCATTTTATTGGGTAGTTTTTTAAATATTTTTACCCAGGTGCTGGGTAGATTTTTTGCACTCTAAAAAAAAGCTGGATTATTATTATTATTATTATTTTTTTTAGTATTTTTTTTTTTTACGCAAATGCGGTTCAGTGGTCGTTTCACATGATGGAAACGCCTTTTGCCTTGCACAACATAAACTGATTTTATTCATTATAATACTGAATTTTATTAAATTTAATGTTCAAATATGTTCTCTAATCTCAGTACTATTTGTTTATGGACAGGTTATGAAGTCAGTCATGGCATCTTAGAAAACATTCAACAACTGTTCTGTTTTTATTTTTCCACTGAGAGTAATTTGTCTCTATTCATGGTGTTCATTTCATGAATCATCTGTGAGCAGAGAATCAGGAGATGTATTGGATGGCACAGGAATCAGATCTTTTATCTATCTATCTATCTATCTATCTATCTATCTATCTATTATTCAACTTTATTTCCAGACTCAAGGTCCATTAGCAAGAAACAGACAATACAAACAAAAGCAGTACACATTAAAAAAGACAATTATGCCAATACTTCCTCATAGAGGACTGATATCGCACTTCAGTAAGCCTAGGATTTGTCAACAACATTATAATATTATTATGTGAATTGTCCAGCCGACAAATAAATTTATACATCAAATTTCTCATTAAAGCAGGGAATGATTGTACGCTTGCTTTACAAAATAAATCACTTGCACTGCACCATCTTGGTTTTTTTCAGCAGGATTCTCATACAGTCATTGTATGCAACCTGAAGCTTACATAGGCTCTCTTTCTTAAACTTAAACCACAAAGGAGCAGTATAAAAAGAAGTACAATATGCTCTAAAAAGGTTTATCTTTACCTTATCTGAACACATATAAAACTTTCTCACCAACATATTAGCTTGAGCATATAACTTACGACGTTGCCTATACATATCATCATCATCACTCATTTCATTGTTAATGAAATGACCTAAATATTTTACAGTAGTACATACATTTAAAACTTGCCCTGATAAATAAAAATCTGGGAAATTCAAATCTCTATGATATTTGGTTCTACATATCATGGCAACACTCTTTTTTGTATTGTATTGCACATCATATCTAATCCCATAATCAGAACATATATTAAGCAACTGTTGAAAACCAGCACTACTTGGGGAAAAAACAACTAGATCATCAACATACATATAGTGATTAACTGTGGTATTACCAAGCATACATCCAGTCCTACAGTCACTTAGTTCTTCTGACAATTCATTCATATAGACATTAAAAAGAGCTGGTGAAAGTAAACTTCCTTGGCGCACTCCATTACTTACTCTAAATGAATCTGAAACACAATTGCCCCACTTTATCTGCATACTTTGATTTGTGTACCAATATGTCAAAATTCTTAATATACTATTAGGTATGCCCCTTTGTCTTAGTTTACTGAACAACTTTTGATGATTAACTCTATCGAAAGCTTTAGAAGCATCAATAAAGCCAATTATAACAGTGGAATTTTGTCTTTTATACAGTTCTACTACTTCCTTCAGAGCATATATACACAAATCAGTACTATGGTGAGCCTTAAAACCAAACTGATTATCTGTGGTATCAAGATAAACACCTAATCGATCTAATATGATTCTTTCCAAAACCTTTGACACAACACTCGCTAAAGCAATTGGTCTATGGTTATCCAAACTACCTACCTTGCCAGCCTTATCTTTTATAACAGGCAACAAGGTTACTGACAACATAGACTCTGGCAGCAGCCCATGTATCATAAAACCAGTGAAGCAAATTGCGAGAAGAACTACAAGCCTAGGGCTCGCAAATTTTAGGTGTTCAGCAGTAATTTGATCTAAACCACCAGTTTTCTGTTCCTTAAGCTGAATTATTGCTTGATAAACCTCATTTGTTGTAATACTTCCTGTATCCATACTAGAAACTACTTCCACTTTACCTGGCTCACTCTTTACACAATTAAACAGAGTAGTATAATGCTGTCTCCACAACTCTGCTATATTCTCAGCTCCAGAGACACCCTCAATAGAGCATGGTAATGTCACATTACTCCTATGTATTGATCTTACGTCCTTCCAGAAAGCATTCACATTATTACAAAGTAGATTTTCCGCCATTAAATCAGCTCTCATCACTTGTTCATGTTTACAAATATAACGAACTGCATATTTATACTTGGCATTAGTTAACTTTTTCTGGTCCAAAAGCTGGCCTTGTCTATCTATCTATCTATCTATCTATCTATAGATCCATTAATTAGCATTGTGGTTTTCTGGATGGCTGCTGATCCAACTCATAAACCAAACATCAAGTGACAATGTGAAAACCATGAAACTCATATAATATAAACCATATAATATACACTCTAAAAACAACCCAACTTGGGTTATTTGGCAACCCAGTGCTGGGTAAATATTGGACAAAACACATGCTGGGTTATTTTGACCCAGCTGGTTGGGTTAAACATGTTTACCCACCATGCTGGGTTGTTTTATTTAAGTCATCTATTGTTTACAAATTATTATATTCATTATTATATTTCTGGCTTAAAATGGGATGGAAATTAAAAATCACACACATAATTACTATAGGCAACAACAATAATCAAAATATGAACATTTATAAGCAAGAACACCCATGGACAAAATACAAGACAAATTGAATTTGAAAGAGCAATGATATGCAAGTGCTATAACAAGACTCAGTTAGCTTAACGCAGTACACATAGCAAGTTTTTTTTATTATTTTTTATAATAAATAAAAAGAAAACAGATAGAAATAGAAAAATAATAGAGCAGGCTAGTGTTAGGGGCCTTTTTGCTTTTGTTAATTGTATAATAAATAAAAAGAAAACAAATAGAAAGAATACAAAAAGATTAGAAACTTTAGAAAAACATTTTTTTTTTTATAAAGAAAACAAGCAGTAAAGGGATAGAGTGCAAGTCTAAAATGTTTTTTTTTTGAAGAATAAAATTAGAATAGAGAGTGCTAGAGTTAGAGGGTCAAATAAAGATGGAAGATATGTGTTTTTTAGCCGATTCTTTTTTTTTGTTATCAACATTTTTTTTTTCTTTTTACACACAACATCACAACATAACATCCACTCAAACAAACAAAACAAAACAACAGACACATACTCAATATTTTAAAAGTCCAGTCAAAAGGAAGAGAGAGAGGGGAAAAAGAAAAAACAAAACAAGTCATTCCTTTATATAATCATGTATGTTAAAGAAAAAAACACTGTGAAGCATCAATAGTAGAAGGCTTGGCCCCATTAATTCTTACTGTTGTACATTCACAAGTCACTATTTGCAGGAGGCTATGGATCCACTATGTTTTCTCACACATGTGCGGCGTAAACCAGTTCTGTATTATTGTCCTCTTCGCAGCCACAAAACCAGCAAACAACATTCTCTTTTGTATTAAGCTTACAAAGAGACCAGAATCACCATCAAGAAGACACAAAACTGGGCCAGCAAAGCAACCAACTTGCAGCAAGGAGGACAAAACCAGGCCCACATGTGTCCATAGATTAATGACAATAGGACACTCCCAAAACATATGAAGAAAAGTCCCTGATGATGCAGTGTTATAAACAGATAGCCGACCAGAAGATGGTGCAATCCAGTCCCGCATATTAAATATGTCTCTTGTATCAGGGAACAGGAAATAGATTTACGGTGTAAATTCTCTAACACACGGGTTCGTTTAACGGCAGAATTTAAACCATTCACATTCAGTGATAAAATATTTAGAGTATGCATTGAATATTCATAAACCCAAAATTGTATTCAGTAAATGAAGAAAAGCAAAAGCACTCCCATTCTGCAAATGAGATGTAACCGCTGGTGTGCATTCTAGATACCAAACCACCTAGATGAAAAATCCCTTTAAAAACAAGGTAAAGTAAATAAAAGTATGAATGTCTGTTGTAAAAAATAAAAATAACACAGAGACTGGAACAAGGACAACTATAAACAATAAACAGCTCAGGCCGCACATTACTGAGAACGTAGGTCTGATTGAGCAACAAAAAATATTGATGATCCGTGACCGATCCACCCCAATGCAAGACGAGCCTCCCAAAAGGCCCACATAGCCAAAAAAAAACACTGCAATCAAGCCCACTTTCCACTAGTCCCCTCCAGAAAAAAAAGGGGGGAGTTAGTCTCACCAGTAAAGAGACAGTTGCGCCGGACAAATAGGAATAACATCCCAGGAGGAGAGAGGAAAGAAAAAAAAAAAGAGATTCAACAGGTATCCACGTCCACTCTGCCACCATCTTCTCCCGGGCAGCAGGAATCGCCTCCATCCCGGCCATCAAGCCCCTCCCGCCGGGCCGAAGAGATAGATGGTGGCCGCCGTTCTTCCGTTGCCTTGTGGAGCCACAGTATATGTTTTCTTCTGTGACAGGGAGCTGATAAAATCCTCCGCTTTCTGAAGAGAGTCGAAACTTCTCTGCTCACCCTTGTGCCGTAGTTTAATTACCGCCGGATAAGTGAGGAAGGGCTGGAGACCAAGTGAAGTCATCTTCTTCAAAACTGGAATAATACTTTTTCTCCTGGTGGCTGTGGCTGGACTAAAGTCGGGAAAAAATAGTAGTGTGACATTGTCCTGCGTGCATTTCACCGGATAAGCCTGCCGAGCACCTTTCAGGATCTCCGATCTGTCATGCCATCTTAGTACACGGAAGATGAGAGTACGCGGCCGATTGGAGTTTTTCCTTCCGTCTCGATGCCACGGTCTTTCAGGGAAGGGATCCACTTGGAAAGATTAGCTCTGAGGAAGCCAGCTGCATCGGAGCCCTCCGCCCCCTCTGGCAGCCCCACCAGTCGTACGTACAGTCGTATCTTCTGCTCCTATCCTCAATATCCGTCATCTTCTCGGTGAGTCGCTCCAGCTGATTTCTTAAGTCCGTGACTGTCCTCCTATCCTCACGTGCAGCTGCTTTAACGGAATCGACCCGGTCACGTGTCTGCTTCGCCGCGCTAGCTAGCGCCTCAAGCTCTGCTCTTAGCTCTTTAACAGAATTGTTGGTCACTTGTATGTCCGCACGCCGTTCACGCAATGCTGGAGTCAGCACAGAGTCCACCGCATCTCTTACTGTCGAGGCCACAACCGAATCCAAGGTGCTTTGCTGCTCTTTAAGTGCTAGCTTGATACCGTTAGCGATAGCACCGTCGAGATCCTCTCTGGAGATGGTGGGATCTTTGAACCTCTTCTTTATTGGCGATTGCCCAATCTCTCTTTTCCAATCGCCCTTGACTGTCGAAGCACTCATGATGGGTCCAATGCAGAGTGGTTCGAAATTTACTGACAGGATAATAAAATATTTGACAGTGTGTGCAGAGTGAAAGACTACGCGTACATCGCCGTCGAAGGGTCACGTGATCTCCGTTTTTAGCCGATTCTTGAAGATGGCTAAAGACTCAGCTGCTGGGATTGAGTTGGGCAGGTCATTCCACCAGGAGGGAACATTTAATTTAAAAGTCCATGAAAGTGATTTTTTGCCTCTTTGGGATGGCACAATAAAGCAACATAAGGGCACATAAGTCTGAAGTAATGAATTTAGGTAAAGGGGTGCAGAGATAAATAGTACTAAAATTAGAGAACATATTTTAGCATCAACTTAAATTAAACTCAGTATTATAACGAATAAAATCAATTTATGTAATGCAAGGCAAAAGGCGTGTCCATCGTGTGAAACAACCGCTGCTGACGCAGCTGACATCTCGTCCTTATGTTGTGTTGCGTAAAATAATATAATTTACACCACATTATAGACTTTATAAATTAAATAAAATGTATAAAAACCTTTATTTCCCAGAAAGAGTGCACCAAATCGGAGGTGGCAGCGCTGAGAACCGCTCTCTCCTGTAGGATGCAAAAAGCCCGTGCTCTGACTGTAACTCAGCAGCTGCTTTGTTTGATCGGAGACAGGCTCAACCCAGCGGTTAGGTAGAAAAGAATAACCCAGCGTTAAAAATGACCCAGCACCTGGGTAAAGAAAAATATTAAAAATAACCCAATAAAATGACCCAACAAGCTGAACCCAGCATTTGGGTTAAAAAAAAATAACCCATCACCTGGGTAAAATATTAAAAACAACCCAATAAAATGACCCAACATGCTAAACCCAGCATTTGGGTTAAAAAAATAACCCAGCATTTTTTAGTGTAGTAAAATATCTAAACTCGAGGGAAAACACAGTCTATGCCATTCTAGTATAAATAATACCTTTAATTGCAGCAAGTGCTTAACATCTTTAAAATAGTATATACAATAGTGTAATTATGTTTATTATTTTCCTCAGAATAAGTAAGCCTAACCATTTCATTAGTTGCAAGTAGATTATACTTGGATGTGTAATTAAACTAATGTTAATTTCAGTTGAAATGGCTAAAAACAATCAAAGCTAATTAGCATTACTGAGATTCATTGGGGGGCTTTCAGCTCCTTTCATTCTTTGCATGACTGGAAGAGAGTATTTGTTTTTGCATAATTGCAATACATTGTAGCATAATAGTTGGGATTTGAAATCATCTCAGTGACTTGGATTTTTTGTTCACTATAAAGATGTATTCAGATACACTTTTTTGACAATAGGTGATAAGTGAGTCACTGAAACATTCGCTCTACTGATTTGTGAAAAAATCATAACTGCTTGGTCGCTCACATATTGTTTTATTATCTCATTGTAATTTGTGTTTCATTTGTGTTTGGGTTTCTTCTATGTGTAAATAAATAAATAAATAAACATTTACATATGTATGCATCTGTTTTGTTTTGTAAGTTTAGTTTATTTTCATTTCATAGTTTAAAATAGAGTTTGTCTAATAAAATGATGAATTTTTATTTTTTTCACAATCACAATACATTTACATTTATGCATTTAGCAGACACTTTTATCCAAAGCGACTTACATTGCATTCAAGTTACAGTTTTTTACATTTTATCAGCTCTTGCTTTCCCTGGGAAACGAACCCATGATCTTGGCGTTGCTAGCGCCATGCTCTACCATTTGAGCTACAGGACAGTACATCAATAGATTGCAGATGTTTGCCAGCTGTCATAGCAACAGCAAAGCAATATTTCTGTAACCTTGTGCTTTCAGCTCCATCCTCATTGGAAAAATAATGATGGATAGTGACAAATTATATGTTTGTCTCTGCCACAAAACAGACACCTGTTTCAATTGTGTCCTGCTCTCAGAGTAAACACTGTTGTGCAAAGGACAGAGGAGGACATTTTGGGTGTCAGCTGAAGGTGCTGCTCATTTTGTCCTCACGCCGAAGTCAGTTATTTTAGCACTGCATGTTCTACTGGTATAATTAGTATTTATAAGTTCAAACTGAAAATGTATACTGTACATCCTACTTTTTAATGTCTGAGAACATACTCATTCATGTTTCAATTAATGTGTCACAGTAACTGATACATATTATAATATCATAATTCAGTAAGTCAAGCTGCTTTGAAAATATGTGTATTGTGTAAAGTGCTATTCAAATAACACTGACTTGACTGAAAGTATGGACAGTTTCTGAAATGTAAATGTTTTTACATCTGTACACTACAGTCAAGAGTTTGGATTAATTGATTGATTGATTGATTGATTCATTCATTGATTCATTCATTCCCAGACATGTTTCTTGAGCAGCAAATCAGCATATTAGTATGATTTCCAAAGGATCACGTGACACTGAAGACTAGAGTAAAAAAACAGTGAATACATTTTACAATATACTAACATAGATGGAATTTTTTTTTTTTTTTTAATAATATTTAACTTTTTACTGTAATTTTGATCAAATAAATGCAGCCTCGGTGAGCAGAAGAGACTTTTCAACAGTGGTGGTTTCTTCATTAGGGCGATAGGGCGACGCACCACCAAAGTGTGAAAGGGAGGGAATTTTTTTCTGTCACATTCAACGTCAACTGTCACCGTTCTAGACTGTTTGTTCTGCAGCTGGATAGATACTCCAATCAGCGTTGAGTCACGTTGTGGTGTACCACCTCTTTTTGAGTGATTTCACTCTGGCCGAGAATCGCCCACTGTTCTCATAGACTGCATAGAAACTTTTTTTTTTTTTTTTTAACTGCAGGTGCTGCAAATAGACTGTAGCTGCTGCAATTCAATCTCTATGAGTTCCGAGAGGGCTAGCATTAACGTGCTTTCATCATTATATAATACGTAACCTTAACTTATGCAGCGATTGGTGGAAACAAAACATACTGTACCTCTCTTAATTCAATTCAATTCAATTCAAGTTTATTTGTATAGCGCTTTTCACGATACAAATAATTCCAAAGCAGCTTTACAGAAAATTAAGTTTCTACAATATGCTGTATTTAGTAGTAGCTTATCAGTGGTGACTATGTCAAGTTGATGTACATATGGCAGAAATGTACGGTAAAAATCAGTTAATGACGTAATCAAACAGACGATGAACACTATTAACAGCGTTGATTATACAACCCCAAATCAGAAAAAGTTGGGACAGTATGGAAAACGCAAATAAAAAAAGAAAGTAGTGATTTCTAAATTTACTTTGACTTGTATTTCATTGCAGACAATATGAACACAAAATATTTCATGTTTTGTCTGGTCAACTTCATGTCATTTGTAAATATACATCCTTTCCTGTCATTCAGACCTGCAACACATTCCAAAAAAAGTTGGGACAGTAAAGCATTTACCACTTTGTAATGTTGCCATTCCTTTTCACAACACTTAAAAGATGTTTAGGGACTGAAGACACCAAGTGATGAAGTGTTTCAGGTGTAATTTTGTCCCATTCTTTCTGCAAACAAGTCTTAAGGTGGGCAACAGTACGGGGTCTTCGTTGTCGCATTTTGCACTTCAAAATGCGCCACACATTCTCTATTGGAGACAGGTCGGGACTGTAGGCAGGCCAGTCAAGTACCCGTCCCTCTTCCTCCGCAGCCAGGACTTTGTAATGTGTGCAGAATGTGGTTTTGCATTGTCTTGTTGAAATATGCATGGACGTCCCTTGAAAAGATGTCTTCTTGAAGGCAGCATATTGTGCTCCAAAATCTCTATGTACTTTTCAGCATTAATGGTGCCATCACAGAAGTGCAAGTTACCTTTGCCAAGGGCACTGACACAACCCCATACCATGACAGACCCTGGCTTTTGGACGTGTTGCTGGTAACAGTCTGGATGATCCTTTTCTTCTTTGGTCTGGAGCACACGGCGTCCATTCCTCCCAAAAAATACCTGAAATACTGATTCATCTGACCACAGTACACGTTTCCACTGTGTGATGGTCCATCCCAGATGCCTCCGAGCCCAGAGAAGTCGACGGCGCTTCTGGACACTGTTAACATAGGGCTTCCTTTTGGCACAGTACAGTTTTAACTGGCATTTGTGGATGTAACTACGTATTGTGGTACTTGACAAAGGTTTGCCAAAGTAGTCCTGAGCCCATGTGGTGATATCGCTTATAGATGAATGACGATTCTTGATGCAGTGCCGCCTGAGGGATCGGAGATCACGGTTGTTCAGCTTAGGCTTGCGCCCTTGTCCTTTACGCACTGAAATTCCTCCAGATTCCTTGAATCTTTTAATTATGTTATGCACTGTTGAAGGTGAAATATACAAATCTCTTCCTATCTTTCTTTGAGGAACATTGTTTTTAAACATTTCAATAATTTTCTCATATTTGTTGGCAAATGGCGATCCTCGGCCCATCTTTGCTCCTAAAGGACTAGACCTTTCTTGGATGCTGCTTTTGTACCAAATCATAATTACAATCACCTGTTGACATCAACTGTTTCAAATCACATCATTATTTAACCAATTTACCTCATTACTAGCCCTAAATTGTTCCTGTCCCAACTTTTTTTGGAATGTGTTGCAGGTCTGAATGACAGGAAAGGATGTATATTTACAAATGACATGAAGTTGACCAGACAAAACATGAAATATTTTGTGTTCATATTGTCTGCAATGAAATACAAGTCAAAATAAATTTAGAAATCACTACTTTCTTTTTTTATTTGCGTTTTCCATACTGTCCCAACTTTTTCTGATTTGGGGTTGTATGTTGCAATCAAACTTATAGCAAAATTTGGTAGTTCTGTGTGTTGTTTTAGGGTTGGCATCATCTGAGGTCCTCTGAGAGTTGGCATCATCTCTTCTCAGGTGTTCGATCATCTTAGATCTTTTAAGGGTTGGATCCAGACTGAAGCTTGTGTAATTCCTAGTTCATAATAAGAAATATGAAGTCAGGACTAGTCTGCATGGGCTGAATAAAGCAAACCAGTATCTAACAGTAAAATTTTGATGGATGACAAAAAATTTGAAATGTTTCAAGTCTTAATATTTTTCCTTTTGTTATAAAATATACATATAAATATAAATATACATATTATATATAAATCATACCGGGATGTATGCTAAAACTGTTGTCCACCAGCCACCACTGCTTTTCAAAGACAAATATATTATATATATATGTTATATACAGTATACGACAAATATACGTAAATATATTCCGAACTTAATATAAAATGTTTTTGAAAATAACCTATTTTGTATGTTAATGATATTTAATTGTATTTCTCTCCTGTGTTTTTATTTTAGGGAAGAGGCTATCATGTCCACATATTTTGAGACGGTGGACGATCTGCTCGCATCGTTTGGTCCAGTGAGGGATTGCTCTAAAGACAATGGTGGATGCCGGAAAAACTTCAAGTGTGTTTCAGACAGAAGGATGGACTCGACTGGCTGCATGGTGAGTTGCCATGATCACATATCATCTAACATCGGCCTCATAACAGGCCTGTTTGATGACTTACTGCGGTCAAACTATCTGAGCACGACACAAATGAAGGCTGAGTCATACTGGCATCCTGCACCGAGACTCTCAAGCTCTCATTCCAGGAGAACAGCATTCTGGCAAATACGTCTCATTACAGGCAGATAAGTTTGTCTCGTGTTACATGTGCAGATTAAAAGGAAGGAAATGAGAACAAGGAAATGCTGTTAATGGCTTTTTTGGGGTGCGATGTGCTCATAAAGCAAGGAAATTGATGAGCTCACAGCACTCTGAGCTGATGGATGAATCAATCATACACAGCACGATGGGCCTTGATCACTCACACATTTATTAGGAATAAAAGTCACACTGATCTTGCAGTCTGATCAGCTGCATTGCTTTAAAAGAATAGTTCACCCCAAAATGAAAATGCCCTTATCTTTCATTAACGCTCGAGTCGTTACAAAGCCATTTCTTCTGGGGAACATAAAAGGTCACATTTTGAAGAATGTCCTAATCACTCTTTTCTTTTGTAATGAAACATAAGACTGTCAAGTATCAGATTTGCCATAAAAACGATTGGTTCTTTTGTCATCATGGGTGTCAAAAAGAAAATGAACTGTGAAAAATAAACTAAAAAGTAGCAAAAAAGAAGTATGCTAATTGGATTGAATGTGTAGCCTACTTGTAGTGTACTTTAAATCTCAAGTATATATATATAAATAGTATATATATATATATATATATATATGTGTATATATATATATATATATATATATATATGTATATATATGTATATATATATATATATATATATATATATATATATATATATATATATATATATATATATATATATATATATATATATATATATGTATATAAACTGTACTTGCAGATAATGTACTGTTAATAAAAGGTCACTTATGTGTACTCAAAGGGATTGTCACTCAAAAATGAAAATTCTGTCATTAATTACTCACCTTCTTGTCGTTCGGCTCCTGTGTCAGCAGCACCACACACATACGTATTACAGACTGACACGGAAAATAAGAAATTGTTGAATAAAGTTGTTATTTTTGTTTTCTTTGCACACAAAAAGTATTCTCGTAAAATTAAGGTTGAAACATTGATGTCACATGGACTATTTTAACGATGTCCTTACTACCTTTCTGGGCCTTGAACGTAGTAGTTCCCTTGCTGTCTATGCAGGGTCTGAAAGCACTTGGTTTTCATCAAAAATATCTTAATTTGTGTTCTGAAGATGAATGAAGGTCTTACGGCAACATGAACAAACATTTTCATTTTTGGGTGAACTATCCCTTATGACTACATTTAAAAAAAACACTTAAGTCCACTTTTAAAAAGTGCACTTTATAATAAAGTAAAAAAAAAAAAGTTTTACTTGTAAGGGATAATCAAAGGCTAGGCAACTAATCGCTTCGCGTCGGGCGGTTCTTTGCCTCCACATAGTGCATTTAAAATCCTTTAATGCACGGCTAGCCGTTGATTATCCCATTTATTCCATGGTCATTTGCCAAGTTATAGACAAGTTAAAACTAGTATTGCTCTTTGCAGCACAATATTTGACCGAATGGGTAAAAATGACAGTTATTTTCGTCAGTTAAGGCTCGTTAGCTCAGCATTCTGCCTGCTTCAAATCAGACACAGAGATGAAATAGTGCGGTAAGATCACAATCATCACATTTATTTGAATGAATTATAGCATGTATTTCAATTAATTATCGATCGATCGAGAGAGAGAGAGAGAGAGAGAGAGAGATGACAGTTGTTACCTGCGTCTGCGCGCGTCTCTCTCTCTACAAACAATTACTTAAAAAACAGCCATTTTACCATCGTTGCTGAGGAATATAATGTAGCGATCTAGTATCTAGGCTATTTTATTAATAAAAATCGCGGGGAAGCGTTGACAAGAAGTTCATGTATGTGTGCAGCGCAATCTGCGATCTTCGAATTCACACTCTCTCCTTCTGTGTGTGTGTGTGTGCGAGTGATGCTTGTTGGTTAGTGTGCATCTATTAAAGCAGCACATTAATATGGAACGGTGATTAAACTGACTTGGAACTACCTGTGCAGTTAAACTAATTTAATCAGCACCTGCCAGCCAATCAGAATCGAGTATTCAGACAGACCATGGAATAATACATTTTAATCCTTTTCAAGAAGTACTCATATTTGACATGTTGACTAACATACTACAGCACATGTAAAGTACTTGATTATATATTATATATTAACTGTATTGTTTGATATTACATTTAAAGTGAATCATTTATTTCTTCAAGTATATTATTTTAAAGTGTATTATTTTATGAATAAGTACTTGTTGCTAAAGTTCTTTTTCGCAAGGGGCAATACATCTAAAGCCCTGTTTACACCTGTTGGTCAATCTGACCACAAGTGTTAAAAAAAATATATATATATTAAAAAAAGGTAAATGGTGTCCAGAATGTGTGAACTTCATTTATAAATCCACATGTGCATTCATTCAAAAACATCCACATGATTCCTGCTGACTATAATTACAGTTAATGTACAGTAAGATGGATATCCATACTTGCATGTAGACAGTCTCTGAAACCAGGTGCCCTCATCTTGGTTTACCCTGACCTGAAATAACCTAAAAGTGACATAAAGGGCTTCAGGGAAAAAGCTGTCCTGGTGACAGGAGGTCCTTGTTCATATAGACTTCCATCATGTACCATTGGAGAGTCAGGTAAAGAGATAATGGCAAGGATGTGACAAGTCCAAGGTGATTCGGTACGGCCTGTTTGAGCCTCTCAGGGTGATGGTAGGTGACAGCCGCTGATCATTCCAGCAGAGCGGCTCACCCGCTTTATGCTGGTCCTGGAGCAGGAGACAGAAGGAAACCAGACTGTGATGAATGAGGCTCTCCATGATGGATCTGTAAAAGTGAAGCAGGATGATGGAGCGTTTTCTGTTGACTCAGAAAGAGCTTCCTCTGTCTGGCTTTTCAGATCATGGCAGTGATGTTGTACTCTTGTGTGAGGTTATGATGTTCTTGAATGATTTTTTTCCAGAAGGAGGGGGTGATGTTGGCTCTTTTACAGTCTATCCTCAACAAATTCTTGGCAGAACACCAGTCAGTCATCTGGACTTAATCTCAGTTATCTCTATATATCAGTGGTCTATCCGTAGTCTCACCATTGGTGGTGTACAGTCATTAATCTACAGTAGCTACATTTACATGCACCTAAGCTTGAATTTGACTATCTTCTCAAGTTTTGTTCAGAATACATATATGCACATGTAAACAGTGCAAAATGTTCATTTAAACAGAACATTCAGAATCTGAAATCAGATTGGATTCACAATTTACGAAATTAGTGCATGTAAACATACCTAGTGAGGTAGAGAGAGAGGGACATAACACAGTATTGGGGGGGGGGGCACAGATGTTTGTGATCTAGGTTTGCTTCTGCCTGAACAATTTGCTCTCTGTCCATTAGAAAATCAAATTTGCAGACAGAAGAGGAAGTCAGTTTATGATGGAGAAAATACTTTACTGTTACAGATGTTGGAGCTGTAATTGTGTCTTCAGGACTTGGACTAGAATGAAAGAGAGTAATAGACGTGGACTTTCTAATGCTCTTGTTTCCACCTGGTATTGTAATCAGCTCAGACGTGGTCAGCCGAGACACTTTGGTATTAATATTTTCTGTCTCCTTTGACCTCTTGTGATCAGATTTCATAGAGACCCATAAAGACCCCACGTCCTATTGATATTAGTAAATTCAGATCGTGTGTATAAATGTGCTCTTACCAAATGGACCGGAGAGGAATTCCTTGAAAGTTTGCCATTCCTTTTCCATTATTCATTGTTGGCTTTTAGCAAACCTTTATTATTTTAAACAAATGAATATCGAACATTATCCCTCTTCTTCTATCTGTGTTTCTGTATATAAAGTACACATAGGTAATGTACTGGAGGGCTGTAAGCTGAGAAGATGTTTGTTGTCTTTTGCATTCAGTCTCAGACTAAGGGCCAGATTTACTAAACAGGGCAAATTAGTATGATTAGCAATTCCATAAAAGCACCGATGAGAGTAGAAAGTTCTGCGTTTGAATGTTTTTATGGTTGTTGTTTTTTTAATTTTTTATTATGCATTATTTTGTAGTAGGTTTTATTATTGCTTGTTTTGCACAGCACAGTTCATTACTTATTTTCAAAAATCTCCAGATGATGAAAGGAATGTTTATCATCTTCAAAGTATTTAATTTTATTTGTCATGTCTTCCTTTGATCAATGTGTGAAAGGAAAAAAAAAATCACTATACCTGCACACTAATGTCACATATCATTCTGAGCATTCATACGATTGTAATTTTGCAGCAAATAGCTGAGAAGAGTGAAAGGACGGTGTTTTTTTTTTTTAATTTTATTTTTTTTTTTTTACCATCATCTGTGATGGATTTTGAATTTGGGTGGCCATTATAGAATTGTGGCATGACAAGAGCATTTGTAAAGGCACTGACATCATTTGTAATCTTGCCAAGCGTTGAATGGGGTCTGTCTTATAAAAACACTATATGTCCTAAAACAATCAGCGGTGCACTTTTAGGGCATTTGCAGCGATCGCTGCCTAATCCTTTTAAGTGTTCACTTCACTTCTATTACTGAGAGTGTGGAGAAATGGCAGAGGAAGGAAAAGCTCTTTAAAGTTCCTCATGTCACCAATGCTGAAGAGGGTGAAACACAAGGAGACTCCATCCGGAGTGGTATCGTGACCTCGGCCCAAGTAAAGAGATCCAGAAATGAATCCACTTCAGCCACCAGTTAGAAGGAAATTGTATAGCTTTACCCGAGTGTCAAGCTTGAGATCGGAGTGATATACTTAAAGACGCGTACTGAATGTGAATGTAGTTTTATTTCCAAGATTTAACAATCATCAATCAATGTGTTTGCATCTGCATCTTTACATAAATTGCTTTGCAGTTATTTATCAGAATGTTAAAATCACTACTAGCTAGATTAAGACACAAATTGGCTTTGAGTAATTTAGCACGGAATTAAAATCCCATATCTAACAAAAATAAAATAGAGCTGAAATCAGCAATTATGAGCCAAGCGCAGCATCAGAATAACAATTGGACATACAGCATTTCTGTAAATGATTTTAGATGTAAAGTAGAATTATTTATTCAATTCAATTCACGTTTATTTGTATAGCGCTTTTTACGATACAATCGTTGCAAAGCAGCTTTACAGGAAATTAAGTTTCTACAATATATTTATACGTTGTAGAAACTTAATATATTAACTTATGGCAAAATTTGTTAATTCTGCATGTTGTTGGTGGATCAGAGGTTGGCCTCCATCAGAGGTCCTCCGAGGGGTCGGCATCATCTCTTCTCAGGTGTTTGGTCATCTCAGATCATTTAAGGGCTGGATCCAGACTGAAGCTTGTGTAACTCCTAGTTACCACGGGATGTTAATCCCGTGGCAGAAACAGAGAAACAAAGAGACATAATTAGCGTAGCTGTTGTTCCATTCAAGCAAAAATTATTTGTTCAACCCAAGCTAAAGAATAATAATGTGCGTTTTGATCAGATATAACTGTAGTACACGATTTATGAGATGCATTATATGAATGCATTATGTGAATGCTTGGCTAAAGAGATGTGTCTTTAATCTAGATTTAAACAGAGAGAGTGTGTCTGAACCCCGAACGTTATCAGGAAGGCTATTCCAGAGTTTGGGAGCCAAATATGAAAAAGCTCTACCTCCTTTAGTGGACTTTGCTATTCTAGGTACTACCAAGAGTCCAGAGTTTTGCGACCTTAGGGAGCGTGATGGATTGTAGCGAGATAGAAGACTAGTTAGGTACGCAGGAGCTAAACCATTTAGGGCCTTATAGGTAAGTAATAATATTTTGTAACTGATACGGAACTTAATAGGTAGCCAGTGCAGAGACTGTAAAATTGGGGTAATATGATCATATTTTCTTGACCTGGTAAGGACTCTAGCCGCTGCATTTTGGACTACTTGTAGCTTGTTTATTGAAGATGCAGGACAACCACCTAGCAGTGCATTACAATAGTCCAGTCTAGAGGTCATGAATGCATGAACTAGCTTTTCTGCATCAGAAACAGGTAACATGTTCCTTAGCTTGGCAATGTTTCTAAGATGGAAGAATGCTGTTTTTGTAACATTGGAAATATGTTTTTCAAAAGACAAGTTGCTGTCTAATATAACACCCAGATTTTTGACTGTAGAGGAAGTAACAGGACATCCGTCTAGTTGCAAATTGTAATCCAAGAGATTCTGTGTACTGTTATTTGGTCCAATAAGTAATATCTCTGTCTTATCTGAATTTAATAGGAGAAAATTGTTGGTCATCCAATCTTTTACATTTTTAACACACTCAGTTAACTTAGATAATTTAGAAGTTTCGTCTGGTCTTGTTGAGATATATAGTTGAGTATCATCAGCATAACAATGGAAACTAATCCCGTATTTTCTAATAATATTACCAAGGGGCAGCATGTATATTGAAAACAGCAGAGGACCTAGGACAGATCCTTGTGGTACTCCATACTTTACTGGTGATAATTGAGATGACTCCCCGTTTAAATAAACAAAGTGATAGCGATCGGACAGAAATCAGCAATTATGAGCCAAGCGCAGCATCAGAATAACAATTGGACATACAGCATTTCTGTAAATGATTTTAGATGTAAAGTAGAATTATTTATAAAACAAATGTTTTTAACATTTGACCAATTGTGCAAAAATTGCTTTTTTTCTGCTGATTTATATGTATCTGGAGTTGCATTTCGAATCTTGCAAAAACTATAAATGTAAATGAGTAGCTGCAAATGAGAGATATACGGCGCTAGTAATGTAGACAAAATCTAATTTGATTGTAGATTACTTTTTATCCTTTTCCACTGAAATTTCCACTGAAAAGGGACGGACAAGCATTTAAAAATGTCCAATGAATGTAAGACTGTTGCAGTAGAACCTCATGATGACAGTTCTGAAATGTGCTATATAGTAAATGAAATAAATGTTTCCGAATCGCTAAATGTTATATTAATAAAAAGGGAGCGTTATTATGGATTATGGGCTTGCATTTTGGCCAGAAGTACTGTTTAAAGTTAAAAACATCTTAATGATGGATTTGTTTCGTACAAACACACAGCTTTTCTCTTCTCAGGATGTTAATTGATGGACTGGAGTGGTGTGGTTTACTTGTGGGTCATTGTGATGTTTTTATCAGCTGTTTGGACTCTCATTCTGACGGCACCCATTCAGTGCAGAGGATACATTGGTGAGCAAGTGATGGAATGCTACATTTCTTCAAATATTTCTGTGAAGAAGCAAACTCATCTGCATCTTGGATGATTGGCATCATTTACTCACCCTCATGTTGTATCAAACCCATATCAATGGTGTTTTTTAAAGTACATTATTTTGATTTTTACATTGCTCAAAGAAAAAAACCATACAAGACGTACAAAGAACAGTACTGCATTTTGAAACAAATGTTGGATTGTAGAAAGAAGTTATGATGGCATGTCAAAACAAGTGTTTAAATACATTATATATTAATATAGAAATGCAATATGCATAAAAAGCTGTTCAGTGCCGTCCTCTGGAGCAAAGCGGGTGGTGAATGATGATGATTCATGCTCCTCACCTCATGTTTGATATTCCACTTCAGCATTTCTCCTGGAGTGGGCGGTCAGACACAGATGAGAGCTGACTCTGTAACAATGGCTAGCGTTCACATGCAGGTTGTTTGGGAAAGCTTTATTAGACTTTCTGTGTAGCTACTGGCATTTATTTTACATTTTTTTCAACTGCTCCGACAACATAATTTGAATGGTGAAATACATTATTTATTTTGGAAGGAAAGTTTTCAGCAAGGACCTCTCGGAATGAAATATACATGAAGAACAACTAATAAGATTGTCCAAGTTTATTCCATGCTGAGTTGTGAAGGCCGAGCTGTTGCCAGTGGGTGATCTTATTAAAATTTTCAACTTGGAAAGTGCCCGCTCTTCAATCGCCAGCAATTTCTCCTTCTGATTCATTTATTGCTTCTTTCTTCTTATTCCTGTGATGAAAGCTGAATTTTCAGCATCATTTCTCCAGTCTTCAGTGTCAGATGATCCTTCAGAAATCATTCTAAAATGCTGATTTGTTTCTCAAGAAGCCTCTTAATTATTTAAAATAAATCTTAATTATTAAAGATAATTAAAAGTATTACATTTATTAATTATTAAAGATAATGTAAAAATGACCTTGAAAGTATAGCTACCGGACTAATAAAAGTCAAAATACTGTACAGACTAAAATTCAGCTCAATGTACTGTGTTGATTTGATGGAAGTTTCTGTATAGATTTTTCACAGGTGTTTTACCCATATTTTGAATTACGCATTGCATTGTGTTGTGTTTTAGGGTTGAAAGAAATGTTCGTAAACTTAACAGAAGGTAACTGGTAATTTGCTGCTATTATCCAATTTCTACAGTATTTTTCTTACAGTGTAGACAGAAAAAATACGTTAAATCCATGCTAAATGTTCATTCAGCCAAAGATCACTTTTGTTTTTGTTTTTTTTGTTTTTTTTCAGGCTTTTTGTGTTGTTTACATGTTAAAAAGTCCATGGTGGTTTGATTTTCATAAAAGTCCTCTGTAAAGCATTAAGAAGGCATTTATTCACACGCAGGGAACTTTTTCTTCCATATATCGTTTGTTATTAGTTTTTGAAGGCATGTTTTCTTTCATGTATCTTTATCTCTATTGCAAATGAAACAGCTTGTGTGTCCATCATTTGAATATCCTCCCTGGAGTTCAAGCCAGGTGTGTCTAAACCATTATACTGTGGTGATGGCTCCCTCCTGTGCCATTAGCATAGAGAGAGAAGATGCTTCCAAACCTTTGAAGGACGAAAAAAACGCTGGAGAATGATGAGGTGACATGATGGACGACACAGAGAGACGGCTGAATTAAGAACAGAGCAGAAGGAGTGGACATGGAGGAAAGGTGAGATGAAGAGTGAAACCAGATGAAAAGCGAGAAGAAAGGATATATGCTGAATGAGAGATGAGAAAGAGCAGCACACATGTGAAATCATTATTCTGAAGGACTTTTTTACAGGGACTGTTCTGCGGTCTGTGATTTTTTACAGAATTTTGTAGATCTTAAAAAAAGCTGTGCAGCAGGGTTCGCTTGCCAAGTGCCAAATGAGAATAAAAATTGCCTTTGGCAAATCATTGGAGTGACTCGCCAGTTGGCCGGAAACTTTATAAGGAAATGCAATATAATACATGGTTTAGGTGATGTAACTGATGCAAATCAAGATAAATAAACTATCTATAGGAGGAAAAAAAATGTCATTGTTGACATCCTTTATGATGTGTGTGACTTAAATCTTAATTTATTATCATACACTAGTGTAAGAAAGAAATCAATACTTATATTTTGCAATGCATTAAATAGTGACAGTAAAGACATTTATAATTTCACAACATTTTTTCTATATCAAATAAATTTTGTCCTTTTTTTTCTGTTCCAAATATCACATGTAGTTTTTCTTTCCATGTCAGAGTCTTACAAACTAGGGATATTATGTACAATGTGTTAAGTATAAAGTGTTATGCCATGACTACTCATTTAAGCTGCGTAGGAGTGGGTTTTATATGCATATGATATTTTATATGCATCACTTAAAAGAAAATTTACCGAAAATGTGCTTCTTCATGGGAACAGATTTGGAGAAATGTAGCATTCTATCACTATCCTCTGCAGTAAATGGGTGCCATCAGATTGTGAGTCCAAACAGCTGATAAAAACATCACAATAATCCACATGACTCCAGTCCATCAATTAACATATTGCGAAGTCAAAAGCTGCATGTTTGTAAGAAACAAATACACCATTAAGACGTTTTTAACTTTAAACCGTCACTTCTTGCCAAAATATGTGTCTAAACCATAAGAATGCTTCATCCTGTGAAAAAGTCCCTGTTGTAGTCTCACATTACAATCCACCTATGCTGTCCTCGCAACTACGTCACTCTGAAGAAGCTACACAGCTAGCTAACAAATGCACACAAAGCAGTTTATTCTTTCCAGAATGTTTACTTCTGTGATTGCTCGTTTCCTTTTTTATTTGTACAAAAAGCATTATCTTTCTCCAAGGCATAGACTGTTTGCGGGCTGAATTGAAATCGTTATTGCACACTGACTATTGCAGAACTAAATAAACACTGAGGATACGAAGAGTAATAAAACTGCAATATTGAAAATGGCCTGTAGGTGGCAACTAATATACCATGTATATGGCGAGGTCACTCGCCAAAATGGGCATCTTGACATATTTTTGCGTGTTTTTGTCCATTGAAGCACGAAAGAGAACTCAACGCGGCACTGGTTCGCTGTCTGAAGTATTTCTGTGCATGTGCATGTGTCGGATGCCTGTGTTCACGAGCCCGGTCTCATGAAAATGCGTATCGATAGCACTTTTTTTTTTTGTGTGTGTGTGTGTGTATTCTACATGCTATTTATACACAGAAACTGGCTTTGGCATGCCTACGATACGCACATGCTTGGCATACATACAATACGCAGTTTTTGCGTGCATTTGATACGCAATTTGTTGGTGTGCATATAATACGCACCTACCCCACACCCATAAACCTACCAATTGCGTATCATATGCACGCCAAAGTCCATTTTTTTGTATAAATAGTACGCCAAATAGAGAAAGAAATGTGTGCCATTGAAACGCATGTTCATGAGATTAGGTTATGTTCACAGAGAGAGCTGCTTCCCAGACAGCACGCTGTTACCGAATTAACTTCACGTTTGCATCTTATCATGCTTGATAGCGTGTTCATATAGTCTATTGTAATGCTAGCTAAAGAATGGCAAAAAAATAAAATAAAAATAATGAAGCGTGGTGGAATCTAGAAATCCTCTCACATCAAAATCCACCCACATATTTGTTTGTTTTGGAAAAAATTGACCACCAGTTATTTTGCTTTCAGGGCATTTTAATGCCTTGGAACACAAAATGGATTCATTTCTCTGAGTGCTCTTAAAGTAGACTTAATCAAAGACAGACCCTTGTACTTCACTCTTGATTTGCAGCAATCCTGCACTAGATCAAAATTGTGTTCTGTTTTCCTGTTTTGGCACCATCTGATAAGGTAAAGTTGAGATTTGAATGCCAGGAACAAAGAAACTGGCATGTCAGCTGCACGTTAAACCACTGAAAGGAAGTCTAAACTCACAGCAGCGTTCACAATCGGAAGAGCTGTGCACAATATGAGATTTTCCACAAAAGGCTGCCATTTCAATTTCCGCTCCTTTAATAGTTTAATGAATGCAAGAGCCACAATATTATGCACAGCAGATATCATCTCCTATCTGAGACGAGAAGCCAATGGGGACAAAATAACAAAACAGCCTTTAGAGTCATTTTCCTTCCCCGCAATCTTTTGCTGTCTCGTTGTGAGGTTTTTCTCATTAATTGCCTTTAACGTTTTCAGAAACGTGTCGATTGAGCTTCTAGTCTTTTGATTGGCATTGAAGAGGATTCTTCTTTTCCTTTATGTGTAGTCACCGTTTAGTAGTTTGTGAAGCTGCATTATGGAGCAGCAGTGCATGCACTAAATTATGAAACGGACACATTTTGCATCATTTGATGTCTGTGCAACTCTTGAAAAGCTCCAGCCGCCGTTGACCCACAGGTCAAACATCACTCCAAAACAGCTTTATTAGGTCACGCGTGTAATTCTGACGCTTAATAATGAGGGACACGCATTCATTAAGATGAAGGCAGCCGCTTAATTGCACAGTGTCTGATTAAAAACCTGGAGGTGATTAGATTGACTAATGAGAGTAAACACAGAGGTGGCAGATTGAGCCACGGAGGTTTCTGTGCTCCCTCATTTCTCTCATCTCTGTTGTCTGTTCTGATGGAGATCACGTCCGCGTGTCTTTTACAGGCGACCACTGAACGTTTTACATTGTGCTTTAGGAAAGTGCTGTAATTCTTTAGACTTTTTTATGGGTTCTCTTAATCACTGTATTGATGACGCTCTGTGAATGACTCATCGATTAGACTAATATAGTGTTTGTCTCAGTGAGTTCATGTGCTGTCTTTGTTCTTTACACCTCCTTGATTTCTGTTTCCAGCAGACTGGAAGAGTTTCACAGAGTTTCTGTTGCTCTGTGAAACCATATTTATCCAGCAACCATATCACCCTGTAGCCCAAGACCGGTTGCCCACTGAAGCTAAGCAGGGTTGAGCCTGGTCAGTACCTGGATGGGAGACCTCCTGGGAAAACTAGGTTGCTGTTGGAAGAGGTGTTAGTGAGGCCAGCAGGGGGTACTCACCCTGTGGTCTGTGTGGGTCCTAATGCCCCAGTATACTGTAAAAAGCACCGTCCTTCAGATGAGACGTTAAACCGAGGTCCTGACTCTCTGTGGTCATTAAAAATCCCAGGATGTCCTTCGAAAAAGAGTAGGGGTGTAACCCCGGCATCCTGGTCAAATTTGCCCATTGGCCTCTGACCATCATGGCCTCCTAATCATCCCCATACACTGATTGGCTTCATCACTCTGTCTCCTCTCCACCAGTAAGCTGGTGTGTGGTGGGCGTTCTGGCGCACTATGGCTGCCGTCGCATCATTCAGGTGGATGCTGCACACTGGTGGTGGATGAGGAGATTCCCCCTTGTATGTTAAGCGCTTTGAGTGCCTAGAAAAGCGCTATATAAATGTAACAAATTATTATTATTATTATTATATGTGTCTGTGTGCAAGTGCATTTTTTTATTTAATTGCTTCTGTATATTTTTTCTTCATTTTCATTTTGTTGTCATGACTATATCCTGCATTGATTCAAGTTGTTGTTGTTGTTTTTCCTCCCCTCAAATACACAACTAATTGTAGTAAATTAAATATAATTCTTAGAATTAAAAAAATATAAGAAAATAATTGTTAAATTGAACTATACTATATATTCAGAATGGTGAACTATTTGTTTATTTTACACCCTTTTACTATGTATTTTATTTTTAAGTACTTAACTCTTTTTTTTCACAAAGATAACAACACTTATTATGGTGCTATAAATTTTGTATATTATATTACAATATTATATTATATTATGTGCATAATATCCAATACAGTATACATAGAATGCAATGTGAAACATTGTACTTCATTAGTTCATTGCCTCCATATAAAACTACCCCATAGTTGGAAGCCATTGCTATTCAGCAGTGTGATATGGTTTATTTTCTTGCTTTATTGCAAAGAATGATCTAACCTGTGATTATTTTTTTCACAGAAAAATTCAGGATACAGTATTTAAATGTAAAAAAAGAAAAAAAAGAAACGCAGAATGACACATATAGAGAAGTCCTAGTAATTTATTTGCAGGGTATAATTAACTAACTAACTAACTAACTAAATAAATAAATAAACAAATAGAAAAACTTATAATTAAGCAGTAATATATGTGACCCTGTCTGTTTTCTATATAAAATCATCCTACATATTGTAAATAACAATCTGTGAAAATATAACTGTGGCTAAGATTCTCCCATTTTCAGTGATATATGACACATTTATTGGAAAATTCATAAAGTTTTGTAAAACAGGTCTATTTATTATGATAAAGCAGTGAAACGATTGGGGGAACCAAATAGCTTTATTGTAGCAAGTCACTTCACTGAAATGATTTGTATAATTTTGTAACTTAATTAGTAAAATTACGGTAACACTTTAGAATTGTCACGGTGCACACAGCAGGGAGGAACAAGGACACGCAGACGAGGACGTAAACTCAAATAATAGTCTTTAATGCAGACAAGGCAAGACAGGGCAAGTCAAGGCAGACAGGAAACACCGGGAGTAACGAATAGACCAGACGAAATCAAACTGAACAGACAGGACTATAAATACACAGGTAAACACAGCTGGACACGAATTAACTAATGATCACACTTAACAAGGACAGGAAACAAACCAAATATGGACACAAGAGGCGGGAACACATGACACACACAACAGAACCCTGACAAGAATAGGGAACACTTTCCAACTACGACTTTTCCCTCAATAAATTTCTAATTTGCTGCTTATTAATAGTTAGTAAGGTAGTTGTTAAGTTTAAGTATTGGGTATGATTAGGGATGTAGAATAAGGTCATGAAGAATAAGGCATTCATATGTGCTTAATTACTACTAATGAATGGCTAATATTTTAGTAATATGCATGCTAATAAGCAACTAGTTAAGAGACCCTAAAATAAAGTGTTACCAAAATTACCATATAAAATAGCAGTAGATAATCTCATTCTGGGCTATTGTGCAACATATGGAGTAAATCTGGGACAACACACAAAAAAAAAAAAAAAGGTGTTAATGTGTATATATTTATTACAAATAAACAGAGTATTTTTAAATCTACACAAATTGTTCAGTCAAGAGCAGTGAGTGATTCCCTCATTGCTTTTATTGTTTGATTCATATTAACAACACAGACACCATCAACAGGTTTATAATAATAATACACAGATCTAACATACTGTTACACAACACATCAGACATTTTTCCCCAGATCTTTTTTTGTAGCTTATTGCGATTAATAGCTCTTTTAACCTCAAGCAAGTCCTGTACTTTATATTTATAAAGAAACAAAACCAAATCATCAGACACAAGTACTTTGCCTCCGAAGGACATACACAACTTTTTTTATTATTAATATTATAAATAATTTATTTTTATTTATTTTATTTATATGTATTAACTTTTTAATTAATTTGTCACATATAGCTGGAAGCAGTACTGTATGTACTTGTTACATAATGTTATAATACCATATTATTAGTACTAAGAGCAGGGCTGTTTTGGTGAAAGAAGATGTATAACCAGAATGACAGCAGGTTTTGAGCTGAAATGTCATGAGTTTGCTGCTTTGAACTCAGATTTTAAAAAATGCAGCACCCTGTGCTTGTGGGAGAATGTTAGAGATTCCTGCATGTGTGAACGCCTGATGCATCCATAAACAACACTCTGATGAATATTATATTACAGACACAGGACTGATGCTGTCCTGTGACTCTGATCCTTTCTCAGGTCAGTATGAAGAGTATCTCAGTCTATATTATCATATGTGTGTTATATGATCCAGTGCGCTCACCCTGCTGACCCACTTCCAATATGCCAATAAAATAACTAAAGCACCATAACGCTGCAAAAATCCCTGCGCACCCACCCTTAAAAATAAAGAAAAAATAAAAAGTTGTGCGCATTTTCCTGATGTGCTTTGAAGCACTGCTCTTTTATTTCTTGCTTGATGTTGTTGTTGCTTTCTTTGAATTCCTCCAATCTAAGGCCTTTAGTCTTGAGGTTCCCGCTCTCTAGCGGCTCTCTGGGACTGACATTGTGTGCTCAATGAAATCACATATGAACTCAGAGCGGCTCTGCCATATGGACTAATTCTTTAAATATAAATACAGATATTTATTATTTGATAATCATATACATCATGTCTGGATTCAATTTCAGCTCAGACAAGCAAACGCACTGTTCAAGAACTGCATGAAAGAAAGTCTGCAATGCTTTTTTCATTCTGCATTTGAAAGTGTTAATATGTCAATCAATCAATCATTCAACAATCAATCAATATTTAAGAAGTTTGAAATACCTTAATATGTTTTTGAAAACTGCTTACTTTGAATTACTGTGAAGTAATACAGTATTGGACTAATAATAATAATTGTTATTATTATTATTATTAGTAGTAGTAGTAGTAGTATTGTTATTATTTATTCAATACAATGAATGCTGTCATGTATAAAGATAATAATAATAATAATACAAATTATTATTATTATTATTATTAGTAGTAGTAGTAGTAGTAGTAGTAGTATATTTATTTATTTATTTTATTTATTTATTTATTTTTATCCATGACATACACCATCCTGTCACCTGAGCAACACTACAGACACCTTTCATCCTCTCATGTAGCACTTCAAGATAATAAATTGTGATGGTAGCACTGCCAGACTACAATTGTCATTTCAGTTGTTGATAAGATCATCTGCGTGTTTGCTACACACATCCAAGGACGGACTGGCCATCTGGACGTGCTGGAGAAGTCCAGAACGGCCGTCCATCCAGCGGCCGTCAGCCTGACTGGTTCATCATCAAAGAAAAAGTGTCAGATTAAGTGACGCGGAGTGTCTATTTACACTAACTCCGCCCACCAACGTGTGATTGAGTAGTCAAGATAACAAAGGACAGCTTTAATCGTCAGCTCCAGTGGCGCAGATGGTAAAGCGTGTGTCATAGCCTACTCCTTTTGACGCGATCGACCAGGGTTCGAATCAGCCTTTTGGCGAACTTTTTTTTCTCCCTTTTCAAATTTCAGATCACATCAGAAAAGCATTTATTTTTTTAATAAAAATGAAGGAAATAATCAAAAAGTTGAAAATAAAGTATCGGGTAGGGTTAGGGTAGGTGTAGGGAGGGCTTTATTGTCCCAATAAGGTGGCATCCATTCAATAATTTGAATTAAAATTAAAATTTACACTCACTCAAGTTATTATTGCACACTGTTTTATAATGTACTGCAATACTGAGGTGCAGATAATTGCCACTATTTGCAATAAGTAGTATAAATAGCAGAAAATCCTGCTATTTTAACACAGTGTAAATAGAATCTATAGCTATTTGCACTTAGTGTAAATAGCATCTATCGCTAAGAAAATATGTTATTTTCACTTAGTGCAAATAGCCGCTGCCTTAAGTGATTCTACAACGGGTTGCATTTGAGAGATATTGAGTTAGAAAATACAGTAAATGAAGTCGCCTATAAGGTGATTAGTCTGATTAACATGACACACACACAAAGAGACATATACTCAAATTGAAGAATTCTGTTGTTTCAGGTTTCTAGATTCTAGGTTTATGTTTATCATTGTCATATTATACATTTTGCGTTCTGCTCTTTTTATGTAGTTTTCAAGTATTTTAGTTCAATACAATAATATATATTTATTTCAATCCCATGCTGAAAAAAATAAAAAACAGCACATAAATTGTAATGGTTTTACGGATTTATAATGAGAATTGTATTGGTTTTAATGGAAACTGTAATGGTGCCTGTTGGTCCCTACTGGTAATTGGTCGTTTTAAAAAAAAAAAAAAAAACTAAATCCTAATGTAATATGTCCCAAAACACACTACAGGACACCATTATTTGATTGTTGTAATGGTTAAAAGTTGATAGTTTGTAATGTTTGTAATGGTATTTGTAGTGGAAATCAGTAGAATTTCTGTGATGGTTTCTATTGTTTTTGTCAGCAGGGTCACCATGGGTTTTGTGATGTTATTTGCCATAAATGCTACAGGATTGCTGTAATATTGTGAGATATAGCGACTGTTTGTACTGTAGTTGTGGTGGGCCTATTTGGGAGAAAATCCAGGGCCGTTTTTTACTCCCAGTCCATCCCTGCACACATCCATATAGTCATATGGAAACTGTGTGGTCATAAATGCTAAGCTCAAAGCGTCACGTCTGCATTATCTCATCATCAGCAGGTGGACGCCTCAAATGTTATCTTTGCACACATTCCCAGCTCCCGCGGGATATGCATGTGATACATATGTAATGAATGTGAAGCTTGTCAAGTGCTGATGTTGGCTGTCAACTTATTCCAGTATATTTTTCATTGGCTATCTATCTGCATCAGCATCCTTTAACACCAAACCACTCACTCAGCGAAGATTCTTCAGCATAATAGATCAGGGAGCCCCCGAGCAAAGAGTAAACACATCAAGATTTACAACAAACATAAACTGCTTATAAAGAAATAGAGTTTAGCTTGTGACAGCCTTAGAGGAAGAGCGTGCATCCACACGCATTCACAGTCATCTACAACTTACTGTCATTTAAGGCCCTGATGCACTTCAAGTGAAATCGAAGAATCAACTGGTGTGATGACATTTAGAACAAAATCAGGGCTAAACAAGGTTTGTTTGAAACAGATAACCAAAGTGAAGTTTCTAGAAAAACTGCATTGCTAATAACTTCATTTGGACAACTTTAAAGGCGATTTTCTCAATATTTAGATTTTTTTGCACCCTCAGATTCCAGATTTTCAAATAGTTGTATCTCGGGCAAATTTTGTCCTATCATAACAAACCATACATCAATGGAAAGCTTTTTATTCAGCTTTCAGATGATGTATAAATCTCAATTTTGAAAAATTGACCCTTATGACTGGTTTTGTGGTCCAGGGTCACATTTATTCTGTTCAGTCTGTCAAGGTCAGAAATGAGTATAAACATGAACACACTGAAGAGCTTCTTTACAGTAGAAATACAGTAGAAATTTAATTTGGAATTCTAATTGAAAGCAACACTGACAATGATTTGATTAGTGTTTAATACTTTAAATCCATTTGTTTCAAAGCAATATATTCTATACTGTTATATATAAACAAAAGTAACATGACTTGACTGGAGTGCCGAATTGCAGAGCTATATGGAATATTGTTTGTGCCACAGAAAATGAAATGAAATGAAAATAAATAAATAAATAAATGCATACATACATACATACATACATACATGCATACATATATAAATACATAGAAACGTAGAAATAAATAAATAAAATTAAAATAATTAAAAAAATAAAACATTTTGTACAATTGTGAGTTTCTATCATGCAATTCTGGCTTTATAAGTTTATATCTGGAGAATATAATATAATAAATATTATATAAACTCGCAATTGTGAGAAAAACATCAGAATTCTAAGATAAAAAGTTGCAATTACCTTATTTATGTATTTATTTGTTTAATTAAACCAGCTTTCATACAGCATTCATGCAAACATTACTCAAATAAATCAATCAATCAATCAGTCAATCTGTCTCAGTATGTTTTCTCTTCTGCGATCACTGCAATGAAAATCATTCGCTGTTCATATGTTACTCTTATTACACGTTCATAACCCGCTCTGTCTCTTCCGATGACAAACTTCCATTACACTCCCGTGTTCTGTTTTGTACACAACAAACTAGGGTTGTCACGGTACCAAAATTTCAGTATTCGGTACCAATACCAGTGAAAATCCACGGTTCTCGGTACCAATTTCGGTACCAAAGCAAAACACAAAAATATGCTAATTAAAAAACACATTTTTATTAATAAAGTTAAACAAAAATAAATTGCACAAAAACCAATGCCATTTTTTATGCTTATTTAAAATTATTTGTATGTGATAAAGTTCATGTGTTTTGTAAACTGTTCTGTTTTAGGGTTTGATTTTTCCTGCAGCTGTAAAAGGAAAATATAAATTAGTAAAGCAGTGGACTGAGTCTGACAAATACAACATTAGATCATTGACTCCAGCTAAAATATAACATTTCAGTAAATAACAAACCTCAGCTTTTATAATAAATTTAGATAAGATTATATATTTTAAGACAGGCATATAAATAGAAGGAAACGTAGTATTAAAAACACTTTACAATAAGATTCCATTTTTTAGATAGCATGACTATCAAAAACAATGATATATATTGCAGTACAAATAACAAATAATTCAATGCTTCATTTTATTAAATAACATTCACAAACATTAATTAATGATTGAAATCATGAAGTCACATTAGATGTGAAATTTAATTTTAAAGGGCAAAGTTATTAAAACACTCAATGGTGGTTTACAGTGAGATTTTAGTAAAAGCTTAGTATTAATCTTATAAATTGAGCACAAAAATCCCAAACAGAGCACAACAATCCCAAAGACTTACAGAAGGAGAGTCCTGAGCCACATCAATGGCCATGAACAAACTGCTAAGTTTCACGAGTGACAACCGAATTTAAATGGGAGAGAATCTTCTAAATTATCATTTTGTGTGTGTATGGAATGTTCTGCCATCTCGCACTTCTGCCTGGGATTTTTGATCAGTGTAATATTACACTGACCAAAGCCTTATTATGTTCTGCGATGTTAACTAAGCCACTGCTGACAGAGCCATTGTGTTTTGTTTATGTTTGAAAAAAAAGCAGCTTCACAGAGCGCACTCTTGAAGGGTTGCCGTGTCCACATATTATAAGCGATGTTTATCAAGCATCTTTATCAAGCATCAGCTTTGGGCTTGTTGTTTGCACTTGGCTCATGAAGCTATCCAGTTTATGGAGATAATAAAGTAGGCAGATGCAGGTAGAGACATTTTAGTATGTTGAATATTTCCAAGATAACATGTCTGGAATTGAGTTTATTATTGGCTTGTTCTTATTTACCAACGTAATAATACAACAACCAAAGACTCGTTATGCACGGCAGTTTTAACTAAACCACCATCTACAGAGCTATCGTGTTTTGTTTATGTTTGTAAAGAGCGCGCTCTTAAAGGGTTGCCATATCCGCCTATTATAAGCGCCACTTATTATTAAGCATCTTTTGGGCTTGTTGTTTGGTCTCGGTTCATATAGTGATCCAGGCTGTGGAGTTTATAATGTAGACAGATGCAGGTCACAATATTTGCCTCATTTCCATAATAACACATTTGGATTTGATATTATTATGGGCATTTTTTTAAGGAAGATCTGGCAACACTGAGTCAAAATATACCCTGTGATTTCTTGTGCTGCCACTACAAAAAAGACACAACTCTTGTTAAACTCAACTCTGTATACACAGCATATCATTTTTGTAAATGAGGTTGTCACTACCTGAATTTTTTCGGGAGTCAGTTCGGTTGTAGAATGCGGTGGTCAATCCTGAACTGTGTGTACAGAACAGCGTCAAGCACTAAAAGGTGAACTGACAAGTGAATTGAGCTGCAGTGTGTACATGGGCAATGAGACTATTGACTTGGTCATGTAATTTGACCGCATAGAATACCCTAGCAACCACAAGACAACACTGTGACAAGCACCCACAATGTACTACTTCTGGACAAGCAAGAAAATATAACAGTCCAGCTTGACTTTGTCTTGTTTCAGAATATGTGGGCCGGTCAGTTTGACATGTCTGTTTAATGGGTGTCTCATTGAGGCAGTGGATCGTTTCCTGAATTCTATGGCGCTGCCTTGGCAACCCTCATTAACACCCTTTCCTTCCTGAGAAACTGCTTTGTTCATCACATAATAACTCCCCACTGAGAACACAGTACAGTACAATGTGGTCTCAAAAGTTTTGATGGTTACCTGGTAACAGAAAGTCAAGCCCAGCATGCAGATGATGATCTCTGTGTCCATCTCTCTCATCCCAAATCATTCACAGTGCCCAGAAGGACTGAGGCCCATGAAGGACGGTTCAGGCTGCTATGATTACTCTCTGGGAACTGACTGTACGGACGGCTTCAACGGAGGCTGTGAGCAGCTGTGTCTTCAGCAGCTGGTTCCTCTTCCTGATAACCCAACGTCCAGCAATGTGCTCATGTTCTGCGGGTGAGAGAAAACACACATGCATGAATGTGAATGCAAGGACATAAAGAGCACATACGTCCATCCAGAGAGTGGGTACATTATTACTTTCCCATGTACTATATGCACATATAATACATTTCCATATGTGACATAAATATCATATGAAGTAAAAACATATATGAAACCTATTAGAAAAAATGTAAATAATATACACTATATTGCCAAAAGTATTGGGTCGCCCCCTTCTAATGAACAGGTTTGACTACTTTAGTAAGTTCTATGAGTACAAATCTTAATGTTAAAGCATATAATGATATTCTAGGAAATTGTGTGCTTCTAATATTTATAGCAACAGTTTGGACATGACCCTTTTCTATTCTAACATGACAATGCCTCTGTGTATAAGGCAAGGTTCAAAAAGAAAATTATTGATTCAGTCAGGTGGAAGGACTTGACTGGTCTACATTAAACCAAGTCCTAATCCCAGTTTAACACCTCTGGTGTGACTGTAAATGCAGACCTTGAGCCAAAAACTCATCACTAAACACCAATGACTTGTACATACACTATATAGACAAACGTATTGGGACACCCCCGTCTTTAGAACAGAAAAATGCACTTCCAAAACTGTGGCAACAAAGATGAAAACATAGTTCATGTATTTAAAAACTGTATTTCAATCTCTGTTGCAACAGTTTTGGAAGTGTCTAAAATGACTGTGCCCATATTTACAAGTCATTGGTGTTTGGTTTTCCTAGAATATCATTATATGCTTTAACATTAAGATTTGTACTCATAAAAATTACTAAAGTAGTCAAACCTGTTCATTAGAAGGGGGCGACCCAATACTTTTGGCAATATAGTGTATATATATATATATATATATATATATATATATATATATATACACACAGGTGCATCTCAATAAATTAGAATGTCGTGGAAAAGTTCATTTATTTCAGTAATTCAACTCAAATTGTGAAACTCATGTATTAAATAAATTCAATGCACACAGACTGAAGTAGTTTTTGGTTCTTTTAATTGTGATGATTTAGGCTCACATTTAACAAAAACTCACCAATTCACTATCTCAACAAATTAGAATACTTCATAAGACCAAAAAAAAAAACATTTTTAGTGAATTGTTGGCCTTCTGGAAAGTATGTTAATTTACTGTATATGTACTCAATACTTGGTAGGGGCTCCTTTTGCTTTAATTACTGCCGCAATTCGGCGTGGCTTGGAGGTGATCAGTTTGTGGCACTGCTGAGGTGGTATGGAAGCCCAGGTTTCTTTGACAGTGGCCTTCAGCTCATCTGCATTTTTTGGTCTCTTGTTTCTCATTTTCCTCTTGACAATACCCCATAGATTCTCTATGGGGTTCAGGTCTGGTGAGTTTGCTGGCCAGTCAAGCACACCAACACCATGGTCATTTAACCATCTTTTGCTGCTTTTAGCAGTGTGGGCAGGTGCCAAATCCTGCTGGAAAATGAAATCAGCATCTTTAAAAAGCTGGTCAGCAGAAGGAAGCATGAAGTGCTCCAAAATTTCTTGCAGTGACGTTGGTTTTCAAAAAAACACAATGGACCAACACCAGCAGATGACATTGCACCCCAACTCATCACAGACTGTGGAAACTTAACACTGGACTTCATGCAACTTGGGCTATGAGCTTCTCCATCCTTCATCCAGACTCTAGGACCTTGGTTTCCAAATGAAATACAAAACTTGCTCTCATCTGAAAAGAGGACTTTGGACCAATGGGCAACAGTCCAGTTCTTCTTCTCCTTAGCCCAGGTAAGACGCCTCTGATGTTGTCTGTGGTTCAGGAGTGGCTTAAAAAGAGGAATACGACAACTGTAGCCAAATTCCTTGACATGTCTGTGTGTGGTGGCTCTTGATGCCTTGACCCCAGCCTCAGTCCATTCCTTGTGAAATTCTTGAATCGATTTTGCTTGACAATCCTCATTCGGCTGCGGTTCTCTCAGTTGGTTGTGCATCTTTTTCTTCCACACTTTTTCCTTCCACTCAACTTTCTGTTAACATGCTTGGATACAGCACTCTGTGAACAGCCAGCTTCTTTGGCAATGAATGTTTGTGGCTTACCCTGCTTGTGAAGGGTGTCAATGATTGTCTTCTGGACAACTGTCAGATCAGCAGTCTTCCCCATGATTGTGTAGCCTAGTGAACCAAACTGAGAGACCATTTTGAAGGCTCAGGAAACCTTTGCAGGTGTTTTGAGTTGATTAGCTGATTGGTATGTCACCATATCCTAATTTGTTAAGATTGGTGAGTTTTTGTTAAATGTGAGCCTAAATCATCACAATTAAAAGAACCAAAGACTTAAACTACTTCAGTCTGTGTGCATTGAATTTATTTAACACACAAGTTTCACAATTTGAGTTGAATTACTGAAATAAATGAACTTTTCCATGACATTCTAATTTATTGAGATGCACCTGTATATCATATCAGACCGTGTTCACTCATCTGGTTGTTTGATTTTATTTAATTCTGAGGAATTAAATGATGTATGTTAATCTGGCTGGAGAAGTTAGATATATTATATTATATTTATTTATTCAGCAGGATTCGGAGACGGGCACTCTTTCTCCTCCCTCACTCTCTAAATGCAGCGAGCTCTTGGGATTAATTTAGCGAGTAAGAGCACAATGTTATACCTCTCTTCCTCTGAGGAGGTTGATGTGGTCATTAGGAGCTGTTGGGCGGGAGAAGCCCCAGCCGTGTTCCAGCTCCTCATTTGGTGAGCGTCGCTTCTTGTACTACTCAGAATATTTGGAGTCAGAGCGGCACTCACAGGCCGAAGGCTTCCAAGCAGAAGTTGGATCTGCGGACCATTCATTCTTGCTAGATAGTCTTTGGCTAGAATGTCCTGACGCCTTGGCCCAGGATTTCTGAGGGCGGGCCCCTCTAAGGAAGAGCGGTGTACACCTTCATCATATGGTGCCTGTCTCTCCTCAGTGCCCTCAGGGGATCGGTCTGTCAACCCTGCCACCCACGGTGTTTCAGAGCACAGCGGTCTCCAGCGAGCACTTCTCTCAGCTTCCACCTGGAAACGTAGCGGTTCTGGGAGGCTCGCTACCTCCAAGGAGGTCTCCAGAGCAGTTAGATTGTCTGTTCCTTGCCGGTCCTACACTTTAGGGCACTGAGCTAGCAGTACACCAGAGGTCAGTCTCAAGAGACTGATTCCCTTAGTAGACTATTTGGCAGCGTGGAAACTTCTGCCAAATGTGTCTCAATGTGTCCTGCACACTGTAGAAAGAGGCTACCGAATCCAGTAAAACGGCTTTCCTCCGCCTTATTTCAACGGGGTCATCCCCACTCTGGTGGGTCCCGAGCAGGCTCTGGTAATGGAACAAGGAGTATGGAACACTCTCTTGAGGAAGGAGGCCATCGAGGTGGTCCCTCCTCGTGACAGAGAGTCCGGGTTTCTACAGCCGGTACTTCATCGTTCCAAAGATGGATGGAGGGTTGCATCCCATTTTAGATCTGCATCAATTGAACAGCTCAGTCAATGCTACTGAATTTCAGGATGCTCACTATCAAACAAGTCGTGTCTCAGATCAGGTCTGAGGACTAGTTTGTCACAATAGATCTAAAAGACGCATACTTCCATGTCTCCATCCTTCCCAAACACAGGAAGTTCCTGGGGTGTGCTTTTGGGGGTGAAGCTTACCAATATTGTGTTCTTTCTTTTGGCTTTGCACTCTCACCCCGAACTTTGACGAAGTGTGTGGATGCTGCTCTGGCTCCACTGCGACTCCAGGGCATCCGCATACTCAATTATATCGACGATTGACTGATATTAGCTCAATCGGAGCAGATGGTGGTTCAGCATCGAGATGTCGTTCTCGCCCATATGAAAGAGCTGGGGTTAAGGCTAAACACCAAGAAAAGTGTGCTGCTTTCTTCACTACAGAGAACTACTTATCTGGGCGTAGTGTGGGATTTGACCACGATGCAGGCACAGCTGTCTCCTGCTCGGATCGAGTTGATCCTCACTTCAGTCGCGAGAGTCAGAGAAGGCCGGTCACTTACTGTCAATCAGTTTCAAAAACTGCTGGGTCTGATGGCAGCTGCGCCTAACGTGATACCTTTTGGCCTGCTGTACATGAGACCCCTACAGTGGTGGCTCAAGACCAAGGGGTTTTCCCTGAGGAGAAATCCGCTTCGAATGATCAAGGTCATGCGGCGATACTTTCGTGCCTTAGACATGTGGAGGAAACCTTGGTTTTTGTCACAGGGCCCGGTGCAGGGAGCTCCTTGTCATCACGTAATGTTAACGATGGACGCGTCCCTCACCGGTTGGGGTGCAGTCATGAGTGGCCACCCTGCCCGGGGTCTGTGGAGCGGCCACAATTTCACGTGGCACATCTACTGCCTGGAGGTGCTGGTCATGTTTCTAGCATTGAAACACTTCCTCCCAGACCTAGGAGGCCACCGTGTGTTGGGTGCACCGACAACACAACGGTGGTTTCTCACATCAAAAAATAATAATAATAATAATAATAAACTTTATTTTATAAAGCGCCTTTAAAAGCAGCTTCTCAAAGCACTGAACACAATGTAATCAAATTGTAATCAAATACAATAAAAAGCAAAACAAAATCAATAAACAAATGCAAGTTTAAAAAATGTTGTCTTAAGTTGAACTTTAAAACCATCATAATTCTGAACTCCCCTAAATTCATGAGGCAGAGAATTCCAAAGGACAGGGGCATAGAAAGAGAAAGCCTTGTCACCCATAGATCTTAGACATGTTTGAGGAACAACCAACAAGTTTGACTGAGAGGAGCGCAATCTATGACTAGGAGTGTATGGATGCAACAATTCTGTGAGGTAATGAGGTGCCAGGCCATGTAATGCTTTAAACGCAAGCATCAGAATTTTAAAATCCACTCTAAACCTGACCGGGAGCCAGTGCAAAAATTCTAAAACTGGAGTAATATGACTGCCAATCCTAGTCCCAGTTAAAATCCTGGCGGCTGAATTTTGTACATATTGCAGTTTATTAAGTGTAGATTTAGAAGCTCCGGCTAAAAGAGCGTTACAATAGTCTAACCGTGAGACGACAAAGGAATTTACCAGCATTTCCGCGACTGTGAAATTTAACATAGGGCGCAATCTTGCGATATTTCTGAGGTGGAAAAAAGAGGTTTTAACAGTGCTCTGGATAAAAGAATCAAAAGACAGATTAGCATCAAAAAATATCTCCAAGGTTCCTCACTCGACTCTGGACTTCCAAAACAGAGCCATCCCGAGTCAAGGACAGATGGCCGGCTTTAGAAATTTGATGTAGAGAACCTATAAGCATAACTTCAGTTTTATCACCGTTCAAACACAAGAAATTATTATCCATCCATGTTTTAATCTCAGTAATGCGGTCAGACAAATAAGCAATGTCAAGGCGCTCATGAGGATTTGAATGTATATAAATCTGCGTATCATCAGCATACAAATGATAATGGTCTCAAAAGGTGGCCTAACGGTGAAAAATAAATGTTAAAAAGTAAAGGGCCTAAGACCGACCCCTGAGGGACACCAGTTGAGACAGAGCTAATCTCAGACCTATAACCACCCATAGAAACAAGCTGGAAACGGTCAGTAAAATAAGACCGCAACCACTTCAAGGCAGTCCCAGACACACCAAACATTCTTTCAAGACGAGCAAGTAATAGACTGTGATCCACAGTATCAAACGCGGCTCTTAGATCAAGAAGAATAAGAACAGATGTTGCACCAGAGTCAGAAGCCATCAACAAATCATTGGTGACCTTGACCAAGGCAGTCTCAGTACTGTGAAATTTACGAAAACCGGACTGAAGGGGTTCAAAAAGGTTATTAACTGTGAGATGATTACACAAATGAGAGGCAACAATACGCTCAAGTAATTTTGCCAAAAACGGGAGATTTGAAATAGGACGAAAGTTATTGAAATTGTCTAGTGCAACGTTTGCTTTTTTAGGTACAGGTGTTACTGCAGCAATCTTTAATGCTGCTGGAACAAACCCAGTCTTTAAGGAATCATTTATAATACTGAGAACAGCAGGACACAAAGCATCAAAGCAAGATTTAAATAAGCTAGTGGGAATAGGGTCAAGCAAGGAAGTGGTAGATTTCATGCTAGATACCTCCCGTTTAAGAGTCTCAGTATCGAGTTGAGGAAAGTTAATAAGAGAAACACCAGTGAACTCAGGTGAACAGTGACATGTGGTAGTAGAAACGGGTGAAACAGAAATTTGTTTACGAACATTATCAACTTTTGAATTGAAAAATTGAAGAAATGAATTACATAACTGCTGAGAAGCAGGCATGGTAGAAACAGCATCAACTTGAAGCAGGCAATTTATAGTTTGAAACAAGTGTCTCGGGTTTCCTTGGTTGTTTTCAATAGTCTGAGAAAAATAAGAAGATCTTGCAGACTCAATTAATGCTCTGTAATCACCCAGAAGATCCTTCCAAGCTAGATAACAAACATTCAAGCCAGTGAGACACCATTTACGCTCCATTTTCCGACAGGCAGCCTTCTTAGTGCGCAGACTGTCATTATACCATGGAGCAGAATGAGCAAAAGTAACCTTGCGTGTCCTCAGAGGAGCAAAAGTGTCTAAATTAGCAATAAGAGTATTATTCAACTGTGAAACTTTCTCGTCCAATGATGTTAAATGCAAATCACCTAAAATGGAAATGACAGAATTCGAAAAAGCAGTTTGATCAATAGATTTCCACTTCCGGAATGTTACAGTTTGAGGAGTACGCACACTTGGTCGATGTAATTCCAAATCAAAGAAGACAGCTGAGTGGTCCTCCAAAAAAAGGGCCCTCCTTTCGGTCACTGCAAGCGTTGTTAGGTCTCCTCTCGCTACGGAGAGTTTTTGAGGTCTCCGCTCGCCAGAGCTCCACTAGGACAGTGTCTGTGAGTGGACAGCTCCTAGCTCCGCTAGGGCAACATCTGTGAGCTCGACCATTTCTGCGAGTGTCGTCAGGTCTCCTCTTGCTACAGAGAGTAATTGAGGCCTCCACTCACCAGAGTCCACTCACTCACCCCTGAGGGCTCAACTGGAAACAGACTTGGCCGAGGCTTTGTCTGTACGCCTCGGCTCCCGGGAGTTCTGGAGAGAATGCGCCGGACGGGTAGCTCCGGTCTGGCCGGGCCAAGTACACTTCTCGGACCTGATCTCCTTTCTCGACGGCTCTCCGTGGAGATTTCCGCCCAGAGTTTTGGAACTGTGGATGTGGCCCCTGAGGGTACAGCTCATAAGTTCCGGTCTCTCAACTGAGGTTGCTGAGACCATTCTCCAGTCCAGAGCTCCCTTCACGAGGAAACTGTACTCCTTGAAGTGAACCTTCACTTCTTGACGTGGCAGCTGCCAGCTCGACTCAGTTAACTGCTCAGTTGGTCCAGTGCTTGTAGTTCTTGCAGGTACAGTTCTCCGCAGGGTTATCCCACTCCACCTTGAAGGTTTCCATGGCGGCCCTAGCTGCTTACCACGCCCCTCTCGTTGGTCGGTCTTTCAGGAGAGACCCACTAATTACATGTTTTCTCCACGGTGCGCTGAGGCCTCCCGCCAGGAGAAGTTTATGCTAAGTGGTGGATGGGGATACTATCCATAGCCTTGAGTCCTCTGATCTCCCCTCTCCCATGGGGGTCAAGGCTCACTCCTCCAGAAGTTGGCCTTCAGGACGCTGTGGAATGTCCACTCCGTTTACTTGTCAGATTCTATACCTGCATTTTGCGCCACTCCTGGCTCCTTTTCTCTCGCCTTAGCTGTGCTCTTCCGCACTAGGCAGGGACTTGCAAGTCTGACGGTGTGGGCATACTCGTTCCCAAAGCGTCTTGATGCAGCTCGTGTTCCCTCCGGGAACGCCTCAAGGTTACGAATGTAACCCTAGTTCCCAGAAGGAACGAGACGCTGCGTCTCCTGCCATACTTCCAGCATTCTACCAGAATGCTCCCATCATTCTACCAGAAGCTGCCGCTGTATCCACCGCACGTGCTTTTAAGTTCTCCGGTCTCTACGTCACCCCGCCCGTGAATGATTACACACGTGATTCAGAGCGTGGTCACGCTGAAGGCGTTCCCAAAGCGTCTCGACGCAACGTCTCGTTCCCTCAGGGAACTAGGGTTACATATGTAACTTTGAGGCAATTTTTATTATTATTATTATTATTTATTTATTATTTTCTAATCTTGTCCCTGACTCTATTTTTTTTTCAAAAGTTCTTCACAGTTGCATGACAGAATTCAGCTGATACTGTATGAGTCTGTATTGTACTTGATGTAAAGTTCAACATCCATTTAAATATTTTCACTTAACTACCATTTTATCATCCGAATGTAAACACAACACTGCCACTGTGTGTGTGTGTGATCAGGTGTGTGCAGGAATACAAGCTTGCCGCTGATGGCCGCTCCTGTCTTCTTCTGGCTGATCACTGTGAAGGGCCAAAGTGTCAAAAACAAGACTCACGCTTCAATGACACACTCTTCAGCGAGATGCTCCGCGGGTACAATAACAAAACTCAACAGGTGATCCTGGGACAAGTTTTTCCAGATGACCTTCAGGTGAGTTTTTGTGGAGCATGCTTTGTTTTTGGGCTGTTTGGGAAAGTTGTTCCATAAAAGATTGTTGTATTTTGAGTGCAACAGTCAGGCTCTAGAAGTGCATTTACAGAAATAAGACTTTGTGCAGTTACATATGACCCTTTTCAAAATTACAGAGAGCTCAGAGTTTATGTTGTTACCTGTATGTGTGCACTTGACGTCAAAAATGATTCCATTGGTGAACTCTTTTCAAATCACATTTCTTTTTGCATATGAACTGAAGCAACTTACAACTTGTTACCAGCAGCTTTTTTTATTATTATTCATTACCACAATGGTCTCCACCAGAGATTACTTAATTACTTTGAGCCAATAAATTTACTTAAATTATCTCTATATTGATATTATTAGAGCCTAAACACTTTCACTTTTTGTCTGTTTGCTTGTTTGTTTGTTTGTTTTTGTTGTTGTTGTTTTGACCTTCAAACATTTATTTGCTTAAAATCAGAGTTTGTCATTCTGTGATTCCTCTTGGAGCTTGATGGTTTGGTGATTGGGGCTCTTTATTAAATAAATATTTGGAATCCCTATGGAGAAAATGAATGGAAAACTACTTCTGAACCAATGATGCTCAAAAAGCGGGCATGAATGCTTGCACTCCATAGCAGAATGATGTGATAATTTCAAGACACACCAGTTATGATTTGCAGTACATTTTTGGTCTAAAGTGAGAGTAATTTTGTTCAACAAACACATTTCTCAGAAAAGCTCATGTTTAAAGAGAAATTAAATTAATTTACAGCCTACACAACTGCTTTTGTGTCTATTTGCAGCTGTCAAACTCACTCATGTCAGATGGCGTGTTGTGGTACAGCAGTTCTTCGGATGAACGTAAAACACTCCATCTTTATTAACCCATCAGTGTTGTGTGTCAGTACCAATCCCAGAACTACACCGCCACTGTCAAACCCTGCAAAACCATTTCACTGTCTGGAAATGAAGACAAACCGTTTCTTAGGAAAGACCATGGCTGTTGTGCACAAATAATGGCACTGGCCTTATACTAACAATCATAATATTGTGCATCTCTGATCATCTACTTTTGTCTGGAGGTTCTTATAACTCCGTATATGGAAGCTCATTTCTGTCACATGATAAAAAACAACAATAATAATAATAATAGTAATAAAAATAATTTTATTATTTTGATTTGATTTGATTTTCTGTGGCAGAATCAGGCTTCCATTGTATGACATCACATTACAGAATGTCATTTTTTGTGTAATTTACACAATGTCAAATTTGAAATCTGTTTGGCTTTAATTTTCAACAGTTTAATATTTTTTTTGCAGTTTAATATACTCAACAAAGGCTGTGATATTGACAGACCTCACCATCACAGAATATATATATTTTTTTATGTACAGTCGTGGTCAGAATTATTGGCACCCTTGGTAAATATGATCAAGTCACAGAAGGCTGTGAAAATGAATCTGCATTGTTAATCCTTTTGATCTTTTATTTAAAAAAATCACAAAAATCTAACCTTTCATTGGAGAATAAAAATTTTAAAATGGGAGGAAATATCAATATAAAATAAATGTTTTTCTGTAATACACATTGGCCACATTTAACGGCACCCTTTTATTCAATACTTTTTGAAACCTCCATTTGCCAGTTTAACAGCTCTAAATTTTCTCCTATAATGCCTGATGAGGTTAGAGAACACCTGACAAGAGATCAGAGACAATTCCTTCATCCAGAATCTCTCCAGATCCTTCAGATTCACAGCTCCATGTTGGTGCTTCTTCTCTTCAGTTCACCTCACTCATTTTCTACAGGGTTCAGGTCAGAGAACTGGAATGGCCATAGCAGAAGCTTGGTTTTGTGCCCAGTGACCCATTTTTGTGTTGTTTTTGAGGTTTGTGTTTGGATTATTGTCCAGTTGGAAGATCCAAACACGGGCCATTATAAGATTTCTAACAGAGTCAGTCACTTGTTGATTTTTTATCTGTTGGTATTTGATAGAATCCATGATGCATTGTATCTAAACAAGATGTCCAGGACCTCCAGCAGAAATATAGGCCCACAACATTAATAATACAGCAGTATATTTCATTGTACACGTGGGGTACTTTTTTTATCCCTGTGTGCACCAAACCCATCTTGAGTGTTTGCTGCTAAAAAGCTATTTTTTTAGTTTCATCTGACCATAGAAGCCAGTCCCATTTGAAGTTCCAGTCGTGTCTGACAATTGAATATGCTGGAATTTTTTTTGGATGAGTGAGGAGAATTTTTCTTGAAACCCTCCCGAACAACATGTGGTGATGTAGGTGCTGTTTGACTTTTTTTTTTAAAGGTTTTCTGACCCCAAAACTCAACCTTTCTCTGCAATTCTCCAGCTGTGGTCCTTGAAGAGTCTTTGGACACTCAAATTCTCCTCCTCACCATGCATTAGGACGATATAGACACATGTCCTCTTCCAGGCAGATTCATAACATTTTCTGTTGATTGGAAATTGTTAATTATTGCCCTGATGGTGGAAATGGGAATTTTCACTGCTCTAGCTCTTTTCTTAAAGCCACTTCACTAATTTGTGAAGCTCAATTATCTTTTGCTGCACATCAGAAATATATTAGGGATGCATCGATCCGATACGTATCGGCTCCGATACTGGCATTTTCTGCGGATCAGGTATCGGTGAGACGAGACCGATCCAAATCCGATATTGTGCGTATACTATTCTGTGTTATTATTAAGCCCCACGAAAGCACAAAACATTATAAAGCACCATAAAGTCAAAGTCCAAGTGTTCTGAAGCCGTTCCATAGTTTAATGTGAGGTACAGATGAATATTTAAGTCGTTAAATTCAAGTTCACGTAAACTCTTCTCTCCGCTGCGGCTGTCTGTCATCCTCCGTTCAGCATTCAAACTGTGTCACGTTCGGTTAAGACAGTCAAGACGATGAAACTCTCTGCAAGAGTGCACAGTAACTGAAATTTAAAACTGTTAAAAGAAAAGGCTCAATAAACTGTGGCACAGCCACAGATTTAATAAGCTACGCAGATCAATATCTCTTTCCTTCGTGCTTTGAACTTCTCTATGTGGAGCTGTGCACTGTGACTCCGTGCTGCTTCAAGCGCATCATTCTGCGCACAGGAAGCGCATTAGCGCTTTGTGCCGCTCTCTATTGGAGCTTTTCGTATTATAATGCTTTTGCGCAATGAAAGATTATTTATAGCGTTTCTTGTTTTGTCCTGTCAAGGCTATTAATAATCTAATGTATAGCACAGTAATGGAGGCAGGACTCCTCTATCATATGTTGCTGCCTTCATTACTGTGCTATATACATTTAAAAGAAATGTCTTTTAATTTTGTAGTTTATATTTATAAATAAATACATTTACTTGTTTTCATTAATGTATTTTACAACAATACAAAGAGCAATGTGTAATATTTTACCAGATTTAGTCCTTCACATATTCACTTTTATTTGTTCCCCACTAAATAATGTTATTTCACTAAATGTTTAGATTTTATAAAATTGTGCACTCATGATTTTTCTAGAATAACTTTGCTGCTAAATTATCCATTAACCTAGTTTATAATAGTATTTTTGTCATAGATTATGAATGGGCCTGATTACACCTGGTCATTTCATGCGTTTTCTCTGATGGGATATCTATCTGATTTGTTAAAACGTTTCCATTTACACTTGGCCACATAGTCGCAAAACAGATATAAATCCGATCTTCAATTACCGTGCTATATTTCAATTTAAAGAAGTTAACATCAACGAAATCAAAAGATAAGCGCTGCATTTTATTAATTATCAGCTCATTTCAAGAGTGCAATAGGAGAGTGCGCGGCATCAGCACTGGAAAGATAAGTTTGTTTCACTACTTTTAATGAAGATTATTGTGCTGACCGTCTGCATCTTACTTTCAGTTTAATTCGCGTCAGTTTGCGCCTCGGCTTGCTGAAGAGATGCTCAGCTACTCGTCCGAGGCAATGCGTGTTGCATTAGCGCAGTCATATCTGACTATAATGTCATATAGCCTAAAACGGTCTCACACGTTTATTATTTTTTACATTTTGGGAGGAGTAAAATTTACATATGTGGTTTCAAAAACCAGATGCATTTACACATGTCCAGTTTCGTCTGGAATGCAGCCCAGACCACCTCCTGAAGTGCTTTGAGCAATCGGATTTATATTACAAAACGCATGAAGTGACCAGGTGTAAACCGCCCCTATATATTTTTTTCATGTTATTTCTCATTAAAATTAAGTTGTCTTGTAGATTGTGTTTAACACACAAAAGAGTGACACAGAAGTACAGAAATTCTACATTGATTTAAAAAAAAAAACTGCGCTGGTATCGGATCGGATCGGAATTGGCCGATACTCAGAATTTTCTGGATCGGATCGGATCTGAAAAAATGGTATCGTTGCATCCCTAAAATATATTCTTTGTTTTTTCTCATTGTGATGGATGATTAAGGGAATTTGGACTTTGTTTTCCCTCTTATTTATATTTCTGTGAATCAGGAAGCCATGGCTGGATAATTTCATGTTCAGAATCCCCCTGGAGTGCTCACAATTGTAAATATGAATGGGAATATACTTCAGACATATTTTACTCATAAGAATTTCTAGGAGTACCAATAATTGTGTCCAATGTGTATTTGAGAAAAAAACATTTATTTCATAATGAGATTTTCCCCCATTTTCAATTGTTTTAATTCAATGAAAGGTTAGATTTTTGTGATTTTTTTAAATAAAAGATCAAAAGGATTAATAATGCAGGTTTATTTTCAGAGCCTTCTTTTATCATATTTACCAAGGGTGCCAATAATTCTGACCACGACTGTATGTCACAAACATTGAAATAATCACAGAATAGTTTGCATCTATAGTGATGTCTGCAGTAGCCACCAAAAATAGTTAAAATAACTTCATTTTGTCAAGTAACGTGGTCTATCAAACACGCACGACGAAGAAGATAAAGGTAAACAGTTTTTAATGAATCCACACAGAGGGTAATTCAAAGCAGGCAGGCTTCGACTTTTTAAACTTCTCTTTCATTTCTTTCAAGTGGATGGGCTAGTTGGATAGGGAAAAAAAAACACGTGACAGGATCTCCCACAATGCGATATAAACAAACATTACTGCACACGTCTATATTCACTTACTGATGACAGAATTATAAAAAATAAAAAATAAAAATTTTTTTTTTAAATCATGGCATATCCTTATTAAAATATATTCAAGAAATGGAATATCAGATTGCCATCACCATTGTTCAATCAATCAATCAATCAGTCATCAGTCAGTCAGTCAGTCAGTCAGTCAGTCAGTCAGTCAGTCATCAATCAATCAGTCAATCAATTTGTGAATATTGTAGATATCAATTGGAATTGATCTGATTGTAATTTCTAGTTCCTGTTGTCTCTGATCAGAGTCAGAGAGGACAGATCAGATGGAAATTAGTTATGTAAAAATGACTAATTTCCTTATCTTTCACAATGCATTTAAACATGTGTCTGTGTCTTGTGCTTTTATGCACCGAATGGTTTGGTAAAATTCAAAGAAAGGGGAAAATACTGCACTTATTTCCAGCAAGAACACAATCTTCTCCACAGGCTGAAGGACAGCCATGGATTATTATTTTTTTTCAGAAGGGCTTTGTCATGATTTGCAGTGCTCTTCCTTTATGTTATGAAGTGTTATGGCTTTTTGAAGGCAACAAAAGAATGTTTGAGCCTAGCGTGCATGCGGACCAGAGGTGTTTCAACATGTTTTTTTGTTGTTGTTGCTTCTTTTTCATCTCCTACCCCCTTTTTAAAGGCAAAGTGAATGAGGACACAGCTTATACCTCACTTCACAGCCCTGTTGATGAACACGTTTTTGTGCGGCAGTATTCTCCGTAAATCATTATAGTGAAAAATGCTCTAAAGTAAAAATTCCACACAGTAAAATTTCGCAAAAAATATAACACACACACACACACAAAAATATAACACTCCCGACTGGCCATCGGGAGAACCGGGAAAATTCCCGGTGGCCTGGCAGCCAATTTGGCCAGCTACCCTGCTTTTTATTTATTTATTTTTTGTTGTTGTTTTTGCCTGCCGAATGTATACTAAAGTGATTGTTTCCGAATTCGCCATTCAATAATAAAACTCCAATAAATCATGAATCGGCTAGTCTTCTTGGCTGGCAAAGCGATTCGCCTCGCGCACGCTCCGCACATCTGCACATCCGCAAAAAGGACGCGAGACTCTAGAATGGAGTAGAAGCGCCCAGGTGGAGCAGAGAGGCAAAACTGTCCTGTTTATGACTTCAAGTGCAGGTCAGTTACATCTGTAAATAGACAGACTATTGTAGTTTTGTCTTAGTTTACTTAGTTAAACTGCTAGCAAATGTTAGCAGTAGCAGTCAATTGCTGAAAAATTACCAAAATGACAATTACTATTGTAAAGAGTAGGACTTTAGCAGACAAATATTCACATTGTTTTATAACAGGATTAGAGGGAGCTAAGGCAGACAACAACACAACCCTTACGAAAATGAACCGTGGTTTTACTTAAAATAAAACCAAAAACCATGGTTACTATAGTTAAACCATGGTAATCACAAATTAACAATGGTTTTTCTACACTATATAGCTTCACTATGGTATTTGGAGTAAAACTCTGGTTACAAATGGTAATCAATCTGCCAAAAAAACATGGTTACTATACTTTTACCATAGGCCTTATAAAACCATGGTTAATTTTCCTTAGGACAAAACTCTTGATAATGCAAAAACATGTTAAGTATTAAGAATTTTCTATAAAGGTATATTCAAGATGTAGATATTATTGTACTCATTTTGAAATTTAGGAAAGATAAAACAATAACACATGGTCCTAATGCAATATTTTTTCTCAAATAAATGTATACTATGTGCAAACAAATTACAATGAGGTGGTTGTTTTGCAACAAGGTGGAGACGTGTTGATGAAAAAGTGACAGGTACAAGAAAAAAAACACATGAGAGACAGAGAGATGTCAGGGAAAATGAAGAGACTAAAAATGAAAATGGAAGTTCAAGAGATAACCTTTAATTATATTGCGTGGCCCCAGCCTAGGGATTTAAACTTTTATGTGATGATGATGATGGCCATACAAAAAATATTGTTGTCCGTGGTTTCAAAATGTGTTGGGTGTATGTGATGGCCTGGATGCGTGTGAGATTTCCCGGCCTGAAATTGTGTCCCAGTCCGCCCCTGCACACACACACACACAAGTTTGTTTCTGTGAATTGTGGGGACTTTCATTAGACTTCTATTACTTTTATACTGACCTAACTAGATTTTTTATCCCCTACCCTTACCAAAAAAAACTATACTTCAAGATTATTTTATACTAAAGTAAAGTTCAAGTATATTTTTAAAGGTGCTGTATGTAGGATTTTGACTCTACTAAAGCATAAAAATACCATAATATGCTTGCAGACATTTAGGAAACACGTTAAGTTAACATACTTGTTTATCTGAAAAACAATGCTACAGTCAGTTATTCTCCTTTGAAAATGTGCGTCCGGCCCGGAATGTCTGTGTTTGTTATGGTTTGTGAAACCCGCCCACTGCCAGTTTACCCAATTGTATTTCGGCACCCCGGGTTGCCAGTTGGCGGAAAACACAGCGTATTTAATTTCATTCATCGTCATGTGCGCTCGTTCCTGTTGGTGTCGTTAATCTGGCATCCTGCGCGTGCGTCAAGTCTGAGGAGGAGGGGCTGGTGAAAAAAAACGTCTCCAATATTTTGAATTTGGACTGCAATACCTAGTTCAACCGCTAGGTACAGTCAATCCTACATACAGCACCTTTAAGTATACTTTATGTAGTAAGTATACAAATATTAGTATACTAGTAGTATACTTGTAAGTGTACTATTCCAATACTCCTTGGGACTAAATTGACCCACTTTCTAGTATATAAAAGTATACTTTTAAGTATACTTTAAGCAGGGGCGGATTTAGTGAATTGGGGGCCCCAGGCAAATATAGAAATGGGGCCCTATACATTTGCACACATTTACCTAGATCAACCTTGAGGTTCCTTTTTTGTCGTGATGCTTGCTGCTGCACAATGGTGCCCCATAGTTGTGTCCAATGTTTCTACATTTTTCATGTACATGTTATAATGGGATTCTTTCATTTACATTTACATTTATTCATTTAGCAGACACTTTTATTCTTTCATGTTGTAGACCATGAAATAGCAATTGATTTACCATTGAGATACAAGTTTTAACAAAAAAAATATAAAAAAATATATATAAAATGATAAACCTCACAATTTAACCTTTAAACCATTTTTTTTAAGAAAAGGGATGAGTCAGAAGTATAAATTATTATATTATTTAAAACGGGTTTATGTGGGTGGATTTTCGCATTGGTCTGAACAAAAACTGCAGACTGGATTATTGAAAATGCACATTCATTCTCTGCCTGTAGGAGGTGCTTTTGGAACTTCAGAAATATAGCGATTTCCCCGGTAACGGCTGTAAACAAAGCAGCGCTCAGCTCATAAATGATACTTTATCAGGTAAAAAGAAAATGCCATCGAAACTTTTCTGAAGAGAATCGGTTCCCTTCAGAGGTTCATTCATATAAAAACTTAAATTAGTGAGAATGAGAAAAGTGTGAAAAATATAGCCTATATTGACGAGGAAAGTCCACTGATGAGTTACCAGCTTAAGCCTACATTTAATTTTAGTCATTGTAACTTAGGGCTGTCAATTGATTAAAATATTTAATCGCATGATTGTCATGAGTTAACTTGCAAATAATCACAACTTAATCGCACATTTTTATCTGTTCTAAATGTACCTTAAATGTACCTAAGTTTTTAATACTCTAATCAACATGGGCATGGATAAATATGGATGCTTTATGCAATATATGTTTATTATTAGTGAAACCATAGTCAACATAGAGCATGAAGAGTAGACATGTTTCATAGGTCATAGATGTTTTTCAAAGAACTTGTTCATGTCTATTAGACACATGAAAAATAAGAACATAGAAATACCAGGTTCCTATTACTTCTCTTTCTTTGTACTGAGCAATTTACTGACATTTTCGCAAGACAGGGCAGCTCACTTCTTCTGAACATGCAAAATGTACATTTATTATTTATTATAACATTTGTTTGGTTCTCTGTGCCACATACTGTATTTTGATGCAGCTAAATTCTCAATACATTTTCATTAATATATTTTACTGTTTCTGTTGTCAGACAATGGGATGAATATGAAATAGTGACTGGAACGCGATCCATTAAGACTACATATTAACCAGCTCTCCCTTCCAAGATGTTAATCTGCACAAAAATCCTGATTTATAATCGTGCCGTCGTCTGATAAAATCAAATAGGCTACACATAAGATAAAGACAATTGCTGTGCTGTGATTTCGGCTATACTTGCATGTAAAATTAGAGAAGCAACATATCTGTGTTTTAACTGAAAGTGCAGCTCCTTTCAGAACAGAGCAGACGCAGAGAGAGAGAGAGAGAGAGAGAGAGAGAGTGTGTGCGCGCGCTGGGAAAGAGAGAGACCTCGCGCTCGCGCGGCAGTCATCTTCAGATGCATTATATTTATATTTGCTACAAGCAGGATACACAAGAAGCACGTTCAACTCGGACACGCAGATGGTTGTCGTGGCAATAAACACAGTAAACAGCAACCGTTCGCGCTTAATGCGCATCTGGTATATGAAAAGCTTTTTAGGGGGCCCTTGGCTTTTGGGGGCCCAAGGCGGACGCCTACCTTTGCCTAATGGGTAAGTCCGCCCCTGACTTTAAGTATAACAGTAGTAAACTTTGAGTACACAACTAGTTTACATAAATGTTTTTAGCTTGTACTGCAACTATACTAAAAGTGAACTCATAGGTATACTGCTAGTTTACTAATTAAATACTTGTAGTAGAATTTTTAGTACACTTTGAAGTATAGTCTCAGTAAACTACTAGTTTACTACTGTATAGTATACTCGTAAGTTTTCTTTAGTATACTACTATGTCCCTATTTAGGTATTAATTTGTATATATTTTGTAATATGAATATCTGAACATACAAAACATCAAAAGAAAGAACAGGGTATCTGCTTGTAAACAAAAACATTTTATTCTAGCCTCATGCATTCTTTTTTAAACACTTGAATGTGGGTAAGTTTCATAAATAAAAAATAAACACAATTTTTAACAAAAATCTGGAAAAAAAACTATCAATTGGATTCAGAATGATATAATCAAAACGTAGATGGAGTCGATCAACACCCCAAAGCTTGATAATCATTATTACCTCTTCATTGGTCGACATTTTATTCCATAACGTTACACAGTTTTGATGTTGTTTTATGTCTGATGATCATGTTAGATTATATGTGGAAGCATGTTTGTTTCAGTTTCTTCTTCACTTGTGTTCTTTTTTTGGAAATTCTGTACAGAAGATGTGTACTAGTGGCCCCTACCATATAACAATGAAAACACGGATTGTAGGAGCACAAGTATAGCTCAAATATATTTAGACTTTTTCTAAGTATAAGTCAAGTATACTTAAATGTCATTTTAAGTATATTTCTGAGAAATACATAAAAAGTAGACAAAGTATACTTTCCTATTTTTAGTTTAAAATAAGTATACTAATAGCACACTCGAATAAACTTATTTTCCGTAAGGGTAACCCAATCCTAAACCTACCTCTTACAGAAAACCAGTTTGCATTGTTACACTTTCAGATGAACATCATTTAATATATATATAAAAAAAAAAATTCCCTCGTGGGGACCACAGGCCGGTCCTCACTAGGGTTGAGACGGTGAGGAAATTTTCCCACCGGTTAATCAACGTGTGACAACACCGGTATCACCGTGGTGGGGGGGGGGGTCATTTGAGTTTTCCCTCTTTTCCTAGCTTTCCTTCGGTTTTAAATAGCCTGTAAGCGCCAAGCGCCTGTTACTTTCACTTTTAAATTTGCGGCAATTCGGCATCCATTGCTTGAATTCAATTCAAGCAACAACAAAATACAACATATAACCTTTATTAACAAAACGAAAAAAAAAAAATACACCGTGCTATATGCCTAATATAAAATAACAAATAACTTACAAAGTTTAAATAGGTATACAAAACTAAAAATCAGTAAAGAATGAGGAACAAATAATTATGAAACGTAGAACGTTTATTAGCAAAACGAATAAGAAAGTTTGGAGGCACGGACGGCATACACCTTGATGTAAAATAATGGGGGAAAAATGCACAGTTTAAATAAAATAAAAATCAGTATACTGTGGAACCAAATAAATGAGAAACGAATGTTTAAAAAAAACTTCCATTAACTTTATTAATGGCAGAAGTCAACAGGCTTTTCAAAATCCAAAATATTTTTTAAACAGGCGCTTTTACATTTTGTTTTGAAACTCTTCCGCCATCGTCTTGTCTGTCTCACCTCACTCTTCTCGTCAGTCAGCTCGACTCACTCTTCTCGTCTGTCTCATCTCACTCTTCTTGTCTGTCTCACCTCACTCTTCTTGTCTGTCTCACCTCACTCTTCTTGTCAGTCAGCTCGACTCACTCTCCTCAAGTGATAAATTAAATCTGATCTGTGATGCGCGACTGTCGTTCATTCGGTGCGCTGCATTGAGCAGCCGCGTTCAGTTTTAATTGTATTGTCCTCTAACTGAACTAAATGATTTCTATTACTATAAAATAATCAAAATGATGGTGAGGGACGGTCACGGTGCAGTGGTGGGCAAGTGACGTAACCGGTGTTGCGGCTTAACACCGGTATCACCGCCAACACCGTCTATCGCAGCAAGCCTAGTCCCCACAATGTCAAAAAATTAGAGGTTTTACTATTCTTGTGGGGACACTATCCTTGTGGGGCAGGCGCGCAGATGGCACTAGGGACGGGGGGGACATGACCCCCCCAGATTCATAGTGACCTGATCCATCCCCCTCACTGTCTCTACGAAAGGCGACATCGGTAAACAGAGGATTAATCAGGGTTTCCGCAATGTACATTAGCCTAAGTAGTGACGGCCGGCCTGCCGCTCCTTAAATGTGCACTGAGCGATTTTTGAAAAACGCTTTTGACCGCAGTGTCTGACCGAGACCCAAAACACACTTGTAGCCAATCAGCAGTAAGGGGGCGTGTCTTGTACTGATAGAGAGAAGAGAGCACTCTATTTGAGTGCACAGGACGGATATTAGCAGATCGACTATAGATAGAGAGAGATGGCAGATAAAAAAGAGGAAAATATCAGAGAAACAAAACATTAAAAAGAAGGGTTACGATCAGGCAAGAGTGGAGAGAACTCAAGGAGCAGGAAGGGCTCGAATCGGTCGCCGAGGTTGCGTCGTTTCTTCTTGATAGATGAGTAACGTTGATTTTGCTTTGTTTCACACAACTTATCCATGTTGGCTTTTGCTTGAATATGCTTGTGTCATCTTCGCTTGTTTCCGCGATGTTTGTTCCCGCGATGTTTGTTAACCAATTTGAAAAAGTGTGGGTACACAATTTAGTGCTGTGCTTTGAGTTGTGTCTAACAGGTGATTGTAATTCATGTCATTTGGTCATTCATGCAAGCAGGTCCAGTTGATGTCAAAGGTCAAAAGCAGCATCCAAGAAAGGTCTAGTCCTTTAGGAGCAAAGATGGGCCGAGGATCGCCAGTTTGCCAACAAATACGTGAGAAAATATATTAAATATATTAAATGTTTAAAAACAATGTTCCTCAAAGAAAGATAGGAAGATATTTGGATATTTCACCTTCAGTGCATAACATAATTAAAAGATTCAAGGAATCTGGAGGAATTTCAGTGCGTAAAGGACAAGGGCGCAAGCCTAAGCTGAACAACCGTGATCTCCGATCCCTCAGGCGGCACTGCATCAAGAATCGTCATTCATCTATAAGCGATATCACCACATGGGCTCAGGACTACTTTGGCAAACCTTTGTCAAGTACCACAATACGTAGTTACATCCACAAATGCCAGTTAAAACTGTACTGTGCCAAAAGGAAGCCCTATGTTAACAGTGTCCAGAAGCGCCGTCGACTTCTCTGGGCTCGGAGGCATCTGGGATGGACCATCACACAGTGGAAACGTGTACTGTGGTCAGATGAATCAGTATTTCAGGTATTTTTTGGGAGGAATGGACGCTGTGTGCTCCGGACCAAAGAAGAAAAGGATCATCCAGACTGTTACCAGCAACAAGTCCAAAAGCCAGGGTCTGTCATGGTATGGGGTTGTGTCAGTGCCCTTGGCAAAGGTAACTTGCACTTCTGTGATGGCACCATTAATGCTGAAAAGTACATAGAGATTTTGGAGCACAATATGCTGCCTTCAAGAAGACATCTTTTCCAGGGACGTCCATGCATATTTCAACAAGACAATGCAAAACCACATTCTGCACACATTACAAAGTCCTGGCTGCGGAGGAAGAGGGTACGGGTACTTGACTGGCCTGCCTGCAGTCCCGAACTGTCTCCAATAGAGAATGTGTGGTGCATTTTGAAGCGCAAAATGCGACAACGAAGACCCCGTACTGTTGCCCACCTTAAGACTTGTTTGCAGGAAGAATGGGACAAAATTACACCTGAAACACTTCATCACTTGGTGTCTTCAGTCCCTAAACGTCTTTTAAGTGTTGTGAAAAGGAATGGCAACATTACAAAGTGGTAAATGCTTTACTGTCCCAACTTTTTGTGGAATGTGTTGCAGGTCTGAATGACAGGAAAGGATGTATATTTACAAATGACATGAAGTTGACCAGACAAAACATGAAATATTTTGTGTTCATATTGTCTGCAATGAAATACAAGTCAAAGTAAATTTAGAAATCACTACTTTCTTTTTTTATTTGCGTTTTCCATACTGTCCCAACTTTTTCTGATTTGGGGTTGTAATGTGGGACAGTACATGCTGAAATCTGGGACACTATGTTTTGTGTTAGAAATAGTTTAAGTATTACAAAGCAAACTTCACATTTAAAACTCCTGGTTAAATGTGCATAACCATGTTTGCTGAATTAATTTAGTAAGCCTATGGTGTGTTTGCTGTCTTCATCAGTTTGTCTAAAAAACTAGTAGCCTATATGTTCATATGTGGAATGTTAAATACAACTTTAACACAGAAATCTTATACTATTTAAAGGAATTTATTTACAAAAATATAAAATTGGACTTAATAAAGATAATAATTAATTTAATTATTAAAAATAATTTCATAAATGATTTTAAAAAGATTCAAACTTTGGAACATGGAATGCCTTTAAAATTGTTATTAAACTTCTTTACTCTGCATATGGTAAGAATATGGAACATGTATTTTCAAAAGCATGTGTTAATCTAATTGTAATGGTAAAAACACTCCATGGCCAGTCATGGCCTTATCATGGTCCAAGATCTTATCGTCCTCTAGTCTCAAAATTGTTAATCTGGATCTTAAAACAAATAATATTGCTGCATTATATGCCCCAAAATTAACAAAATTACATGCATGGCATTTAACTTTCTTAATGCACATTTTATCAATTGAATAACATAGAATATTTGACTGTCCCACATTAGTCAAAACGTACTGTCCCACTTTTGAAACATCCTTTTCTAAAGTGGGATGACAAAGATTTCTTTAAATTGAAAATATTAACACATTTTAACAATATTATTGCAAAATTTGTTGTATAAATACATCACTTTAGAACATTGTTTTATTTATAAAAGATTTGTATCCTTAACATTAATTTTGTCTAAATCCTATGTCACTGACCTTTGAGTGAACTTTACAAGAGGTATTTCCTGTTTGATGATTTTCATGGCCACATTTCTGACATAATTTCCAGAAAGTCAAGTGATTTCAATAACTTGAAACCCCTGCTTGAATTCAACACCAATCATGTTCACTTTATTGTTGTAAAAGAAGAGATAAACGCACTGAAGCTTAGGTGTCTCACATTAGTCAGTGTCCCACATTACACTAATCCACTCTGTTTATACTATGGAGCAGCAGTACTTACCACACATTTTACAAGATTAGATTGCCAGTGGTGCTGAGGATCTGCAAACCATTCGCTATCGTCCTCAGTCACCTTTCCTTACTCTGTTTATGTGGTAAGTGAGAAATTTTATGTACTGTAATGTAACAGGCAACCGTTAGCAATCGTTATTTGTTTTCCGATCCCCCTCCCACCCCCGGTCTTGGTCCCCCTCAGTTAAAAAATTCCATCTGCGCCCCTGTTGTGGGGTCCTCAAAATGTAGCATAAACAAGTACACACACACACACACACACATATTTATATAGAAATGCACAGCTAAAGTCTTGAACATATTACAAATCACTTTGCCAAATGATTTCCGTTATTTCAAAGGTCCTCAGCTACAACAGCAAAATAACTAAAATCCACAATGGCATTGACTAAGCAAATAAATATAGTAAACAATAGGATAAAAAAGACAAATCATTTCCATGCTTTTGCCACAAAATTATGTTTTATTACGTACGGAAAACACATACTGGCTCTCTCCCTCTCTCTCCCTTATAAACACATGTATGTTCTGTTTTCAAGTTTATAGAAGAAGCCTCCCGAAGAAGGCTGTGTAGCTGAAACGCGTCTACACTTTTAACTGTTTTAATGGCTTAGTAATTAAAGGCTTTTTATTATTATTTTATTCTCTACAAGTGCCTCGGAGTAGCCTATTTCATGTTCTCTGTTTTCAAGTTTGTTCTTGCTTTCAATAATGATGAACAACATTTTCTCCATTTGTGGTTGTAGTAGCCTATGCATGTCTGTCAATATCTCAGGCCTTTGTTTGACCCTCATTACACTTTTTTTCCCTGTTCTCTTGAGGGGTTTAGCAGATGCTTTGATATGTAGATGCAGCTCTTTACTGACTACAAACCCAACAGAAGGGCGATGTGACTCAGAATTGATGTGGCCTGAAGGGGTACAGATGCTTTCAATCACATTTTGCTCATGATAATAATGTTCATCAAACATTGTGCCTCATATTAGTGATATGTATGCAGCTTTGGCCATACGCATCCATGGAAACAGTTTGTGGAAATTAGTCAGTGGCAGAGTGCCAGTAATGATATAACAAACAACATTCAGGCAAATTGTATTTGTGGAGAAAAGAATATGATTTCTGATGATGTTTGCTTTTGGCAAATTTGGGAAAGGGTTGTTTTGTTTGACTTAATATCAAAAGTGAGTTTCCTTGGTAACACTTTAAAAAACATTTTTTGTAGCAAGAAAATGATCAATGATGCACACTTACTTCGATATTATGGCGGACACTGCTGGATTTGGTGTTCGGACTGTCCATTGTCTGGTTTGAATAGGTTCAATACAACCGCAGCTGCACGGAGTTGTTGATGTCGTGTGAAAAATACCATAATTTAAATTTTTAAAATACCATAATAATTATGAAAAATACCACTGTAGCCTATTTGAAGGATACAACTTGAAGAAAACTGTAAGATTTGCACTTTTCCATTTTAAAATACTTTGTCAGTGATGCGGCGAGTCAGACAACTGTATTTACACTGCAATAAATATAGGCTGTATAGACTAATACTGTATCTGTTTCCACTAAAAATAGCTAAAAGATGTTCACCTTATCAGGCAAACTGCATAAATTGTATTTGATTGGAATTGTTTAAGACGATTAAAATACTATTTGGCCAGTGTTAAAGAATGTGATCAACTCTATTCTAAAATATTTATCTGATAACTATTTTATACAGTTTTGTTTATGGATATTTTGATATTTAACATAACAAGGATATTGGATGATTTTTAGCAATAAAAATAAATGTATGGTACAAATGGCATTTATAGTGCGTATCTCATATTTCCTTAATGTCTTGTAGTTTTGACGGCATTAACATGGTGTCACGTGGATGGGAATATGCATGGAAATGATATGCAGATGAGGTTATGCATAGTAAAACTAGGCGTTGCAAGCTCCATATATGGTTATTTCAGGGAGGAGACGGGGTGGAGATGCACATACAAACAATCTTCCCCTGACTGGGATTTATAAAGTGATATTTGCGCAGGTTCTGGCGCAAAATCTAGCTTGTGTGTGTACGTACACTTTTAGGATGAAATCTACGTGGAGTTTTATAAATGAGACCCCAGCTGATTGAATTTATTATGAATTTAAGCTAAAATACAGTTTTATTTAATTGCAATTACATGCAACTAAGTGTCTGAAAACATATTACATTCAGTTCACACTTAAGTTTATCTTTTAAAGTATGATATTTCTCTTTAAGTAAGTGTACTTCTTTTTCCCATTTTGTCCTCGTTGAGCCTCTGCTTACTGCATGTTTTCACTGTATATAAAAGACAATGAAATTGTGTATAAAAGAGCTGTAGGAACATTCTTAAAAATATCTCATATTGTGTTCCACAGAAAACAGAAAAGCATAGTTTTGAGGGACTTTTTTGTGTGAACTTCTCCTTTAAATGCTTTTATGTGAGTGTGCATGTTGGTGAAGCATCTGAGACTGGCCTTCATGGGTAGATGCTCTGACAGCCAGTGCACTCCTTTCCCAGCATGCCTTTCTCTTCAAGTTCCTCAGAGATCTGCATCAGGATGGCCACAGTCAGTGCTGCCACAGCAACTAATAGATATTGACATGCCAATCTGAGAAAAGAGGCTCGGAGACTCCTCCTGACCCACACGAGCACAGTGTTTCCTTTAAAAGGCATTTAGTGCGGGGCAGGAAAGATGAAGACCATCCATCAGAGATGACGGTGTTTACTTTTTTTTTTTTTTTTGAGCGGGATGGCAATAATATTATGAAAGAGACAGACTGCATCCAAATACACATACTGTCCTACCAAAAAAAAAAAAAAAAAGGTTTGTATGTCAAGCTGCAAAATATGATTTGAAACTTAATGGACACAAAGATAAGATTATTCATTACAACGCAAGTTGCGATTGTAAGCAAACTACAATCCGCTTTGTTTGAAGCTTAAGAAACAACTCTTACTAAAGTCATTATTTTCATGTGCAAATAAAATAAAGCAGTCTTGGTGGACACACAAATACAGCCACTGTTGTATAAACAATATAGCAAAATCTTTACTGGTCAACACATTTCTTTTGTCTTTCAACCCAGTATTCCCTTGTGAAAAAGAAGTGCACTTTAGCATGTGAAGTGTACGTATAATAAGTGTACTTTAGCATATAAAGTGTACTTTTTATGCAAATTATGTACTTTAAAAGTACAGTATACACATGCAGTAAGTGTGAATTAAAAATAATGTTTTTGAAAACCTAAATGCATATTATATGTAATTGATTTTAAATGTGCTATGATTGAAATCCATATGAATTGCAATTGACCCTTCACAAAGAGCTTGATTGACAGGCGATCTGACCAATCATAACACCGAATCTGCCATATTGCCCGACAAACAAATCAGACAGGAGAGTAGATTAACAAAAGTGGACTTAATCTTGAAAAATTGTTTATTGACATCTTTTCACGGTTGAAATAAAATACGTTATGATGTTCATTCATGTTTATTTCATGCTTTAAGTCAATAAGAAAAGACGATCGGTTCATGCGTGCCACTTGAACTGAGGCAATACCGCGATCTGTCACGACACATTAAAGGGGTCATATGATGCGATTTCAAGTTTTGCTTTCTCTTTGGAGTGTTACAAGCTGTTCGTGCATAGATGAGATCCCTAGTTAAGACTCGTCCATGCCCCCCTAAAACGGCTCATTCAAACACGCCCCCACACGTCTACGTCACGATGTGGAAATATTTGCGTAATGACGACAGTTTCGTGAACCCAGTAGAGTACAAGGCTGGCTATGCATGAAGGCTATTTCTAAAAAAAAATTAAAAAGGGTCAATTCCGACTTTGCTATGACAATCTGCCGCTTCTGAATCAGCAACTGTAAGTATGTTTTGTTATTAGTTCAAGTATTTGCTATTGACTGTTCAAATGCGGAGTTTTGCGCATAAATAATCATCTTAACTGCGGCTTGTGTACTGCAAAATACATACAAGCATCATCACTGTGTCTGTCACGCGACTCTGTTCCCCTTTTCGGGCTTGAACTGATAAAAATAACTTGAAAGCTGAAGCTCACGATTATGGTAAGGGGTGTTACATTTCCGATGCGTGCTTGTGGTGTTCGGCCAATCACAATGCACTGGGTCAGTTGGACAATCAGAGCAGAGAGGCGGGGCATAGATGAACTACAATAATGTACAGTATTTGAAAAATAGTGTGCTTTATTAACATTAAAGCATGTCAATGTATTCTGTTACACCAAATACACCAAATAATGATCTTTAAAATAGCATCATATGACCCCTTTAAAGAGCACAAGTCGGTATTTGTTCTTTGAATTTCTTTTAAAAAAAGGACAACATTTTTAAGTTGAGAACTTGTTTCATACAGGGTCTTAAAAAGTCTTAAATTTAGTTGTATCAAATTTAAGGCCTTAAAAAGTCTTAAATTGTACAAGAAAGTCTTAATTATGATTTCAAGAGGTCTTAAATTTGGAGACGGAAAGACCAGAATTGCGATATGGCTGAATGTGAAGATTAAACTTCAAAAGGCTATGATTTCATTAAATAAACATGAGCGCTGCACGTTTAAAGTCCGGTCCTGTTCTGTGATTACCGGGAAAACCGTTATATTTCAGCCAAAGGCGACACCTGCTGGCAGAGAATGAATCAGTTAACAGGTTAAACTAGTGCGCATATGAGTTTCACTGCACGATTCGGTCTACTAAAATACATTTAGAATGATCACATAATTTAAGATATGGGGGCAGAAAATGTATAGCCTATATTTACGGTATATAATTTCATATATAGTTAATAATAACGCGAAGAGTGCCATCTTTTCTCCAAAAGTCAGCTTGATTACTACAAATGTGATTTTGATTTTATGCAACAGTTCAATAAACAATAATTTAATATTAAGAGACTTACGTTTTAGACACCATATTTCCTGCTTTTGCTCTATTTCTCCAACAAAAATAACTCCAAACACAGCCACAGCACTGTTTTGTGTCTCTGAGCAACATGACGGTGATTCGTTCCTGAATGAATCAACCGTTTAAATGATTCGGTTCAATCGCAATGACTCACTTATTAACACTGACTTACTGCCACCTATTGGCCGTTTTAATTTCACATTTAAAGTATCTTAATTTTTTTTAAATAATTTCAAACATCAGTTTTCAACGTTTTATGTTTCAAATATCAAAACATTATTTATGCATTTGTAACTGCAGGTTAGCATTCTGTGTCCTTCTGAGCTGCATTAAACAGTGTGTAAATACATCTACATGCGACTTCAGATGCAACTTCTGTGTTTTCTCTGCATTGCAAAGGTCAATTCTGTTGATACTGATTTCATTTGCTTGGTAACAGCCCAAATGCAAGAATTTGACTCAAAAGATGATGCACACTTTTAGAAAAAATGGCTTAAAGGTAAAAATGCCCATAAAACTTATTGAAAAAAAAAAAAGTATATCACTGCTGTGAACTGACCACACAGAATATGAAGAATATCAAAAAAAATCAGCAGTCAGCTGTCCACGGTAATCTTTTAGATATCAGCACAATAACACACTCAGCAAAATATCGTCTAACTATCGTTATCGATAAAATCCCAGAAAATATCAAGATATATTGTTTTGTCAATTTCGCACACCCCTAATTCATGTTATTTAATTTATATAATAATTTATTGATAATAATTGCTAAAATCAATATAATTAATACTTTTGACTTATCCATTTTCTTAAAAATGGTTTAAAGGCTGAAATGTAAAGTTTATCATTTTATAAAACTTTTAGTTTTTGTGAAAACGTGTATATGAATTGTAAATTATGCTTTTGACAGTCATTTTACAGTTTAATATGGTACTATAGACGTTGCCCTGCCCCGCTCATATGGTATTAATTTTATTTGTGGAGGTCTTAAAAAAGGTCTTAAAAAGTCTTAAATTTGAGCTTAAAAATCCTGCAGAAACCCGGTTCATACCAGAAATAACCTGCACTGTCTTGTCTGTCGGTGTATTGTCAGTTTCATCTTTGCTCCGCGATGTATTTTTTACTGCGTTAGAACATGGTGTGTAGTGTGAGAGAGGCATGGCTTGTCAGGCGTAGCAGCAGTAACTAAGGAAGGCGGGTTTTTACAAAGGATCAATTAGTTGAACCTAAGAGTGATTTAATCAAAAAATTTAAACAAATTCTTAACCATGAATTTGTTTATTACAAAGCAAGTGATGGAATGCCACATTTCTCCAAATCTGATGAAAACTCTTCTACATCTTGGATGGCCTGAGGGGCAGTAACCTGTCAGCAAATTTTCATTTTTGGGTGAACTATTCCTTTGCATGTAAAATGCATGTAGAAGAATGCAAAATAATCAGTTTTAAAGTTATACAATGCAGAGAGTGATCTTGTAGAAAGGACCTAAATAAATCAGCTCATGTCTGTAGACCTACCAGTCAATTTAAATGTTAAAGCAGTAATGCAGAGAAGAATGAGCTGTGACTCCTCCACAGAGACATGCACGCCTCTTATCAAATTATAGGTAGTGCAAGTCAGTGTCAGTTATTGCCATTAAGGACAGTCCAAGTACTGTAGATTTTAGCTTTAACTCAACCTTCAAGGAGAACGTAAACAGAGAATGTACAACCATAGAGTGCTCAAACAAGACAATGGCAGAGAATCTAATACATTTTCATTTCACTGTGGTTAAACGTGAATACATGACACCTCCACATGTGTCTGTGAGCCACTGACCATTTGGCAAATCAATCCATTTACCTGGAAATGAACTCTGTCACTTTTGAACTCCATTTTCACCTTTTGCAAACAAACCGTCCTAACCGATAGCAGGTCACATTGAGACTGCCATTGTCTGCAGACTTTCAGTATAATCACCGCAAGAAAGACCTTCTCAAAAAGAGAAAGTTAATCCTACGGCAAGTGCCAATTATTTCCTGGAAGCACCATGATTGTTTCCAGACCAAAGCGAGTTTGAGGACAGATGCAGCATCCTGTAATGTGGTAGGGGCAGTTTTACCCATGCTGGCCTGGAGGGAGAGACGTCCCGTGGATGGATAAGCACAGATTTAATGCTTTAGCATTGCTGAGCGTGTTAACCTGAGGACTAATCCAGTTCTTTCTAGAGCTGTGGAAAATTGAGTTTATTTTACTAAATATTCTCAACAATATACCTTATGAATAAATAATAAAGAAACAAACAAACAAACAAACAAACAATATTATGGTACAATATATTTACATTCTGGAAAATAAAGCTTTTTGGTAGCACATTAGATTAAGGAATACATTCACTATTAATAACAAATTGTCCCTCAGTAAAGTCCTAATTTGCTGCTTATTGATTGTAAGTAAGGTTGTTGTTGAAGTGTGTTTAGGTATTGGGTTGGGTTAAGGGATCTAAAATATGGTCATGCATTAAAATGTGCTTTATAAGTAGTAAATATAAAAGTATATTTAGTATAAAATAATAAGTATATTTAGTATAAAATAAGTATAAAATAAGATGGTTAAATATACAGGTGCATCTCAATAAATTAGAATGCCGTGGAAAAGTTAATTTCAGTAATTCAACTCAAATTGTGAAACTCGTGTATTAAATAAATTAAATGCACACAGACTGAAGTAGTCTAAGTCTTTGGTTCTTTTAATTGTGATGATTTTGGCTCACATTTAACAAAAACCCACCAATTCACTATCTCAACAAATTAGAATACTTCATAAGACCAATAAAAAAATTTTTTTTTAGTGAATTGTTGGCCTTCTGGAAAGTATGTTCATTTACTGTATATGTACTCAATACTTGGTAGGGGCTCCTTTTGCTTTAATTACTGCCTCAATTTGGCGTGGCATGGAGGTGATCAGTTTGTGGCACTGCTGAGGTGGTATGGAAGCCCAGGTTTCTTTGACAGTGGCCTTCAGGTCATCTGCATTGTTGGGTCTGGTGTCTCTCATCTTCCTCTTGACAATACCCCATAGATTCTCTATGGGGTTCAGGTCAGGCGAGTTTGCTGGCCAATCAAGCACAGTAACACCATGGTCATTTAACCAACTTTTGGTGCTTTTGGCAGTGTGGGCAGATGCCAAGTCCTGCTGGAAAATGAAATCAGCATCTCCATAAAGCTTGTCAGCAGAAGGAAGCATGAAGTGCTCTAAAATTTCCTGGTAGATGGCTGCGTTGACTGTGGACTTCAGAAAACAAAGTGGATCAACACCAGCAGATGACATGGCAACCCAAATCATCACTGACTGTGGAAACTTCACACTGGACTTCAAGCAACATGGATTCTGTGCCTCTCCACTCTTCCTCCAGACTCTGGGATCTTGATATCCAAATGAAATGCAAAATTTACTGTCATCTGAAAAGAGGACTTTGGACCACTGAGCAACAATCCAGTTATTTTTCTCCATAGCCCAGGTAAGATGCTTCTGACGTTGTCTCTGGTTCAGAAGTGGCTTGGTAGCCCTTTTCCTGGAGACGTCTGAGCGTGGTGACTCTTGATGCACTGACTCCAGCTTCAGTCCACTCCTTGTGAAGCTCTCCCAAGTGTTTGAATCAGCTTTGCTTGACTGTATTCTCAAGCTTGCGATCATCCCTGTTGCTTGTGCACCTTTTCCTACCCAAATTATTCCTTCCAGTCAACTTTGCATTTAATATGCTTTGATACAGCACTCTGTAAACAGCCACACCTTTCAGTAATGACCCTTTGTGACTTACCCTCTTTGTGGAGGGTGTCAATGTTTGTCTTCTGGACCATTGCCAAGTCAGCAGTCTTCCCCATTATTGTGGTTTCAAAGAACAAGAGATACCCAGAATGTATACTGTATGGATGGTCATTTATTGAAACTCAAATGTAAATATTCTAATATTTTGAGATACTGATTTTTGACTTTCATGAGCTGTAAGCTCTAATCATCAAAATTAAAACAAAAAAAACTTTTGAAATGTTTTACTTTACATGTAATGAATCTAAAATATATGAAAGTTACAAGAAAAAAATTACTTTTTCACGACATTCTAATTTATTGAGATGCACCTGTTCATTTTAAAGGGTTACTCCACCCCAAAATTAAAATTTTGTCATTAATCACTTAAAATGTCGTTCCAAACCCGTAAAAGCTAGGTTTGTCTTTGGAACACAATTTAAGATATTTTGGATGAAAACCGGGAGGCTTGTGACTGTCCCATTGACTGCCAAGTAAATAACACTGCGTCAAGGCCCATAAAAGTATGAAAGACATCGTCAAAATAGTCCATCTGCCATCAGTGGTTCAACATGAATTTTATGAAGCGATGAGAACACTTTTTCTGTGCAAAGAAAACAAAAAGTTGTTATTTTAATGGCGTCAACGTAGTGCCATTTTGGAGAGTATCCGCTGGCCGCACCACACGGATACATTTTCTACATTTATTTACGCTTTGATTTGAATGAAAACAGCGTATCCGTGTGGTGCGGCTTTTTGCGTTCAGTGGATACTCTCCAAAATGTGACGCGGAGGAGACGAATTGTTGAATAAAGTCATTATTTTTGTTTTCTTTGCGCAGAAAAAGTGTTCTTGTCGCTTCATTAAATTCAGATTGAACCACTGATGGAAGATGGACTATTTTGACGATGTCTTTCATACTTTTCTGGGCCTTGACAGAAAAAGGCCCAGAAAAGTAATTATATCCACATAAACAATATAGTTTACATTTATTGCAAAATATGCTTACAAATATTTACTTGGAGAGAGTGGGTGGACCGACTCGATTACATCATGTGCTGTGCCATTGGAGTGGGGGGAGCTAAAGAGCTCTTCTGGTGGGATTTGTTCACTGCAACTCTTTGATTGGCTGAATTTTATTTACTACATCATGGATAATGTAGCATAAAAAACAAACAAAAAAATTGTTAAAGTAATGTGAACAGATGGATTCAACAAAAGAATATACCATTCAGGTTATTTTAAGAATTGTTCACTATAAGGTTGTTTAGGGAGCCAACAAGGGTTCTTATATGTCGTCACTGTGAAAACCCCCATTTTGGAACTTTTATTTTTAAAAGTAAAGTTGCCAGTATGAGAACAAAATGAGAATTTTCCATTGAGCACTGGACAACAGCTGAACAGCTGAACTGCTCAAACGACCTTCTGTTGTCATGTTCTGATAATCTATATAATCTGTCTCCTCAACACATTGCTAATGTATGCTGTGTGTCAGATATGGATCAATAATATATCATGTCCAGCTTTATTACAACTTATATTGTTTTAATAACCCTCTATTCTCGACATATGATGGTGACCCATACTCAGAATTTTTGCTCTGCATTTAACCCATCCAAGTGCACAAGCACAGTAGTGAACACACACACCATGAACACACACCCGGAGCAGTGGGCAGCCAATGCTGCGGCGCCCAGGGAGCAGTTAGGGGTTTGCCTTGCTCAAGGGTCTCACCTCAGTCGTGGTATTGTGGATGGAAGAGAGTGCTGTACATTCACTCCACCCTCCAACAATCTCTGCCGGACCTGAGACTCGAACCCGTGACCTTTGAGTTACAAGTCCGACTCTCTATCCATTATGCCACGACTGCCCCTGATTTGATGAGCACTAATAAGTGATACAGTATATGTACAGCCTGTACAACAAAGTAGGTCTATAATTACTGCTTTGTGTTTTGGTTATATATTGTATGAATTTCTATTCCTGTGTTGCCACAGAGAAAGAGGTACTGAGCACTTTTTTGTTAGCCCATGTTTTATGCATTTGTTCAATGTTTTTTTTCCAGACTTTCCAGTTTTTCAATACAACTTTTGCTTTCTTTACCTTTTTAAATTAAAATACCTTAAAATGACAGGATTCAAATGACATGGGGTAATGAGTCAGAACTGGGTAAACAGTGTCTATATATAGTGGAATAGGTTGTATCAATGACACCTATTGTATTTCAGTTTACAGCAGAAGTTGTGACATCAGTGGATCAACCGTAATTTTACTTTCCAAAATGGTGCCTGGGTGATGCGGAGGAGAAGAATTGTTGAATAAAGTTGTTATTTTTGTTTTGTTTGCGCACAAAAAGTATTATTGTGGCTTCGTAGAATCTATTTTAACGATGTCCTTACTGTTTCTGGGTCTGGAAACATTTCAGTTATGTCGCTGTATATGCAAGGTCAGAGAGCTTTTTGTTTTCATCAAAAATATTTTAATTTGTGTTCCAAAGATGAACAAAGGTCTTACGGGTTTGGAACAACATGAGTGTGAGTAATTAATGACAGAATTTTATTTTTTTCTAAAGCCTGTTTGTGCATAATTTGTATCACCAACAGGTCCTCCTTGTAAATAGACTGTTGGTAGCCAGGCGAAATAATAGAAAATGCCTGAGCCTCCAGGAAGCTCTAAATCAATATGTGACTGAAAAGCTAATGAGAATGCTATGTAAATGAACCGTCATATATGTGCAGGAGTGCAGAGGAGTCCTTCTGTAGGTACCAATGATTGTGTGTTCACTAAAAACGGATTTAACCCGTTTTGTTTGAAACATTTCAAAAACTTGTTAGATGTTTCTTAATTAACTGCTGTTTTGTTAATAACAGAAGCTTTGCTTTGTATTAGCACATGGTAAAATGGTAACACAATTAACCCTGTCTTCAATTAATTGTTATATTGTCACAAAAGAACACTTACCTTGTAGAAAAAGAAGTGCACTTAATTGTACTGAATGTGCACTTGTTATCGTGCTTCTATTTAAATAAATAAATAAGGTAAGATAATATTAATGAATTAGACATTTTTGTGACTGTTTCTTGACATTATACATAGTACATATTATACATAATACACTGGTTAAAAGTAAACGTTGTAAAGTGGTATTAACGTTATGGTTAATTATTTTTTTCTTTTTTTGTCACGCATTAAAGAAGTAGGCTACACCTAACATACTAAAGCAAGTCTTTACAAAAAAAACTTGATTATAATTTTAACTGTAGTTTGATATTTGATATTACCTATACAGTAGATGCACTAAATTGCAACTTCATTATTACAAATGCATAACTACAAATATATTTAAATAATGACATAAAAGATTCAATAGAAATGACACAAGTATATTTTAGTTTACCATAAATGCTTGTCAGTACATTCAACAGCACACTGTAATCATATTTTAAACACAGTAGATATAATTATGAAATAGCATATACAGATGTCCTTGTTCTATTATAAAATATCTGCCTGCTAATATCACACACAATATTTGATTGATTCATTCACAGATTCATATTGACTTTGCATCAAAACAGCATCTTAAAAGCAGAAAGAGAAAATACAATGGCTAAATTTCACCCATACATCTCACTCATTCTTACTGATCAAGCAGTACAAACACACAGACATCCGAACACTTAAGCAGAGTGTGCATTAGGCTGCCCGACCTGGAAAACTCATGTTTTTATGCCTTCTGAATGCCGTGTGACACAGGGTTAGTGTTCAGAGCCACTTTACCCAAGCAGCTTTATACATTCATTTGAAGTTCCAAGTTGCGTAACTTCCAGGTCTTCTCTTCTCATAACATATAATTTCTTACAATATACCTGTCCAAAAGCTTTTATTGTGAGTGGTTGGGTCTCTGCTGAGGCCGTAGAAACTCAAAAGTCGACTAAGCAGTGACCCCTTTTGGTGAGGGGAAGTCAAACATGTTTCATGTAACTAAACAGGCACAGCGACAGTGACAGGAACATGTCAGACCATCAGTGCTTTATATCCTTGTTAACTCACGATTCATTATTTAATGACGTGTTTACAAGCTAAAGAGTCGGAGTGCTGCACGCGGCGCGGCACTGTAATGTTTTATAGGCCGGCTGACACATGCTGGTGTGAGGAGCGAGCGGCCGATGTCCCTCTGTCCTGCTCCACTGCCCTCCATCTGTGAATGAATGGTCAGATGAAGAGGAAGGAGGAGACAGAGGCAGTCAGGAGAGGAGAGAAAAATGAGAGAAGGGAGGAGAGGTGAAAGAAAGATGATAGGGTTTTGCTTTACTGATTTATAAAGTAACCATAAGCATAACTTTTATAGTGTTGGAAATATTTCAAGATGAACACTTACTAGGCTGAAGCAACTTATGTTTACTTGATCCATACATCAATTTTTAGAAAAAACAAAACAAAAACAAAACAACAACAACAACAAAAAAAAAAACTTCAAGTGTATCAGATGAGATTCATCAGGCTTTTGAGGAACATTTATTTGTTTATCTTTGAAACATCATTGTATTGCATGATATGTTTTAAAGTAGAGCTTTGATTGTACAATTAAATGAAGTTGGTTTAACACTTCAGTGAACTTTGTTGAATAAATATTAAATGATTTGCATTTAATGTAAAACCAAAATTGTCCAGTTATTTCAATAGTCCCACTACAGCTTTTAGTGCTGCTAAGAAATGCAGAGTGTAATAAAAACTGAAAATTTGGAATACAATTTGTAAAAGTGAAAATAAACTGTGATAATTGACAACAATTCTGAATCTCCACAAAGACTACAACATCAAAATAATCAATCAATCAGTCAGTTAGTCAATCGATCAATCAATAAGCTCCAAATGGCCAACCAATATGGTATTTATTTATTTATTTTAAATATTGAGCATCAATGAATAAAACTAAACCCAAATAATTCTGAAAACTATACGGTACATACATTTATTGGGGAAAATGGTTTATAATAAGCAAATTAGGCAAATTTGTAAATTTGTAATTTCCCCATAATCTATATACATACAGTCTTTTTTTTAGTAATTAAATCAATGAAAGCTTCAGTAACTCTCAATATTTCCAGTTGTATTGACTGTAATCTTCAAATTGATTTTGGGAAATAAGTGCAGGCAACTTCACTTCAACAAAATCTATCTAATGCTAATTATTATGTTGACATTTTCTATGTCTGTGAAGCTGAGACAGAAAAAAAGTCACCCAGTATACTTTTATTACACAATCCTCTCCATAGCATTTCTGAGAATAGCATACTGTTTATTGATCAAACTGTACACACAAACTCAGATATTACACATAAGTATCTCAAACACTAGTTGTTAGACATTATACAAGGTACTGTAGACATGAATGTGAGGGTGATAGTTCAAGCATTTGGCTTCATGCCTGGATTCAACACAATGCCCAAGTTGCTTTTTGATGTGGTCTGGAAAGTGAATAATGTATCAACCTCTAATGACACTGTTCTACATGTTCTAAATTTAGACTATGAAAATAAGTTCACAGGGTTTTGTGTCTGCAAATCTCTGTAAAGCTGATTTGAAACAATGTGTATTGTGAAAAGCACTAAACAAATAAATTTGACTTGGCTTAAATATTTTATTGGCTAGAACACGTTACATGTACTTGCTATTATAATAACAATTAATTATGCATAATTACAGGCAAGTAACCCTAAGCCAAACCCTAATCCTAACCCTAACCATATAGTAAGTACATGTAGTTAATTAATATTACTCAGTACTTAAATGTATAATTACACTGTAACCATGACACCTTAAAATGAAGTGTATTCGAAACATTGTACAAGGAAATACTGTTTACATTTGTCTACTTCAGAATGTCATATTTAATTCAAAGTGTTGCTTGCTGTTTCTTTGTTTGTGGAAACTAACCCTAAAAAACCCTGCACTGTTCTGCCACTCATCTGTAATTGAGAATGAATTAAATTCATAAATTCATCTCGCGTACGGTTACCAGTCCCTGTCAAACTGACTGAACAACAGTCACTCATGGAATGTTTCTCAGTGTGTTTTCATTTGAGAAGCCTCTATAGAGATTTTAAAACAAATCCCAGCCATTAAAGCCCAGTGCATAATCAGCATATAATCTGTTTACATTCCCATTCCATTATGCCTCGATAAACAGCAGATTCAAAGCTTCCACACTCTGTAAACAGAGTGCTGTTGTCTGAGCGGCATATAAATTACTGATCGCGCCTCCAATGTAACTAATAACTCTATAATTTGTAATTCAGTGCAGGTTTTTTTTTTTTCTTCTTTTCTTTATGAAGATGATAAAGTGTTGAGTCTGCAGTGCCTGGCTGCTTAGTTGTGCTCCAGGGTGACATTGCTGCTTTATCAATGTTGCCAGCACTCTCTCATTACATATGCATTTAAACAATAGATATTAAAACTATCAAGATTATTACTCACATTCTCATCCTCATAAATCTCTGTTTTAAGGACTTACTTTAAGGCTGAAGAAGTAATCTCAAGGGCTGAATGAGACAGATGCTACAGGAGATGCAACAGAACAGGCATATATTGTGTGTTTTAAAGGGATAGTTCACCCCCAAATGAAAATTCTGTCATTAATTACTCACCCTCATGTTGTTCCAAACCCATAAGACGTTCATTCATCTTTGGAACACAAATTAAGATATTTTTTGATGAAATCTGAGCGCTCTCAGACCCTGCATAGACAGTAACACAGCTGCAATGTTCCCAATCCCAGAAACGTATAAGGACATCTGTAAAACAGTACATATGACATCAGTGGCTCAACTTCAATTTTCTGATGCTACGAGAATACTTTTTGTGCACAAAGAAAACAAAAATAACATAATTTATTCAACAATTCTTCTCCCCGAGTTACCGTCTTCCGCAATTTTGAAGAGTACCACGATGCATGTGCACACTTTCCCCAGAACATAATCAACGTAATCAGTGTTGTTTACATTCAACATGCATGTTTTCTCCTGAACATAAACAACGCTGAATTTTTACGCATAGAAATAATTCTTGTAGCTTCGCAAAAGTGAAGTTGAGCCACTGATGTCACATGGACTGTTTTACCGATGTCCTTGTTACGTTTCTGGGACTGGGAACATTGCAGTTGTGTTGCTGTCTATGCAGGGTCTGAGAGCTCTCAGATTACATCCAAAATATCTTAATGTGTGTTCCGAAGATGAACGAAGGTCTTACAGGTTTAGAACGCATAAGGGTGAGTAATTAATGACAGCATTTTCATTTTTGGGTGAACTAACCCCTTAAAGACTGGCAAGAGGATCACAAAACAAGAAAGAAATTATTTTATTTTATTTTATTATTTTAAGTTAGTTTCACTTTGAAGAAAAACTGAAAACTCGGACCAGAAGACTTAGTCAAGTGGTGAACTAATATTTCAAATCATTTATCTTTGATTGCATTATCATGATTTCTTTGGAATATAATCAACATTTGCATCAGATGTGTTCAGTGAAGTTGGCTATTGAAAATTTAACATTCTAATATAACTCTCAAATGAACAACGTGACTTTGATAAAGAACAATTAATTTTGTTGAACAAGATTCAAAGATCCAAATCAGTAAAAAGATCTGATCTTCCATTATTGCAATGCTGTTGTGGTTGGCAAAATGATTATTATCCTTGATTGAGAACCAAAACCAATATGAACAATCATCACAATCAATCAAACATTACAAAAAAAGTATTTTTAAAAAAAAATGTGTCGTAAACAACTGTATGTGCTTTTACAAACACACACATACACACACACACACACACACATATATATATATATATATATATATATATATATTAGTGCTGTCAATCGATTCAAAAATGTAATCGCGTTAATCACAGTCCTGGACTGTGATTAATCATGATTAATCACAAATTTTAAATATTAGGATTTACCTGTAAATGTGTTGAAATTAAGAAATGCATGACAAACTAGTTTAAAAAAACATAACCTTTCACACTTCCGCCAGGTATGGGACATAATCCTTATTATTCTTTTATCATTATACATTTGTTTTTATTCAGCCATTATCAGTCTTTATACTGGCAATAAAACGTTTACCAAACCACAACACTTCAATCCCAGTACACATTTACCCAACTATTATCAAAAGTATTTCTAAATAAATACAACAAAACATTTCTTGCGACCTTACGTGAAGTATTATGACAAAATGCATTATGAAGAAGAATTGGACCTGTTCTGGTGCATTAGAGCTAACATTAGCATCATAAGACAATTTATGAGATTAATAGTACACTTTTACTCAGAACTCACTTCAAACCACCATCGAGTGTTTGTAATAACTTCCTTTTGCGATCACATGTGGAATTTGGTTGTTTACTGTTGTTAAAATATGCTCTTTATAGCCTTTTATATCGCTGCAAAAATGAGCATTTCAGATGTAAGTTACGCATTCATCTCAAGAAAATCACATAGAAACCATATCTGTCACGGATCGGCCAGGCTCTCCCCTCCGTCAATCACAACGATCCGCATCACCTGAGTTCTAATCATGCTCACCTGCACCTCATCACCACTGTCATCTAACCCAGTATAAGAGCACACGCCACAGTTCACTCTCTGTCCGATCTCGTACACACGACGTGGACTCTACTCCTACTACTATCAAGCTGAGTATCTACCTTACTATACTTACCTATTGATCCTTACCTCCTGTGTCTGCTCCTTGTGTTCTCCTCTCCCGCCAGATCGTCTGTCTCCGTGGTCAGTGTGCTCCTGAAGATTCCCCCGTCTTATCTGCACATCATATCTATGGACAAAGGGACATTCAATATTACAAGCCTACCCATCTTCAGTACAAACCTCAGAAGTCATCCACTCACCTCAAGTCTCCACTGCACAACCCAGTAAAGCCCATCCAGTTCAATAAACGTTTATGTGCTTTTACTTACCTCTGTGTCCGGCAGTATATGTTACAGAAGATCGGACCATTTTACCGACGAACAGGATGAGCTCTCCAGACCCCTTTCAGGAGCTTGTGGATACCCTGAAGAAGGTATTACTCCATCCACCTTCACATCCGTTACGTCCAGCTCCTGCACCTCCACCTACCAGCACAACGCCCAGCACTCCTTCTCCGATCGTTTTCGCCAGTCCCATGGCTCGACCAGCGCCCTTCTCTGGTTTGGCGGAGGAGTGCAATGGCTTGCTTTTGCAATGTACCCTCACCATTGATCTGCATCCACATATGTTTCCCACTGAGCAGTCTAAGATCGCTTTTGTGATTACCTCCCTGACAGGCCCTGCACTCCACTGGGCGGAGACAATTCTTAATCAGGCAGGTCCCGTCACCCAGACTTTCTCCAACTTCCTAGCCCATTTCCGGGAAGTATTCAGTAGTTCACCGGGGGATTCTTCCGTAGGGGAGCAACTGTTTCAACTGCGACAGGGCTCGATGCCTATTCATCAATACTCTCTCAAGTTCAGAACCCTGGCGGCTGCCAGCGGCTGGAATGAGCCGTCCCTCCTGACTGCTTTCCGACAAGGGCTTAATTCGCCTTCGCCTTCACCTTGCTGCCTACGATGACACATATGGATTGGAAAAGTTTATCCAATTGGCCATTCGCTGTTCCAAACGCATACAGTCATGCTCAATTGACTCATTAGTAGCCATTGCCACTCCTCCCATCCGCCAACCAGAGACCAGTGACCCTCCAGAACCTATCACCCGCGGAGAGACGGAGATGACTTTCCAAGGGATTGTGTCTGTACTGTGGTGCGAGTGGGCACATGATCCTGGAGTGCCCCCTTCGTCCTCCTCGAGCTTTGATGAGTACCATACGTCCTCCCATTACCAAGATGAATCCTCTGTCCACCTGCGCTCAGCTTACTGCCGGCAATTGTGTGGTTTCAGTTACCATCCTCCTTGACTCCGGTTCAGCGGGCAACTTCATCGCCGGAGATCTCTGCCGGCAGCTCCGACTCCCGACTTCTATCACGGAGACCGCTTACGAAGTCCAGTCCATAACAGGCAAGCCCCTCACTCGATGTCACGTCAGACACAGTGTTGGACCATTACAGCTGCAAATAGGGCAGTTACATCAGGAGGAACTACATTTGCTGGTTCTGGAGGGTTCCACTGTGGACATCATCCTTGGACGTCCCTGGCTGGTGCAGCATGATCCCCACCTTTCCTGGAGGACAGGAGAAGTCCTAAAGTGGGGTGAGAGTTGTTTCCCGCATTGCTTCCCTCGGCTGCCCAGACCTCTTACTGCTGTCCCCGTCCAGCTACCCGTTCACTCCACGTCAATTGAGAGTCCTGTTGAGAAGCAATCCGTCAACATTCCATCCAGTTATTCCCACTTTAGTGACGTTTTCTGTCCCAAGAGAGCTGCCCAGCTACCACCGCATCGGCCATGGGACTGTGCGATCGATCTTATACCGGGTGAGCCAGTACCTCATGGAAAGATCTATCCCATATCACTCCCCGAACAGAAGGCCATGGAGGAGTATATTGAGGAGGCGTTAAAGCAAGGCTACATCATTCCATCTACATCCCCTGCTGCTTCCAGTTTCTTCTTCGTGGCCAAGAAGGACGGAGTCTGAGGCCCTGTATTGACTACCGGAAACTAAACGAGATCACCGTCAAGTTCCGGTACCCTCTTCCCCTTGTTCCAACAGCCTTGGAACAACTGCGCGGTGCCACCATCTTCACCAAGTTGGACCTCCGCAGCGCTTATAACCTCATCCACATCCGTGAAGGGGATGAATGGAAGATGGCTTTTGTGACCCCCACCGGCCACTATGAGTACCGGGTAATGCCGTACGGGCTAGTCAATGCTCCTTCAGTCTTCCAAGGCTTTATGCATGAGGTGCTCCGGGAGTTCCTCCATCGGTTCGTCATCGTTTACATAGACGACATTCTCATATACTCCTGGAGCTTGGCCAAACATCGCCAACACGTTGCGGAGGTCCCCCAACGTTTGAGGGAATACCACCTATACCTCAAGGCCGAGAAATGCACCTTCCACCAGTCCACAGTCCACTTCCTCGGGTATGTCATTAACAGTGGTGGCATTCGCATGGACAAGGGGAAGGCAGAGGCAATCACTTCCTGGCCCCTTCCCTCCAGTATCAAGGATCTCCAAAGATTCCTAGAATTCTCCAATTTCTATCGCCGGTTCATCTCCAATTACAGCACTATCACCAGTCCCCTCACTGACTTACTTAAAGGTAAAGCTAAATCTCTATCTTGGAACCCCAACGCCATGGAAGCGTTTAACAAGCTCAAGCACGCCTTCACCAGCGCACCACTCCTTGTTCACCCCAATCCAAGATTACCCTTCGTCGTGGAAGTTGATGCTTCCACAACAGGTGTCGGAGCAGTACTGTCTCAGCAGCAGGGGACGCCTCCCAAACTCCATCCATGCGCCTACTTCTCCCGTAAACTCAGCCCGGCGGAAAGGAACTATGACATCGGCAATAGAGAACTCCTAGCCATCAAACTTGCCTTAGAGGAATGGAGGCACTGGCTGGAGGGGGCGGCACACCCCTTTCTGGTATTGACAGACCACAAGAACCTGCAGTATCTCCACGAGGCCAAACGATTAAACCCTCGTCAAGCCAGGTGGGCTCTGTTTTTTACCCGTTTCCAATTTAAGATTTCCTACCATCCAGGCCCAATAAATGTTAAGGCCGATGCCTTGTCCCGGATTCACACTCCTGAAGAGAACTCGGAAGAACCAGAAGGGATACTGCCAGCCGAGATCATCACCAGTCCCATTCAGTGGACCTCTCCACCAGTTACCTCTACCACTCCACCAGCCAATCCGCCGGGCTGTCCACCCGATCACCAATATGTTCCTAGGACTCAACGCACTCCTCTCATCCATACCACTCACACCTCCCTAGGTACTGGCCACCCAGGGGCCAACGCCACTCTCTCGCTGCTACGAGACCGCTTCTGGTGGCCCAATATGGCCAGGGACGTGAGAAGGTTTGTGCAAGGCTGCCCCGACTGCGCCATCTCCAAAAGTTCCCGTCACCTCCCTGCTGGCAAACTTTTCCCATTACCCATCCCTAACCGTCCCTGGTCGCACCTAGGGGTGGATTTCATCACGGATTTGCCTGCCTCTGATGGTAACACATGCATTTTAGTCATCATAGACCGTTTCTCTAAGTTCTGTCATCTCATACCCCTCACATGCCTTCCCACGGCACTTCAGACAGCTGAACTCCTGTTCAATCAAGTCGTACGTTATTATGGCATCCCAGAAGACATCGTATCAGACAGAGGTCCACAATTCATCTCCCGAGTCTGGAAAGCCTTCTTCTTACTCCTAGGTTTGACCGTGAGCCTTTCCTCTGGTTACCATCCGCAGTCGAATGGGCAGACCGAGCGCAAGATCCAGGAAGTGGGACGATTCCTGAGAACCTTCTGCCATGACCGCCAGAACTCTTGGAACCAGTTTCTTGGCTGGGCCGAGTACGCCCAGAATTCCCTGCGTCAGCTCGACTGGACTCACTCCCTTCCAGTGCGTACTCGGTTTCCAGCCTCCCCTGTTTCCCTGGTCAGAGGAACCATCCGATGTCCCCGCGGTCGATTACTGGTTCCGAGAGAGCAAGGGAGTCTGGGACGCAGCACACCATCAGCTGCAGCAGGCAGTGCGCAGACAAAGGATGGCAGCGGACGTCCGACGATCAGCCAGTCCCGAATACCAACCTGGGCAAAAGGTCTAGCTGTCCACACGGGACATCAAGCTGCACCTGCCTAGCCGGAAGCTCAGTCCCAGATTTGTTGGCCCCTTCACCATTCTGGAACGGATCAACCCAGTCACTTACAAACTACAGTTACCCCCACACTACAAGATTCACCCTACCTTCCATGTGTCATTACTCAAACCCTTCTCTCCTTCTGTTTCCCCAGAGCCTGGCCAGACAGAGGAACACCCTCTCCCTCTCATCCTGGACGAAGGAGCCGTCTACAGAGTAAGGGACATCCTAGAATCCCGGCGCCGTGGTGGTAAATTAGAATACCTGGTTGACTGGGAGGGGTATGGTCCCAAGGAACACTCTTGGGTTCCCAGAGATGACATTTTGGATCCAACACTCCTTGAGGAATTCCACTTGGCTCACCCCGATCGTCCAGCTCCCCGGGGCCGGGGTAGACCACCACGACGCCGGGGTCGGCCCTCAGGAGCGGGCCGTGGAGAGGGGGGTACTGTCACGGATCGGCCAGGCTCTCCCCTCCGTCAATCACAACGATCCGCATTACCTGAGTTCTAATCACGCTCACCTGCACCTCATCACCACTGTCATCTAACCCAGTATAAGAGCACACGCCACAGTTCACTCTCTGTCCGATCTCGTACACACGACGTGGACTCTACTCCTATCAAGCGGAGTATCTACCTTACTATACTTACCTATTGATCCTTACCTCCTGTGTCTGCTCCTTGTGTTCTCCTCTCCCGCCAGATCGTCTGTCTCCGTGGTCAGTGTGCTCCTGAAGATTCCCCCGTCTTATCTGCACATCATATCTGTGGACAAAGGGACATTCAATATTACAAGCCTACCCATCTTCAGTACAAACCTCAGAAGTCATCCACTCACCTCAAGTCTCCACTGCACAACCCAGTAAAGCCCATCCAGTTCAATAAACGTTTATGTGCTTTTACTTACCTCTGTGTCCGGCAGCATATGTTACAATATCCTATCGTAATCGTGTGTTTATTATTTTATATAATCTATAGTGGCTGTTGTCGTGTTTATTTCTGCTGTGTTGTATGCTCTGGCTGAAACTCACGTTGTGATGTTACAAGCGCGCGCCTCTCCGTTCTGAAGTTGCCAGGTATACATTCCAAGTATGATACACATTAGTAAAAGGATCTATTTTCATTTTTATTTGTCTTTATACACTTTGGGCGGCTGCGGTAGATTATAAAAGTAGCCCGAAAACCCGCAACCCACGGCTCTGTAATTTTTCCCGCGACTGTATTTTCAAAATAGCCCACGGCCACTTGTGCCTGTGTGTGTGCCACAGCCGCTACCCTGGCAACACTGGTTCACTCTACGCTCATCACACACTGACAGATAACCTTCCGCGCTGCGACGACAGGAAGAAGTTGGGGTCAAACCTTATCAAACGATTAATTTGCGTTAAAAAAATATTAACGCGTTAATTTTTTTTGATTAATCACTTGACACCCCTAATATATATATATATATATATATATATATATATATATATATATATTAGGCGTGGCACGGTACAAAGATGTCACGGTTCGGTACGTACCTCGGTTCGGGGGTCACGGTTCAATACGGTTTCGGTACAACAGAAGAAAAAAGAAACAAATCTACTATGCTCAGTTTCTTTTCATTTATTTTGAACAGACAGTAGTGCAAATTTAAAAAAAAATCCACCTAGATGTGAAAATAGTAAATATTATTACATTGTTATATAAAATCTGTTTTGTTTTCATTGTGAGTGTACACAAATAAAAGCAGGCCTTTATACAGTGATACGTTATTAATAAGACAATGAGTGTTTAAAGTTGATTCTGCTGGTATAAGGAAACAGTTGTGTTTCTGTGAAAAAACTGTTTCTGTGTGAAACAGAAGTGATCGCGCCGGAGCGCGCGCGCACTCACACACACACACACACAAAACACATCAATTCCAGCATCGCTAATTTGACAGCCCAGTTGGTATTTTATCAAAATGAACCAAACATCAGCGCGCCTGCCTCTGTGTCACCGTTGGAATGCGACTGAAGTACAAAGCCTATAATTTACATAATAAATAATAGTTTAGCATTCAGATATGTTACATCGCAAATATGGAAATATTATGGAATATTTGGATTTGTGCCAAATGAGAGAGGTAGGATACACGAGCACAAAGCTCCATTTCACAAACAGTTGAGTGCACAAGCCTTTAAAGTATACTCCTTTATCACATGGTCACTAGCCGGGTTTCCATCCAAAGTTGCGAATTTAACTTATGCGCAAAATTGGAATATCGCATAAAACATTTGCGAACAATCACCGTTTCCATCTAATGAGTCAAAGAGAACAAAATCGTCACTTCCTGGTAAACTGGCACTAAATAAGTTACTGAATATAATAATTTTCATGTATGAAAAATTACTTGCGCCTCAAAGCGAGCAGACGAAACACAATAAATGCTGTCATTGCTTTCGGAGGTGAATAAGACAATTATACAGAAATACTTTGATGACAGACTTTGCTCAGGCATTTCAGAACGACCAAAACAACATTTCAGATGCTGTGGAACAAGATCAGTCCGCTGCTAGTCAAGTTATCCTGTCTCATAACGCAAACTCACATGACTTTTTTGATGAGCTTGGAGGAATTTATTCGCCAAATGCATTTCTATCTCCCATTATTCGCATTAACCCTTTTTCGCACAAGTCAAAAACCACCTCAAGCGAGCGTAAAAACTTTTTTGCGAATTAAGGGATTTTTATTTGAAATTTGGTGTTTCCATCACTCGCTTCTCATGTGATACTTCAAAATGTGCATTAAAACAGGGTGATGGAAACCCAGCTACTGTCTGGGGGCTTTGTTTTCAAGTGTGCAACTCATGGCATTCGCTGTTCTTCTGCTGGCGGTTATCAAACAGCGTTGCATTACTCGTTACACACACATCATATACTGTACAATACACAAACATGGAACCAAATTGCATGCTTTTTTGTGGTTTTCATAATATCTCAGTTATACAACTAATAAAATATTAGAATTATTCACAGAAAATGGGCCTATATAGTATAATTCCTGGATTTTGTGGGGCCCCCTGGGCGGTGGGGGCCCCTAGAATTGTCCCCACCTTTCACCCCACTAGCAACGGCCCTGATATACAGTATATATATTTTTTTTTTCTGGTTTCAATGGAACGTACTGTAAGCAGATCTTATGAAAAATTAGATCATACAAATTCATAAGAATCAGCCACTAATTTGGCAAAATGTAAAATAGTTATGAATTGCCCTGAGATTGTGTTGTTAGGGACAGGTTTCTCCTGCAACTACTTCCTGGCTTTATCTGTGTTGTTTCTTTTGATGTCTGCATATGCACACAGGCAATATTTGAATTTTTAGTTGTATGAGTTATGTGACAGTATCAAAAATTAAAAACTGACTTTGAGTCGGTCAATGAAACCCTTTTTTCCCCTTAATTTTTAATGGTGTCAGCAAATGTGTTCATTTTAATGTGCCACCGAGAAGCGATACATACTGGCTTCTCAAGTTGGAAAAATATAGCCCTATAAAGCAATAATGAATAAAGCCAATAAAATCTCCACACTGTTCGTTTAAAAAAATTGGCACGCCCTGAGGGGGAAGCCCAACTGTTCTGTGCAGCAGCCTGAGGCTCTCAGATGAGCTCAAACACTTCATTCACAACTTGTCTCTGACAATATGGCAGACCAACCGGATATGTCCCTGCCAATAATTGGCTGTCAACGCGATAAAGGACATGTTGTTTCTTCAGCACCAGTCAGACTGTGAGTGGTGCACGTATGCGACTATTTGGTCTCTGCGTGTGAGGAACGTTCACACATGGACTCATCGTGAGATAATGTTATAAAACAGAAGCTGCACAGACTGTGACAGCTGCTAATGGAAAAAACTCAGTTCAACTGTGGGATTGATCATTCAATTTTTGTTCCACAATAAAGAGATGAAATGTTATGTAAAATATGAAATGCATCTATATATTATAACACATTGTATAACTATTTATTATTACAACTTATTATATGCAATGTAGACCATTTTAGTCATTTGTAGATCATTTTCACAGTCACACTGTTGGTCATTCTTATACCATCTATTCACTGACCCAGGCTCATTGGAAAAACCTGCCTGTGGCAACATTTCTACAAAATGATATTACATCACATCTTGTGCATTGTTCCAACATTTTCAAAGTCAAATGTCCAGTGAGTGCAAATGTGAGATAAAAAAACAGAACTGAACTGAAGCCTTTTTTTTTAGCTCCTTTAAGTTAAGGGAACAAAACTTTGCAAATGCTTTACCCCTTAACTGTCACCGTCCCACCTGTCGCTCTTTTTTTCGTTGTCTTTTTTTCCTATCAAATATTTTAGTAATCATCATAAATTATATATCATTTGGAAGCTTAAAACCTCAAAATTCATCCTGTGAAAACCATTTTGAAATCGGATATTGCGTTACCATGGAAATGGTACTTTAAAATCTTTTGGCGGTCTCCTCCCCCTTAGTGGGCGGTGTCAAGTGTCATATTACACAATGCATTACGGTCTTTTAGAATCATAACTTTTTATAATCTTGACAAAATACATATCGCCGGAAAGGTCTGACGCTCAGGATTCCATATTTGGTGGTCTTTTTGTGATCTGAGTAATATTGACAGAGAAATTTAGACATTTGTGACAGAAAAATGCATAAAAAACAATTCAATGGAGTTTGGATGGCACCCGGTGGCTATTTGAGGTATGACGCCCTAAATAAAATCTCAATTTTTTTCTTATCAACTTCAAATTTGGAACATAACTTATTTAGACATAAGGCTTTAATTGTATATCAATTTTAGAGTAAAACCTGTTATGTAAAATATTTATTTTATATAAAATATAAAAAATGTAGTACTGTGTATTTTCTTTACAGTAAATTTAAACTTCTATAACTTTTTGTTACTGTCATATTTTAAAATAATTCCACTTCTACAGTAATCTGCTGATTGTCTTCTTAAAAAAGAGACCAAATTTATATCTGTATTCCAAAGCATTCATGAATTATAAGAGTTTAAGTTTGGATAGTGCTCTCTCACGTATATGTTCAAAAATGGGGGGTGACAGTTTAAGACTACTTTAAGACCACCAAAATACACCTTTAAACATGCCAAAAATACGTTTTGCAAAATTATCAGTGAAATTGTATTAGTTTCATATTTGTTTTAAATATGTTTAGCATTTTCCACATATATCACACACGTTCGGGACTGTATTTTGTTGATAAACATAATATGTACCCCCATTGAAAACCATTGCACCTTGAAAAATGGATAATTTTACCATCTTAGAGTGAAGGTTTATGCAAGTAAATTAATTTAATAATAATAATAACAATTGTCATATATATATATATATATATATATATATATATATATTGTTTTGTTTAAATAAATATGTAGGTTTCATAAATTTGGACTGTTTTTGAGCAATCATGAGTTATAAATTACTTAAATTGCATTAATTCTGATGATTATATGTTCTCAAATTTCATAAAATTATACATTATTGTTTTGTGTGTGTGTGTGTGGTTCATGTGTTATTTATTTCAAAGAATTGCTCTTTTTTAATAAATAAAAAAGCAGTGGTAAATGCAGTGGTAATACCATGGTAACATTCAAAACTTTTAATTATTTTCACAATCACTTATTAATGATAAGCTGCTAATCAGATACAACATCATATGCTATTACTGTTTAATAAAATAGCATTTTTTTTTAATCCAAATGAACCTGGAATGTGAAAATAGTGTACAGGTTTGAATGTATTATGGGGGGGGGGGGTAACTCATGATTGGTCATTTAAGCTGAAAACTGCTGTGAATTGCAAAATTGCAAGTGAAGGCATGTTTTTTTTCCATTGAGCCCGGGTTACCAATCACCCATCCATGTAATAAACAGTCGTTTTTGACCCTTTTATCCTAGAGACAAGTGTGCATATTTCAGGAACAATCCCCCAAGATTAAGCTGCCACACCACCATCCATCACTGTTATGCAAAGCAACTTACAGTATAGTTACAGTGACAATCCCCCTGGAGCAACCTGAGGTTAAACATTGAGTGGATGATTTCCAAACTATAAAAAGGACTGTTTTCTGAGATATTTCATGAACACTCCCTGTCTGCTGTCAGGACAAATGGGTAGTCCTGTCACCAAACTCATACCACTGGTTAAACCAACATCATTGTTTCAGGCTGTTTGTGATTCTCATTCAAACAAGCAATATCTTCAAGCGCAACAGAGACTCAAACCAGCAATTTTCCAGTTACTAGCTGTCCATGCATTCACTCATACACAAACCCAATACTATGACAGCTCCAGCACAGAATGCCTTGTGACATGCACACTATAGAACTTATGAATGCATTTACATTTATGCATTTGACAGATGCTACATGTTTTATCAGTTCATGCATTCCCTGGGAGTCAATCAAATCCATGACCTTGACTTTGCCAGTGTCACTTTTAGAGCTACATCGGTTCCTTACATTACAGCTATACATCCTATTGAACAGGACAGCGATTTTGAAAATCGTGCACATGCTTTTGGACATCTGTAAACACATGCTGTTTATGTATTATGTTATTTCACATCTGAGTTGCATCAAGGTTTTAGCGCAGTATTACAATATATGTGAATATAGCCAGAGAATGCTTCAGGAGCAGGGATGATTCATTTGTCTCAATTTTCACATATTTTCTCATGATTTTTCTCATCATGTGTAAGCAGGAGGCGAGCAGGTGAGGTGGGCAGATTCAAAAATGTGTCATTATTTAGTGGAGGAGTGAGTTAAACTGGATTGTATGCGGAAAAACAACCAAAATTAGTAATATCAGCTAACTGACTACAGGTCAGTACAGGAATTACATTAGGTGCACAAAACCTTTTTCGTGTGTGAATGAATGGAATTGAATGAACCAGGCAAACAAGAAACAGTATAAAAAAAACGGTAAAACGTAAAGTTACAAAGCTTGTTCATACACCTAATCTACTATAAATATATCTGTAAGATGAAAAGTTAAGTTTGCATTTCACTTACAGTAAGTTTTCTTTTTTACTAATTGTTGGTCTAGATTTGTATTTAAAGATTGTATTGAAGTCATCCGAGTCTCTTCTGAATGAAGTGTCAGACGAGCAGGCAGCTCAGAACAAATGATGGCATCTGAAATTGTCCAGATATGAAATGTCATGCTTATGCCAATCTCTACACATCACTGCATTTCATTGCACAATGCAGTGTGTTTGAAGAATGCATGTCTGGTTTGTCATAAAGCCTAATGTTAGTTTTCTAATATTGAACAAGCATGCATTTGTCATTTCAATAACAACTATTTACCTTGATTGAAAACAGCCATATTCTGAACCGGAAGATGGTCAGAAACTCTGAGAAAAAGGTCTGAAAACACTGGTGGTGCCTCTGTTGATTTGTGCAGTGAAGCCATCCCTCTAGTGGTAGATATGAGCATGGACACCATCAGAGAATGTGAAAAATGAGTACATAAAGTTTGTAAGAGTCTGCAGCGACATGTATTGTTTTCTTGCATTAATAGATCTCTTCCATCAGAAGATATCAATGTTAATTAATCAGCTGACTATATGTACAGGGAAAACTGGATTCTTCAGCAAGGAAGAGTCGTGTTTTGATGGCAACCTTACATTCTTGTGAATTTATCAAGACTCATATACTGTGTGTACATGGACACCAGCTCATTCTGGTCACGAACACGCAAAGCAACAAATCATAGTTTTTTTTCAACAACAAAAAAAGCAAAATGTGAAAAAATATATATTGTTTTTAAAATTGCACATATTTCACTGTTATTACAACAAGCAATAGGTGTTTTGCCTGACAGTCCTTATACTGTATGTATGCTGAGAATTGTAAACCTGTTTATTATACACATTTTTTGCTTTAAGAAATGAGCATAGGCTGAATATGTATGGAAGTATAAATATGAATATGAATTGCAGTATATATGTAAATATATACACTCCAAGTTTGTAATTTGCAGAATAGAGTTTTCTGTTTATTAGATTAGAATTGGCATGTTTCTGGTTGTTGCAAAGCTGCATGTTTCTTCCAGGACACTCAGACTTGTAGACAGTTGTTTTCCTTATATAATTTCTGCTGGACAGCTCACAATTAGAACAGCAAATCCACTGTGAGCCAAACTGTGCAACGGCCCGGAGTATTGCAAACCAGGAGAAGGATGTTCTAATGAAGACTCTTGAGTCCTGAATATAACATGTATTACAGACACACATCTTTTTGTTGTGTTACGTTTGAGTAGTACCTGGCTGCATCAACAAATACACTGTCTGCTGGACTTGATTTTGAGAATTATACCACTCCACAGCCTCACAGGACTGAAACTTTAGTTATTTCCCATTTGGGTGATTGATTTATTATACAGTATATCCTAATGGTTTAAAACATCCTATTTTTCTTGTTTTGATTTGGTGTAAAAATAGCATTTCTTCATGAGATCAACCCATTGCATTTTCCCCTCTCTTTACATTCAGAGCATTGTACCTTACTCATTACTAAAAGCACCACCATAGACATTGATAATCTCCCACCAGTAATCAAATTTGCCCAGATTGTCTCTACCAAAATTTGATATTCTTGATGCTGTTCTGCTGCACTCCATTATGTATGTATGTTATAAGAAAGACAAAAACAGTGCATGTCAATATGGTTGATATGGACAATCAAATCAAAGAGGGCTTTGCTATTCACCAGTGTGTCACTTCAAAATAGCTATTGTACTACTTTTTTCCTCCTTAAAGGAAACCATATTCAGGGAATTCAGTAGGAGTAAGGCAGTCGAATTCTTTTTTCTATGAATCTTAAAGTCTATATTGAGTAGTTCACAGCGATGCCATAGAAGAAAATTGTTTGGTTCCACAAAGAGCCATTCAGTTAAAGGTTTTTTAAAGAACCATCTCTTTCTTACCTTTTTATATTCTGAAGAACCTTCTTTCACCACAAATCTTTTTGTTATCAAACATTAAAGGTTCTCTATGGAATCATTTAGACAAAAAAAAAAGGTTCTTCTATGGCATCGTGAAGCACCTTTATTTTTAAGAGTGTTGGCATCTCAGGTTTACAAGCATCTCAGGTGTTTTAAAGCCTATTTGTCAGACTGAAGAACACAGGAAGAGGAAGAAATCACTGCACTATATTCCTACATGATTAGTTCCAGTTCATCTTAATTGTTTGACAGTAATAAGACTCTAATGAGAATCATCACAGAAAGTAATGAGAATCACAAACAAACAATAAAGTAATGAAAATATTTTTTTGAAGAAAAAACTAATCCTAATGGTCCAAAATATGCATTTTTTTTCTGCATCTTTGCTTCTGAATAACATTATAAATTGACTTCAAATAAAATAATAACAATAAAGAAGTTATTTTGAAATTAACTGTCATTTATTGTTTAGTCCAAATAAAGTAAGCCGATTAGAGACTTTGCCTGCTCAGTGAAACCCGTCGCTCTGCACCAGAATTAGAAACACCGGGCTCCACTTAGTGTGAACAAAATAATTAATAACAAGGCTTACTCTGGCGACAAGGACAGAATCTTATTTAGGAGAAAAATCCATACTCTCCAACTTTTATTTGTGAACATCCTTTAGGGTGACTGGTTCTCTGCGGGTCAGACTCAGGGTGATTTAATTCGGTAATCAATAGATTTATGTGAGAGCGAGTGAGTAATCTTTATACTGCGGCCTCTATCTCTCTCTCTCTCTCTCTGTTCTGCCCTTGAATTTCTGCTCCGCTCTTCCAGTAAAGCATGTCCTGATTGACTCCAACTGACTCTTGTGGTTTAGACTCTATTCTGAAAGGCAAAAAAAAACTAAAACAGAATGAGATTGAGAGAGAAAGAGATCAAATATAGTTGCAGGTCATCTTAAAAAATAACGTGACATCATCTTGTCAGTTTACATATAAATATATCTTTACTCATGAAAAAATAATGAAAATATTTTTTCTTTCTTTTGTTTATTCACTTAAATGCCAATTGACTAATTATTCTAGACTCATGGGAAAATGATATATACTACAATGTCAAAGGTAGAAAAATAAAAATCAATTTCATGCTTTTAAAGAAAAAAATGCAATTGTAAATCATCTTCTGTAATACAACATACTTTTTAAGTAACTTTTTAATGTTACTTGCAGTAACAATTAATCAGTATTTAATTAGTTTCATGTGTGAAGGATTCCTGACCTATTGATTGTAATAGATAAAAGATCAAAGATGGACAGCAGATGCAGCAGTTTGCTTTAAAAGCAGACTGTTATGATTGAAACAAACAATCTGTTCTCACTCAAAGGCATCTGATACTACATCAGTGTTACTATACAGATGCTACATTTAGACAGTCAAGAAAAATAATTAAAAAGTGACTCATCTGAACTCTATTCCCTGTTGAAAAATCCAGCATATGGTGGTTAGGAATGTTTTGAAGCATGGCTGCAAGTTTGAGCTGTTTTAAGCTGTTCCTTAGCTGGTCATGAGCTGGTTTAAGATGGTCCTGAGCAGGAGTTGCTTAGGACTAGCTTAGGACCAGCTCATGACCAGCTAAGGACCAGCTCAAACCAGCTGCCATGCTTCAAAACATACCTAACCAGCATATGCTGTTTTTTTTTTTTCAACAGGGTTGATTGAGGTTTTGCGCTTTCCTTGAACTCTCAGTAGAACAATTCAGTCAATTTGTTGTCCAAGTCAAGTCAGAACGTTTGCTGGAATAATTTATGATCAAACTGAAGTCTACACATTTCATCCTGGAGACTCTTTGGGAAAATAACATCATGCTTGGAATAAGGATCATGACGTTATCCATAAATTCAGTGAGATTCAGATAAAAAAAAAAAAAAAAAAAACACCAGTGCAGTGGAGTGAAACAAAACACAGGGGTCTCAAGATACATTTTGAAAATCTGAGCAGCTTTTAACTTCACAGCATTTTAATTGAATCGATCACAAGTGGACCACGCCAAATGCAGGTGTAAACTGAGTTTAAAACATCTTGTGCTTGTCTGCTTTCTACCACTTCCAGAGGTAGTCGAAAATATATTTTCTGTTATTTTATTTGTTGCCGAACCCTATTTTCTTGTGCTCTTAAGTTGTCTGGATCCAAACCAAAACCAATTAACATTACTCAGTCGCTTTCTCCATTTTGTTGTTCTTAGATGGGTTTTGATCAGCTACATTCACATGCAGCACTACTTACAGGTGTCACAATGGCGAATCTTACACAGCCTGAAAACCTCATGAAATACCTCCAGAACTACTACAAATTAAGTGAGAGAAGTTTTTATAGTCCCTTTCCTTTTCAAACCACTTTTGAATATAACGATATGAATACGTTGTTCAAATCTTCAATATTTGGCTCTTCGGTATTTGGTTTTGCATGTAAGAAAGTGCTGCTTTTAGAGTGAAGTGCTTGGATTCTTTGCATCATTTCACAATTTATGTTCATCCATGGCTCATCCATGAATAAGTCAATCACTGGATATAATATGTGTCTTCTTAGAGGCTTCCTTGTCAGCCAAGATCTCTTGACGCGCGCCAGCTAAGGAAATAATTATTGATCCACATAACTGCTGCTCAGGATCTGCTCTCTCTTTTTTCCAAACTGACTTGGCATTTTACATTTATTCTACCTTTTTCGACATGTCCTCAAAAAGACTCGTCCCTGTATGTCAAGCAATGCTTCAACAAGATTCACAGCCCTTGCTATGTCCAATGAAGGCAAATGAAACATGAATTTAGAAATGTAGAATATTTTGTTGAAGGTTACTATACTATATACAGTTACCAATAAGATTTTATTATTATCAACAAAAGCCATTTTTACAATTCAAATGTATGCAGAAGCTGCAACTGACATGGCATTTTTTTGTTTATTTACACAGTCAGTTTAATGTTGCTCAAAGAAGGTATGGTTACACTTTATTTTGATAGTCAATTTTAGACATAATCATGCTGTCTAATCAACATCTTGATATGCCACACCTGTGAGGTGGATGGATTATCTCGGCAAAGGAGAAGTGCTCACTAACACAGATTTAGACAGATTTGTGAACAATATTTGAGCGAAATAGGCCTTTTCTGTACATAGAAAACGTCTTAGATCTTTGAGTTCAGCTCATGAAAAGTGGGGGCAAAAACAAAAGTGTTGCTTTTATAATTTTGTTCAGTGTAACTTGCATAGTTGACATACTTGCAAAGTTACTCATAATCATGATTACTAGTTTACATGTAGTTGCAAAGTTACTTACAGTTAGTATAAAAAGTTTCGGAGGCAGTGTGTAAATGTGATTGACACAACGTGAGGTCATATTTATTTTTTAACGTGCAAAAATTTTGGACAAGAATTTCCGACTCAGTGTGCAATGAACTTTACTCTTGGTATTGCATTAATAATAAGGTTCACAAAGCTGGCCATTGTACATGTCCTTCTGAATTTCAAGCCACCTTTGGTGTACATGTGAGTCATATATGAAAGTGTAAAGCCTCTGAAGAACAGCAAAGAATCTTTAGTCTAAAGAAACCTGCTCCATTTTCCTTAGATATTTGGTTTCATCAACTGAACATTTAACTTTATTTAACCTCTTTTATGATTTCAGTCTGTACCATTTCTGTCAAAAACTTCAATATTTCATTCTGAATCCCACTGCTAGTGTATATCAAAACCCATTCACTTGCAAAATAGCAATGAAGTTATATTTGTTGTTTGCTACCTCAGATTCTTTATAACCACCCTGAGAAATAGTCTGTGTGGCTCTCAACAGAAGCACAAATAAAAAAAACTCAAGCTCAAGAGTCCTCAAGCTATACATTGTCCTTATGCCAAGAATAATAAAAGTTTTCTTCCTGTCGCCTGTTTGTGTCTTGGGGAAAGTCTTGTTATGAGGCTGGACTGGTGCCTCAGTTCTGGTTTGAGAAATGTCTGGGAAGAAGCATTAAAACATTGCAATCAATTGTGCATTCAGATGCACTTTATGGCCCTGCATTATCATAATGACACACAATTAGCAACAGGTTTTTGTTGTTTTGTAAGTAATGTTACATCAATAATGAAAACAGACAGTACCATCAGCAGAAGCGGTATCAGCTCCTGAAGGTTGATGAGCTGATGAGTTTCCATCTAACCATTTTACTATCAGAAAATCATTCATGGAAGCACAGAAAATGAGTGATACTGAAATAAGTATCAGTATACGGGCTTCATTCATGCATTCATTCATTCTCAAAATTTTACTAATAGATAAAATGTTATGAGTGATCTTGAGTCCAGCCTGACTCTAATAGGTTTGGGGACTTGACAGGTGATTTTTTTTTTTTCATACAAAATGTAGTTTGATCTTCTAAGTTGTTTGAAATATTATGAAATTTTGATAAAATGTTATTTAATTTTCTAATAAAAGAAGATGTTTCTGATCTGCACAACACAATTGAAATGTGTGTGTGTGTGTGTGTGTGTGTGTGTGTGTGTGTGTGTGTATTGTGTGGACTTTCCATAGACTTCTATTACTTTTATACTGACCAAATAATATTTTCTCTCCCCTAAACCTACCCCTTACAGAAAACCTGTTTGCGTTGTTACACTTTCAGATAAACATCATTTACTATTTTACTATTTTTTATTATTGTGGGGGACATTGCCCCACAATGTCAAAAATTTCAGAATTTACTATCCTTGTATGTGTGTACAATGTAGCATAAACACAGTACACACACATACATTTCAACTGTGTTTTGTGTAGATCAGAAAAACTTAAGGTTTTAAAGTGAAATGCCATTTGTATACTGAAAAAAAAGTTAAAACCCTGATTTATATAATCTATAACATTCAGCAAAAGTTAATAGATTAAAAGATTAAAAGTTCTATATCATATACTATATCATTCAGAAAGAGAGCTGAAAGACAATATAACAAAGAAATAGACAACATTCTGACAGCTCTCTGTTATTTCTCCCAGCTCTTCTAAAGGATCAGGGAAATGTTAATTTTTCAAATGACAATGAACTTTTCAAAAATAAATAATTTAGTGAGTGATAAGAATGTAGAATGGTAGGGTTTCACCGGGGGCCAATCAGTTTTCAGGAGGGCCAGTGACTCTGCATTTTACACTGGCTATGGAATTTCTGAATCTGTTTTGAGAATGATTCAATAAAAGCCTTTTACAGACTGACTCTAATGAAAGTTTTGTTTGCTATTGATGTTTCATAGTGAGAAACCTCAATTAAAGAGATGAAGTGTTTGAAGAGGGATTTTAATTGGTGGCTAATTACACTTCATTAGATTGCCAAGAACATGGAAATCCCAGCACAATCACAAGACACTTTTCAAAACGTCTCTCAGTTATACAGGCTGAGTAAAGAGTGTATAATATAACTACAATAAGACACGCACAGAGACATTGTTTAAATACCATTACAGGAGGATAACAATATGCTGTCATTTACTCAGCTGCCATTTTAATTTGAATCAACGATAATTAGTTTTTATCTGCTGTTTTTCCTTTTTTATCACTTCTTACACACACACACACACACACACACACACACACACAATCTGCTATTCTCCAGTAAAATGCTCTCTAGAATGAGAACACTCCTTCTTCAATAGTTAGTTGTAAATCATAGTTGTGTCTTTAAAAGTCATGCTTATTAAAAATATGGAAGAGCTCTTCAATATATTCCATGCCAACTTGATGCTTTAATAAGAAATATGTATCATCACTCCAAACTCAAATGCAACACAACTATCTATCTATCTGATGTTTTATCCTCATTTATATTTGAATTTCAGGGATAATAACTTCATCAAGGATTTTCCGCAGCTGGCCGACGGGTTGATGGTGATTCCTCTGCCGGTGGAGGAGCAGTGCCGAGGAGTTCTGTCAGAGCCTCTGCCCAACCTGCAGCTGCTCTCAGGTGAATCTTACATATGCATATGGTACAACAGGACAACCGGGGTAAATGTCACATTTGATTTTATTTTCCTCTAAACCACTAGATGGCACAAAAACTCTCAGCAGCACTTTCCCTAAACAGCATTTCATTGTGTACATTGAAATTTGGCTTGAATGTGAAGTGGGTTCAGCTCTAATATGACAAAGCAATGTTCTTGTTAATGATTTTCAATTTTGTTCAAGTTAATTTAAATAAATAAAGAACTGAAGACTATGTGAAAGTGTGGTATTTGAGGTAAGAATTTGCCCTGCTGTTGATGCTAAAGGCACAATAATTAACATCATAATTAATAACTGGTTAGATTCAGATGGTTAATATAATTTATGAAATTGGGTGTCTACCTCAGTGATAGTCATTATGTTTATAATGAACCCATCATATTTTAAAATATGATATTAATTATATTATTTAACAAAATATCATACTTATAGTTACTACTGTAAAGCCATATTATTATGGGATCTCCTTTAAAGCTATCAGAATTTTATGATGTTTCTGTATTTTTAAAATGAACAAGTATATTCATTGAAAAAGAGGTTATCAAAATAAAGAGAAAATAGTACAAACGCTGTTGAAGTGATTGTTTTGAACAAGTATTAAATTAAACATTATGCAAAACATTACTTCAGTATTTGTATCAATACTAAAAGGCATTCCTCGTAACTCATACATTTGATTTTTAAACAAAAGAAAACCCCTTTAATTATACACTATGGAAATAATGAAAAGCACATTTTCCTTAAGGTGTGCCTTTCGTGAACTGTCATCTCATTTTCTCTTGTCCTCTGAGGGTTTTTGCTTTAAAGGCGTCCTATTTACACTTTCACAGTCTTTTCCCTTAGGTCCACTTATAATGTTAGCAGCTAATTAGTTTTTATAAACAATGTTGGAGATGCAATTATTAACAGAAGATGTCTGTGACTCCTTGTGATTGAATTTGGCCTACTGATTCATACAGGGTTGGCACAGGTATGACTAGATATTATGAAGATGGATGGTAAAAAACAAGCAAGCCTCATGTATGTGATTAATTATATGAATCTAAAATAGACAGTTTGAGTCCTTGCTTCTGGCTTGTTGTCGTTTATTCAACAATGATTTGCACAGAATGGGAAAAGAGCTCTGAAACACAGATGTGACAGTGGTGGGAGAGACGTGAGCAAGGATTATTGTGTCCTCCTCTCACATGCTTTACAATTTCGCTAGGTTCAAAAGAACAAGAAAAAGCCTGTTTTTCATGATAAATCCCCTTTAAAATAGAACATGACATGAGGAACTGACAGTAATCGTAGTATCAGCTCAGCGGACGGCCTCCCTCTGTCTCACTGACTCAGAGACAGAGAAACCAGCGGAGCAGAAAGCGGTCATTTCTCCCTCATATCGCTTTTGATCACAGCTCCAATTCAGAGCTGTCTTTTCATTTATTTGTTTTCACCCAGTTCTTTCTAATGTGGACTCCACACAAATGTGGGCTTCAATGACAAGTGGCTAATTCAATAACAGCTTGTCTTTTTTTCCAGGAGTGAGAGTGGAGAGTTGTTAACAATGATTACGGCTCTCAGTTTTTGCTGCAGCAGTTGAATTGAGATTTAAACCATTAGTGCATCTGTCAGCATGAGAAGAAAGAAGCATGATATGGCTGATGTGATGTGTTGAGGGGGCTGCTGTCATCTCACTCCGTACAAATAGGATAAGCAGAGCTTGATTTTGAAAACAGGCAGGGCTTGGCGCCAAAGGCTTTGTTACCTATTGGTCCAAAGTGGTATGTAACACAGAAGATGAGAACTACAGTGCTAACTATAACAAATTTATTTTAAATGCAGTTAGTTGAACTTTAGTAGAACTTTTTTTTTTGATCCACTTAAGTAGGACTTAAGTACAACTTTATACTGTATGTAATTTCATTATTACATCTGTTGTCCTCTGAATGTATACTGACAAGCATTTACAGTAAAATAAAATATACTTTAATGTAATTTGTAATGAAACTTGGATGTCATGTTTTTAAACTATTTACTGTAAATTTATAGAATTTCTGATTAAAAATGTGTGATGAAGTTGCAATTTAGTACATTTTAAATATATTAACTTTAAATGTAATGTAAAATAACACACTGTTAGTCAACACAGGGTTAGTCAACACATCAAAATAAGTGCACATTCCTTTCTTTTTCTTTTAATAGACAGGAAAGTAGTGAATACACAATTCATCAAGGATAACAAAGTTTAAAAAACGTGTTTCCATAACTCCACTCCTGGTAACAGGTACACTGACATTGCATTATAAATACAAAGATTACAGTAAAATTACACATTTACAATCACAAATAATCACATATGTAACAGATTCATCAACAAAACCTACTTAAGAGCCAACTTTTAGCATTTAAACTAAAACTAACCATATTTGAAATACATTTAGTATCCAGAGGTAACTTGTTCTACACTTAAGACCTATGACCATACAAAGTTTTAAAACAACAATGCAATATCCTTAAGACTTTACTTAATATTATAACAATGTTCCTCAATTACCCTAGAGCAGTGGTTCTCAAACTTTTTACACCAAGTACCACCTCAGAAAATATTTGGCTCTCCAAGTACCACCATTATGACCAACATTAAAATGCAGTAGCACTACGCACAGTAAAAAAAAAAAAAAAACCCAAGTCAGATTTATTCCTAATAGGAATATTTATTATTATCAGCCTCTTAAAACATTGTAAATACACAGTTTGAACATTAACACTGCACTGTGCTTACTTCCAGGTAAATAAAAAACTTAATTATTAAATTAAAATATATTGTACCTAAAAGTGAAATAAAAACTTTACTGTACTTAAATGTTGAAAAACTGTACTTAAAGATTAAATGAAAATGTATTGTACTTAACATTTTACCATTTTTATTTAACTTTTAAGTAGCTACAATACATTTTCTTTTAATCTTTATTTAAGTACAGTACAGTTTTTATTTAACTTTTAAATAAAAAAAGTACTTGATTAAAAAAAATAAAAATAACAGGTTGTATGTGTAGCTGCAAGTAACAATCAGGCCACGTGTCCACCAAAGCCAGCTGTGAGCACTTGAGAGGGCAGAGTATTTTGTTTTGTTTTTTCAGTTGAAACGCTGTGGTTGTTATGATGCGGAATATCCACTGAAGTAATATGGCAGACGCATCGCAAATGAAAGGTTTCTCCAAGCATTATTTTTTCATAACAATATTATGGTACTCCGGCAATTCCATCTGGTAAAGACATAAATACTCGGAGACAAGCAATATTAACTTCTCCATTGTTGTTCAGTCGTAGTACAAGCAGGGTGTGACGGTATTAATCCCGCCCCTCCTCCACTGTGATTGGTTAGCTGACTAAAAAGTGACAGTGATGAGCTCAGTTTAACATTCTTCAACTCTCGGCACCAAGAAAAAAACGCCCGCGTGCTCAGCATGAAAAAGACGCTCCCATTTAAAACAATTTAAAAAAATTGCTAGCCTTGAAAAAAAAACGCTTTGGTGGACACCCGGCCTAATTTATATTTAATTCAGAGATTCCTCTGGCATACCACACTTTGAGAACCACTGCCCTAGAGGAAAGTGCATTAAAATATGAAGGTGCACTATTATTGATAATCTTACGTACCATTTTTACCACTTTAAAGTACAACAAAATATTATTAAAATATGATTTAAAATGTACTTTAAAATACAACTTTTAATTTGACATAAAATTCACTTTTTTTAAAGTATGTTAAGAATCAGTCATGAACATGTCTCTCTTTAAATACACTTAATTGACCTTTTATTTTATTTAATATTATATTACCCACAAGTACATTTTTAAATATACTTTTAAAATTTGAAATACAAGTGCCCATTCAATGCAGTCAAGAACACTTATTTTTCCCAAAAAAGGGCTCAGCGGAGGATTCTGTTTTTTATTTAGGCCAATAAGCACCTCCTTGAGAAAGATCTCTTTGTGTCTCATGGGAAGATGTTAATGTCTGAAATGTAGCTATTAATAAAGTTGCAGAAGTGGGGCATTAATGTGTGTCTGTGTTACAGGAGATGCTCAGTTCAGTGAAGCCACAGGATACCCCATGATGCAACAGTGGAAAGTGCGGAGTAACCTGTATAGAGTGAAGCTCAGTGCCATCACCCTATCCACAGGTACCACGAGAAACACACAAACAAACCCATGAATACTCCATGTATGCGTGTTCAGCACATTTATATTTCAAAACAAAAATTACATTTAAGGGTTAATTCACTCAAAAAGTGAAACATTTGTATTCACCCTCATGTCTTTCCAAACCCATATGATTTTTCTTCTATGTAACTAAAAATGAGATTTAAAAAAAAAGTGTTCACATTTTTTGTTATACATTTTATATGGGAGGAGAAATTACATACTATACGTGGTCAATAATTCATAAAGGTCCAGCTTTGAAGGAGTTAGCAAGTTTTTTGTACCAACAAATAAATAAAAATAATGTATGTATATATATATATATATATATGTATGTGTGTGTGTGTGTGTGTATATAATATTATTATTATTTTATGTATATATATATATATATATATATAATATATATTATATACACACATACATACATACATACATATAAAATATAGCCTAAATATATAATTAATAAATTAATTCATTAATTTATTCATTTTCAAAAAAGGGTCATTTTCAAAAAGGATTCATTTAATCAGAAATGCAAGTAAATGTGTGAACTACTGCGATAGGAATGGTTACACCAATAAACACACATATATTCAACCTGACTTTGCATTCTTCACACAATATTCAACTCAAGATAATATTGTACACTAACAAAGATACATTTGGTTCCTTAATAGTGTTATTACAAATGCACTTAAATTATAGTAAGTGTTTATAAAAGTATTTACCGGCATTGGCAAAAAAAAAAAAAAAAAAAAAAACCTTGGCACCATCTTAACTTTATTTATTTTTCTAAGTATCTTGTATTTAAAGAAATATGAATAAATAAATAGATCTGTAAAGGTTGAATAAAGAAATAGATTTTTCTCTTACTTGGCTGATGAAAAGTCACAATATCTTTCTTCATTTGCTTTAAACAAAAGTAATAAGTACACACTCTAGGGAAGGAGAACTGATCAGAAATAATAATAATATAAATAATTAAAGAAAGAAAGAAAGAAAGAAAGAAAGAAAGAAAGAAAGAAAGAAAAGGCACTAGTAGCATATTTTGAAAGTCAATGGGACAAAGAATGGAAAAAAGGGACATTTTTCAAATATATGAAGAAATAAAGCCATACAGGTTTGGAACAACATGGGAATTAATAAATTCTGATATAATATTATTTATTTTATTTTTTTTTTTGGGGGGGGGGGTAAACTATGCTTTTAATTTTGGTGAGCACAACAGGTAGGTTACAGAAATCAAAATCCCATTCATTTTATAATATAAAAAAAGTAACCTAGTTCATGTCTTATCCATCTTATTTTTCAACAGGGAACTATTTTCTATGAACGTATGAGAGTTTTATTAGTTGTAATATAGGTAAATAACAAAGAATAATGCTATTTGTGTGACAAGGTGTGTGGGTGTGTGATTAATTAGGAAAAAAAAAGTTTCCTTACAGCAAGTAATATAACTGTTTTTGTACAGCTAAAATAACTGGAGGCAGCTGATAATGGAAGCTTTGCACATTCAGGTTAAAAATGGCCGTGCCCACTTTCACATTTAAACAATAAATAAAAAAAGGTGGATAGATTTTCATTAAAAATGAATGGGAAAATACTTCTGGAACCTTGCCACTAAAACAGGGAGAAGGCACTATATCACTGCATGTCAGAGTACTGGAAATGTAGGCGTAATAAAGTTTCACTGGCCTCGTAAAAGGTCTGGTGACAAACAAGAAATATTTGACAATCATAAATCAAAGGTTTTCTCTAGGGCTGGGACGATACATCGATTCTGAGATTTTCAGAATGCATCGCGATTCCTCTGGAATCGATTCTGAGCCTAGATTTTAACAGCAGATGGCGCTCTAATCAAGTTTTTATCCACACACTCAAATGCTCATGAAGAAGAATGCTGAAGAGCGCTTGTGCGTCCGGCTGAGTCTGTCATTTTACCTCGGCTCAGAATGCTTTTATAACACGAAATTAATGTTAACACCGCCCACTGTGAACACCCTTGTAATTCACTTCAACCTTTTCTAATTGTATGAATGATTATTTTAGGTTCAAGTGTGTGTAAGGATTTGGAAACAAGCAGAGTATGGCTGTTTCTAAAGCATGCAGCGCCATCTGATGTTCAAAACTAAGCTCAGAATCGATTCCAGAGGAATCACGATGCATTCAGAATCGATGCTGAATCATTTCTCGATTCGCGATGTATTGTCCCAGCCCTAGTTTTCTCAACATAGAAAATTAATTGTTTCTGTATGTGTGGTGGTGCTTTGGTCAGATTTCTCAAAGGTGCTGAAATCCCTGACAGCAGACAGCACACGGGATGAGTTGCTTGCGTTTATTCGGCAGTACGGCAGTCATTACATCTCTGAGGCGCTGTATGGTTCTGAACTCACCTGCAACATCTACTTTCCCAGCAAGAAGTCCCAGCAACAGCTCTGGCTCCAGTACCAGAAAGGTAAGACTGAGGTGAGGGTTTGAGGAGAAGGGAATTCTCCACAATATAAATAGACAAATAAAACAATTATTTCATGGGGTTTGTGTAAGTCCCTGCTGTGAAATGCTGTATGTCGGATATCAGATATTGCACCAGTGGGTTCTGGGCATGTTAAAAATTGAGTTCACTCATCCTGTATGAACAAGGTATGATCATAAAGTATGATACATCTTGTGAGTCAGCACCCACCTCTGATATAGCAAATAGAAATTCAGAAGGCCTACAGCAGTGGTTCTCAACTCTGGCCCTCAAGGGTCCCCCTGCTTGCAGAGTTTAGCTCCAACCTTGATTAAACTCACTTGCCTGTAACCTTCAAGTAATCCTGAAGAACTTGATTAGCTTTGTTCAGGTGTGTTTGATTAAGGTTGGAAATGGAAATGGACCTTGATGACCAGAGTTGAGAACCCCAAGCCTACAGATCAATACTGTGTCTCCAGAGGCAATAAATCAGGCCAGTGGTCCCTGCCTACACAGTTTCATTGAGCCCCCCCAAACAGTGCACATATTCAGTACGTTTACATGGACATCAATACTCCGATTTTAATATGATTAAGACAATACTCTGATTAAGAATCTACCATGTAAACAGAGATTTTTGATTACCTTAATCCGGCTAATGTCATAATCGAAGTAAACACAAATCAAATTAAGACATGTGGAATATTCCAATTCTAGTCGCATTATTGAAGTGCAGTACAGACATGTAAACACCTTAATCAAACTATTACCGTCGTGTAGGACTTTTCGCCGCATTTTGCAACAGGATACACACACGGCAGTGGTCAACCGTTTGACGGCAAATAAAAGAGCTTCAACACCGCCGTCGTCTGTATGCTTGTACAAATAATTAACTGCACTTGAAGCTTTCATAAAATGAAAAATGAAACACCCAAAACTGTATATGGCATCATCACAAAGACGAACTATATGTTTATATGTGAAATTCTGGAGGGGACGTCGGATGGTGTTGTGTGGTGACGTAATGACGCATGCCATTAATCGATCTATGTACTATAACATGTAAAATGGGAACATGAAAGGATTATTCTAAAAGCAACTCATGTAAACACCTTAATCATAATATTGTCTTATTCAGAATAAGGTAAATAATTAGATTACTGATGTCCATGTAAACGTAGTCAGTGTGCATGTCTCCTTAATCAAACACACCTGTTTCAGGTCATCTGCTCATTAGTAGAGACTTCACAGGGCTCGCAAAATTTCAGAATCCCTGGTAGCCCTTCGGGCAGGTACTCTTCAGATTTTGGTAGCCCGAAAATTAATTTAACTAGCCCAAATAAAAAAAGACCATAAATGTCAATCAAAAACATTTTCAATTCACAAATATCAACGAATATCAAGGAAAGAGTTTTATTGTACTATTTACAGGGTATCTGCAGAATTTTTAAAAAATCAATTTATGATTGAGCTGCACAAGTAAAATGAACACCGTATGAGTGGGGTTGGACAATATCTGTGGTAACATATTAAGCCATAAAATGACACTATTTACAATTCAGATACAGGTGTTACGTCCTAGGACGTATGAATTTGTTTCCCTGTGAATTTTCACAAAAACAAAAATCTTATAAAAAGGTATTTCAGCCTTTAAATGAATTTTTATGAAAAGGGATGTCAAACATATGAATTATTATATTAATTTAAAACATAAATATTACTGTCTAAATTGTTTAGATTTTTAGAAGGCACATTAACTTCTTTCACATTTACAACTCTGTGTTTGCTGCATAAAAACATGGGTCGATTTAAACATAAGATAGGCTTTTTGGAAATTAAAATTAATTCTCTGCCACAAGGTGGCGCTTTAAGAGCGGCCGCTGAAATAAAGCGGTCCGTTCCCCCGGTAACGGCTGTAAACAAAGCAGCACCAGGCTCATAAACACTGTTTTATCAGGCGTTTTATAAGCAAGATTAAATGAAAATGCCAACGACACGTTTCTGAGGACAGTCGGTTCCCTTCAGAGATGCATTCACATAAAGACATCCGTGCAGTGTTTTGACTTTAAAATGTGCAGCGCTCATATTTATTCAATGACATAATTGTCTCTTGAAGTTTAATCCAGCCTTATCGTGATTCTTGCCTTTCCGTCCCCAACTGTAAGTCCTCTTGAAATTACAATTAAGACTTTTCTTATACCATTTAAAGTATATAAAACTTTTTAGGGCCTTAAAAACACCTGCCCTGTATTTAAGGTAGCCCGTCGGGCAGGGCAGTGATACATTTTGGTAGCCCGACTGATTATTGTAACATAAAAATACTATACATATTTAGCTATTGTATTGTGGAGTGACACTTTCATAAACTTTTCTATACTCCTGATTATATAATGGTAAATATTACAATATATAGCACAACAACAGTGATCAGAAATAATGATAAGCCTAATACTCACAATAAAAATAATGAAGTCATATAGATCATAACAGTCTTGGAAGTAAGAAGTGGATTATCCTTCACCTGAAATGTTTTTCCTTTTCATCATGAAATGCGAGGCAAATGTTGGATCACAATAATTAAGAACCACAGTTTCCACAAATCCCTTCACTCGATTGGGATGTTCTCTTTTATTCTGGATGGCAAGGGCAGTGACTGTAAAATCGAGCGTATTTTGCAGTATTAAACACGTATTTATACCGATTTCATCAGGCTCTGAAAATTCTTCAAAAAGAACACAAAGAATGGCCTTCTCAGCTGCCATAGTTGCAACACTTGCTTCATCAGAACAGGGTGTTCAACACACCACTGTTTCCGTTTATTTGCACCGTTTTTTCGGGGCTGTGGGTGTGTCAGGCAAAGGATACTTTAAAAATGTGCAGTGTTGGGGGGCTCTGAACCAGGGATAGCCAAACTTTTTCCAGGAGGTCTTCCTTCCTGCAGACTTCAGTTGCAAACTGCTCCAACACATCTGCCTGTTATTTTCAAGTAATCCTGAATTCCCTGATTAGCTGCTTCAGGTGTGTTTGATTAGGGTTGGAACGGAACACTGCAGGAGGGTTGCCCTCCAGGAGCTGGATTAGCAACCTCTGCAATCATTGTTAAATGAGCCTAAAAATAAATTGGCCCAACATTTTTCTTGGATTCCTCCTTTGAAATACAGTAGGTAATTCCTAGATCTTGAGTCACCAAAGAGTTCTTTACACGGGCAGGGGTACTGGCCCCTTTTCCCTAATTCAGTGGTTCCCAAACCTGTCCTGGAGGCCCCCCTGCCCTGCACCTTTTGTATGTCTCCCTTATCTAACACACCTGATGCCACTCATCAGCTCGTTAGTCGAGACTGCAAAAACTAAATTGGGAGTGTCTGATTAGGGAGACATACAAAATGTGCAGGGCAGGGGGTCCTCCAGGACAGGCTTGGGAACCACTGCCCTAATACTTCGATGCATATGAAATGTTATACAGCAGGGGTAGGCAACGTCGGTCCTGGAGTGACGATGTCCTGCAGAGTTTAGCTCCAACCCTGAAAAAAACCTCACCTGCCTGTAGCCTTAGTAATCCTGAAGGCCTTGATTAGCTTGCTCAGGTGTGTTTGATTAGGGTTGGAACTAAACTCTACAGGACAGCGGCACTCCAGGACCAGCATTGGGGATCAGAAATTTGCACAACCATGGTTGCAAGAAACAAAACAATTTATAACAATTAAAGAGAAAGGGGTTTAGAGATATTGCTCTAGATCAGGGCTGGGCAACTTGGGTCTTGGAAGGCCACTGTCCTGAAGAGTTTAGTTCCAACCCTAATCAACACACATGCCTGTAGCTTTCTAGTGATCTTGAAGACATTAGGCCTCATTCATGAAACACGAGCAGAACGATTTTTTGTGTAAATTGTTCGTAAAGCCGTTCTGACGTAAACTTTCGAATTCATGAAAATGTTCGTATTTTCAAAATGTTAGCTGGTACGAAATAAATTTAGATCTGCTCCCTTCCACGTGTAAATGGTGCATAAAACATTCTGGGTTCTTTTTGGCAAACTGATGACACTGAATTTTGATGCACTGCCATTATAATATTTTACAAGTTCGTTTGCTCTATTTTTTTGCAGCTGAGAGTTGATAAACTGTTTAGCTTTGGGTAAAATGCAGCGCATATCGCTGTCATTTTTTACCCAGCTGTCCAATCAATGGAGGAGGGGCGGGACAAATACCAACCAATCATCCTACTTGTACAACAACTGAACAACAATAGAGAAGTTAATGTTGCTGGTTGCTGCATTTTTATATTCAGTAATATTCTTCAAAATGAGATACCAGTAATACATTACTGCCGTGGATATTCCTTATCATAGCTACCAAAGCGTCTCAGCTGGAAAAACGCTGTGCCACCAAAACATTCTCAAGTGCCACCAGCTGGCCGTTTTCAGAAGAGTACCTGCCATTTTTTCAGCTGGCTAAAAACGCTTTGGTGGATGCATGATATTGAATATTTATTGTAAGGCATATGTCCTATTAGTGTTCATGTTCCTGGACACACAATTTGCGTAGTTGTAATTCATAGGCGGGGATTATGCTAATTGTGAATGAGCGTGCACGAGCGCCCTATTTACGAATGATTGGAATTCATTAATCTGAATTAATTCATCCATGTTTAACTATCAAATCAGAAGTTTATGAAGCGTTTGTGAATCCGGAGGAGAGTTTTGGGGAAGGTCCGTTTTAAGCGCAAATTACTCAGAATTTACTCCTATATTTACGAATGTTTCATGAATGAGGCCCATTGTCTTTACAGCTCATGCGATTTACTCATACAGTGAGATTTGGTATTCACGGTGTACACAGTGCATGCCTGGCAACTATACTTTTTTTTCTTTTTCTCTTAGAATGGCTGTAAAAAATTTCATCAAGATGGGGCAGGTCTGTCATATTTGGTGATGTAATAAGATGTTTAAAGGTCATTCCACAAATCATACTCAGGAGAAAATGGAGCCAGATCGGATTCTCAGACTTGCCATTGCAGCAAGCTCTCAGACTTTATTAAGTTATGGTGACCCATGTTTTAGGTTTACAGAGGTTTTAAGTGAGTATTTTTGGCATTTGCTGTGAAGGGTACGCTTACTAAGAGAGTTATATTGCATAACCAGTACTTTAAACATTTCTTAGTGTGGTCTGGGAGCACTTGACTTATACCCAATGTGGTCTGTGAGATAAGAGGCTTGTACATCTTCTTAGCCTGTACTGCTGCCCCTTACGTCTATGTACTGCATGTGACACAACAAGGATTGCAGGTATTCCAAAAGGGAAGAACCTGCCATCCAGAGACACTTGGCTCTTTGAATGAGACAATCTTTGAGTCTTGAGTCCAAGGCTACTAGAGCTGATGTTGCTGTGGCAGGAAAGGCTGTGTGCCTTTATGATTTGGCCCAGTGAGGCAGTGTACTCAGAAGAGGAGGGGACAAAGCATTGAACCTAGGCTCCCTAGTCCTTCACTAATGTGACACGGACACCTCTCCAGGAAAACTCGACAGATCTGCCTGTGAGGCATTCACATGGAACCACTGAAGTGTAATTGTCATGCCTGGAAAACAAGACAGCAGGACCTGGTGAATCTCTGTTTTGAAGACAGGTCTAGTGAAGACTTACTGGTTGTTATCGGGTAGGTTGTTATGTGAAAGTAAAGCAAAGAGGGAGGTGAGAGACTGGTCTATAGTTTTCAACTGCTGTAGGGTTGTTGGGGTTACACAAGCCTGATAGAATGTGGTGATGTTACCAGTATTAAAGCATGTGTTGAAGATGTGTTGAAGCAATCTCCTGTAGAACAGTGCTTCTCAAACCTGTCCTGGAGACCATCCACCACTTTACATTTTGGATGTCTCCTTCATGTAACACACCTGGTTCAAATCATTAGCTGATTAGTAGTAACTGCAAGACAGAGAAATTCCAAATTGTAATGTAGTGGGGGCCCCAGGCGTGGATTAGTACTGCTATACATGATGTGGGAGGAAAAATGCCCAATCCTGCTCCTGGATGGGTCACTGTCCTGCCTAGTTTAGCTCTAATCTTAAATAAACACACCTGAAACAGCCAGTCCAGGTGTAACCCTTCCGGTTCTACTTGACTTGCCCCAACCAGGATTGGAACTGGCGTTTCTGGCATGGTAGGGTGTGCTAACAGTCTCTAGTGTCGCTAGTGTGCCACCTGAGATCAGGGTGGCGAGGATCATCTCCACAGCTCTTACTAGCTGGCCTCCGTTACAAAGGAATACTAGAAACTTTAAGGAAGGTTGGAGTTAAACTCTGCAAATTGTTGATCCTCCAGAAGCAGGTTATGGACACATCTGGGCTTTTTAACTCCAGTCCTGGAGGACCGACATCCTGTAGACTTTAGTTCCAACCCTAATTAAACACACATGTCTATAATTTGCAAGTAAAAGATTAGCTTGTTTCCAGCTTGTTTAGAAGTGTTTGAATAGGGTTGGAACTAAGGTTTGCAATGAGTGTGCCAAAGCTGTACCAGATAGTTCTGTTAGGCCGGGTATACGCTGTGCGATTTCTGTGCGATTTCAGCAAGGTATCAACTCACACTGTAGGAGAAGATCGCATGCGATGTAAAGCCAAAGCTAATGATTTATGTGCTCGCACTATACGGTCTGATTGTCGAGCGCAATTTATGTGCTCACACTATACGTGTGAAATACTCGGGTTGCGCTTGCGCAGACTATGACACCGTATATGGACGATAGACAGATACAGCGGGGATAAGTATTTGACACATCAGCATTTTTAAAAGGGGATTTCTAAGTGGGCTATAAAAAAACCAGATAATCAAGCCAAATATATATACAAAGAAATATATATATATATATATATATATATATATATATATAGTAAAATGACACAGGGAATGATAACACATAGTAACAAGAAAATGGATAGAAAGCAAGGAGATCACCTGGCTGTCATTTGAGAGAGAACCCCTGCCCCCTAATTAATGCATTAGTCCTAATTATTATAAAGGCTTCTCATTATAGGAGGCACACAGGAAAGACTATGGTAGCAAAGAACTTTTATTATTAAAAAGCATTTATAGGTTATAGGCTAGAATGCTAATGTTCAATTCATTTGGAAATGGAAAGAGCCCCAACATAGGTGCTCCATTGCGCCAAAGAATTTTACCGCACAACTGAGGCGCGGATAATAAAAGATTAATTTAGATTACTCCTTTGGAGAAGCGTCTATAGTATGGTCTCACTGAAAATTATTTAAAACATTTTTGGGGCTGCTTTTCAGATATATTAATAGGCAGGATGAATGGAGAAATGTACCGGCACATATAATTACAACCAGAAAGCTTGAAAAGAGGGTGGACTCAACAATGATCATATGGTTTCAGAAAGAAAATCTTAGCCTATCACCTGTCTGAAAATCTATGAGAGAACTGAAGATCAAAGTTCATAAAAGAGGCCCAAGGAACAAGATTTAAAGACTGTGTGGAATGAACACTCCTGCTGCAGACGACTGGTCTCTCCAACAAGAGGCGTGAATAATCACCAACAAAGTCAAGTAAAATAAAACATTTATTACATTTATTATGACAAGTATACTTAAATGATTTCTTTGTAATTCAATATTTGGCAAAAAATTTTGTGTCAACTTGTTTAAAACGATGTGTCAATACTTCAATTCTTTCCAATTAATGTTCAATTATTATTATTATTATGTTTTTATTATTAAATTTATAGTTACTACAATTCATTTGTTTTTCACTACGTATATTAATTTAGATTACTCCTCGTCCTCAGAAAATTATTTAAAACATTTAGATATATTAATAGGCATAATTACAATTCTCAACCATATAGAGATTTGGACTCCGAACACTTGAACAGCTTAGTTTCAAGGAAAATAAAACATTTTTACAGACAAGGAAATAAAAACAACTTGAAGAAAATAATTCTGTTGTTGTTGTTTTTCAAAGACAATAGAGATTTTTTTTAGTTTTTTTTTTAGAAGAAAATAAAAAGACAATAGCCTACCCAATATGTCTTTCGTCTCCTCTGAGAGAATATGTGCCGTTAATGCAGCGACAGATGCCAAAAGCTCGGTCAGTGTTTACTTTCACTTTCTGAAGCTTAATGAATTGACTGGAGTTTAAAACTTCTTGACGGGCATTATGCTCATGCAGTTTGAAAATTGTTTGTGATGGTTTAAAACTGAAATATTTATAATTTTGCGACGTGTTTGACTTTATCACTGATTGCAAAATGATGGACAATGATTCAAATTTCCTGTGATAATAACATTATTTTAATCTAAAGATCTCTCTCTTATCGTTTTCTTGCTGCAATAAAGTTTAAATAGTTAAAGATCTGTTTCCGTGCAGGCGCAGTGAGGGAAAAAGCACTGAGTTTAGGGCAGTCGATTCGTAGCTTTGCTTCAATTGTGCGATACCCAAGGCTACCAAAATTTCTGACATGTCAGAAATTCATTCGACCGTCGTCCGATTGCCTGTCGGGAGAGGCTAATCGCTTCTCGTTTCCCCCTTACACTGCAGGAACACTGCATGGCAAATGACGCACGACGCACGACAAAGCTGAAATTCGGCCCGACTCAAAAAAAGAGTTGCACGAGTCAGAATTCGGCTCAAAATCGGATGAAAATCACACAGTGTATGCCCGGTTTTAGCTCTCATAGTGTTCTCTCAGACACAATAAACTTTCTATAACAGTTTTGTGGGACCAGTAGTCACCTAGTCACCAAATATTCTATCATCATTTGCTAATGTTGTTGTTTCTTCAATGGAACCAAAATAAGATGCATGATTGTCCTTTTTGGAATGTGTTTCATTTAAATAAAATGTTGCTCAGAAACCATCCTAAATGTGATCTTACGATCATCTCTCAAATATGCGTACGTGTGATTCATAGAATGAATGTATGCACGTACACCTCTCTTTCAGATGTGAAATCTATGAATCGTAAATGATCTTGAACTTGCGCGCAACTGATGTTTCTGCTCTCTGCCTTGTAAATGACTCCTATATATGTCATTAACATATAAAAGATCACCAGTCATCATCCAAATCCTTTCATTTAAAACAGCGAGCTGCAAGAACAGCTTACATTTTCAAAAACCTGCAGTACTCCGACAAGAAAAGTATGTACATCTGCTCAGACCCTGATGTGACGCTAAGAACTTTTCCACGTCAAAGGCAGTTTGTACAAATATAAGCATTGGCATGGATTTAAGCGTATGCACACTAAGATCAAATCTGAGCATACACACACTTTATAAATGAGGCCCAGTCTATTTGAAATGTCCACTATGTTTAAGGATATCTGAAACCATATGATATGATCACGCTACACACCACTCTATGGACTACATTCACAAGTAAATATTCCTGACTCTTCTCATCTGGGTGGCTGTTGATTCTCTTGGAAACTTTTCTTTTAGGATAGTCATATGACTTCCATAACACTAAACAACCATAGCAATTATATTATGACATAACCAACATAGGCAATATATTTCCCTTCAAGGTAGGGGTGTGCGATATGACGATTTTTGATCGTGGACGATAAAAATGTCTCCACAATCTGCTTTTAAAGAAATATTGTATTATCGTTCTACAGCGCACATTCTATCAGCTGCAGTTCTGGCGCCTACGTCTCAATATACTGTACAACGTGACATACATTCACATCAGTGTCAACTCAGCGGTAGAGTTACTCTCACGGGACACTGCATTTATTCGCAATCACAAAAGTACATTATTTAAAATGTGCTTTAAAGCCTTGCCGGATAAACATTTCATTCACGTGCTGTTCTGATGTGTGCTTTCTCTCAGCACGTACACCCGAAGCACACGCACTAAAAGCCTGTCAACAGCACCTTAATTATAACTGGACTAAGTTATATTTTGCGCTAATACTGTCAAAACACACATGGTTTACATATAGACTAAGTAGGTTATGTCTAAAATAAAAAGTAAACAGTTGAGAGAAAAACGGATGCGTGCCTGGGACAACGTAAGGGAGTAAATAATGACAAATAAAATTTTAGGGTGAACTATCCCTCCAATGACAATCGGCAGCATGTTTAGTTCTGTCCCTTTAAGAGCTGCACACATCTAATATACATGAATGCCGATTGTCATTAGAGGGATAGTTCACCCTAAAATTTTATTTGTCATTATTTACTCACTTACGTCATTATTTACTCATTTACTCACTTACGTTGTCCCAAACCTGTATTAATTTATTTCTTGTGCTGAGCACAATAAAGGATATTTTAAAGAATGTGGGTAACAGTTACTGGTCTCCACTGACTTTGATAGTAGGAAAAAAATAAAAATAAATACTAAGTCACTGGGAACCAGCAACTGTTTGGTTACCCACATTCTTCAAAATAACATTTATGTTCAGCAAATAAACTCATTCAGGTTTAAAACAACTTGATAGTGAGTAAATGATGGTATAAACATAAAACACTATGACAGAACTAACAGACAGATGACAGAATTAAAATTTTTGGGTGAACTATTCATTTAATTAATAAAGCAACAAAATACAACAAGAAAAATCACTCACTACTCTTGACTGAAAAACTTTAATACAGTTGCTTTAATAGGAATCGAACTATATAGTGTTTTATTTTTAGATTTGTTCATTCAATTTCTTGAATGCACCTGCTGAATACACCTACTGTACCTGAAAACAAAGCACTGTTTTTTGTTTTATTTTTATTTATTTATTTGTTTGTATATTATGTGTTTTTGTAATGTGCATCTTTGTTCTTATTTTTGAATAACAAAGATAAAATAATGACAAAGATTTGTATCTTCACCCACTTTGGCCTAAATATCAACCATTATTTTTTTTATATATTTTGTTACCTTGAAAGGCTTTGCATTTATAATAGGGAAATTAGTTTAACTGTAATGCTCAGACAACTTGCAAAATAGTAAAACCAACATGACAAATAATCGTGATAAAATCATGATATAAAAAAAAGTGATTTGAGATTTTTACCAGGATCTCACTTTTAGATCAGTTATGAACGACACATTAACAAAACACATAAACTGATCTAAACTTTATGATGACTATAGTTACGCATTGATGAAACAATATTGGGATTTTAAATACACCTCTTCACAAACTTTTTTTTTTCTGGCTGATTATGTGGACTAAATGTTTACACTGTTCTGAATTTTCTTTTAAACCTGATTAAAAGTACCCAACAGTTGCCCTAGTAATGGATTATTACTATTTGTATTTTATTTTAGTAACACTGAGGCAAAGCTCTTTAATAGTTTCAATCAGGAAAATGCTAAATTGAAGAAAATTGAAAAATTCATAATTGAAAAAAACAAAAAACAAAGACAATCTCAGATGTTGTTTTTATTGCACGCAATTGGTCATAAACAATACAAACACGAATTTGGGACTCATTTCACTGACACCAACATCAATGCTTGAACATGATTATGCTTAGATCTTATTAAAGTAATATGTCAATTAAGAATCTCCTGTCATTGAACCCTGACAAAAGCACAATAGTGTGAGAAAATACTCATTTAGGCCCTTTGACCTAAAGCATGATGGACAATGTTAAAAGTTACTTGTGCAAGTCATGAACAAGTGACATCACATTATACTTTGACAACCAATAACAAAAGGGAGAAAAAAAATCACCCATAATGGTCTTGTATTGATAGTCATTGTGTACAGTAGGACAAATATATATATTGCATTTTGGATCGAGCTTTGTGCATTTGCTAAAAGTAAAAATAAGTAACAAAAGACATGGGCCTCATTATTCATATCGTGCTTTGTGCATCCATGATGATGATAATGCTTACTAGATCTTTTAATAGCAATGATTCCTCTAGCAATTTTTCAATCATGCCGAGTTGGTTAGCATATTGAGTTGTTAGAGATAATTGCATACTCCTGTGTTTTCTGAAAAAAGGTACATGTATTGATACTTGAAACTAATTAGAAATCAATTTGTCAATGACTAGACAAAGCAAGGTGATGGCAATATACTGGTATAAACTTATTTTACTTCTATGCATTTTATTACATATATTACATATTAAGTGAGAGGCATTAAAAGAAAGAGCACAATTCCTAACACAAGCCAAAAATACGTTATTAAAGAAGGCCATAGATGAACCTCTGGGAAACAGCCAAAACAAGTAGAACAAATTGTCAGAAAGAGGTGAGTAAAAGGTGCTTGTTACATTACTTCCATTTTCATTGTCTGCACTCTTGCAATTCAACAGAATTTGTGTGATTAAAGTATTTTTTTTTCTTTAAGGTTAAAGCTAGATGAATTTAACTATTTAATTCTGCCCGCTGAGTAAAGGCATACATTAAAGTGGTCTTTAAAAGTCCTAACATGGACAGGCAACTCGATGGAAATAATTGTCCTTATCTAATGGCATGACAGACAGTGCACATTACCAGTATCTCTGGATCTCTTGTGCAGGGAGAGTGCATTTGTTATAAGGCCAATGCAGGCTGTCTGCATGTGTTGGTAATGTACAAATGCATTTTTAAAACTTAATAAGGCCAGAAACTTACTTTTCACAACTGCACAGATACAAATTCATGGCCAATGCACTACCAACTTGTGAAATTTCACATGCGTTCTTGTGTTGTTTGGCAATAACAAACCTCAGTGCTCAAGGCGGTGACATTAGTTACCTTCAAATGTATGTGCCATTTAACTTAAGTTCTAACATAATACGCGATGTTATGACGTTGACAGTGACAGTAGTTGAGTACCTAAATAAGAAAACTGACATGAAAGAAGTTTGCACTAGCATCCACTACATTATCCTCTGCAAGCCAAAGAATGCAATGCACACTTGTGTTGTGTTATGAATTGTGATCGTAGGTTTCTGATCTAATCTATTTGTGATTATTTTTTATAGCCATAATCTGCTCCAGAACATATTTGAACCTACAGGCCAATATCATAACCATAATTTTAAGACACAGAGTTCAACGACACCATCTAAAGCTTTCAAGCAGGAGAGTTTTAAGATCCAGCTCATTGCTACAAGGACACTTCAATGCAAAACATAATATCATATATGATTTTAATATAGTCTGTAAATTGCTGAGTCATTTCCCTGCTTCAGTCAAACTATTGCTGTTACTCTGATTATAGGCTAGTAAATATCTCCTGAATTTAACATTCCTTTGGTTCCTGCAACAGAGTAATGCTATCACAAACTGGAGTACACACTATAAACCAATTCACAGTAAATAATTAACAATAACAGACAATTTAATTGAGATCATTTAATTGTCTCATCTGTTGTAGTAACAATTACTTAACATTTTTTTAAGCTTATTGTTCTTTAGTGTAACTGTATTTCAATATATGGAAGATCCATACTGTTACATAAATCAGAAGGTCCTTTAGTGACATAGGTTTCAGGTATGAACATTTACATGTATGCATTTAGCAGACACTTTTATCCAAAGCGACTTACATTGCATTAAAGTTACAGTCTTTACATTTTTATCAGCTCTTCTGAAGCTGTGAAGGGGCACTTTAATAGTAAGGGCATTATGGGAACTCCATTACAACAATTACACATTAACATGACACTCACAGAAGTGTTTTGAGTCAGCATGTTTAACAATTTTCCACAGCAATCCTTCCCATTCAAGGAATATTCTGGGTTCAGTACAAGTTAAGCTCAATCGACAACACTTGTGGCATTATGTTTATTACCACCAAAAACAGCCATCATTGCTTTAATGCAAAAATATGTTAAAGTGAGGCATTTAGACAATTGGAGGTGGATGGGGCCAATCTGCAAACGTTAAAACTGACAGTTTAAAAAGAAAATTAAGATGCAACAAAAACTAACAAAACAAAAAGAAAGCGTTAGTGTTAAGATGATGATTAGTGTTAACAAGAATGTAGTGTTAAAAAAAACAAAAACAAAAAACACTATCTAATAGGAATGTGCAGAATCTATCTCAAGGTTTGGGATCCAGGCCAATTGAATATATTTTAACTGATCTGTATCTGCTATGCTAAGCCCCGATCTTTATTTTACATCAGCTGCCATGCCGGTGTCGTGCAGTAGGTGGCAGTATGCACCTTCCAGAAGGATTGCCAACCGACATTAAAAGGAAAAGAAAATGCTCAAATGTGTGCGAGGTGCAAGAACCAATGAGGTCTGTTCTAGCACCTCGCGCACATATTCGAGCTTCAGTGTTTAACATATTTGATGTGCACTTTAGTAACGCATCACTCAAAAGTCATTTATTTACCATTTCCTTCTATCTGTAGTCTCTGAAAAACTCTCTGAAAAAGCGTCTGTCCCTGAAAAACTGTGCATACCTCTATAAATTGGATTGATTTTAATAACTTCATAACTAGGCTATAATGTGCATGAAGTGTGCATCAAGCACTAGGGAAATACAAGTATTGGATCGGGACTCGGTATCGGCAGATACTCAATATTCAACGCCTCAGATTGGATCGGATCGGACTTCCCTACTTTCTAACATTTATCTGTCTAAAGTTATTTCCAATGTTATTTTGTTGCCATGAAAACAAAATGCCTAAATTGACTGTAAAAATGCAGAATGTTAAGTGGTTTTAAATTCTCAAAACATTGGCCCCATTTACATAATAATTGCCTCACCAAAACCTTTACTTATTTATTTTTAATTTGAGTTTTTTTTTTGTAACTATCAACATTATGCCACAAATGCTGTTGATTGAGCCTTACTTGTACTGAAACAGGAATATGCCTTTAATATCATTTATACAGAAACTACAAAAAAATATATTATCAGGAACTCAAAACACTATCTTAATGCCTGTACAGCAGCACAGAAAACCCATAAATAACATATGAGAACTGACTTGCACACATAAAGAACAACATTGTCAGTTATTGCCATCAGTTGTGCTATATTTCGAAATCCATTTGCCCAAAGAATCCATAATAATACCCATAAGCCATCATCTAGTTGCTACATGGCAGTGGTGAATGGTTGCGGCTTAACTGCCTGATCCCGGCCACTGCAAGCCACAGGTCAGAAATCACTGAGAAGCAAACGCGTTTGTAATGAAGCCATTGAATTAAAGTGACTAGTCTTATAAATTGTCCACACAGCAGTCTTAACATGTAGAGGAACGTCTCCTTTGCAAGTATGAGTAGACCTTCACACAGTGGTCCCAGCAATCTAAGACAAGCAGTTGTCCCTTTTGGGTAACAGCTACCCCTACAGGGCAGGTTAGGCCCTCCTGAATGAGAATATTATAGCCGCCTTCTTTAGGAAACTGCAATATCTCCTTACGGCCGCTGTCTGTCACGATCAGGTCCCCGTTGGAGTCAACACACATGCCGGTGATGCATCGAAAGTCCTCGGTCTCTGAAAAGAAGTGACTGAGTTGCTTTCCCAGCTGGCCATCCATTCCCACTGAGCCGATTGAGAAACCCCCCTCAAGGTGGTGTTCATTGTGTCTATTCTCGATGTTTAGACCCAAGCCCTGTGTGAAGTAGACTGTACCTGAGGAGTCACAAGTTACAAATTTGGGCCTGACAGCTGAACATAAGCGGTTGTAATTCACAACCCCTACGTTACGATCCACGACCAGGCACCACAGCTTTCCCCCCTCGACATCTGACACGACAAACTGGCCCGAAGGCATGGCCGCGATTCCCCATGGCTTGATGAGCTGGTTCTTGTGACAAGCAATGCAGTGCCCATCGGAAGTGTAAACCTTAACAGAGTTGTCATAGTTATCGGTGATACCGATGAGGCCCTGAGCAGTGATTGCAATGGAGAGTGGGATGAGGTTGGGCAGGTCAGCACCTAGGAAGCTCAAGACAAAGTTGTCGATGCTGCTCGGGTTGCGCCGTATCTCCCTTTGGAAGCCCTTGCGGTTGAAGATCTGGATGCGGTAGTTCCCTCGGTCGGCCACGAGCACCTCGCCCTGCGGCGTGACACAAATGCTTACCGGCAAGTTGAACATGCCCGGCAGATTGCCCTTGCAGCCCATCTTTTTCACAAACTGACAGAGTTGCCCACCAGAAGCTCCTGGAGAAGGTCCACCCTCGTCAACAGACTTGGACTTGAAGCTGCCGGGAGAAGCGCAAACGGCCTCTTCGACTGCCGTTTCCATGTCAATATCACGGTAAATGTCCAAAGGGGTGGCAACAGAAGTGGCGAAATCGACTCTGTCTTCTTCCTCGGCATTGACAGTACAGGGTTTTGTGGTCAGCTGCCCAATGTCCAAGGCTTTCGAGCACTCCGTTTTAACAAATTCAGGGTCTTGTAGTTTCAGAATGATGGGCAGATTGGTTTTTAAGTCCAACTCTTCTTCTTCATTGTTGCTCCCTTCCTCCAGTAGAGCAATATCTGTCTGCTTGATCCTCATGGTTAGATAGTCACATCTAGATACCACCTGCACTTCAGCGATATTAAGCAGGTACGTTTGCTCCTCCACAATCTGGGCATTGAGTTTCTCTATTTCAGCCAAGGAGGTGGCAAAGGCACGGCGCGAACGGCCAAGTTCCTCCTGGAGCCGCAACTCAGCCTTGGCGTATTCCTGCTGTACAGCCTTGTACTTCAGTCTGAGTGATTTTGTCAAGTTGTCGACAGCTGCCTTCTTCTTCTGAATGTTTCCCATTGCCTCCCGCAAGTTAGAAAGCTTCCCGCTGATGTCTTTCCGGCGCTGTTCAGCAGCCATACGAATGGCCTGTACGACGTGACCCTGATGCTGGTGACCCTCATTTTTACAAATATCACACAACACAATGTTGCAGTCACTGCAGTACTGCCGGGGCAGGCGGTTTTTACAAGACTTGCACATGAGACCCATGGTTGAACCACATGAACTTGCACAGTCGATGATTTTCAACACTGTGAGATTGTCAGCCAGTTGGGAAATACTGCTCATACGAGACACCTTGCTGCAGAAGGGGCAGCGCACACCATTTATCGTGCTGGCGAGGAGTTTCTCAAGGCACTGGCGACACATGGAGTGACCACACTGCAGCAGTTTGGGTCGAAGCTGATCCTGGTTGTAGGTCTCCAGACAAATGGGACATTCCAGCACCTCCCGAACCAAATCTGGATCTAAAGATGTTGGTGTGGCCATGGTGCCTACAGGGGAGGAGAAAGGTCATGTCTGTGTGTTTGATGTGTATTACTAAAACTATAAAACTAAAAAAAAAAAAAAAAAAAAAAATTGAAATTGGCCAAAATTGTGAAAAGGCCTATTTTGCAGTTTGCATATAATGTGCATCAAAAATGCTAAGAGCACTTGGTCCATTTTAATGTCCCCACTCGCATATATTGAAACATTTTTGTGGACAGAGGTTAAACACATTTCACCTGATTTATGGTGATATGCAGATTTAACAGAGATGCAAGGTGGAATTGAAGAAATTAAGGCATGTTAGTAATGTAAAATATTATACATGTAAGAAGAAGAAGTAGTAGTATTCTTGATAGTACTACAAAAATAAAACATTGGGTCCACTGTACTATTCACAGGTACAGTGTGGGCATTAATAGATCAAAAGTGATCACTTGCTAGTTTCAAGTTCTTGTTGAACATGCAAGCTGTTGTTTCTTTCATTTTTGTTTTGATGCAAATTGAGATGTTATTTTTTTTTTAACATATCTCAGTTCAAATCACAATTTATTTGTTCTTCTTCTTTGAAACAGCCCCAATTAGTGGATGGCCATTGTCTTTTAGTTTGTTTGTTTTGTTTTTTCATCATCATCATCATATTAGTATTTTAATTACCAATACCTACAATGGTATAATAGATATTGGCATAATGCTTATATATATACACATGATAGAATTTAATAATGCCAAATAAGATGCATGCACTGAAATTATAAATAAAATTGCTCTTACACAATATTTAAGGAAAATTACAAAATAAAAGTTAATTATTTATTAACATGGATATTAGTACAGCCCAGAAAAGAAAACCATGGGAAAATATCACGCCATTCAGTCTGATGGCATGCATCAATGCTGATCCTGTATTTAGTGGCTGTCCTACCACACCTACTGATGCATTTTCACCTCACCTCACACACACACGCATTTATCACGCATTGTTATATGGCACTTATGAACTTAAAACTATTAAAAAATAAATAAAATAAAAAATCCAGCAGCAACAGCCTGTCTTGTTTGTTTTGGTGTTTGTTAACTACAAACTCACCATCATGTTTTTGGATCACGCATTGGCATTTCTTGTACCAGTTCAATGCGTGTATTATTTACAGCCCCACTAATGCAGCTCATCATATACAGTCTGGCTGCATGTTGTTATATATCTAATCAGCTGATTTACAGGCCCAGAGCTTCAAAACACTGCGATCTGAGCTACGTCATTCTTATCTAATGCATGCACGACATCCAAAATGAAAGCACGGTCATAAATGCATGCTAAGAACATTCATTCATGTTTCCTTACATTGGTTGTTACATGATTTCCTACCTTCAGTTCAACAGTTGCTTTTTCTTGATGTGACGAGGCTCGCGTCTCTCAGCGGGTGCGCGCGACACTGCGGAGGTGACGTCATAACGGCGGATGATTCTTTGTGTGAATCCCGCCCCCGGTGAGATTTCGTTGGCTGCGGCGGAAGCGGCCGCGTTCCGTGTCTGTTCACTGATGTGCGCTGGAACGAATCACGACGAGCGGCCGCTGTTGTCAAAGCTATTTAAGTGGCACCTGTTTAGACGATTCAGACTGCTGCTGCTGGAAACACATGGGTGGATCCGAAACACACGAGAACCCCCGCAAATAATCTTTGTATTATTAAGAATGTAAAGACCGAAGTGTTAAATTGAAACATGATCAGAAAAAATGGTTCGCAAATATTAATTGTTGATAAAAATAAACTGGGACTGAGTTTAAATAAAACATATATTATATTATATTATATTTTAGCAATAAATGGTCAGAGAATGACAATGATTTTATGAAAGACTTAATATGAAAATAGAAAATATATATTTAGATGTGTCCAAATGTTTGAATCATGTTTTATTACAATTTCCAATAGATACATGAAAGAAGGGAAATACATGTATAATCATGTTCACTATTCACTATTTCAATATAGAATGTAACTGCAGTATAATAATTTACCGCTAGATGGCAGGAGATCTCTGTCTGAAACTATCCCCCTGTTAAACTTTAGTAATATTAAATAGCAGTACTACAACACTAAAGAGTGATGACTATATTGCTATTTACACTAAGTTAATGATGTTTCGAATGGTAAGAAAGTTTAGCAAATATGGTGCTGTCATTTCAAAATAAAAGGAAAGAATGCGAAGAAACCTAATTAAACAATGCATTTGCAGACGTGTCTGAATATTAGAACAATCAAGCAGTAGTAAATTGTGTATTTTATAGTCATCAATTTAATACTGATATAATTTGAAACATAATTTATCAATCAAACAATCAAAATAATTAGACTACTTTTCAGCTGTAGTCTCAGTTTATATAAATATCACTTAAGACCGCTCTTAATTATTGAAATAGCCTATATTCTTTAGCATTTCTCCATACTAGATAAAACAGTACACACCAGTTGCCAGATAATTTACAAATAATTTGTAAATCCCATTAATTTACTATATTGGGAAATAACAATAATTATTGTAATTATTGTTAACAATAAACTTTCAAATACAGGTCTACATGAGCTCTGATTTGGCCCTATTAATTGATGATATAGCATCTGTAACATGAACGTTATAGAGGCCAATCAAATAAAGAAGTAAACTCCATCCATCCACCAGATGGTGTATATGAAAACTGAAACAGTGGAAAAAGACCATCCACTTTGAAAATGAAGAACTGAGAATTATGTATTCCCTCTCAAAACTACTTGTTAGTAAGTACTAAATAAACTCCACTGTGTGACTTCACTTACAATTAAGGGGTTGTAAACTTTTTTTTTTGCTAAGTCATATACTTTTTTTTTTTTTTACAGTGCATTGTTCGTGGCCAAAATGAACATCGTTTGACATGGGAAAAAAGTGCAATTTCACTATTAAAAAATAATAATAAAAGTATTATCAAAATAAATACAATTGTAGGCTACATAAATTGATTAAAGGGTAAATTAATACATTAATTGATAAGTAAATACTTAATATTTTAAAATCATAACTTTAATATTTTGCAATAAACCTAAAAGGTGTTATTACCATAATCAATGCATAGCCTAGGCTATGTAAACGTTTGATTGCACCATGCACTGTAGACCTATGCATCATAGGATATGTACACTGAACAAAAATATAAACGCAACACTTTTGTTTTTGCCCCCATTTTTCATGAGCTGAACTCAAAGATATAAGACTTTTTCTATGTACACAAAAGGCCTATTTCTCTCAAATATTGTTCACAAATCTGTCTAAATCTGTGTTAGTGAGCACTTCTCCTTTGCCGAGATAATCCATCCACCTCACAGGTGTGGCATATCAAGATGCTGATTAGACAGCATGATTATTGCACAGGTGTGCCTTAGGCTGGCCACAATAAAAGGCCACTCTAAAATGTGCAGTTTTACTGTATTGGGGGGGTCCGAAAACCAGTCAGTATCTGGTATGACCACCATTTGCCATCTCCTTCGCATAGAGTTGATCAGGTTGTTGATTGTGGCCTGTGGAATGTTGGTCCACTCCTCTTCAATGGCTGTGCGAAGTTGCTGGATATTGGCAGGAACTGGAACACGCTGTCGTATACGCAGATCCAGAGCATCCCAAACATGCTCAATGGGTGACATGTCCGGTGAGTATGCTGTCCATGCAAGAACTGGGATGTTTTCAGCTTCCAGGAATTGTGTACAGATCCTTGCAACATGGGGCCGTGCATTATCATGCTGCAACATGAGGTGATGGTCGTGGATGAATAGCACAACAATGGGCCTCAGGATCTCGTCACGGTATCTCTGTGAATTCAAAATGCCATCAATAAAATGCACCTTTGTTCGTTGTCCATAACATACGCCTGCCCATACCATAACCCCACCACCACCATGGGTTACTCGATCCACAACGTTGACATCAGCAAACCGCTCACCCACACGACGCCATACACGCTGTCTGCCATCTGCCCTGTACAGTGAAAACCGGGTTTCATCCGTGAAGAGAACACCTCTCCAAAGTGCCAGACGCCATCGAATGTGAGCATTTGCCCACTCAAGTCGGTTACGACGACAAACTGCAGTCAGGTCGAGACCCCGATGAGGACGACGAGCATGCAGATGAGCTTCCTTGAGATGGTTTCTGACAGTTTGTGCAGAAATTCTTTGGTTATGCAAACCGATTGTTGCAGCAGCTGTCCGGGTGGCTGGTCTCAGACGATCTTGGAGGTGAAGATGCTGGATGTGGAGGTACCTGGGCTGGTGTGGTTACACGTGGTCTGGTTGTGAGGCCGGTTGGATATACTGCCAAATTCTCTGAAACGCCTTTGGAGACGGCTTATGGTAGAGAAATGAACATTCAATTCACAGGCAACAGCTCTGGTGGACATTCCTGCAGTCAGCATGCCAATTGCACGCTCCCTCAAAACTTGCAACATCTGTGGCATTGTGCTGTGTGATAAAACTGCACATTTTAGAGTGGCCTTTTATTGTGGCCAGCCTAAGGCACACCTGTGCAATAATCATGCTGTCTAATCAGCATCTTGATATGCCACACCTGTGAGGTGGATGGATTATCTCGGCAAAGGAAAAGTGCTCACTAACACAGATTTAGACAGATTTGTGAACAACATTTGAGAGAAATAGGCCTATTGTGTACATAGAAAAAGTCTTAGATCTTTGAGTTCAGCTCATGAAAAATGGGGGCAAAAACAAAAGTGTTGCGTTTATATTTTTGTTCAGTGTAGTTCATTCTGTCAGTTAAGAATTTATTTAGGCTACCCGGTCTTGTCTTTTTTGAGAAGGAAAAGCAGATGGCATAGGTTTAAAAAAACAAAACAAAAAAACAATGGTTGAAACTCACACCAGCATAGAGGGTGAACACACATGATGAGAATTTGTACAGCCAGATGTTTTCCCTTTGCCTGCTGGAGAAACATTTCGAACGGCGCTGCTTCATCTCAAAATGATTAAGCGCGCTGCAGGAAATGAATCATTTAAAAAGCATACCGTAGGCTGGTACCAATTACTCTAGCCGTGTCATATTCTCTTTCGCCGTGTCCTCTATGTGTGGTGAGAACAGCACAAACACCGACGGGCTCTGGTTGGCACCTCCCCGTGTTGTTGCAGACACAACGGCCTCGGACTGTTTGCTCTCCCCGCGTGCCTCCTCTTCCTCAAAGTGTTTGCCTGTCATACTAAAATCCAGCATAATGACTCATGCGATCGCCAGACACAGTGGACGGGAATGTTCACGGAAATCGGCTTTGGAGCGCAAAGAAACAGCCGTTATTGTTCATAGTCGCACATCTGTTTAGCCAGAACTCAGAACTCAATTAATATCCTTCCTCACGTAATCGCATTGTTTTGTGTTTGCCAAGGGTTCTGTGCACGAACACTGCAAACCAACATGAAAACCAACCCGCCTGTGTTCATAGCAGACACAATTCATCACCTTCTGAAACTATTTCCTTCATGATAGCTGTCATGTGCAACCACATGAACCCTTGTGAAAAAGTATGCACTCTTTAAAGAGTAGCTACTTACTGAGATAATATGCTACTTTAAAACAGTATACTTAAGTGCAAACTGAATGTAATGTTTTCAGATTAATAAATTAAAAGTTATTATAGTTTACGTTTATATTGAAATGCAATTAGGCCTAACTGAACTTTGCAATTTCTGAAGTTGCAATTTGGTACATGTAAAATATTTTAACTTTAGATATAATATCAAACACACTAGTTAAAATTATAATTACGTACACATGTGCTCTAGTATGTTAGTCAATACATCAAAGAGAATTCTTTAACAACAAACGATTATTAAAATACAATGGGCCTCATTCATGAAACATTTGTAAATATAGGAGTAAATTCTGAGTAATTTGCTCGTAAAACGGACCTTCCCGAAAACTCTCCTCTGGATTCACAAACGCTTTGTAAACTCCGATTTGATAGTTAAACAAGTGTATGTTAATGAATTCCAATCATTCGTAAATAGGGCGCTCATACAAGCTCATTCACAATTAGCATAATTCCCACCTATGAATTACAGCTTAACAAATTGCTTGTCCAGGAACGCAGTGGAATATTCTGGTCTACTTTCTCAGGTTTGGCTCCAGTATATTGCATAAATGCAAAAAAGACTAATAGGCCATATGCCTAACAATAAATATTCAATAACCTGTGTCCACAGGGAAGTCGTGGCCTAATGGTTAGAGAGTCGGCCTCGTAATCGAAAGGTTGCGAGTTTGAGTCTCGGGCTGGCAGGAATTGTCGGTGGGGGGAGTGAATGTACAGCGCTCTCTCCACCCTCTGAGGTGCCCTTGAGCAAGGCACCGAACCCCCAACTGCTCCCCGGGCGCCGCAGCATAAAAAATGGCTGCCCACTGCTCCGGGTGTGTGTTCACGGTGTGTGTGTGTTCACTGCTGTGTGTGTACACTTAGGATGGGATAAATGCTGAGCACAAATTCCGAGTATGGGTCACGATACTTGGTCGTATGGCACGTCACATTCACGTTTTTAGCCAGCTGAACGTTTGCACGTTTTTAGCCAGCTGAAAAATACCAGGTGCTCTTCTGAAAACGGCCAGCTGGTGGCACTTGAGAATGCTTTGATGGCACAGCATTTTTCCAGCTGAGAGGCATTGGTTGCTATGATAAGGAATATCCACAGTAGTAATTTATTACTAGTAGCCTATCTCATTTTGAAGAATATCACTGAATATAAAAATGCAGTAATCCAGCAATATTAACTTCTCTATTTGTTCAGTTGTTGTCCAAGTAGTATGATTAGTCAGTGTAGTATTTGTCCGGCCCCTCTTCCATTGATTGGACAGCTGGGTAAATAGTGACAGTGACAAGCGCTGCGTTTTACCCAAAGCTAAACAGTTTAGCAACTCTAAGCTACAAAAAAATAAAAAAAAATGAGCAAACGAACTTGTAAAATATTATAATGGCAGTGCATCAAAATTCAGTGGCATCAGTTTGCCAAAAAAGTACACAGAAAGTGTTACACACCATTTACACGTGGAAGGGAGCAGGTGTAAATTTATTTCGTACCAGCTAATATTTTGAAGATACAAACATTTTCATGAATTCGAAAGTTTACGTCAGAAAGGCTTTACGAACGATTTACACAAAAAATAGTTCTGCTCGTGTTTCACGAATGAGGCCCAATGATTTAAAATATACTAGTAAAACTTTTAATTATTACGAAGTAAACTTTATAAAAGTGTACTTAAGTGTATTATGAAACAGTCGTGAATGTGTCTTACTTTACTTTAGCATACTTTTAAAATTTGAAGCAGGCCCACATTACAAGTGCACTTCTTGGGTATTGTTAGGAGTCTGTTTGGTTTTGTCCTAGTTTTCATTGTGTTTTCCTGTTCCCCTGTGACCTAGGCTGTATCCGAAATCGCCCCCTACACCCTCATTCACTTTTCCCTACATTAGTCCACTCATACAGTTCACTTGAAGGACTGAATGAAAACGAGCGAGTGAATTCGGACACTGAGTGCACCGGAAGGACTGCCGCTTATGCATAGTTTGCTTGCTGTTTAATAATCATTTGAAACGGGCAGCTCCAGTAGTAAGATTGAAGGATTTATCTTGAACTCTGTCACGGAAATTATGTATAAACCCTAATAGTCAATTTACAATTAATTTGTACCTGTGTTGTATTACGCCGTGGACGAGCGCTTCTAAAATAAATGAATGGATGATTCAGCTGCGGGCCCCATCTTCTGGCGAGACGCGGAAATTCATTCTGCGCACGACTCTCACAGTGCATTATGGGGATTCTCTAGCCGTTGAGTGTACATCGGTTGTACACTCGTTTTTGCGGTGAATTGTGGGATTGAATGAGTGCACTCGAGAACATCCACTATGGTTTCGAACACCACTTAAAATGGCTCTCCCCTCTGGCTGTCCCCTCAAATAGTGCACTATTTGAGGGTATAGGGGGCGATTTCGGATACAGCCCTAGTTTTCCTTAGTTTCCTGATTGTAATTCTGTTCACCTGTGATCAGAAGTTAACAATCAGTTAACTGATTAACTCATCAGTTCCTGTATTTGCTCCACTTCTTAAACCCTCAGTTCTGCCGTAGTCTTCATCCGTTCTCCGTTATGTTTGGTTGTGTTTCCCTTCGCCATTCTGCCTGTGTTTGAAGTAGTGATGCAAAGTCCGATTCATTTCCGCGAACCGGTTCTTTTCGGACAGATCGGCTCATTGAACCGGTTCAAAAAGCTGATTCATCGGTTCCTGACGTCATCAAGCAATAACGTCTCTAGCATTTATTTTCTAACAACTCAGTGTTGTATCAATGAAAAATTCAAATAAGTCATTTGTGTCAACACATATTGACACATTCAAAAAATAAAGTTATTTGTGTGAAAGCATATTGCTGATTATTGCCATATAATTCACTTTAATTCACGGATCCTTTGTCAGATATGACTGACTGACCAATATTGACTAGCCTACAACTTGGATAAGATTCCTAAAAGTTTCACACCTACAGCACACATTACAGATATTGATGTACAAACGCGGATATGTTCTACATGTCTACAGTAGCCTATAAAGAGTGAATAAACCAGTCTTATAAACTCCTTGATTTCGCTTAAGCAACTTTAAATATAATATGCATGCACAAACTATTGTAAAATTTATTTACATCACTCGACAGAAAGGTTTTTGCAGGTTTTAAAAAAATGTAAATTAATAACAGTCATAATAGGCATATTTCCAGTATGCGCCTCAGACTTGCACAGTATCGTCAACTCACTCATCAGAATCTTCGGTAATGATCGGCAAACTTCGCCACGGTTCATTCGGTTCTTGTTGAGTCCTCGGTAATCCTCGGCAAACTTCGACAGTTGGTTGAACCAAAGAGTATAGAAGACCAAGAGGCGAAACTCTGATGCTTTTCGGTTCACTAGGTGGCGCCTCGGTAATGCCAACTGGACAACGTTACAGATATACAGAAATTTCAAAGTGGAATTGTTGGGCAATCCACTTCAAAAACTATCAGTGTGACAGTGAAAATCTTGACGACTGACAGGTGTGCGTGTGTTTTGAAGTGGGACGTAGCGCTGTCTTATGCACCTGCTGTGTCGTAGTAAACTTAAAGGAACTTCCTAGCCATAAAAACCATAATAATGATTTATGGATATGACACTATAGTTATAATGAGCTTATGCAACCTTACACATTCCAGGTTTAATGTACGTTTTTTTAAACAAATCAACTGGCGACAGCAAGAATCTAGTGGAGTGCCGACAAAGAGTATAGAAGCCCAAGAGGCGAAACTGTATGTATATACTTTAAATGTGTTATTGTAAGTTGGTCAAGCGCGACTCGGCGTTTTTGTGTAGTTTTCAGTCCAAAATGGCGGCGGCATAGTCATGTCATGGGCGCAACTGTTGCTATGGAGCGTTCTATTGAGTTTCGCCTCTTGGGCTTCTATACTCTTTGGTTGAACTAGCTCATTTGGTTCTTTTTGAGTTCGACGTGCTACTTCGGCTGTGCGTCCTGCATCATCAACCCGGAACTAAAGTTCGATTCAGTTCGATTTGTGAACCGGCTCGACCGGTTACTTCCTGAGAACCGGCTCAAAAGAACGATTCGTTCAAGAACCGAACATCACTAGTTTGAAGTTTGTTCATTAAACGAAGAGCGTTTTGAACTGCATCTCCTGTCTTTCTACGACACACCGTGACAGGTATAGATAATGGTATCATTAAAACGAATACCAATAAAATAAATAAAATAATGAAATAAGGATCAATGATATTATGCTTATTTTATTGTGTACAGCTCTAGCCTCTATTTGTTTACGCAAAAATATGTTATTTAAAAATTCAAACACAAAATTACAAATTTTCAAATCAGTCATTAAAATATTCTAAAAATACTGAACAAAATAATTTGCACAAATAACGTGCAGAAAGCAATTCTGTTGTAATGATATCACTAAGAAAAACAATATATATGTTTTTGGTTATTAGGTAAAAAGGTATTAGATAATTTTACCATTTTATGACATGGTCAGGTTAGTTCAGGACAGGCTGTCACTATATTTCAGTAGAAATTACATAAAGATTTATTTATTTTTTTAGTTTAACAAATGCTTGTCAGTACATTCAGTACTTTAACCATATTTCAAAGAAAACAGAGGTTATCATGAAATTGCGTATAAAGATGTACTTAAGTCTACTTAAGTTTATTCTGTATAAGTACCTTTTTTTGTTTGCTAAAGTATACGTTTTCACATCCATTCAAGGTGTAAGGAAACTATTAATAGTTTTAGAAGCAAACAGTCAAACTTTTGTTGAAATTGGTATAAAAGTCTTTCAAAACCGTTTGAAACCAACATGAATAGAAGATAGCATTTCCAAGAACTAAACTTTTCGTATTCATCATCTCTCTTAATCACAATTTGCACACCCTTTTCATAAATATATAAAAGTAACCCTCCTGCTTCAGTTCCTGTGTTGATAGGCTCATTCCTATTAATAACTTTGCTTAGTTCTGATCCAGAACCGGGCATGATGTGAGTCACAGATCTCTGTTATAAGACATGGTGTTCCAGTGATGTCATTCTGTCTCTCACCTTCACAGAAGTCACAGACCAGGGTGGCCGGCGGGACTTGAAAGCAGTGCCGTTCATCAGCTACCTGTCGGGCCTGCTGAAGACACAGCTGCTGTCTGATGACCTGGTGGCCGGTGTGGAGATCCGGTGCCAGGAGAAGGGCAGCTGCCCGGCCGCCTGTCACCTGTGCAGACAAGCAGGCCGTGAGACGCCCAGCCCGACGCCAGTCCTCTTGGAAGTCAGCCGAATCGTGCCCCTGTACAGCCTGGTGCAGGATAACGTTACTAAAGAGGTAAATGAGGGATGCATTTGATCAAGTCTTTGACTCTTTTAAAGAAAGGTTCACACAACATTTGAAAAGGGTTTTCCTGTCTGTTAGTTTTGAATTCTGAAGTCTCTTAACAAAAACAAATAAAAGTAAAAACAGTAATATTTTGAAATATTTTTACAATTAAAAAGGACAGTTATATTTTTTTATATGGTAAAATACTATTTATTCCTGTGATCAAAGCTGAATTTTCCGCATCATTACTTCTATCTTCAGGGTAACATGATCCTTCAGAAATCATTTTAATATGCTGATTTGCTGCTAAAGGAAACAACTGGAACTCTTTTGTAACCTTATAAATGTCTTTACTGTCACATCACTATTGATCAATATTGCGTCCTTGCTGACTAAAAGTATAAACCCCACACTTTTGAACGGTAGTGTATGCACTATAAACCCAGAAACCAATGCACTGATCTGAAGAATATATGGAAACATTGTAATTATCAAGGAATTTGAAGAAAAAAAGTCAAAAGAAAGTATGAAATATTTTACAGGAAATGTCTAGCTGCACCGAGCTGTACTTTTTAAGTCTTGGAAATTCTCTCAAGAATACAGTGGGTAAAAAAAAAAAAAGTATGGGGACCAATTCTAACTATAAACTAACTATTAATTATGTCTTTTGTCTTAATAAACTTATAATTTGCTGCTTATTATTATCTAGTAAGGTAGTTGTTAAGTTTAGGTATGGGGTTTAAGGATTAAGGGATCTAAATGGTACTAATATGCACTAATATGTGCTTTATAAGTACTAATATGCCAGTAATATGCATGTTAATAAGCAACTAGTTAATAGTGAGAATTGATCCCTAAACTAAAGTGTTACCGAAAAGGTGCTGAAAGAACCATTAAATAACCTTTTAATGGTATTGATAAGGTGTGTGTGAAGTTTCATGTGCTTTGAGAAGTTACAGTACTTCTTATGCTCAATTGACAATATTGCCATAATCTAATAAAATAAAAATAAAAACAATATTTCAACTTATGTATATGATCTTGAATCAACATGACATTTGATCCTTAAATTAATTTGAATTAGAACTGAATTATGTATAAAAAGGTTTGTTCAGCTCACATGTGGAAGGTATAAACATGAATTCCACAGATATTGTTTCTTGTTGGATGTTGGCAGTGGATTCAGTCTCCTTTCGGGTAAATAAGTGACATATTCTGCTGCTCCAGATGCGCCAGTAGATGGCAGGAGTGATTTTCATTATGACGAAGCAGGGTTTGTCTGTCTGAATTGATGTTACGAACTGGGATAACTGAACTTAGAGAAAATGCAACATGAACAATTATATACTAATATCGTAATAGAAGAATAATAACAACGTTAACAATCTTTAAACCACCATTTCTTGGCTGAACTGCGTGATCATAAAATATCCTCTGTCCTTAAATGAGGAGATTGCATAGCTGCTGCACCTTCTGAGTCACCGGCGTAATGAGGATATTAAATTTAGTTTTGGAGCAGATTTGCGAGAGCTTTCTTTTCCGCATCATCCCTCGTACTGTTGACGTCTAGAAAGGCAAGATGCCATTAACCAGTGTCTGTTGTTCAGCAGCATCAAGAGACTCGAGAGTGACTCACTTACCAAATGGCCTGCTTTGACCCGGTGTGTACCTGACGGACAAGCACTCTAGGGATCAGACCTGCTCCATAACACTGATTCCCCCAGCAGGCAGCTAAGCTACAAAGTGTGTGTATGTGTGTGTGTGTGTGTGTATGTGTAGGTGTGTGTGTGTGTGTGTGTGTGTGTGTGTGTGTGTGTGTGTAAATCTCGCTAATAACAGGAGCGTCAACAATGACGAAAGGCTCTCAATCGATAGCAGACGGTCCCTAGCGGGGATCTGTCGATTGGTAAACAAACAGGAGAGAAAAACGCAGCCGAGTCGACTGGGAAGGGCTCAGACTAGAACGTATAGCATCCTCAGAAGATACTGCGAGATTATGAGGATGATATTGATGTCATCGACTCTGGGGACTAGCCAAGAATCCTTGCGGTCGCAGCCTCCTGTCAATTAGTGTAACAGACACAAAAGACCTACAGAGACAATGCTGTCATCTTCACCTGAACCCAAAACGACGCCTCTTCCAACAGAGATGAGAGCGCTTCATGATTAGGACATGATGGAGAAGAAGTTGATGAGCCGGACTAGCTTTGGTCCATTGAGAACCGAACATTGACGTTCCTGAGTAATCCGTCCTTTTTTATAAAGCACGTTTTAACATCAGCTTTGAGATAATACAACTTACTTTTGATGCAACCATCAAAACTTTACATCAGTCAGTTTGCATAGGGAAAATAACATGGATGGAGTTTATGAGTTTTGAGAATGTATTTTAACCTTAAGTTTTTCCCATACCCAACTGATTTTGATGCAGCCATTCAGAAGGTTTAAGGAATTAAGTTACAGCAAAAAGAGCAATATAATGTATACTGTATTCTGTATCCTTCTTGCCTGATTGAGCTTCTTTGTCAGTCTCTTTCTGATGGAAATATGGTTATGATAAGAAATTATCTGTCCATTTCCTTAAAAACACTATACCGGGAAACAAGTCTGAAAAGGATAAAAAGTGAAATTCACAGAGCTTCTCATGTGACAGTTTTGATCCTGTTTTCATCATGGTTCCCCCCTTCGCAATCCAGCTACACATGCTTGCACACACACACTCATACATTGTTCTTTATATATTTGTGCAAGTAGGAAACTCTTCAGTCATTTTAAGATTAAGGAGGAACTCTTTGGACACAGAGAAGAGATGAAACATTAATTCCAGCCATTTTCTCATACATCTGGCAATACGTTTCTAATGTATCTCTAATCTGCAGTCAAACGTAGCTTTAAAGAAGTAATTTTTAATCAAAATGTCATAGCTGGGTTTTCCGGTTAAAACTTTGGCCTTCTCTCTGGTGACATATATGCCAGGCGTCTCCAATAATTTTGTCTGCTTAAACCCATTGGTCCACAATAGACTGCAAGCTTGCAGTGCAATGCTCACTCTGCAAAATCCAATTAACAGCCGATGCATAGAACTGAATTACGCCCTACTTTTTTTTTCTTATTCAATAAGCTTCCACACTCAGATGTATGTAATATAGAAAAAAAGGCCTGTCGCTACTTATGTTTCATTGCAACTTTATTCTGAACCATACTTTATGCAATAAACCGAATGCAGACACTTCTGGCTATACATACGCATAATCTCCTGCGTTTTTTGCAATTTGGAATGCACTGCATCCTTAATTAATTTCTGACACAAGCATGTGTTGCATTTTCAGCATTGCCACAAGGGGCACTAAAAAGTCTAAGCTCAAACATTCACCTCTGTGTACTGTTGTAAAGTACAGCATTTTTCTGGTCTTATATGTATGTTTAATATGCATGATCAAGATATTGCAATACTCCGTTTTCAAGGTCAGCATTTGTTGACAAATACACTAAAATTGGCAAAAAAATCAAAATTCAATGTATTTTTTAAAGGGATTTTGTAGATCTTATTTTGAACAATTAATTTATGAATAATCAGCATCACTCGGATGTAATTTGCAATGCAGAAGAAAATATCTGTTACGTCCTGCTACGTCCGCAAAATTGCAACCTTAAGCCTTTATTACGGAAGCCCATTTCTACCACAGAATGAATGACTGAATGAATGAAAAAATAAATAAATAGAGATAATTGTGACTTTTTCTCACAATTTTGACTTATTTTTCTTACCATTCTGTGTTTACATATCACAATTTGCACTTTTTCTTGCAATTCTGAGCAATGAACTCACAATTCTTAGAAGAAAAGTTAGAATTGTGAGATATAAGCTTGCAATACCTTTTTTTAATACTCGCAATACAATTTTTTATCCAGTGGAGGAAAAAAAATAAAATAAAAAAACAACAACAACAGAATTGTGAAATATAAACCCAGACTTATGAAAAAAAGAAGTCAGAATTCTGAGTTTATATAATTTTTTATTTTTTATTCTGTGGTGGAGGAAAAGAAAAAGTCAGAATCTTAATTTTATATCAGTTTATATCTTGCATTTCTGACTTATTTGATAGAATTGCAAGAAAGAAGTCTAAATGTTAAGATAAAAAATGCAATAATGTTTTTAATTTTTATCATGTGGTAGAAACGAGCTTCATTCTTCATTGTAGAAAAATGTAGATGAAGATTTTGTAGATGATACATTTTTATCATTAAATTTAACTCTGGTTAAAGTAATGATATGTTACAGTATAATAACACTGATAGATATAAATGAGGTCATGACTAACCATCAATCTGAATCAATGGAGGCTTGGAAAACAAAGTATTCAGTCACTTGCTCACAAACTGTCTGGCATCATACTAACTCGCACTGCCAAGCACCTTCTATTTGCCCTCCAAGTTTTGCTGACAGTTTTGCTTAAAGTTCTGCCTTTTTTGAGTTGCTCTGCAAAACCTCCTAAAAGCAATTCCCTGAAAATCAGCTCAACAGGTGGAGTGTTATATTGTGTGTGTGTGTGTGTGTGTGTTGAAGATAGCTTTCGCTGTAACTGAGTATATAGCTTATTATTGAAATAAAACTGCTCAGCTAGGGAATTGCCAAAGATATGCCAACAATCCGATCATGGTACAATCTCTTCTTTCCAAAGAAGAAAATGACGGATACTGCCCTTACAGTTTGTATTTAACCCAAGGCAAGATGCTGACAGAAATCAATTTTCCAGGGAATGCTATAGCCATGGATTTTGTTAGCCATTTAAGTGGATCGAGAAAGCAAATCGAATCAGCTGATAGACACCCTTCAGCCAGTTTGCTGCTTTTCAACGATGTGCACTTTTATTTACATTCTTCGTGTCCCCTTATAAACCCTGCATTCAATCGAAGCCATAGCTCTCTTCCTGGAAGATGGTTATAGGTGTTCCTAGAAACAGGGACATTTCCTTCACTACATTAGGCCGAATGATCGGAATGACCTGTTTGCTGAGGTTTTGGGTCATCGGATGAGTCAATTCCTCGGGCCAGCTGGCTAATGTTTGCACATATCAGATGCTGATTGGGGACAGTAATAGGGTGAGCTCAGATGAGTTACAACAGATAATAGCATTTAGACGTCATGATTGCCGCGCGTCTTGTCATTGGGAAAGGGTTTCTCTGAGGTCTAGAGAGTTTTTGTGTAACTCAGGGGTCATCAATGGTTTCAAAAGAGAAAGCAATCAGCTGTCGTAAACAGTTTCCTTAAAAGTGTATTTGTTTACTGTTTACGTTTATAGTGTTCAACCGACTTCAAGTCGTCAGAAAGCTTGGTTTTTAATTTTGTAGCAGGCAGTAATTATTATAGTGAAATCAAGTGTTTGAGTAAAGTATTTGAGTAAATGTAATTAGTAACTGTACTTTTTAGTTACTATTTTTGGCTATATTTTACTGAGTATCAAAGATATTAGCAATTTTTCTGTCTAATTGACTACATTTAAAAAAAAAAAACAATTAACTCTTTACTCCACTCCACTACATTACGTTAGAGGTCTGCATTCCCGCGGCTGTCCCGCGGAAACCGCGGGACCGACCAGATTTCTTGCGACGCGGGATTAAATTCCCGAATAAAACGCGGTAGCGGTCGGTAACTCTGGTGCAATTTGATAGGGAGCGGGCGGTTTAACAATATCCCGTCCCCGACGTCCTTTCAGAACAGCATATCTGCCCTTTATTCTTATCAAGCACCGGTACAGCCTACACTCGGTCTGTTATGCACGCGTTGCACTCATGAACCAGTGCTTCGTTTTATTTGCGGGGTCTGTGCGCGTAGCATGTGCATAACGATGCTCAGAGCAGGCTAGCCTACCAGTGGTGAATATACGGCCCTCAGACAAAACAGGCAGGTTGTCGATGTGTGATAGAGCAGAATAAGGATGGAGCAATCTATTCCTCGTCTAAATACTGTAAAGATTATATAAAGCCACCCAGCTTTATATCAAGCTGACGTAAAGCTGCTTTGACACAATTTGCATTGTTAAGAGCGCTATACAAATAATAGTGACTTGACTTGACAAAGTGTGGATGCGCTGTACTTGAAGAACTAACTCGGTTTTGTTTATATTTTGCTTAGCCTATAATTTTAAATGACAGATGTCGAATTTATTTATTTATTTTTCTCTGCGACACTTTTCCTAGGCTATGTTTACAGCAAGATGTTAAACGAATTTACTATTTTGACAAGACAAATAAAATTATAATAGGCCATTTTTGTACAACCTACATTTTTTTTTCTCTCTGTGACACTTGTTCCTATTGTGTTGTAAATGTTAAACGAATTGTATCCTGACAAGACGAATAAAAATAAGGAATACAATTTTTGTACAACATTTTTATTTTCTCTGTGACACTTTTTTTTCCTACTGTGTTGGAAGCAAAATGTTCAACGAATGTTGTGTCTTACAAAATTTGTTTAACGTTTTGCTGTCAATAAAAGACTTATACGAGACGAATAAAATAACAAATACAATTTTGTGCATGCTACACTTTTATTTGTTAGCCTATCTCTCTTTCTTTCAGTAGAGGAAATTTAAATTTGTGATTCTGGAAACGAGATCTAAATTTAGCGGGAACGGTCGGGTCGGGAAGAAAATTATTCAAAGCGGACAGCGGGTGAACAAAGAGTGAATATATCGCGGGAAGGGGTGGGTGCGGAATAAAACCTTGCGGGAGCGGGACTTAAAAAACAGTCCCGCGCAGACCTCTACATTACGGTTTATTTCTGCTACAAAAGTGATATCGCCATCTACATGCCATTGAATGTACTACATCTTACATGGTTTGCCCTTACTCGAACTTGTCAACAAGGCCACTTTATGCAATTGTGAGTGCATTAGCAGGTAGTTGCGAATAGCAGGTAGTATATGAGACCTTTTTGAAGGATATTGGTTTACTTATGCCTTTTTTGAGTATTTGAGCTTAACTGAGACTTCAGTGTTCTAAGACGTTTAAGAGGCTGTTGCATCGACCTTGATTGCAATTTATTGCAATTTTGTGTTCAGTTTTATTTTTTGTTCAAGACTTTTACTCAAGTAGTATTGGAATTGGACTTGTAACTTGTAATGGATTCAAGGTATCTGTACTTTTACTCAAGTATGGTTTACAGGTATTCTTTCTGGAAAAGTTTAAGTTCACGTTTAATACTGTAAAACTGCTTGCTTTAAAGCAATATATTATATAAATAATAGGGATGCACCAATGTATCAGCTAAAAATCGGTATCGGCCTACAAAAGCAATTATATTGGTTATCAGATGATTGTTTAAAAACACCCAAGATCAGGGCCAATTTTATCCTGTCAATCAAAAGTCAGCAGCAAAAAAATGTGTCAAGACAGCAAGTTGCATGAAAAAAAAAGTTCAACAACTTATATATCATTTAGAAGGTCTTTTAATGAAGAATGTGAAAATTTAAAATAACTAATTTTTGAAAATGTGCATATTGTGACTCATTTTGCCAGCACAGGTCACATATGTTTTTATTCAAGTGTGATCATTATATCTGAAAATTAATAGCATTTAATATAATAGATTTGTTCTTAATTTTAACCTATTATATACCAAATGAGAGGGCCCCCTGCATAGTTTACAACATTGGTTAGGATAGTTTTTTTTTCTCCTTAAGAAAACAAGACTATCAGTATCTGCAGATATCATTTTGAATAACTGCCTATTGTATCGGCTGAGACATTTAGTATCGGTGCATCTGTAATAAATAAACGTGACGTGACTAGAGTGCCAAATTGCACAACTTGAACAAACTTATCCTTATCACTATAATCAGATTCTTTCTTAAGTGCTGTTTTCTCACCACTGTCAGTTTTGTTTGGTTTTTAAGTGGTTTTTGATAGGAAAGTGTGCAGCACATTTTGACATATTCATGTAAACTTCATTTGGACAGTTTCAGGAAATTTGTTAACAGTAAACCGCTGCTCAGGTATTTTAAACTTATTTTTATTGAATAACAAAAAATAACTTCACTGCCAGTACAACAGGGTCTTTAGGGTTCCCCGTCGTACACCCTTTCTGTCTGACCGCCATTAGATCTCCCTTCATTACACATACACACACACACACACACAGACAGAGACATAAAAACACACATCCCTAATTACCCTCCCTGTTTACTCAGTTGAAACTGGCTTAGGTTACTCTGCATACATAAACATAGCCATAATCGGTTTGTCTATTTTTCACATGTGCAGTTGAGCAGTCAAGCGTGCTTTTTCTAGGAAACCGCTGGTGGTAAATGTGTGTGCACGCTTGCGGCTCTCTGTTTGTCCATGAGCGGGGCTGCACTCATCAGCATTGATATTTCATGTTTTCTGATCATCTGTTTCCCATTTGCAGAAACTTTTTTTTAACCCTTTTCGCAATTGCCGAATGCCACTCTAATGGGCATATTTGATAAACCTTCAATTTTCTTTCTTTCAAGAGGCACTTCCATAGCATTGGCTTGGAATGCATGATTTGACATGAAGAACAGCTCCTTCACATAGACCCTTGGATTCATAGCCAACACGCACCCCAAAATGTGCCCTTCCTTCACCTCCAAATACATTTTTAACTAGTTTTAAATGCCACACTTCTGTGGGTTTGTCAGACTGTTGTTTGACATTGTTTTACTGTCAATGCCTTATGTTTCTGTGGAAAAGCTTTCTCATTTAATCAATGGTTTCTCTCCAGGGGCCTTCCTTACTATCAGCGTACTGTCTTGTGCATTACAATAAATGGCATTTCTTTGCTTAGTATGTTTGTATGGGATCATATTCCCGCCAAAAGTATTGCAGTCACGGATAAAAAAATAACAAGCGTGAAAACAAAATTTAAAAACGCAAGTAAAAATATATTGCACAAGATTTAAAAATGAAAGCAAAGTTTTCAGAATAGCAAGCAATGGTCACGGATCGAAAAATAATAAGCGTAAATAAAAAAATTAATAACGCATTTTTAAAACTAATAAGCATGAATCAAAACTTTAAACACATTTAAAATCATATTGCACAAAATTGAAATATTAATGCAAAATTATCTGACTTTCGCACAAAATCATGTTTTCCTTGGTTCCTTAACAATTTTAATAGCTGAAACAGTATAATCTGATTTGGGAGAAGGGGAAAAAAAGACGGGCTCGGGAACGCAATTGCGATTTCTACCGAGGGGGGTATCCCCAGCCATACACCCCCACCCCCACCCCCACCCCCCCGGAAGGCAGGAGGGCCCGAGTGAATATACTGTCCAGGGGGCCCAGAATCCGTAGCGGCGCCCCTGCTCTTACTCATATTATCCTCTCCTAACAGTAATAACCATAAGACTTATTATTATTAGTCAGGTATGGGCGAGCAAGACATATATAACGGTGACTTCACGAGGCCGGTGCATATTGTGGCTGCTCCCTTTTGTGATGTGGCCATATAGGCGAATAAATACAGGTGAATATAACCACGACGAGTCATAGGACGGCTCATTTAACGTTAACGGATCGCCAGGCAGGCGTACAGCAGTGACAGACAGACACATATAACAGTGTCCTGTACGGAAATATGTTTCCCAGCTGACAGTAATCCATTTTCACCTGTACAAGTGAACAGAACACTGAGCATCGGCAGCTAATGAGGCGCACTGGAGTGACGTCACCGCCCCTCTTCGACTGATTGGCTGAGGAGGAGCTGTCAATCGAGAACTAGTGGACCAATGAAGACGCTTGAGCCCGCGCTGATTTACATGAAACTCTAACCGCAACATTTGGGAAAGCAAGCGCAGAACATGGAAACAAGCAGGAAGGGAAAAACAGCATAAGCATACAAAAAATAAAAATATGAGCAGAAAATTTATGAGAGCAGAAAAAACTGAGAAATATAACCAAGGAAAACATGATTTTGTGCGAAAGTCAGATAATTTTGCATTAATATTTCAATTTTGTGCAATATGATTTTAAATGTTTAAAGTTTTGATTCATGCTTATTAGTTTTAAAAATGCGTTATTCATTTTTTTATTTACGCTTATTATTTTTCGATCCGTGACCATTGCTTGCTATTCTGAAAACTTTGCTTTCATTTTTAAATCTTGTGCAATATATTTTTACTTGCGTTTTTAAATTTTGTTTTCACGCTTGTTATTTTTTTATCCGTGACTGCAATACTTTTGGCGGGAATATGATCCCATATGTTTGTCTTGTTTTCCCAGGACAAATACCTAGAAATTCTTAAATCAGGATACATAAAAAAATCTGTCATTGGGGTAAGAAAAATAAACCTAATTCAAAGGATAACTTTGAAAACAAGATAATTTCTTACCCAGCTGAAATATTTTTTTCTTCTAGTTTTAAGCATAAAGTCACTTCATTTAGATTCAACTTCTCAGAAAATAAGACTTAAATATCTCAAGTAAATGTAATGTATCTTGAATGTTTAGATGGTTATACTGTAAAACAAGACAAAAAAAATACTACAGTGAAAAAATGTATAAATTCTTAGTATTTTTGTATAACAAAATGTATCTTGATTTAACAATGTTTATATATTTGTAATGGGAAAATAGGACAAAAATACTAAGCATGTTTGATTTTTTTAATTTTTATTTATTTATTAATATATTTTTTATTTTCGTTTAAATGTTTTGGTTCATGACCATTAGTTCCAAATAGGAGAAAAAAAGAGTACCTTTCATTCATATCCCAGTGCTTATCTCATGGTTATTGAATATATAAACCATTTTTTGTAGAGTATCCAGTAAAAATAACTGTATTGTAATATATATAGTGTTTCTGTGATTTGGGTCATGCCGCCCACCTCACACTCGCACCTCTCCATTCACTCTCTGTTTTGACTTCCACGACTCTGTGCCTCTGCCAGGCATCTCTCATGCAAGTCATTATACAGCAATGGATTGCAGTCTTTCCCCTCCATCTCTCTGCCGCTGTAATATCTTTTCATTCATCAAGGCCGTTTAAAGAGAGTTGCCTGTGCGTAAATAAGGGGTGCGGTCTGGCAGCCAGAGACCGGCTGATGCTATCAGAGAGATGGGCGGCTTCCTCATCACTAGCTATGTTTCCATCCAAAGATTCAAATTAAACTTATGTGCAAAACTGGAATGTCGCATAAAATATATGCGAATAAAGCACCGTTTCCATCCAACGAGTCAAAGAGAACAAAATTGTCACTTCCTGGTAAAATGTGGCACTAAATATTACTAAGAATATAGGAGAAGCCACTGAATATAATAATTATTTTCATATATGACATAAATTACTTGCACCTCAGAGCGAGCAGACAAGACACAATAAATGCGGTCATTACTTTCGGAGGTGGATGCTGCTGTTTGGGAACGCAGTCGTGTAAGACAATTATACAGAAATACTTTGACGACAGACTTTGCTCAGGCTTTTCAGAATGACCATAACATTTCAGATGCTGTGGAACGAGATCAGTCCGCTGGTTAGTCAAGTTATCCCGTCCCATCGCGCAAAGTCACATGACTTTTTCGATGCGCATGGAGGAATTTATTTGGTAAATGTGTTTCCTTCGTAGTTTATGCGCATTCTTTCTTATCGGATACAACATTTATCCTACTCAAATGTGCGCATAAGTTTTTTTATGCACATTTTTAGAATTTATCTCGGCGTTTCCATCCAGAGGTTTTTTATGCGATATTCCAAAATGTGCATAAAAAAAGGTGGATGGAAACACAGCTACTGTCTGCTGCTGCCTGTAAGGAAGCCTTAACTTTCTGACTGCTGTTCTTCTGCTCCACTTTAAAAATATCCTGTTGAATTATTGGTAAAATAAAAAAGAACAAAAAAAAGTGCCTTGTGTTCTTAAATTGTCTCAAAATATCAAAAATCTGATATCCCCTGACTAGATGGAATCAAAGTCTGAAGCTAAAAAATTGGAGTCTATGACAATCATACACTACATGGTTTTCTATGAAATCTGTTAACTCATCTGCAGTCTGGCTCTGACTTTCAGCAACTAGCGTCAACATCTCCAGACTGTAAATCAAGGCAAAAATCAGGGCAAAAGTCGTGTAATGTCAACTGCAGCAAGCAACATATTTGCTCGTGCTCATGCTCACTTTCATGCTTGCTTGCATCTTTTGTTTAGATGAATATTTAAATGATGCACACTTTCTTCTCAATAACAAATTAAATACAGCAAATAATGACAGCGGTGAGAAAACAGCAGTTAAGAAAGCATCTAATCATAGCAATGTAGATACTGTATGTTTGTACCAGCTCCTATAGTATACTAGAGACTATAGACCTGGGGTCTCCAAACTTTTTATGTGATTATTATATCTGAAAATAAATAGCATTGAATATAATAGTGTTGTTGTTCATTTTAACCTCTAATGTACCAAATGATAGGGTTCCCTGTATAGTTTACAGCATTAGTTGGAAGAGATTTTTTTCCCCTTAAGAAAACCAAACTATTGGTATCAGCAGATATCATTCTGAATAATGGGCTATGAGTATCAGTTGTTGCATCTCTAATAATAAATAATAATTATATATTGATCATTAATGTTTGTTCATAGTGCATTTCACTAACATTTCATTTCACTAACATTTCACTGCTGGTTATACTCTGTATAATTGTGTATGTGACAAATAAAAATCTTGAAATCTTGAATTAACTAATGTTAAGAGATGCAACTCTAAAATTGTAAAATGTATTAGTAATCTGAAACCTTGTAGCCAATCAAAGGTTCCACGTCGAAACTAACAATGAACTACTAATACAGAATTTATTAACCTTCGTTACAAATTGACTCTTACTGTAAAGTGTTCATATAATCTAAACAGTCATTCTTAAAGATGACCATCTTTAAATATCTACACAAAGGCCATAGCATTGAAATTACATACTCTCACACTTTATTTGCTTCTATTTGATGATCAGTATTGGGGATAACGCATTACAAATAACACAATATATGTAATCAGATTACTTTTTCAAGTAGCAAGTAAAATAACACATTAATTTTTAATTTATAAGAACATATCTGATATTATACCTTTTCAAATAAGTAATGGCGTTTACTTTGTTTTCTCATTTATTGACTGGCAGCTCGCCTGTCCCCATGTTCAGAGAAATCGGGAGTAAGTGCGTTGGAGTAAGGAGGCATTGTGTGCGCTGTGTAAACATGATGCTTACTGTAGTTCTAGTCTAATTGTGAACATGCATTTACTCATCTCACAACAACAGATTTTGTATTTCTCAAAACGAATAAAAGCAGTGAAATGCAAACCTGCAGTAATTAAATATGTTACATAACACAAATATGTATTTATTTATGTATTTAATCCCATTTTATTAACCAGTGTGTTTACTGTTGACTTTTGATGATCCAGTTCAACCATGTTAATAAGCAAAAATTACTTTAAACATAATGTTTCTTTTCTTTTCTTTTCTTTTCTAATTACTGAAGAGAGGGACTTTTCTTAATCCAGAATGGCAGCACAGCTGAAAGGTTTGTTTAAACTGTGCCCTCTACAGTACAGGCATAAATTTGCATTTCCTTCAGGATGAGGCTTATTCATTTCACCTTTCACAGTTATGAAAAGGCTTTTACATTTGCCAAAAAGGGAACTTTTCATATCAAAAACAAACAAGCAAGCTCAGCTCAGATGAGAAAACGAAACACAAAAGTAATGCAATGCATTGCTTTCCATGAAAAAGTAACTAAGTGATTCCATTAGTTACTTTTTTTAGAGAGTAACAGTATTGTAAAGCATTACTTTTAAGTAACTCTCCCCAATGCTGTTGATTATTTAATCAGAATAACAAAATATGGCGGTCCCACACCAGACGAGAAGCGCAGCATTGTGACTAGGACAACTTGTCCGGTATCACACATCGGATGAGTCACATTCAGTTCAACCGGTGGTTCAAAACAGTTAACCTAATCACCAAACAGGCAAAAGTACACTTCAACCAGGTCGACCTCTAGTTGGAGAGACAGCTTTAGAATGTTGCATTACCATAATGGTAATGCATAAATATTGCATTACCATTAAGTAATCATCTATACTGTTTAAAATGAAAAATAAATAACAACATTTCAATATCCAACCATGGGCGGATAGAAAATAATGTTTAGGGTGGCAAAGGGGTTGCATGGGGTCTATGAGGGGTGGCAACACCAAAGCAAGCCCCCATGCATAGTTTTTGGGGATTTATTGTCTGACATGCACAGTTGTGTTCACAAATATTGCATTACTATTAAGTAATCATCTATACTGTTTAAAATGAAAAATAAATAACAACATTTCAATATCCATCATGTCACCAAGTCAATACACAATATAAAAAACTTCAACAGGTTATAAATGTTTCTGAACTTGTGTCTTTAAAGAAGACATACAGTTCTATTAATATTACATAGGCTACGTAGATGGTATAAATCACGTTTTAGTGCAAGTTTAAGAGTAACACTTTTGAATTTCCTAACATTAGAAAGAAATACAATAATATCAAAGCATTGGAACTGGATCAGTTTTGAAAACAATGTTTGATTTTCTGTTATTACCAGAGGTGGAAATGTCTGTAATCACCCAGAACACACTATCAATAGTCTAGCAACACTTTAGCAAACATCTAGAACATCTAACTGACCAAACTATTTATGTTTCTTAAACAAGACTTTAAGACAAGCCAGCATACATTTGTCTTTCAAACTTTTCAATCAAGGGTAACACTTTACTTGAAGGGGTGTGCATAAGACTGACATGACACGTCATGAATATGAAGGATGTTTTATGCATGTTTATGACAACTGTCATTAAGTGTCATTCGCTCAGTTATGTCATTTTTAATGCAAATATGACATTGTTTGACCTAACCCATAACAAAGACATCTCAATGTCATCTTTGCATTAAAAAGGACATAACTGAGCGAATGACACTTAATGACAGTTGTCATAAACATGCATAAAACCTCCTTCATATTCATGACATGTGTCATGTCATGATTATGAAGGTGTCATGTCAGTCTTATGCACACCCCTTCAAGTAAAGTGTAACCCAATCTAGTTATTACAGGTATTGCTTACACACAATTCAAATACACAGATGACTTTCCTGCCCAGTGAACACTCATGAGATCAATAACTCTTAACAAAAAACTATTAGGATTCAGGAATTATTTTTGCAGCTCGGGGGGGTCGTCATGTGACACACAGCAGCCACAACAGCAATTATATGTTTTATTTATTTTTTTCCGTTTTATTCGAAACATTCCCAAATGCATTAATATAGCATGAAATATCTTGATTCTCACCTTTATAGATTATGCACATTTATCTATAGTGGGCGATGGTCAAAGTAACCTAATAATGTAATCTATTAACTATGCATAAAAACCTGTTTGTTTACTTAATTAACAGACATGGGTGTCATGCCATAACATACTGTATGTTTAATACGACTGACTTTATAATTAATGTGAATTTAACATTGAAAGTTAATGTGAATAAAAACATTGTAAGTTAGGCTACTAATCATAACACTTTCATTGTACAGAAAGAGAGCAAACAACATTTACATTATCAAATAATTTTTTTTACTGACACCTAGAGTTCAAGCACTCTCAAAAACTCCCGTTAAAATCACTGAAGCTGTTTACACTATGAAATGAGTATCTTACTTACATATTCGTACACACATTTGCACTTTGTTGTTTCTAACGAGAGAATTCGCCAGAAAGTGGTATTCAGTCAGCAAGCGAGTGAAGAAAACACCGGCATTTTAGCGATGACTCATCTGAACGCCTCTGATTGGTCATTGCATTCATAAGCTCAACAGAATCGTGTGTGATTGGTTATAATGTGTAGTGCTGTAAAAACACATCTGTCTCTGGCTCAGCGCCAGCCAGCGAACGCAGATTTGAATTTAGCAGCTGATGATATGACGCGCTGAACGATTTAATCACGCCGGTGTGATTGTATTAAATATAGAAAATATTAATCGGCTATTTTTTTGTCTTTTGGAAGCTGCATTCAAAATCCACTTGGCTCAAAAATCTGAGGGGGCACGTGCCCCCTCACTTTGAATGGGCATGACGCCTCTGTACAGTACTATAGCAGTTTCCTGGTCTCCTGACACAAGACTAGCTATATCTATAGGCAGTCATTTCTCAGTTCTGCAAACATGCAGTACACATCAAATTTGAAAATTTAAATTTTTCACACGTTTGAAGGTGTACAACATGTGCTACAGTTTACTGTACATATAGAATAGTGAAATTTCCATCATCTAATTGACTGGTACTGTACTGTAATTATACTGAATGTGTAAGTATAAAACCCATGTATATTATTCGTTCAGCTCTCTTCTCTCTCCGTTGTTAGGATGCAGAGATTCTGATTGGTGTCATCAGTTTTGCTACCTAATGTTTTATTTACTCATTGTTAAACTTTTTGAGAAATGTGTCTTTGTTTTGAGAACTGAATTAATGGTTTGGGAAAATGGGCCAACTAAAATCAGTTATATTATGTTAACAATCGAGAAAACTGCAATACAAAATTCTTACCTAACTGCTATTAGTTTTCGTGATCGGCATCTTCTTATTGATTTCATGTTTCGTCCGATATGGCAGAAAAGCCTATATCCATGATGAAAGTGGAGCGAGCGGTCAGAGAATCAGATCACCAAACAATTACGGGATGAATCTCTGACATATCCGGACGGGATTAGATTTCTCAGAGGACTTCTGAATAAACCGAGAAGCAGTATCTGATTCACGAACAAATGTAAAAACAATTAGTTAGTGAATGAATGGGCTGCGCTTTGTGTTTTTGACTCAAAAAGAACCGGTTCATAAGAGTAATTTGTTAATGAAGCCGACTACACTGGGCGCACTGCGTGCGCGTGCAACCATCGTGCACAGTTTAGTGAAAGACTTGTTTTTTTGTTTATTATTTTCCGTTACGCTGTCATCGCCGCAGCTGTAAAGTAGCACATGAAACACTGCTTACATTTCTATTTTATTCTGTGATAATTCTGGGGTGGCAGGTGGGGTGGCACAGCTTTTTCTTAGGGTGGCAGCTGCCACCCCGTGCCACCCTGGTAGATCCGCCCCTGGTCACAACCTCTTGTCTCACTGCTTGCCATCCCTCAGCTGTGTCTCAGTTGCCCCCACCTTCTCTGTCCCACACTTGTCTTATTGTTGCCCCAGAGACAGAGTCTCTTGACATTCACACGTGGGCTGACCTTTTTTGGTACAGCTTCCAATTAAATCTTGACAGGCTCTTGTCTATACAAAGCGCCCTGGGATTGCCTTAGCCTGCGTAACTTCACAGAGTTACACCACTTTTTGAGTGGAGGTGGCAGAGCGTGTTGTTGGCAACTCCTGGTGACTCATCGAGTACAGCAGAAGGACGTTTGCTCGTGGAGATAATTGCATTTCTCTCACCTGTGCCATTTATTTTGCAGGCCTTCAAAAGTGCCACGATGAGCTCATACTGGTGTGCGGGTAAGGGTGATGTCATCGAGAACTGGTGCCGCTGTGACCTGACGGCACTTGGCAAAGACGGGCTTCCCAACTGCAGCCCCCTGCGGCGGCCCATGTAAGTTACCCTCACCGGGTGTCCTGAAAGCACCTTTATGCAATACTTGATTCATGGCATCACTTTTTGGCAGAATGTTAGGCATCCTAGACTTTGGTAAGACAAATGATGCTGCCTCATCTTCACTGCCAAACTGTGAGGCAGTATTTCATCAAGGCAATTGTTTGGTGACTCAGTATGTCCATTACATTACATGCTGAGTCACATAATGAAAAATGTACATAAAATTTGTACAAAAACAGCTTTTCGAAATGTAAGAGGGAACTACACTACTATGTGTGTGTGTGTGTGTGTGTGTGTGTGTGTGTGTGTGTGTGTGTGTTTGTTTGAAAGAAATCACTTCTGCTCACCGAGGCTGAATTTATTTGATCAAAAATAAAAACAGTAACATTGTGAAATATTATTACAATTTAATATAACTGTTTTCTATGCAAATATTTGTTAAAATGTAATTTATTCCTGTGATCAAAGTTGCATTTTCAGCATCATTACTCCAGTCTTCAGTATCACATGATCCTTTAGAAATCATTCCGGCGCCAATAGCTAAACTGTGATAAATTTTATTTTTCAGGATTCACAGATGAATAGAAAATGCACTGTAAAAAATAAAAAGTTGAGAAAACTTAAAGGTTTAATTACTCACCCTTATATCGTTCAGTTTAGCAAAGCTACGAGGATACTTTTTGTGCCCAAAGAAAACAAAAATAACAATTTATTTAACATTTGTTCTTCCCTGAGTTACTGTATGTCTTCCGCCATTTTGGAGAGTAGCCAAGAACGTAATCAGCATTGTTTACACTTAGGGGAAAGCGTGCGTATGCGTTGAGATACCCTCCAAAATGGTGGAAGACAGTAACTCGTAGGAGAAAAAGTTTTGAATAAAGTCGTTATTATTGTTTTTTTTCTCACAAAAAGTATTCTCGTAGCTTCGCAAAATTGAAGTTGAGCCACTGATGTCATATGGACTGTTTTACCGATGTATTTACTACGTTTATGGACCTGGGAACATTGCAGTTGTGTTACTGTCGATGGGAGGGTAAGAGAGCTCTCAGATTCCATCAAAAATATCTTCATTTGTGTTCTGAAGATGTGTTCCAAAGGTCTTACGGGTTTGGAGCGACATGGGGGTGAGAAATGAATGACATCATTTTCATTTTGGGGTGAACTAACCCTTTAAACTTTTAAGTTTTCTCAACTTTTGATTTTTTTACAGTGTAGATGAATAAAAAGTTGTTGTTTTTTTACTGTGACTTTTCACTTTATCACTTTAATGTGTGATTTTAAAATATATATATATATTATGATTTATATATATAGTTATGAACTCATTTCATTTTGGCCGCAAGATCCAAACTGATCCCAAAAAAGCACATATTTTGCAGCCATATTTGTGTCATTGTCTGAAATGAGGGCAGAGAACTTGTGAAAAAAGGTTGCAATTAATTTTTAGTGAATTCCCTAAGGTATTTTAACAAAGCCGCATACTGTTTAAAATTGCCTTTGCTTCAGAGTCACATCTGTGATGCCTTAAAATGCCCCCTGCTTAGGCAAATCAGTGGGTTTTGGAAAGGAGCCTTTCTGTCAAATCGTACTAACATGCACATCATTTTGTCTTTTTAATTTTCAAAGATTGAGACTGGCTCCACATCTGGAACCCTCCAGTACGATGGTGGCACTGGAATGGATTGATGTTGAACCTCTGATTGGCTACAAGGTTTCAGATTACATCATTCAACATAAGCGAGTCGAGGACCCGTCAGAGGCGGAAATCTACACAGGTATTATGAAAACTCCCACAACTCACAGGCTTATGAAAAATATTACAGAGAAGAGCACCTGCTTCACTCAACTCTGTTTTTTATCATTTCATTTCATTTTATCATTCATTTATAATTTTTTATCATGTTCATTTATCAAGATTTTTTACATAAAAAACATCATAATTTAGAAGTAAGAGGCTTCTGTCCTGTTTTTAATCCCCCCTCATCAGAACTCTCTGTTTGAATAGGCATGGCGGATTGTAGACTCTGAAGTAAACGCTCACTGCTATGATTGGCTAATAGTGGTATGTTTGACAGTCTACTTCCTTCACAGATGGACGCTGCATAAATACTCATATGTTTATCAGACAAAGCAATAGTGATCATGTAATAAAAACAGTTACTGATACATTACTGTCAGATCTAATATAGTCGGCACAGCATTGCCTTCTAGTTTCAGTCTTCCTAAAAAACCTGCGTCGAATTGTGCCTTGTTTTAAACAAATCCGCAGTAAAATGTTTCAAGTTTCAAGTTTTCAAATGTGTGAACAAAGGACAAAGTTCTTACTGATGCTGTCTGAATCTTCATTAAAAATAAAGTTTAGTCACTCTTTCCTAACATTGGGATCTGAATGGAAGGCAATACAAAAAAAAGTTTTTTTTCCACAATTTGGTACTGCACAGCATCTTGTCGTCTTCAGAGCTATCTTTATCGTTTGGTTTCTCCATAGATCTGCGTGTTCGCCTCTCTCGTAAACTCTACATGCGCGAATCGGTGGGTGGGGCTAAACAGGCAGCAATGTAGAAGCAGGCGTTGATCTTCTTCTGCGGAGGCGGTGTTTAGCCACACTATTACATCATAAAGTTGTACATTCCAAAAAACGGTCTTTTTGGCAGACTGGTATCAGTATAAGCTGTTTTTAGACCAACAACAAAGTTTTGAGTTCTGAAGCTTACATTATGTTTTTATAGTACAAAGACCTCTTATATGTCAAAAGATCAAGGGAATTTTGGTTTCTCAGTTCATGACCCCTAAGTCTCTTATGCTTACCAAGGCTGCATTTTGATAAAAATACAGTAAAAACTCTAATATTGTGAAATATTATTAATTTAAAACAAATGTTTTCTATTGTAATATAGTTTAAAATGGAATTTATTGCTGTGATCAAAGCTGAATTTTCAGCATCGTTACTCCAGTCTTCACTAAAATCAATGATCATGATCCTTCAAAAATTATAATATGCTAATTTGCTGCTAAAAAAATTAAATAAAATAAAAAAATATCAATGGTTATTAGCAATGCTAAAACAGGTTTTCACTGCTTAATGTTTGTTGAACAACCATGGTTGAACAACCATGATACATTTCTGTTAAAATTTTGGTATAAGTTTAAAAAAAAAAAGAAACAGTTGTGACATGTATAATGTTACAAAAAATTTAGATTTCGTAAAAAAAAAATACTGAAGAAAAAAAAACATCACTGTTTAAACATATTAAAATAGATGTCACATATTACAATTGTACAAATACAAAAAATATTTGTATGTCACATATTAAAATAGAAAACAATTATTTTAAATTATAAAAATAGTTCACAATATTACTGTTTTAATTTCTACTGTATTTTGCCATTTTTAATGTTTCTTTCAAAAACATAAAAGAAAAATATATATATATTCTAAATGTTTGACAGGTAGGATATGTCATTGTATTGATGTGAATAATATATTTAATTTTCTGGCATTATATGTTTTTTTCTGCTCAACCTGACAAACTAATGTGCATAGATGGAGGATTTATTTGTTTTTCTTAATTTTCACTATTTCTTTCAGCCTAATGGACCTTGTCCAATCTTATGAGATGCTTCCAATAATTTAGATGTGTTTGTACCATTCTTACGTCTGTGATCAACTTATAAATCTAATTTCCCAATGCTGGGAAACTGTAGTTCAGTCGGGGCTCTACGATGATGTTATCCTTGTTGATCTGGTCAAATCTCGTTAAGCTTCCATGGCACTACGATTTCAGGGTTACAGGAGCAGAGGGAGATAAAGATGAGGGCTGGGAAATAGGTTACTAACAGCCTGTGTGACTGGCAGTGACCTGCACCCGTCTGTCCAAGTCACGGCTTGTGAGTCAGAGTTTGGGTGACAGGAATCTAATAAAAGAGGAGAGATGAAATGTTAAGGTTCAAAAGGTGGGTTTAGTCATCGCAACCAATCCATTCAGCAGAAGGAGGAGTGCTGATGAGTGAAAGCAGGATATGAAGATGATTCTTGGCAGGGCGACAGATGGTGTGACGTCTTTGATTCTGATCGACAGACCTTCATCAGTTACAGACACTGACCACAGGATTACACCCTCCAGCGGCCTGAAATGCTGACCTGAGATCAGCTGGTCGTCTCGTGTTGTGTTGGTCATGAGGCTGATTTTGCATGTAGTTCAACTGCTTGTTCCGAAACAGAGTTTGATTATCGCATTGTAATATTTCAGTGTGAACCGTGTGTTCAAACATTCGGCAAGTAAAAAGCTGAGAGAAAACGATACCAGCCTGATGTACCAGCAATTTGATGTACCAAGTGCTGTGCCAAAAAAAACAATAAAAAAAACAATAACAAAACATACAAACCATAGCAGAACACAATTTACAGATCTGTGCATATTAAAGTGCAAAAGACATTGAAATATAAAGCCTGCATGTTCTGCTTGTCTCTATGTGACTGAGCGCAGCAAGTTTTTCAAAGGTCTTCATGACAACATGTCAAAATAAAAGTTTAACTTGTAAAAAATTGTGACAAAAATATGTTACTCTTGTGCAACAGAATGCACTTCTCAAAAGCACACTAGTATTGTTGTTATAATTGTATATATATATACAAAATCAGGGGTGCCATGGGGGGGGTTATGATGACAATTAAGTTATGACGATTCTAAGGGCCCGACGATGGAGGGGGAAATGTGATTTCTACCGAGGGGGACGCGGAACATGATTTACCGAGAGGAACGCAGAACACCCCCCCCCGGAACGTGATTGCGATTTCTAACGAAGGGGACACCCCCCCCCCTTTAGGGCTGGGTATCGTTCAAAAATTTCCGATATCGATACCGATACCTTGAGTTCGATACCGGTTCCTGAACGATACTTTTTTCGATACCAATTTTATGAAATCAGTTTTAACAAGATTACATTATCTCAAAAAACTTTGGTTTTATTTTTTTCAGCTTGTTGACATTTATACAGACTCAAAGACTCATCTCCTGAGCCACTGCACAACGGAACAAAATAGATCCAACACAATAAATCAGTGCAAATAATTTTAATAAAGCTCAAATAGTTTTCAGTTTACACTAGTGCGTGTTCGTTTTAAAACGCATAGCTCAGACAGAATCATCATTTCTATTCATTTATTCTAGGTTAAAGACTTGAAAATCTTTATCTACTTTCATTAAGTGGGTGTTTTATTTTCTTTCACCATATGTTTTATTGTTATTAAATTCTGTGTTGTAGTATGTCTAATTACTTGAATGCATAAAAACTACTTAGTTTATTCAAATTTATTCTTAAAATAGCCTTATGAAATGTTTTATTTTTCCTCAGAAATTCTGTATTCGGTTTTCAAATGAAGGCATAAAACATTAATTTAATTTATCTTTTAAATTATTGAAAATCAAACTTTATTTATTTTGGCAAACAAAATTTTACTATTAAAATTAAAACATGGAAGAAATGTTGTGTGATCATTACTTTAAAAAATAAATAATTGTAATAATTGTAATAGTAGCCTAGGCTAGTAGTAGCAATATGTACACTCTGCTGAACAATATTAATATATTTCTGCCGCAGTGTCTTCCAAATAAAACCGAACTTTTATTTTGACGAACTGCCGTGAATACCTTTACAGTTCTGTGTGTATATGATATGAGGATAGTTTTACTCAAATCAAATGGTAAAATGCTCATGGAGTGACTCTCAGAGCAGTTCTGGAGATGTTGTTCATGTGTTTATGTCCTCATTTAGACGGCAGATGCTGAAATCACTGCGAGCGCGCTTCAGTCTGTGTGTAGTAAATGAAACGCGCGATGTGGAGAGCAGACTGATCCGTACGGTTTCGAATCGCTCTCGCGGATGTCAAACACGGATCAATCTGTGGCGCGCTGCTTCTAGTCGAACACACCTAGAGCTGCAGGTTTATTGCCTCACTGACGTTGATGAGATTAACCCCTTAGGCAGTGCTGTAGTGGTGCCTGGAGAAGTGGGTATACTCTTAATTTATGCCCCCAATTTTTTTTTAAAAGGCCCGGCAAAGGATGAACGACCTGTGTCAAACAGTGACATGTAAACTAGTCTTGCATATTTAGTTCACTATTGTAATATTTGCATACTGTCACTTAACTTCTGCTGCTTGAGTAAGGATCATTATGAAAATAATATTATCCACAGAAGAGGTGCAGATTTTGCAATAAATAATTAAAATAAATAAATAAATACATATAAATAGACTGCAGCAACTGACATTTTGTCAGAACCTCTAGTAAACTACATGCTATTTTGTTTAGTTATCTGTTCAGAATTGTGGGAGAATTGTGATCTCTGTTTGAAACAAACAAAACATCGTGATTCTCAATCAGTTCAGAAGTGAGGGGGACAGAAATGTCAAATATAATAACTTTTTTGTCTAATTGACAGGTTTTATTACTATTTATTAATTATTACATCTTGCTTTTAATTGGCTGAGAAATCAAATACACTGCGACAATAACCAATAATTTATCAGATTTTTCCTGTATTTTCCTAATGTCAATTTTATGATTTGTTTAGCCTATATAGGCTACTACATTTTTTCCCCATTTTTATCACAGAATAAGGCAGAATATATATTTTATAGCCTAGTAGCCTATCTATTGCCAAGTGTAATAAATGCTATCAATTAGCACTGCATTATTCAGAATCAGATGCTTTTTTATTACCTGGAGATGACTTGAAAAACACACATAAACCATATATTGTCACAATCATGTGTTTACTGTCTTCACTATTCTTTTTTATTCAGTTTAGCCAGCTTTGGCTACAACAATAGCTGGATTCTTGCACGTCGTGAGTCCGACTTTCTGCGCGAGAGCGCCATCCGGCTTCGAGTAGCCTATTGATAGTTTTCAGTCACGTGACCGGCTCGAAGACCTGGAGGGCAAAACATCCATAGAATTGCAGCACAAGCGTGTCAATTTTTCATCTGTTTCCCAGCCGCAAATATTTAGATCACCTCTCAAAAGAATAAAACAAATGTATTTCTGAACAAAATGCAAGTTTTGGCCATTTGCAATCCATATTAAGCACCCGCGGCAATATTTCAATCATAAACAGTGTGAAAAGTGCCTTAATATATTTAAAACAGTAATATTAAAAGATCAAATTCAGTAATCACCACATTAGTGATGCATAGTTTACACAGACAAGCAGATGAGGCCGGAATATGAATGCAGTCCTCTTAACGGTTCAGTGTTTTCCTTCTAACGGTTTTCTATGGGAAGCCATTTAATGTGAAACTTTGCACTTTGTGTTTATATTCTGGCTTCATCTTCTTGCCTGTACAAAATATACATCATCAATAAGGTGTCCACTGAATCTCGCCTTTTAATATATGCGTTTTACTACATTATTACTTGATGCAAACTGCATAAAAATAGCTGGCGGTCAGTGGAGCAAAGCTTCGTTTTGCCCGCCAGGGGGGCGTTCCTATACGAGTGTGACGTCACGTGAAAACTATCAATAAAAGAAACCTACACTGCATGAGAGTGTTTATGTCTCGTTCCTGACCGCATTACTGTCTTTACTGGATGTTTTTAGAGAATATTTGCATTTATTCACATGCGATTGGATTAGTTACTCATATGCTGGACTGTCATGATTTGCCTAGTGCAGGACGCGCATCAGAGGGGATTTAGAAGTGGGTATACGGAATGCCGACTGATAAAGAAGTGGGTATACGCCGTATACCTGCGTATACCCTCCACTACACCACTGCCCTTAGGTATCGAAATTTGGTACCGAACGACAAGACGTTTTTCGATACTCTGTGGTATCGAGGCGTGCCTAAAACGTATCGAACTCGATACCCAGCCCTACCCCCCTCCCCCCAGGGGGCCAAGAAACCGTAGTGGCGCCCCTGTACATAATACACTTGTGTTTGTCTGCAGCAGATGCAAGAGGTGAAAAGAATGCAAGCTGTTCTCTAAAGATATAAGACAGGAAGTCATTGAATGAGAAAAGTGAACCATAAGCAAACAATTATGCAAATGATATGTCATCAGCAGTGTTTCACTTCCACACAGACCAGACCACTGACCATAAGTGGACTTAGAAAACCACTTTCACACTAAATTAACCAAACTATGAAAGCACCGCTCCAATTACTAGCCCCTAAGAAAACCCTGTGATGACAACATGCTTATTTTCTATCCTGTGATTATCAGATGGTGACCATAATCAAAGGTGAAAGACATGCTGACAGGGGCTCTTTTCTCTGAGATTCAAACATCTTTTGGATCATGTATCACATTCTGTAAAATTTGAGACAAAAATACTCTCTTTGTTTTACAACAAAGGGATCAACTGTTACGATATGAAATGAGAGGATTTGTGGAATAATAAGAGATGTTTGGAAATTCTTCAAGGAGGAAATTTTGCAGTTTAAGACAGAATGCCTGGGAAAAGAAAATGCAGTGTCACCAAGGACAAAATATTTAATAATTAAACAAATAGTCAAGTCATCTTTCTTAATACAAATTTCTGGTGTTTTGCATTTTTTCCAATGAAAAGATCAATAATTTGCTGTCCCTCTGAAATGATTTGTCCTTTGCAATCTATTTTTCAGCCTCTCACCTCCAACTATCTGATTTCATTATGTTTTCATATTAATTTATTGTTTTAGCTGATGCATCTGCATGCATCTTTGTTGTCCCCATTTCTTTACACATTGTCTTTCCATCTAAAAGATTTTGTTACTTGACATTAATAACATGTTAGAGTTATTAAAATCCTGTAAAGATTATTAGTGAGTGCAGTGCTATAAAGCTCAAAATAAACTCAAAAATAAAAGGTCTATATTAAAATTATTAATTGTTTTAATTTATTAATAATAATAATAATTAATTAATTAATTAATCATCATGACATAATGCAAAAAATAATGGTCCTAAAACAATCAGCATTTTTTAATGCAACATATAATTCTTTATTTGTTATGATTGTTGAATTCACTTTTGAAGTAAACATGTAGAAGTAAACTACTTACTCGGCTACATGCAAACAAGTTACGTTATCTCCATTCTTAGTATTTTTGCTCATGAGAAAGTGTCCAGCTTTGCAGGCTTTAGTAACGCAATACTTGGGTTAATTCATAAAAGCCAACTACATATTTGTACAGATTATATGGGCAGCTGTGAATGCTTATCACCTGGCCTGTTTACATGTATTTCCTTTACCGCAACTACTATGCTTGCTTATTTATTTATTTAGTTAGTTAGTTAGTTAGTTTTAGTTTTATTTTACTTTACTTTACTTTGTCTTACTGCCAACCAAATTTGACATCTGTTTTTTTTTTTTTTTTTTATGATTTGTTCAAAAATGCTGGACAAACTCTTCCAAAGAGTTAAATGTGTAAACATTTTACTGGAGATTCATGACTTTGGCCAAGTTCTGATCTTAAGTGAATCAGTACATGCCTGAATGCTTTTACATTTTGCCACGAGTACTATACAGTTAAAAAGCGAAAACAAAAAATATTTCATCCAAAAACCCCCCTTCTCTCTTTCTGGCTCCTTAGATGAACTCATGTTGTGCTATTTTTTTTTTATAATAATCACAACCAACCATTGTGTTCACCTTAGGCAGTTGACTCACTGCCCACAAATATGTTTTTCATTTGCTAATTTAACTAAATGAAATGTTTAGCTTTGTGCTGACCAATGCTGGGAAGCCAGAATGTTCTTTTCTTGCCATCTATAAACAACTTTATTACATGCTGTTTGCCTCACAATTTTGTACACATAAAATCAGATTCTCGGCAACAATGTGTCACCACGCGTTACCATTAGGTTAACATCCTGAGCCTGGCTGACACATATTCGCACAGCAGGACGAGGAAGGTTTTACATGTTCAACACTGCGAGCCAATTCTAAAAGGTTTAGACAAGACCTCAACTCGCTTTCTGTACTTTTACTGTCTCCACTTTAACACTTTTTTTTATTTGCATTGGAAAAAAGAAGAATCCATGAAATAGTGTCAACAGTAAGTTTCTTGCACAGACCTTTCATTTTTTGGCACCAGAGTTGTGTGGTAAATTGTTTTGATGGCTCTTTTTATTTGGCTGTTGCAGAAAAACTCTGTTTGTAGTGTTTATTTTTGTGCTTTTTGGAGTTGCAAGTAATGCAAGTAAAACACTGTTCTAAAAGTCAGAATGAATCCATCATGAACACAGTCAAAACATTAGACAATCCAAAATCAACTATTTAAGGAGAAAAGACACCACAGATTCCTTGTGCACAAAGTTACAGTGCAATTTCAACAAATTGACATAAATAATAATAATAATAGTAAATTAAAAAAATACACTTTACAGGATGTAGGAAGTATAAATGTGGCAAAATAACAGCTCAATACAAGGACACAGTATTCAAAGAAATATATAATCAAAACAAAAAGAGGGGGGGGGGGGGGTCTTACTTGAGAATTTTGATTAAGAGTTTCCTGTAATAGAGCATCACTTGGGTCATATAATGGAATAAAAAGGCCAAGTATGTACCTAACATCTTCATATGATAGTGTTTTCAAATTTTACATAAATCCGCCATTCTTGAAAATAGGATTTGTTGTGTAGAAATGCGAATACAGGGTTCAGAAACATGGTGAAACCATATCTAGTTTAACAGAACAGTCATTTAAAAGGAAAGACTGGATGAATGGGACTTTTCTTCAGTATTGTGAACATGTTGGTTGGAATGCCATTGCCTTTTTGACAAGGAAAGCATTGAATTCTTGCCACATAGAGAGAATTGTTGTAAACCTCTAGATGGCATCCGTTTGCTGAATCACAGCTCACTTGCACAGTCAATGACTTGAGTAGTGCTGGAGGAACCAAGTGAGATGTTTCATGGATATTGCTATCTGTTAGCTCTGACCTTGTCAAATTTAATGGAGATTGCATAAAGCCAAACCATAATCCCTTTTCAAAATCACATTTTGGAAATGGAACCAACATAAAAGGACTTGCCCTGCTGTACAGCTGTAATTTTTCTCTCTATCATCTGATTCCTTAATTTCCTGCCACATTTGTCCATTTGAATTAGTGCCAACTGCTTTAAAACTTTCCTGAAGAATTTGTACATGGTGGACAATAACCAAAAAGAGCATATACATACATATGACGTAATGCATTTGCTGTTTTTTCTAACATTTCATTGCTCAGCAGTTGCTCTGTTTACAGATGTGTTTGGCTTCAGACTCTCATACTTTTGTTTGTAGACTTACCTTATCTTGGTATCTTGGCAAAGCTGAGAAGAATGAGACATTGTTGAGATCTTTTTATTTTTGTGCTTTTTGGAGTTGCAAGTAATTCAAGTAAAACACTGTTCTAAAAGTAAGAATGAATCCATCATGAACACAGTCAAAACATTAGACAATCCAAAATCAACTATTTAAGGAGAAAAGACACCACATATTCGTTATGCACAAAGTTACAGTGCAATTTCAACAAATTGGCATAAAAAAAAATAATAATAATAGTAAATAAAAAATCTTTCATTTCTGATTAAAGACTGTTCTCTTATCACTTTAACAGACTGATAATTTATTTTGCACTACACATTATATCTGCACAGTTTTGTTTATTTAACTGGTTTTAATCTCTTTTTTTTCTACAATGTCCTCATTTGTATATCTGTATAGTTTGTATGTACATATGTTTAAACTGTATTTATCTGTATTTGTACGTCTACTGTCAGTGTTTAATGTTAACTGTATGCACCAAGGGTCTGAGAGTAACGCAATTTCAATTCTCTGTATGTATGTGCTGTACATGTGGCAGAATTGACAATAAAGCAGACTTGACTTGACTTGACTTGACTTGAGATCTCTTCTGAAACTCTCCATTCGCTCTCTATTTAATATTTTTGCTGTCTAGAGGAAATTACCAAGATGTCAGGAAGATCTAGGCATAATTCCTGAATCGTTTGTGATGATGACTGTTTAGAAAATTGATTACTGTAATGAATTCAGCTCATGTGAACCTCACAGTTTTGGGCAGAATACTATAATACCTTAGATTTTTTAGTGGCTGTTCTTGTGGTTGTTCTTGTTTGGTCACGCTTTTGTCTGGGGCAACACATTCTCACTCCCAACTCGTCACATATTGACGCCTGGTCAGGACTCTTTGGCGTCACTTTTTGACGCACAGGGTACCCCGTTAGCGTCATTTTTTGACATGCAGGGTCCACCATTGCCTTAAATGAGAAACCCTTGGTGTCAGTATGCTGATGCAAAAGGCATTGGGAATTTTATCGTCATGATTAAATTATATATTGGGTAATAATATTGCCATTATTGCATATACAACCCAAATTCCGGAAATGTTGGGACATTTTTTAAATTTGAATAAAATGAAATCTAAAATAATTTTAAATCACATGAGCCAATATTTTATTCACAATAGAACATAGATAACATAAATGTTTAAACTGAGAAATTTGACAATTTTATGCACAAAATGAGCTCATTTCAAATTTGATGCCTGCTACAGGTCTCAAAATAGTTGGGATGGGGGCATGTTTACCATGGTGTAGCATCTCCTCTTTTTTTCAAAACAGTTTGAAGATGTCTGGGCATCGAGGTTATGAGTTTCTGGAGTTTTGGTGTTGGAATTTTGTCCCATTCTTGCCTGTTATGGGTTTCCAGCTGCTGAAGAGTTTGTGGTCGTCTTTGACATATTTTTCATTAAATGATACGCCAAATGTTCTCTATAGGTGAAAGATCTGGACTGCAGGCAGGCCAATTCAGCACCTGAACTCTTCTACTACAAAGCCATGCTGTTGTAATAGCTGCAGAATGTGGTTTTACATTGTCCTGCTGAAATAGACGTCATCTGGAGGGAGCATATGTTGCTCTAAAAGTTTCATATTCCTTTCAGCATTCTTAGTGCCTTCCAAAACATGCAAGCTGCCCATTACTGTTATGAATGAGCACAAGTAGGCAACAGGCAGCGGGTCCAAATGCAGTTTAAGGTCCTTTAATGTTAATCCACAGAGATATACGTCCAAAATACATGACAGAACCAAGAAAGGGTCACAAGAAACACAGGAGGTAACACGTATCATCAACTCACCCAGACATTAGCAAACCAGGGCTTAATATACACAAACACAGGACCAAACAGGAAATGGAACACAGCTGAACCAGGTAGACACTAATGAAAACACAGCATGATGGGAAATGGAGTCCATGACCAGAAAAACAGGCAGGAACACAAACCACAGGAACGCCCTCTAATGCCTCACAGTGGTGCAGGCAACTGGGCGTGACATAGCCCCCCCCCTCTAAGGGCGGATTCCAGATGCCCTACACTGTCAAAGTCCAGGAGGGCGGTGGTACAGAGGCGGACACAGGGGGAGGGAAGGAGGGCCAGGACCGTGGAAGAGGCACCAGAGGCAGAGGCAGGACAGAGGGTGAAGGCCACAGATGAGTCAGCTGAGCAGAGGGTCGAGACCAGATCAAAGCCAGAGGTGGAGCTGATTGAACTGAAGGCAGTGGCCACGGTGGAGTCAGCGGAACAGAGGGTAGAGACCAGAGTAAAGCCAGAGGTGGAGCTGATTGGACTGAAGGCGGTGGCCACGGTGGAGTCAGCGGAACAGAGGGTAGAGACCAAAGTAAAGCCAGAGGTGGAGCTGATTGGACTGAAGGCGGTGGCCACGGTGGAGTCAGCGGAACAGAGGGTAGAGACCAGAGTAAAGCCAGAGGTGGAGCTGATTGGACTGAAGGCGGTGGCCACGGTGGAGTCAGCGAAGCAGAGGGCAGAGACCAGATTGAGGCCAAAGGTGGAGCTAATAGAGCTGCTTGACCAGAAGGTGGCGCAGATGAGACAGATGGCGGTCTGGGCGGAGCTGGTGGAGCACATGGTGGCTTAGGTGGATCCGTCTGGATCGGCGGCCAGAGTGGAACTGGGTCTGGATTGGGTTCAGCAACCGGACTTGGTTCGGAAACAGAGGCTTGGACTGAACTTGGCTCAGGACCAGAAATTTGGACTGGACTTAGTTCCGGAATGGATTTTTGGACTGAACTAGGATTAGGACCAGAGACTTGAACTGGACTTGGTTCTAGAATGGATTCTCGGACTGGACTTGGCTCAGGAACAGAAACTTGAACTGGACTTGGCTCCGGAATGGATTCTTGAACTGGAATTGGTTCTGGAACGGATTCTTGAACTGGACTTGGCTCAGGACCAGAGACTTGAACTGGACTTGGTTCCGGAATGGATTCTTGGACTGGACTTGGCTCAGGAACAGAAACTTGAACTGGACTTGGCTCCGGAATGGATTCATGGACTGGACTTAGCTTAAGACCAAAGACTTGAACTGGACTTGGCTCCGGAGTGAGAGTACAGTGTACTGCCCAGACACACAACATAGCCACTGCCATGACTGGAAGCACTGCAGACAGAGGAACCACCTCTATAATCTCCACTGCTGAAGGCCTTGGGATGCCAGCTGCTCTCACCGACCTCAATGGTGGGTCCGCAAAACTGGAGCTAGCCTCAAACGCCCAGAGAAAGCCCTATTGTCTCCAAATACAACACTGCTGATGACAGGGAACTCTGGTTTGACGTCCATCACGACTGGAATCTCTGGAGTGTCGTCCATGGCGGCTGAAAACTTTGGTGTGGCTTTCATAATGGCTGGAGGCTTTGACGTGGCGAACCAGACAGGTGAAGTGGCAACTCTGGCTGATGAGGTGGCAGGTGAAGAAGCAGCTCTGGCAGGTGGTGGCTCCGGCTGTGGCCTGGCAGCTATCTTGGGTGCTGACTCTGGCTGTGACATGGCGGCCATCTTTGGAGCTGACCTTGATATGGCAGCCATTTTGAATGTTAACTCTGGCTGTGACATTGCGGCCATCTTTGGAGCTGACCTTGATATGGTGGCCATTTTGAATGTTGACTCTGGCTGTGACATTGCGGCCATCTTGAGTGCTGACTCTGACTGGAGCATGGCAGCCATCTTGGGAATTGGCTCTGGCTGTGGCCTGTCAGCTATCTTGGGTGCGGGCTCTGGCTGTGACATGGCGGCCATCTTGGGAGCTGACCTTGATATGGCGGCCATTTTGAATGTTGACTCTGGCTGTGACATTGCGGCCATCTTGAGTGCTGACTCTTACTGGAGCATGGCAGCCATCTTGGGAATTGGCTCTGGCTGTGGCCTGGCAGCTATCTTGGGTGCTGCCTCTGACTGGAGCATGGCAGTCATCTTGGGAATTGGCTCTGGCTGTGGCATGGGAGTGGTGATGAACACTGGACTTGCAATCATCAGTGTGTGGCATGGTGGCAATCCTGGTCGGCCGGACTCCGTGGCCGCTGGAGCCCACGGCCTACTGCCCCCCCGCAAAACATGTTTAGGGGAGACTTCCTCTTCCACTTCCCCCACAGTGAACTCAGATCCACAAAACAATAAAACAAAGTCAATATATTGCGCCAGGGACCAACCTGGATCCTCATCAGGCAAGTTGAGGCTGATATCCAGGTCAAGCCCACTCCAAAAACAGTCCCTCAGCAACGCATCGTCGCCAGGTACAAGGTGGCAATATGAAAGAAACTCCTCCACATAAGCCTCAATATTACGCCCATTTGATAAACGGAACAAAGTTTCTTTAAAGGGTCACAACGAGTACCTTGACGTGGGCGCATGATGAAAACTGCTGGATCCCTTGTTGTGGTGAGTTGTTCTGTTACGAATGAGCACAAGTAGGCAACAGGCAGCGGGTCCAAATGCAGTTTAAGGTCCTTTAATATTAATCCACAGAGATATACGTCCAAAATACATGACAGAACCAAGAAAGGGTCACAAGAAACACAGGAGGTAACACTTATCATCAACTCACCCAGACAATAGCAAACCAGGGCTTAATATACACAAACACAGGACCAAACAGGAAATGGAACACAGCTGAACCAGGTAGACACTAATGAAAACACAGCATGATGGAAAATGGAGTCCATGACCAGAACAACAGGCAGGAACACAGACCACAGGAACGCCCTCTAATGCCTCACAGTGGTGCAGGCAACTGGGCGTGACACATACCTTATGCACTTATGCCCCCCGCCTGCAAAGGGAGCCAAAGGCCTGGTATTTGCTGCTGTTATACAACCCCAAATCAGAAAAAGTTGGGACAGTATGGAAAACGCAAATAAAAAAAGAAAGTAGTGATTTTCTAAATTTACTTTGACTTGTATTTCATTGCAGACAATATGAACACAAAATATTTCATGTTTTGTCTGGTCAACTTCATGTCATTTGTAAATATACATCCTTTCCTGTCATTCAGACCTGCAACACATTCCAAAAAAAGTTGGGACAGTAAAGCATTTACCACTTTGTAATGTTGCCATTCCTTTTCACAACACTTAAAAGACGTTTAGGGACTGAAGACACCAAGTGATGAAGTGTTTCAGGTGTCATTTTGTCCCATTCTTCCTGCAAACAAGTCTTAAGGTGTGCAACAGTACGGGGTCTTCGTTGTCGCATTTTGCGCTTCAAAATGCACCACACATTCTCTATTGGAGACAGGTCGGGACTGCAGGCAGGCCAGTCAAGTACCCGTACCCTCTTCCTCCGCAGCCAGGACTTTGTAATGTGTGCAGAATGTGGTTTTGCATTGTCTTGTTGAAATATGCATGGACGTCCCTGGAAAAGATGTCTTCTTGAAGGCAGCATATTGTGCTCCAAAATCTCTATGTACTTTTCAGCATTAATGGTGCCATCACAGAAGTGCAAGTTACCTTTGCCAAGGGCACTGACACAACCCCATACATGACAGACCCTGGCTTTTGGACTTGTTGCTGGTAACAGTCTGGATGATCCTTTTCTTCTTTGGTCCGGAGCACACGGCGTCCATTCCTCCCAAAAAATACCTGAAATACTGATTCATCTGACGTTTCCACTGTGTGATGGTCCATCCCAGATGCCTCCGAGCCCAGAGAAGTCGACGGCGCTTCTGGACACTGTTAACATAGGGCTTCCTTTTGGCACAGTACAGTTTTAACTGGCATTTGTGGATGTAACTACGTATTGTGGTACTTGACAAAGGTTTGCCAAAGTAGTCCTGAGCCCATGTGGTGATATCGCTTATAGATGAATGACGATTCTTGATGCAGTGCCGCCTGAGGGATCGGAGATCACGGTTGTTCAGCTTAGGCTTGCACCCTTGTCCTTTACGCACTGAAATTCCTCCAGATTCCTTGAATCTTTTAATTATGTTATGCACTGTTGAAGGTGAAATATCCAAATCTCTTCCTATCTTTCTTTGAGGAACATTGTTTTTAAACATTTCAATAATTTTCTCACGTATTTGTTGGCAAACTGGCGATCCTCGGCCCATCTTTGCTCCTAAAGGACTAGACCTTTCTTGGATGCTGATTTTGTACCAAATCATAATTACAATCATCTGTTGACATCAACTGTTTCAAAACACATCATTATTTAACCAATTTACCTCATTACTAGCCCTAAATTGCTCCTGTTCCAACTTTTTTTGGAATGTGTTGCAGGTCTGAATGACAGGAAAGGATGTATATTTACAAATGATATGAAGTTGACCAGACAAAACATGAAATATTTTGTGTTCATATTGTCTGCAATGAAATACAAGTCAAAGTAAATTTAGAAATCACTACTTTCTTTTTTATTTGCGTTTTCCATACTGTCCCAACTTTTTCTGATTTGGGGTTGTACTTACAGGACGATCAAATCCTTGTTTAATATTGACCAAACATTTAATTCAAATATCCACTTAATCTTTAATTTTTGGCCACCTTTTGATATAGATGACACAGCCTCTATAATTTCTTCAACAAAAAAAACATCTCAAGGTTACGCATGTAACCCTAGTTCCTCGAGGGAACGAGACGCTGCGTCAAGATGCTACGGGAATGCCCCCAGCGTGACCGCGCTCTGAATCACATGTGTAATCTGTCCAAAGGATGGGTGAGACGTCACGGGCGGGTGACGTAATCGGCCAGGAAGCATAAAAGCACGTGCGGTGGAACCGGCGTCAGCTACAGGAATGAAGCAACCACTCTTGGAGTGGAGGCCTCTGCATGACGACTCTCTAAATCGAGAGGAGGCCTACTACACTCCGTACATTCGGCATCCTGTGAGGAGGTGCAGCTACCACTCACATAACTGCCCCAGCGGAGCTCTGGCGAGCGGAGGTCTCTAAAACTCTTTAAGCGAGAGGAGACCTGACGACACTCGCCAAACCAGTCGAGCTCTTGGAGTGGAGGCCTCTGCATACCGACTCTCTAAATCGAAGAGGAGGTCTACTACGCTCCACACGCTGGACATCCTGTAAGGAGACTCACCTAGAGCCTACCACTCTCATAACTGTCCTAGCGGAGCTCTGGCGAGCGGAGGTCTCAATAACTCTCAGTAGCTTGAGGAGACCTGCGAAACTCGCCGACTCTGGCGAGCGGAGGCCTCTAAAACTCTCTGAGCGAGAGGAGGCCTGACGACACTCGTTGAAGAGTCGAGCTCTTGGAGTGGAGGCCTCTGCATGACGACTCTCTAAATCGAGAGGAGGCCTACTACACTCCGTACATTCGGCATCCTGTGAGGAGGTGCAGCTACCACTCACATAACTGCCCCAGTGGAGCTCTGGCGAGCGGAGGTCTCTAAAACTCTCTAAGCGAGAGGAGACCTGACGACATTCGCCAAAACAGTCGAGCTCTCGGAGCGGAGACCTCTGCATACCGACTCTCTAAATCGAGAGGAGGTCTACTACGCTCCACACACTGGACATCCTGTAAGGAGACTCACCTATAGCTTACCACTCACATGACTGTCCTAGCGGAGCTCTGGTGAGCGGAGGCCGCTAAAACTCTCCGCAGCGAGAGGAGGCCTACAACGCCTGCAGTGACCGTTTTGAGGGGAAGAACCCAATATTGGTATGCTTTGCCCCCAAAGCAAACCTCCCCCCAAACTGGTCTCTGGTATACTTAGAGCTGCTAGTTCGGTACCCTGAGTACTAGCTGCTCTAGAGACCCCCGAAAGGGTGGCGAGCATCTCAGCCCTGTTACGTTTCCAGGCGGAAGATATTGAGATGTGTGCTCGCTGGAGATCACTGCGCCCTGAAACACTGTGTGTGGCAGGGTTGGCAGACCGATCTCCTGAGGGCACTGAGGAGAGACGGGCACCGTGTACCGCGGTGTATACCGCTCTTCCCCAGAGGGGCCGGATCACTGAAGTCCTGGGCTTTAGGCAGCAGGACGTTTTAGCCGAAGATTATCCAGCGAGAATAACGGTCTGCATATCCGCCTTCTGCTAGAAGCCTCTAGCCCGGGAGCGTCACTTTGACTCCAGCATTCTGGGGAGTACGAAAAGTTTTTTTTTTTTTTGGGCTGCTGCGTTAGAATGACCGTAATGCGCGCATCGCCTCGGCAACGCGCAACAGCGCACTCTCACCCAAGGGGGAAGAACCGCAGCGTGGGCTTCCAGCCCCGAGCAAGAGCGCTAGATCTGGGGAATGCAGGTGGAGATAGGGCGAGCCCGTCTCCAACCCGTCCGCCAGATCCATTTGCGATGACCCGTGATCTCAGTCGCCACCGTGCCTCAGCAACAGCGGGACCGGAACCGCGAGATCATACGGCGGGGAGGAGCACAATCAGCCCCATTTATCTTCTTAGGGCTGACAGCGCGAACTCCGTTCTCTTGTTCATAACATGCTTGCCCCCGAGAGCGAGCATACGCAGTGACAAATGCCTCACAAAGCGGGCAGTCAGCTCCCTCGAGAGCTGACTCTGCTTGCTCTGCTCTCAAGCAGACAACACACAGACTGTGTGTATCCCCAGCAGAGAAATTTGTTTGCAGGGAGGAACACACAGTCTGTAATGCGATCTGTTCTCGCCCAAGTGCTTAGTTTTCTCTGCACTTATAGACATTGTGGAGCTTATTTCAAGTGATTGTGTAGGGACAAACAACACTAAATAAGACTCACAACACAGATCGACAGACACACACACAGAGTAGCGGTTGCTGAATGACACACAGCACAGCACGGTTCCACAGCACGTGCTTTTATGCTTCCTGGCCGATTACGTCACCCGCCCGTGACGTCTCGCCCATCTTTTGGACAGATTACACATGTGATTCAGAGCGCGGTCACGCTGGGGGCGTTCCCGTAGCGTCTCGACGCAGCTCGAGTTCCTGAAGAGGAACATGTGGACATTACAACCCTTACAAAAATTAACCATGGTTTTATCGTAGTAAAACTGCTCAATTTTCTTTTTTTTGTGATTTCTGAATGCTTGAGACTATAAAATCAATCAGACTATTAATAAAATCATAGCCATAGGTAACTGTCTAGAGCTGCGATTGTAATTTGTAAATAATACAATTTAATTACAATTTATTTATTTAATTACTTACTTGTATATTTTATTAAAGTTCTATTTTGACCCCTATAGTAGGTAGTTGTGTGTTTTTTTTTACTTCCATAATATTTGAGGAGGGGGCACAACAATACAGTTCTGCTTAGGGCACCCATTTGGCCAGCAGCGGCCCTATATATATATATATATATATATATATATATATATACTGTATATATATATGTATTACAAATGCATGCAAACCATGAAATTAAGACAAACAACAGAAAACAATAGTGAAAAGTAATAGTGAGAATTTGTCTCTAAACTAAAGTATTTACAACAGCTGCTTTTAAAGTTCTAAAAACATTGATTTATGAAGGATGCTAAGCACATTCAGCATATGTGAGACATGCATGATGAATACCGACTCTGGACATAACATTTCACTGCTCAATGATTGCTCTTTCATAGCTCAGGAGACTTACTTCAAATCTTAGTTCTTTCTTTCTTAAGATTCCTTAAAGATGATCTTTGAAATACAGTGAAGAGCTATAAAATGATGTGTGCATAGCATAGCTTGGATTATGGGAGATATGTTTGAGTTCATAGTGAGATTCTTGGACTTTTGATTGCAGGCATTGTTATCTTGGCAAATTTGAGCACAATATGAGGCAATGTTGAGATCTCTTATGAAACTATAAATGAGACAAGTGAGATTGCTTAATCAAAAGCCTCCATTTTCTCTCTATTTAATCTATTTGCTGTCTAGGAGAGACAGCTGAGATATCAGGGAGATCTAATTTCTGAATGTCTTATGATAATGATTGTTTAGGCAATTGTTATACCTTTGGGTGATGCAGTTACCGCAATGAAATCAGGTCAAGTGGTTTCTCTTTCATAAGTCAGGAGACCTTCTATCATTACGATTCCTTAGGGAACGACTGAGATATCAGTGATTTGTGATTCAAATTCATCTGTGATTCAATTTGGGATAATGATTGGCAATTCTGAGCACAATATGAGGCATTGTTGAGAACTCTTATGAAACTATAAAGGAGACATGAGCAAAAGTCTCCATTTGCTCTCTACTTAATCGCATTGCTGTCTAAGAGCACGGATTGAGATATCAGGGAGATCACATTCCTGAACAATCAATGTTTAGACAATCGTATGTTGTCATATGAAGCTCACATTTTAAGGGCAGGATACTATAACGTCTCACTTTTTTAGTGGCAGCTTTTGCGGTTATTCTTTTGGTAATCATTGTCATATTTGCTACCAACTCCAGTGCTTTACAACAGCTGCAATTCCGAAGTTTCATGCATAATGACGTAACGCACTTGTCTCATGTAGACTGGCGACGGCGCTTCGTGCTGCAGCGGGATTTCGCAGTCGCAAGACCACACATGTTGGTCTGAGTTTCTTAATTTGGGTGAGCTGGCATTCCTGTTCATCCGGCAGCCTGGAAGAAGCACGCTTCTTCCAAATCCGCTAATTAACGACGAGAAGGGTGTCAGAGTGTGAGTATCTCTCACTGTTCCTCGCCGCAGACACATAATGAGAGTGTGCAGGATGGGTGGGGGGAAATGCGGAGGGAACCAGCCGCCACATGCCAATGATGTCATCTCACAGCTCCACTGTCAGACGGCGCGCTGTAGGACATTCGATCTTTGATTCTCATCTCCATTTCAGCCTCCCGTCACAGCAGGTTTCTTATCGGGAATCCGTCACTGTCCGACACCTCCTGCTCCCTGTCTCCCTCGCTGAGGGTCGAGCCTTTGCTCCGCGGAGGGCTATCCTTTTGTTTACATAACAATTCCGACGTCGCCTTTGAGCAGAGCGCCGTCCCAGAATGCCGATGCTAGTCGATAAGCCAGCTTGTCTGAAGCGAGATTCAATTAAAAGGAGATAAAAGGGTGTCCTTCAGGATGAGTGGAGATAACGAATTGGAGAGCCTCAGCTGACTTGCTTTGTTTGCTTAATTAAGGATGACCTCATCGCTAAAAATGGCTCCAGCTTCCCCTGGCATCACGAGCGGAGCCATCAGCAGATTGGAGTACAGGCAGCAAGCCAAGTCTGGCTTCTTTATTCAACACACACACACACACATATTCGCCCGCACATACTCGCAAAACACTCGTGGTAATGCAAAGGTGAGACTGAATGCATTTTGATGCAGTTTCACAAGGCACAGATAATTAACATGTCACACATATTAACACACGAACAGTCGTATCTAATTCTGGAAAACATTTTTATTGTCATTTCGCCTGTTAGGCCAAACAAAGGTTGACGTCATATTTTATCTTCCTACAGTTGGTTGTCAAATTAAGTCACTGTGTTTGGTACTTGAATTCAGGAGAGCTGATGCCACAGTGATATGATGACTGATCATGTGGTGGCCAATTAGCTCATCTGGCATTTAGGTCTAAAAGTGCAAGGTTTCTAAAGGGCAAACACAATCAGACCAATTTAAGCCACTGAACTGCATGGAATTTTCTCTCATTATCTAGTTATAGAACGCTGTTTGCTAGAGCAGAGCTTCCCAAAGTGTCAGCTGCAGGTATTGCAGGAGGTCATGGCCTAGGCTAAATCATTCAAATTGCATTGATGTCTGGTTTGAATGTTTGTTTGTTTGTTTTTCTCATAATATCACTTTGAAATATATCAATACTAACATTTTATTTTCATTATAGTGAGGTGAGATACCTTTCTTATTTCTAATTATATTGCATTAGCTATTTATAACAATTTAGCAATGAGTCATAAAACCCGGAAACGAGTTGCATTTTTGAACTTACAGGTCCATCGTCCTGAAGTCAGTTTTTTTTATTTTATTTTTTTTATGGGTTTTTGGTTAAATGTCTGATACAAGGTCTGTGTTTAACACAAGCTCAATATATTTTCATGATTTATTCTTTATTTATTAATTTTTTTCTAAAGATTTATTTAAGGCATTTTCACCTTCAGAGATGATGGGGGGGGGCTTGGGCAAAGGTCCTCGAACTCAGGACACCCGTAGCACAACGGCGCTGTATGTCGGCATGCTGCCCACAAGGCTATTGGCGCTGACATTTCACAAAATACATGACATAAAATACATCAGTGAAACCCTCTAAAAATTTGTATGATTTTTTTTTTTTTAAAGGTGGTTGCTAACAAGTAGCTAAATGGGGACTGCCGGGGACATTAAACATTGACTATGTTTACATGCGCACGAATAATGCGATTATTTCCAATAATCAGATTAAGGACTTAATCGCATCATGATGTTTACATGTCAAGAGCAAAGCTCTTCACTCCCGTTTACATGCAATTTCCATTATTCTTATTATTCGCTAAGGATTGTGGTTATTTTTTTACTGCCATTATTCACATACCCCACTGCACAGCACAAATGATGGACTCCGAAAGAGCAGCTGTGTTACTGGCCGATGTTTTAATTTATTTACGTCTAATCCAAAACACTTTTGTATATGTTACGGAAGGAACAGAGGAAGCGTTCAGATCCATCTGCAGGTTTTTATTCAAAGGTGTGGTCAGAAACAAGCATGGGTCAAACATTGGCAAACGGGTATATAAATGGCAAGACAAAGAGTATTCCTAGGACAAGCATGGGTCTTCGATCGGCGAACAGTATCCAACAGGGCAAGGCAAAGATAGATAATCCAGGTAACGTTAAACAGCAATAATCCAGGCAGGGGGAAAACATAATCCGAAACAGGCAAGGCAAGACTAAGATTATGAAATCTACAATAGGCTTCGTAAGGTAGCTATCAGCTAGAGTAGCGATATGTGCTTACAATACTCAGCGATGACAGAGAGGAAGTCCAAGGCTTATAAAGCGTGTCTGATGAGATCAGCTGTGTAATCAATGCAATGGGAGATTGGTGACAGCTGTGTGTGTCGTCAGTGCAATGGATGATGGGAATTGTAGTCCGATGGTGAAATGCAACAGTAGTGTAGTGCAAGAGTCCATGTGGTGAGCGAGTGACCTCTGTTGGCAAGTTAACGGAAGTTCATAGACCAGATTCATGACAGTATGGTTGTATTCCATGCTTTTTTGGCGCCATATAAATGTGATGACAATTCGTTTGCCTACGCTGCAATCATGTTCTACTCGCTGTGTCTGGATGAGGGTAAGGAACAGAGACTGGTGGCAGCTAGTTGTGTTTTCCCCAGAAATGTGATGCTTTCTTCCCCTCCATCTTTTCTAACGTATAATTACAGATGTGTGTCACGTCATTCATGTATGTCACAAGCACATGCACACTTTGGTTAGAGCGGCAATACTACGATTAAGGTGTTTACATGCCTGTATATTTCGATTAAAATCGGCGTACTCCACTTATGTTAATACGATTATGCTTGCTGCAATTATGAGCTTAATCACATTATTTAAATCGAAGTATTGCGTTTACATGAGGTAAAATTTTATCGCAATATTGCCAAAATCTCATTATAATCGCATTAAGAGGGTGCATGTAAACGCACTCACTGTCACGTCAAACAGGGAAACTCCTTAGTTGCTAGTCACTTTCACAGCCTTGTTGATTTTATAATTGCACTTTTGAAAACTTTGACTAACTCAAACTTTCCAAATGTGGATTTTAAATAAAGACAGGTCAAGTCATTGTGTAGACTGTTTGTAGCCTACATTTATCTTTTTACTTCTGGTGATTGTTTTTAGGCTTCAAAATATTTGTGTAGATTTAAACAAAACTTGTACGAATCATAAACTTTTGTTGGTCACAGAACTTATCTTCTGCAGTAATCCAAAAGCCAATGAAGAAAAAAAAAAAAAAATGTACTGTATACTGACATGATGATAATTTTCTCTGATAATATTTTAGTGATCAGTTTGTGTGTTTTCTATCAGCTTTTTAGAATCAGAACTAGCTATCCCAGATTTGTGAACAAATCACTCTTTTTATCTAATTAGTCAAAAGAGTTGTTTGTGATTCAGTTTGATTCATTAGGACAGTTCACTCATGCACTGAATTGTTTGCAGTGAATTCTCACATTGAAGTTGTGATGGGACAAAAAAAAAAAACTGAATTATGTGGATATTTACCTACAATCCATTGTAAGAAACAAAACTTGCAGAAGTCTTCTATCATTTCTCAAAGATAAAGCAGCTCTGTATTGCTTATGAATGACTCTGTACTGCAGATAAAGATTGATCAAATCAATTCAAATCAAAAATAAAATACAATACAATACAATAAAATAAAATAAAATATGGCCTTTTTTGTTTGGCTTCTGTACCCCAGACCTGATAAAAAGGCTGGGAACGCCCCCAGCATCAACTTCGCCAAAAATCAAATTTCTGATTGCATCACTTGCATACTGTATATCTTTAGAACATCCTGAAATCTCTACCAAGACAATGATTCTGATGCCATTTAGCACAGTTTATCTACTGTACATGGAAAGGGAGTTTCAGTCCTTGTGGCCTTGAAGGCAAAATACAGAAACATGTTGAGCGTTGAATCCGATCTCTGTCTTAAATTGACATATATGCAGTACAGCCAGACATCAAATCTTTAAGGGGCCAATCACACAGAATGAAGGGCGCTTTTGCTGACTTTTGCTTACACCTCTGAAGATCAAGAGGCTCTGTGCTAGAGTTTACACCAGAGCTTATACAAGCTGGCTCTCATTTATTTGAAGAGAAGAGTCTCTACATTAATGAAAGCTAAACTTGCTTTCATGTTTTGCATTGCCTTGTTTTGCATTGTTTTGTCCTGACTTGTCTAGCCTTGTGTTGTTTTATCTTGTCCATTTGTTTTGTTGTTTTGTCTTGTTTTGTTTTATGGCTTTGACAGGGCCTTATCTTTGCAGGGTTATTCTCTTTTATTCTTAAGGATGAAGTACAAGAATGGGACACATTCATTTTCAAAATTCCTTCTCGTTCCTCTCCAGGGAGGGTTTAATCAATGCTTCTATATCAAGCGCACTGGCTCAAATCTCATGGTTAGGGCCATTATACAGACTGTGTCTCTACTAATAAATTGAATAGACATAGTGATGTCAGATTAGCAAATGACCCATTAAAATGCAGAGCTGTCTCTCTCTCTCTCTCTCTCTCTCTCTCTCTCTCTCTCTCTCTCTCTCTTTATATATAACAGTCTCTTGGACATAAAAAGGGCATCCTGCACTTTCTGACTTTATCAGACTTGTCTCTAATTAGCAGGTTGACTAATGGAATCCAAATCTTTATTACCCTTTCAGAAATATATTTTATCAGACTGTTGATTTTACAGTACACAAACACAGATATAATGGTAATAATGAAGAGAAATGCATAAGTGCTGTTCCTAGATAATCATTACAACATGAAATCAGGATTGTGTGGCTTAATGTGTAATACTCTTTATAAAGTGCATTATATGGCTTCGTAAATACCATCATAATTTCTCAAGTATTTACTTAGATTTACATTTAATTCATAACATACAATTTTCAACAAAAGTACAAATTTTAAGTAAATTTCCTCTATGATTTAGAGTCCATATATTCAATATTTTAAAAACAAAAATAGTCATATGCATCCATACAGTAAATACATAAATGCATATTAATATGTTCTATTAATCTAGTCTAGATGTTAAAGAATACTATCTGCCCAATGCACTTTTAATAGAAAGCTTTATTTAAAGCTGCAGTCCATAACTTTTTTTGGTTCAAAATGATCCAAAATAAATGTTTGGGCAAGTACATAACAAACCAGCGTTCAAACCTATCTCCTTACCTTAGCCCGATTCACAACGGTAAAGAGTCCTGGTTAGTAGGCTATATCACATGTGAGGATGCTGCAGGTGGCGGATCATTAATAGCCTTTTCTCATAGCAGCGGGAATAAAGATGATAATTCCGCAAGTAACTGCATTCCAGATTTCAAACAGAGATGCTGACAAAGAGGTAAATACAACCCGAATTCCGGAAATGTTGGGACATTTTTTAAATTTGAATAAAATGAAAACTAAAAGAATTTCAAATCACATGAGCCAATATTTTATTAACAATAGAACATAGATAACATAACAAATGTTTAAACTGAGAAATTTTACAATTTTATGCACAAAATTAGCTAATTTCAAATTTGATGCCTGATACAGGTCTCAAAATATTTTTTGCACACGCTCCATTAACTCAGGATCAAGCCTGAGTTGACAGAGAAAGTTGATGATCAGCTTCATGGTACCAACAAAGCCAGATTGATTATTGATTAATGAGCGCGTGCACATGAATGTGTGACATCAGCGGCGAACAGCCAATCACAACACCGAGTAAGTGTGACTCACTTCTCGCGAGAGAGCCAGCGAGATTCAAAACTCTTTTATTAAAGGTTAAGAGATGAAAGAATATGAGGAATTTAAACACATTTCCACTGAAGTACTTGTCCATGAAAGAGGACAAATAAAGGAAATTATCTTGCTCTATAAGTGCAGTCACATGTGAAACTTTTGAAGTTAGTTTATATAGTTGATAATATATAGCTTTTTTTTTTTTTTTTAGTTTATTTACAGGGGCAATGCACATTAATAAACATAACTGTAAACGTGCCAGAATAAGCCCAAAAGGCTATTTTTCATCTGTAGACCCTTGACAGAATGTTAAAAGGTCACCCTATAGCGATAGAGACTCGAACATGTAAGGTCACATGTAACCATGTTTTAAAGTGTTATCTATTGATTCTACCACTTATTTATATTACATATGATCTGTATATATTAATATTCATTTAAAATAAATGCTTTATAATAATTGTTAAACTAAAAGTGCTTGTGTGTAATGGAGTAATAATAATATAAATCATATTATAATTATATAAATCATATGTAAATTGTAATTATCATTAAAGCCAGACAATTTTGTTATATATATATATATTTTAAGTTACTTCATAGTGAGCTTTCATTTGTAGGAAGAGAGACTGGGGGAGTGACTTGTTTTGTGTCGGACATGTGACATTTTGCTCACATCTGATTGGTCCAATTTCAGTTTGAGATTTCTAACTCAGAACATAACCTGCCCCTGAGCAGGTTAGCTGTGGAGTGTGAATTACTATGGCGATGAACGCAGCTAAAAGCCAAGCTACTTTCATGGTACCTAAAACCCAGGATTGGTGCAAACTAAACTGAAACGTACCTGGCTAACCAGCTAAACCGGCTTCATAGTACAGGCCCCAGGGGCCTGTACCATGATGGTAGATGAACAAATTCAGAGTTATAGGATAAGTTTTGAGTTGACAAAACCAAACCACTCCAATCTGGGTTTGTTGGTACCATGAAGCTGATCATCAACTTTCTCTATCAACTCAGGCTTGATCCTGAGTTAATGGAGCGTGTGCACATGAATGTGTGACATTACCGGCGAACAGCCAATCACAACACAGAGCAAGTGTGATTCACTTCTCGCGAGAGAGCCAACGAGATTCAAAACTCTTTTGTTAAAGGTTAAGAGATTAAAGAATATGAGGAATTTAAACGCATTTCCACTGAAGTACTTGTCCATGAAAGAGGACAAATAAAGGAAATTATCTTGCTCTATCAGTGCAGTCACAAGTGAAACTTGTGAAGTTACTTTATATAGTTGATAATATATAGTGATAGAGACTCGAACATGTAAGGTCACATGTAGCCATTTTTAAAGTGTTATCTATTGATTCTACCACTTATTTATATTTCATATGACCTGTATCTAAATGCTTTATAATAATTGTTAAACTAAAAGTGCTTGTGTGTAATGGAGTAATAATAATATAAATAATATTATAATTATATAAATCATATGTAAATTCTAATTATCATTAAAGCCAGACAATTTTGTTGTATTTTTTTTTTTTTTTAAGGTACTTCATAGTGACGTTTAATTTGTAGGATGAGAGACTGGGGGAGTGACTTTGTTTGTGTCAGACATGTGTCACTTTGCTCACATCTGATTGGTCCAATTTCAGTTTGAGATCTCTAACCCAGAACATAACCTGCCCCGGAGCAGGTTAGCTGTGGAGTGTAAGTTACTATGCCACTTTCATGGAACCTAAAACCCAGGATTGGTGCAAATTAAACTGAAACTTACCTGGCTAGCCAGCTAAACTGGCTTCATGGTACAGGCCCCTGGTCCATCAGGCTCACAAAGCTCGATATAAATGTTATCTGGCAACGCAGAGTTTGATCCAGAGTTTGTGATTAACTTTGGAGTGCATGCACCTGAAAGTGTGACACATGCAGCAAACAGCCAATCACACAAAATGTGGCGAGCATCAGCAGAGCAAATTATTTAAACTGCATTCATTTAGAGCGAGATATATGGGGGAGTGGCTTCATTCCATCAGATATATATCACTTTGCTCACAGCTGATTGGTCAAGTATGGGTTTGCGATCTCTAAACCAGAATAAAACCTGCTCCGGAGCAGGCTGGCTGTGTAAGATAAGTTACCATGGTGACGAAACCCACTCAAAACCAACCCACCTTCTTGAGCCCGAAAACTCAGAGTTTGCTCAAACTAAATGCGAGCTTACCTGGGTAAAAACCAAAACCGGCTTTGTGCAACAGGCCTCTGGAAGTTCTCATCAAATGGAGATAACCAGGTTGAACTGATGCTAGAGAGAGTGGAGGCAGTTTAACAAGACTATAGCAGGCAACTTTGACAACTCTAATCATAAAATGCTGTTTTTGTGCCCTATAGCACAGTGTTTATGTTCAGACAGTGATTTATGGTTGATCTGCAGTGCAGCTCCCTGTAGACGTTGTGGCATATTGTCTGATTGCTTGTGCTCTTTGGAAGGCAAGGCAAGGCAAGGCAAGTTTATTTATATAGCACATTTCATACACAGTGGTAATTCAAAGTGCTTTACATAAAAGGAAGTGAAATAATCATTCACAGCAATAAAAACAAGGAATTAAAAATAATAAAACAAGGAATTTTAAAATGATATAGAAATTGATTTAAAATGAAATTTAAAACAGTTAAATAGAAAAGGATTATACATAAAATACAATGCAGTCAGTTCGGACGTAGCACAGTGCTCATTCAACAAATGCACAGCTAAATAGATGAGTTTTGAGACTGGATTTAAATGTGGCTAATGTTTTAGCACATCTGATCTCTTCTGGAAGCTGGTTCCAACTGCGGGCGGCATAATAGCTAAAAGCGGACTCCCCTTGTTTTGTGTGAACCCTTGGTATTTCTAACTGACTCGATCCTAATGATCTGAGTGGTCTGTTAGGTTTATATTCAGTGAGCATATCTGCAATATATTTAGGTCCTAGACCATTGAGTGACATATAAACGAGTAAAAGTACTTTAAAATCAATCCTAAATGTAACTGGAAGCCAGTGTAAGGACCTGAGGACTGGTGTGATATGCTCAGATTTTCTGGTTCTAGTCAGAATCCTGGCAGCAGCGTTCTGGATGAGCTGCAGCTGTCTAATGGTCTTCTTGGAATGCTAAAAGACAAGCATCACTATTGCCCTTGCTCATAGAGTAAAGGTTTAAGCACAATACTATCAATACTACGTCCATATATGTTTGGTACTACATTTGGCATCGGCAAAATATTTTTGCAAATTTTTAAAAACTCCCCTAGTTATGCTTGGAGATTTCAACATCCACATAGATAAACCTCAGGCTGCAGTCTTCCACACTCTGCTTGCCTCTTTTGATCTCAAGAGAGTGTTAACTACGGCTTCTCACATCAGGTAACCAACTGGACATTATTTACACACGACACTACTCCACTGATCATGTGCTGGTTACTCCACTGCACACCTCGGATCACTTCCTCCTCACTCTTAACCTCAACATGGTTCCTGACACAACACATACCCCTCCACATGTCATCTTTCGACGCAACCTATGCTCACTCTCACCCTCCCGGCTATCTGCTATGGTTTCATTTTCGCTTCCTCCCCCTAAACAGTTAGTATCTCTTGATGCTAACAGTGCTACTGATACTTTCTGCTCCACTCTTAAATCTTGTTTAGGCACTGTCTGCCTCTTGTCTTCCAGGCCAGCCCGTACCACCCCTTCTGCCCCTTGGCTGTCTGATGTTCTCTGCGAACATCGTCCTAAGCTCAGGGCTGCTGAAAGGGTGTGGCACAAATCCAAAAAATCCTACTGACCTTAATGTGTATCAGTCACTCCTCTCTTCCTTCTCTGCTAAAGTCTCCACTGCTAAAAGAACATACTATCATAACAAAATTAACAATTCGTCTAACTCTCGCATGCTCTTTAAAACATTTTCCTCCCTCCTTTGTCCTCCTCCTCCCCCTCCTTCGTCAACTCTAACAGCTGACGACTTCGCCACGTTCTTCATTAATAAAAGTAAAACCATCAGTGCACAATTTTCCACACCACAATCTGTCAAGCACATCTTACCAGCAAACATACACTCGCTCACATCCTTCTCTTCACTCTCTGAGGCAGAAGTCTCCAAACTCATCCTTTCTAATCATCCTACTACTTGTCCGCTTGATCCTATTCCATCTCATCTCCTTCAAGCCATTTCTCCTGCAGTTGTACCTGCACTCACTCACATCATTAACACATCCCTTCACACTGGTGTTTTTCCCTCAGCATTTAGACAGGCTCGTATAATCCCACTACTTAAGAAACCCACCCTTAACCCATCCCTTTTAGAGAACTACATACCGGTTTCCCTTCTTCCTTTCATTGCTAAAACACTTGAACGAGCTGTGTTCAACCAAGTCTCTGCCTTTCTCACACAGAACAACCTCCGCTTAGCTGAGCGCATCTCTGGGTCTGCCCTCCCCTCTCTGCAGGACATCTACCTCAAACGCTGCAAAAGCAGAGCTGCAAAAATAATCAAGGACTCAAATCACCCCGGTAACCGTCTTTTTACTCTGCTGCCATCTGGCAAGCGCTTCAGGAGCATGATGGCAAAAACTGAGAGATTGAGGAGGAGCTTCTTCCCTCAGGCCATCAGGCTCCTAAACTCAGTCTCATAACATCTACAGGACTCAATTTAATAAACTGTAAAAACATTCATTATTCTCCATCATCCGCATTGCTGCTATGTGTACATACCCGGTACAACCTGTTTTGCACATTCCTCTTGCACATCCCTGTTTATTGCACATTTTATTTTATTTCATTGCACATTCTACTCCTTATTTTTTTATCTTACTCTTACCTATATTTATATATATTCTCTTGTGTTATGTTTCATTTTTTTTTTTTTTTTTTTGCACTGTCCATTGAGCGGACCTGTCCTGACCTACATTTCACTACTGATTATACCCTGTATGATTGTGTATGTGACAAATAATAAAGAACCTTGAACCTTGAAAGCAACCAGTCTGGTTTCAGAAGTGGACATTCGACTGAGACTGCCTTGCTCTCAGTTGTTGAAGCCCTAAGACTTGCAAGAGCGGATTCCAAATCTTCAATACTTATCTTGCTGGATCTGTCCACTGCTTTTGACAAGGTTAACCACCAGATCCTCCTGTCAACACTATTGGTAAAGGCATCTCAGGAACCGCACTCCAGTGGTTTGAGTCTTACCTCACAGATAGGTCCTTCAATGTATCTTGGAGAGGTGAGGTATCTAAGTCGCAACATCCAACTACTGGGGTGCCTCAGGGCTCAGTTCTTGGACCACTTCTCTTCTCTGTCTATATGATATGAAACATGGCTTTTCATATCACTGCTATGCTGATGACACTCAACTCTACCTCTCATTCCATCCTGATGATCTGACGATAGCTGCCTGCATCTCAGCTTGTCGAACATTTCTTGCTGGATGAAGGACCATCACCTCGTGGTGACTCAACCTTGCCAAGACAGAACTGCTTGTGGTTCCAGCAAACCCATCGTTTCATCACAATTTCACCATCCAGTTAGGTACATCAACCATAACTCCTTCAAAAATAGCCAGAAACCTTGGCGTTATGATTGATTAACAATTTGTCTAGCTGATCTTCACGAGTCAAGTCATGTCTCAGCTGACTTTCTCAGACCACATTGCTAAAACTGCCCGGTCCTGCAGATTTTCTTTATTCAACATCAAGAAGATCAGACCCTTTCTTTCGGAAAACATGCTTCCTAACTCCTTGTTCAAGCTCTTGTTCTGTCCAGGCTGGACTATTGCAATGCTCTCTTGGCAGGTCTTCCAGCCAGTTCTATCAAACCTTTACAATTAATCCAGAACGCGGCAGCAAGATACATTTTTAATGAGCCAAAAAGAATGCATGTCACACCTCTGTTTATCAATTTGCACTGGCTACCAATAGCTGCTCACATAAAATTAAAGGTATTAATGTATACCTTGCCTGTTTTCATTCTAGTCTGTGTATCTTGGTTTAACCCTTTGCCTTGCTGTTTCGGATTGTGTTTGCCCCTGCCTGGATTATTGCTCGCGTACCTGGATTATCTCTCTTTGCCTTGCCCTGTTGGATAGTGTTCTGAAGGCCACTGTCAAAGAAACCTGGGCTTCCATACCACCTCAGCAGTGCCACAAACTGATCACCTCCATGCCATGCCGAATTGAGGCAGTAATTAAAGCAAAAGGAGCCCCTACTAAGTATTGAGTACATATACAGTAAATTAACATACTTTCCAGAAGGCCAACAATTCATAAAAATGTTTTTTTTTTATTGTTCTTATGAAGTATTCTAATTTGTTGAGATAGTGAATTGGTGGGTTTTTGTTAAATGTGAGCCTAAATCATCACAATTAAAAGAACCAAAGATTTAAACTACTTCAGTCTGTGTGCATTGAATTTATTTAATACACAAGTTTCACAATTTGAGTTAAATTACTGAAATAAATGAACTTTTCCACGACATTCTAATTTATTGAGATGCACCTGTATATTGTTAGGTTCACTGGGTTGGTGTACTGTTTTCTTGTTTGTTTTTACTTGATAGCTTCACCCAGAACCTGTCTCTCTTGCATGATTGAAAAAAAAAGAGACTAGGTTCTTCCTTTAGGTGGGGGAGTGTTACGGCTTATGCCTTGAGGGTGTATCCTCCTTCGTATGACGTCATGTCTCTTGTAATCTCTCTCTCTCGGAGTCTGATTGTTTACGTCCGCCTTTGCGCACCTGCGTCTGATGGCATGAGTGCTGATAACCTATATTAAGGACGCTGAAGTGGAGCATGGCAGGAAGGGCAGGAGAGCCACCAGCAAACAAGACTTATTATCCTTATTCTTTATTTTGGTTGATTACTTTTTTGTTGCCTTTATATTTTGGAGATGTTCCATGGCTTGGTTGTATTCATTCTCTTTCAATAGATGCTTTAGGAACCTTTTATTTTATTTTGTTTTCTTTCTTGTTTTGATACGTGTTTCCTTTATGTCATGTTTTGTCTTATCTAAATAAATGTTTTTGCATGATATCTTGGTTTCACGTGTCCACCTTTATGCTGCGTTCCCCTTCCTGGTAAACTTAAACAGGGGTTCGTAACAAGATGGATCCGCACGCCTCACGCTTCTGTCACTCTGTTACACTTACATTCTGCAAATGAATGTCGCTTTATTGTGCCATCCCAAAGAGGCACAAAATCACTTTCATGGACTTTTAAATTAAATGTCAGGTGGAATGACCTGCCCAACTCAATCCGAGCAGCTGAGTCCTTAGCCATCTTCAAGAATTGGCTAAAACACATCTCTTCCAACTTTATTTAACCCTCTAACTCTAGCACTCTCAATTCTAATTCTATTATTAAAAAAATAAAATAAAAAAATACTAACACTAGCTTTTCTAATCTTTTTGTATTTTATCTATTTGTTTTCTTTTTATTTATTATACAATTAACAAAAGCAAAAAAGGCCTCTAACACTAGGCCTCTAACACTCTTTTTCTATTATATCTGTCTTCTTTTTATTTATTATTTAATAATAAAAAAAACATTGCTATGTGTACTGCGTTAAGCTAACTGAGACTTTTTATAGCACTTACATATCATTGCTCTTTTGTTGATTTTGATTGCTTCCATTGTCCTCATTTGTAAGTCGCTTTGGATAAAAGTGTCTGCTAAATGACTTAATGTAAATGTAATGTAAATTAAGTGTCCCCAACTAAGCAAGCCAGTGGCGACAGTGGCAGGGAACCAAAACTCCATCGGTGACAGAATGGTGAAAAAAGAGACCCCCGAAGGGGCGGCGAGCCTCTCAGTTCCACTACGTTTCCGGGTGGAAGAGACTGAGAGAAGCGCTCGCTGGAGACCGCTGCTAGACTAGACTGATAGAACCAGAGCCTGCTCAGGTAGGACCCAATGAGACACGCTTGGCAGGGGCCAAGAGACTGGCCTCTGGTGTACTTAGAGCGGCTAGTTCGGTGCCAAGAAGAGGAGGACCGGCAGGAGACGGCCGATCTAGCTGCTCTAGAGACCCCCGAAGGGGTGGCAAGCCTCTCAGCTCTGCTAAGTTTCCGGGTGGAAGAGACCGAGAGAAGCACTTGCTGGAGACCGCCGCACCCTGGAACACTAGCAGGGTTGGCTGACAGATCTCCTGAGGGCACTGAGGAGAGACGGGCATCGTGTAATGCAGTGTACACCGCTCTTCCCCAGAGGGGCCGGCCGTCAGAAGTCCTGGGCCATAGGCAGCAGGACGTTTTAGCCAAAGACTATCCAGCGAGAATGACGGTCCGCAGATCCGCCTTCTGCTAGAAGCCTTCGGCCTGGGAGCACCACTCTGACTCCAAAATTCTAGGGAGTACGAGAAGTGACGATCCCTGAACTTCTCATAGTCAGATGAAATACATAATTTAATTCCTTATAATTAAATGTAGCCAAACAACCAGATAAGTAAACAGGGGAGCGGAACATTTGCAGCGGGGAAAAGCACAATCTGCCCCTTTATTTTCTCTAGAGCTGACTGCGCGAGCTCCGCTCCCCAGAAATGCTGCTCATAATGATATTAGTTCACAATATGCTTGTGCAAACAATGCTTGTGCAACTGCTTTACGAAAGCTCATCGACGTCCTCCATGTCCACCTCCTCGGAGGAAGACAGGCAGAGCATCAAGCCCTCTCTCCAGGGGGAAGAAACCGCGGTGCGGGCTTCCGATCCCAGAGAGCGGGCGCTGGATCTGGTGGGAAAGGAAGAAGATAGGGGCTCGCCCGTCTCTATTCCCCCCACCTGATCCATCTGCGATTCCCACGAGCACAGCAGCCGCTCCACTTCGGCGAAAGCGGGGCCGGCACCGCGAGGAATGCTGGTGAAGCCTCCCTCCTCAAAGAGAGCCCTCCAAGAGTAAAGCATACGCAGTGACAAACGCTCGCAAAGCGACTCTGCATGCTCTGCTCTCAAGCAGACAACACACAAACTGTGTGTATCCCCACCCGTAATGTAGCGCGGGCAGAGAAGAACACACAGCCTGAGATGCTGCCCGCCCTTGCCTATGTTTGTCTTCACTCGTATAAGGTTAAATAAGGAGTGATAATGGACAGACAACACCAAATAAGACTGACACACAGAGCGCTTGCTGAATGACAGAAAGCTGACGCCGGTTTCACCGCAAGTGCTTTTAAGCTTCCTGGTCGCTACGTCACCCCACCCATGACATCTCGCCCATCCATTGGATTGATTACACATGTGATTCAGAGCGTGGACATGCTGAAGGCGTTCCCATAGCGTTTTCCGACGCAGCTCGAGTTCCTGAAGGGGAACCTCTGTTTACGTAACAGATATGGGTGTCATGCCATAACATTTTTAATACGACTGACTTTATATTTAATGTGAATATCAAAAACATTGTAAGTTAGGCTACTTATCATAACACTTTCATTGTACAGAGAGAGAGCAAAGAACATTAACATTATCAAAGAACATTTTCTCTGACAGTCTAGAGTTCAAGCACTCTCAAAAACTCCCATTAAAATCACTGAAGCTGTTTACACTGTGAAATGAATATCTTACTTACAGATTCATACACACATTTGCACTTTGTTGTTTAACGAGAGAATTCGCCAAAAAGAGGTATTCAGTCAGAGAGTGAGTGAATAAAACCCTGGCATTTTAGCGATGACTCATCTGAACGTCTCTGATTGGCCATTGGATTCGTAAGCTCAACAGAATCGTGTGTGATTGGTCATAATGCAGCGCTGTACAAATGCGTCTGTATCTGGCTCAGCGCCAGCAAGCAAATGCAGATTTGAATTTAGCAGCTGATGATATGACGCGCTGAACGATTTAATCACGCTGGTGTGATTGTATCAAATATAGAAAATATTATTCGGCTGTTTTTTGTCTTTTGGAAGCTGCATTCAAAATCCAATTGGCTCAAAAATCTGAGGGGGCACGTGTCCCCTCACTTTGAATGGGCATGATGCCTCTGGAACAGGGTACCCCTTTAACGTGCAGGGTCCTCCATTGCTTTAAATAAGAAACCCTTGGCGTCAATATGCCGACGCGAAAGGTACTGGGAATTTTATCGTTGTGATTAAATTATATATTGGGTAATAATATTGCCATTATTGCATATATGTTGGGGTGTGACTTTTCAATGTAAACAGTCACAACGGTTTTATTTATATTACTCCATTTACACATTTATGAGCAAGTAACCCAACCCCTGCCCCTAAACCTATCATTCGTCAATAAAACACAAGATACAACTACTATCACCATTTATTTGAAAAGTATTAATATTCCAAGTCCGAGGAAAAAATATTGATTTGTGAGAGGAATAGACGCGATCGCCGTCTCCGTCCGCCGTAAAGCTCATCATGTGTGCAAATTCAAAAAATGCCGCCAGAAGAAGTCTTATGTCAGCCTTGGTTGTGAAATGCTATTGGCTCTTGTGTGTCTCGTGACCGATTGCGTCATGCTATGGGATAGGAGCATTTTTTTTTATGAGATGTGAGCGCGTTAACGGAGCGGGATTATTTTCAGCTATTAAAACCTCATGTTTTACTCTCTTCTTCGCATAAAGACATCGTATGGCTCCAGAAGGACTTGTAATGCAACACGACTTGTTTATAATGCTTTTATACTGCTTGTTTATGGTCAGTTTTTGCAATAAATACCTATGACTGCACTTATATTTGCCTATGACATGTTTTATATTGTTCAGAAGTGGGTAGGTTTATGGTAGGGCTGGGGTTAGGTGCTCCAATGAAAGTATAAATTTATATAAAATTATTTCTATTTTAAGATTAAAATTAAGACAAACAACTGAAAACAACGGAGGACCTTGCATGTCGAAAAGTGATGCTAAAGGGGTACCTTGAGCATCAAAACAAAGCCAAAGGGGTCCTGACCAAGTGTCAATATCGTCACCTTGGAATTATAAGGTTCTATCTGCATTCTGAGTGGTTTTGAGATATTGAGCTTCAAAGTTTTTGCATTCCATATAGCAAAAATTATATGGGGAACAAGTCTCTTTCCTACATGAAAATGACAGAGACCCTAAATATATTCTAAATGTACAATATCAAAATCCTCTCAAATTTTTAAATGGGGATTTTTGGAACAGGTCAAATGCAGATAGAACCTTCTAATTCTAAAAAGTAATTTTCCGCTTGGAATTATAAGGTTCTATATTGCAAAACATTAATTGAAGCAACAATTTTCAAGAAATACAAATAGTTTATTTTTTTTTACTTTCTTTTAAAACAAAATTAGTTTTGTAACAATGTGTCAACATGTATGAGAAAGGTAAATTTAATGCTTTCTTTATCACATTTATTCCATATTGTAGGAGAAATAAAGTTTTTTTTTTTCTTGGTTAAGTTAGGCACAAAGGGCAATACTAAATATTTTGTTCAGTGCTAATGTTAATTTTAGCTAGGATTATAGTGGGTAATTAAACACATTATTGAGGGAAAAGTTAAGGCAGCTAATGTTACTCTACTCCATCTGACCAGGACTTTATTCCACAAAAAGCGGTACAGGGAAAATGGCATTCGTTGTAATTAAGACTCCATCATTTAAATTGTTGAGTATTTGATTTTTAAGGCTTAATGTTGTCAAATTTAAGACATTTTAAGAGTTTAAACTGCATGAATATTTCGCCAATCATTACATATTCGGGTCTTTAGCGACCCAGACTTATATCCAGCACGGCTGCAATAGCAAAGTCTCCTGATATTTTAAGAACATAAAATTTAAAAAAGAATAAAATAAGCATACTTCCTTACCTTTTGAATCTTAGAAGGGTTCGATTTGAGCAGATGATTTTACCATCACTGCCATCGTCAGAGCGCATTTCCCCAGTATTCAACATCTGGCTCATATTCACGATCTCAATATATTCTCAAAACATTTTGATCGCTATTCACCACATCCACCATCAAACGACAGTGACACTTATATTTCATTATGTACAGTAATTGCTCTGCAGTAAAGCCATTCAAGCCAGTTAAATTTTTGCAGATGATTATTTGTATTATGCATGTGCGTTTTAAACAGTGCCACTATGTGGAATAAAGGTGAATTGCACTTATTGATTATGCAGACACGTAATTATTGTTGTTTAATGTTTAATCTTTCCTGCTGTTATGGAGCAGTCCAGCGACATGACAAATAACGCTGATCCTGATTGGTCCTCTTGTGTGCATTCGAAGTGCTGATTGGCTGATTCACAGATAGAACCTTATAGAACCAAGTTAGAGTTCGACATTGTAGATAGTTTTGTTTTCTAAATAAAAAGTCCTAAAATGTACATAACTTAAAAAAACATCACATAATGTAAATAAGTTATCACAGAATAAGAATATGTGAATAACTCAATTTTGACAAAAAATGTCAGATAGAACTTATAATTCCAAGGCGACAAGTTAAAAACAACCCAACTTGGGTTATTTGGCAACCCAGTGATGGGTAAATACTGGACTGAACACATGCTGGGTTATTTTGACCCAGCTGGTTGGGTTAAACGTTTTTACCCACCATGCTGGGTTGTTTAATTTATTGTTTAAAAAATATTATATTGCTGGCTTAAAATGGGCTGGAAATTTAAAATAATACACAGAATTAATATAGGCAACAGCAATAATCAAAAGATGAACATTTATTATTAAGCAAGAACACCCATGGACAAAATACAAGACAAATTGAATTTATTTGGGTGAATACAGCATAGTTTACAATATTACATACATTCGTTTAACAAGCATTTTAGAAATAAAAAATGCATATACTGTAGATGTAGCATTTTAATTTGTGTATTCAACCGTTCTCTGTAATCGCTTTTTACCGAAATAGTGCTAATTCACATGCCGGTGTGTCGCCAAAATCTGAGCTGGTGAAGGGCTGCTGTTCGCAACTTTAGATCGTGGCCTCGCGTTTCACTCGTAGCTGAGAGATGGCGTGACTGACTCCAAAACTTGCCCAAAAACAAACAGTACTGAAATTAGAGAACATATTTTAACATCAAATTAAATTACACTCAGTATTATAACAAATAAAATCCATGTATGTTATGCAAGGCAAAGGCGTATCCGGCACGAAACGACTGCAGATGACGCAGCTGAATGACATCTCGTCCTTATGTTGCGTTGCGTAAAATAATATAATTTTCACCACAATAAAGACTTTATAAATTAAATAAAATGTATGCAGACATTTATTTCCCTGAAAGAGTGCACCAAATCGGCAGTGGCGCTGAGAACCGCTCTCTCCTGTGGACTTAAAAAAAAGCCCATGCTCTCAGAGGCTGCGTTGTTGAGAAGTTTCACCGGAGACGAGCTCAACCCAGCGGTTAGGTAGAAAAAAAGAACCCAGCGTTAAAATAACCCAATAAAATGACCCAACAAGCTGAACCCAGCGATTTGGTTAAAAAAAATAAATAACCCAGCACCTGGGTAAAAATATTAAAAATAACCCAATAAAATGACCCAACAGGCTGAACCCAGCATTTGGGTTAAGAAATAACCTAGCATTTTTTTGAGTGTGGCATAGCAGAGTAATTCAGCATTATGGTGTCATACAAAACACTGCAAAGCTTTTACAGCAGGAGGAAGATGCATGAGCCCAGATGATGGCTTGAATAACTCCCATCATGTGCTGGCATGGATAAATGAGAAAAACTCTTGTCCTAGCCTCTCTCCTTCAGTTCAGAATGATTTGCTTCCTCCCTGCCTTCTCAAGCAAGAGGTCACCTAACATCTGCGACAAGGTTTTAATCACTGTGTTAACTCAACATCACGCAATATGTTTCTCCAGTAATATAATGTCTCTGCTAATCTCAACCGGCTGTTCACAGTTCCTGTTTATATCGACAGAGCTGTCTGATAGGTACCAGGCATTTAAAATAATCCTGGAAGATCGCAGGTACTCCCTGATGCTGCAGAGAGACCTCACATGCTATAACGGTGCAGTTCACGCCTTTCTTTTCATTGTGCATTTCTTCTGACCTCCATCTTTTTTGGATCCAAACCAACTGAGGTTGGCACTACCATTGTACTTTTTACATTGTGAAGCACACAGAGTGTGCATAACCAATGTTGCAATCATGTTTGCATTGGTTTTGTTAGGAAACACCCAGAAAAACTGTCAAACTGTAATTCCTCAACACAAGTCTTGAGTCAACTGCTTTGCTCAAACCACATTTATACTCTCAAGGCCTGAAATCAACTAAACTCTTACTTCTTTTAACACAGCACATAACTTAAAGAGTAAATTAAAGAGTAGCTATTTTACTTAATACTGAAAACACAGATACTCTAAAAAAGGGTTTCAAACACTTGGTTTATAATATCATGTGTTAAGCATCAGTTTTGTCTCAGTTATGAGTCTCTCAGTTGGGTGGATCCCATTGTGATTGAACCCAAATGTCTAGTGAATACAAAACAACCAAAGCATTTACAGTTTCAAGTGTTTGTCAAGACCAGTGTGCCAGCAACTATGGCAATAGACTATGAACTGTCATTGAGATCAGAATTGTAAGTATAAACTCGTATTTCTGGGGGGGGGGGGGGAGGGGGGGGGGACGGACGGAAACTTCATGAGATGTTAATTCAAAATTGTGAGACACAAACTCTGAATTCTGATAAAAAAAATTAAAATCTAAATTGTGAGAAATGCAGCCAGAAATGTGCATTATAAACTTGCATTTTTTTTTAAATAAAAACAAAATTGTCTCACACAAGTCTTAATTGTGAGACTTGAGCTTAAAATTGTGTGATATAAACTTAGAATTTTAAGAAATACAGTCAGAACTGACTCTTCACAGGGAACTTTGATTGACAGGCGATCTGACCTATGATAATGCTGAATCTGACATTTTTGTCCGACAAACAAACCAAACAGGAGAGTAGATTAACATTAGTGGACTTGAACTTGAAAAAATGGTGCGTATTGACATCTTTCTGCAACAGTTGAAACAAGATACCTTCTAATGTTCATTCATGTTTATTTCATGCTAAAACTTAGTAAAGAGGAAGAGATGATCAGTTCATGTGCCGTTTAAACTGAGGCGCTACATCGATCTGTCACGGCACAGTAAAGAGCCACAAAACGGTATTTGTTGTATGAATTTCTTTTAAAAAATGACACATTTGTAAAGCTGAGACTTTGTTTGATGCCTTACGTAACCTGCTCTGTCTTTTCTGTTGACGCATTGTCAGTGTGCTCTTTGCCTCCGCGATGTATTTTTCACTGCGTGGGAACATGATGTGTGGTGTGCTTGTCGTACATTTGCAACAGTAACGAAGGGGATCAATTGTGAAATAAAAAGTTTTTGTTATCAACATTTTTATTTATTTTCACACACAACATCACAACACAATATCCATTCAAAACAAACAAAACACAACAAACATATACTCCCTATTCAAAAAGTCCAATCAAAAGGGAGAAAGAGAGAAAAAATATATTCATGTATAATCATGTACAGTTATGTTCAAAATAATAGCAGTCCAATATCACTAACCAGAACAATCACTGTTTTTGGCAGAAATTATATTTCTACATGGCAAATATTTTACTAGTAGGTGTGGTAGAGTAATAGAAAACCAACAGACCCAACAGTCATGACATGCATGCTGTTGATTCTGTGCAACTAAATCATTAATTGAAAAGGGCGTGTTCAAAATAATAGCAGTGTGGAGTTTAATTAGAGAGGTAAACCATTCTGTGAAAAAACTGGTGTCAAACAAGTGGCCCTTATTTAAGGACGAAGGCAGCAAATGTTGTACTGTGCATTTCTCTCTGAAAATCTGAGTAAAATGGGTAATTCCAGACATTGTTCAAAAGAATAGCGTACTTTGATTAAAAAGTTGATTAGAGAGGGGAAAACATTTAAAGAAGTGCAGAAAATGATAGGCTGCTCTGCTAAAATTATATCAAATGCTTTAAAATGGCAAACAAAACCAGAAAGATGAGGAAGAAAACGGAAAACTACCATTCAAATGGATCGAAGAATAGCCAAAATGGCAAAGACTCAGCCAATGATCAGCTCCAGGGTGATCAAAGAAAGTCTAAAGTTACCTGTGAGTACTGTAACAATTAGAAGACGCCTATGAGAAGCCAAGCTATCGGCAAGAAGCCCCCGCAAAGTCCCACTGTTGAAAAAATGAAGAGGTTACAATTTGGCAAAGAACACATTGACTGGCCTAAAGAGAAATGGCGCAATATTTTGTGGACTGATGAAGCAAGATTGTTCTTTTTGGGTCTAGGGGCCGCAGACAGTTTGTCAGACGACCCCCAAACACTGAACTCAAGCCACAGTACACTGTGAAGACAGTGAAGCATGGTGGCACAAGCATCATGATATGGGAATGTTTCTCATACTACATGTTGGGCCTATTTATCGCATTCCAGGGATCATGGATCAGTTTAAGTACATTAAAATACTTAAAGAGGTTATGTTGCCTTATGCCGAAGAGGAAACGCCCTGGAAATGGGTGTTTCAACAAGACAACGACCCCAAACACACCAGTAAGTGAGCAGCATCTTGGTTCCAGACCAACAAGATTAATGTTATGGAGTGGCCAGCCCAATCTCCAGACCTTAATCCAATAGAAAACTTGTGGGGTGACATCAAAAATGCTGTTTCTGAGGCAAAACCAAGAAATACAGAGGAATTGTGCTATGTAGTGCAATCGTCCTGGGCTGGAATACCGGTTCACATGTGCCAGACTCCATGCAACACAGATGTGAAGCAGTTCTCAGAAACCGTGGCTATACAACTAAATGTTAGTTCAGTCATTCACAAGAAAGCTAAATCTTCGAGCATTTTTCAGTTTAAACAGTAAATGTTTGACTTTGTAAAGAAAAATGCAGACACTGCTATTTTTTTGAACAGCCTAATATTCCTTTTTCTTCACTTTCTGTAAAGTAATAACAAATTTGCAAAAATTTTCTTCATGTTTTGATTTAGAATAGAATGTGCAATGTTCCCAATGCATTTGTGTGTATTGAAGTAAAAGTTATTATAAGGATTTTGAGCTTTACTTGCTTTTTTAAACACACTGCTATTATTTTGAACATAACTGTATATTAGAGGAAAAACACTGCCAAGCATCAATAGTGGAAGGCTTGGCCCCATTAATTTGCGCTGTTGTACATTCACAAGTTACTATTTGCAGGAGGATATGGATCCAATATGTTTTTCCACACATGTGTGGCATAAATCAGTTCTGTATTATTGTCTTCTTCGCTGCCGTAAAACCAGCAAACAACATTCTCTTTTGTATTACGCTTATACAGAGACCAGAATCATCATTAAGAAGACACAACCTTGGGTTAGCAAACCAATCAATTTGTAGTAAGGAGGATAAAACCAGGTTTACATGTGTCCAAAGATTAATGACGATGGGACATTCCCAAAACATATGAAGAAGAGTAACTGATGATGCAGTGTTACATATATGGCATTTAAAATTTGGTTGTAGTTTCATTTTGAATCTTTTGTAAGGAGTTATGTATGCTCTATGAATGACTTTGAAGTGAATAAGATGATGAGCCAAGTTTTTAGATGTTAAGCTGAGGTTAGACCACACTCTCTCCCAGTCGACAGATAAATTAAGGTCAGATAATTCCCTATTCCAAATAGTTTTAATAGAAAGAGGTTTTGTAATGCAATCAATAATCTTATTATATATCAAAGAAACAGATGGCCGACCAGCAGATGGTGCAATCCAATCCCGCATAGGATGAGAGGAAATGGGAAAAGTCCACGGAACCCCATACGCTTTGAGAGCAGAACGTAATTGAAGAAAGACAAAATATGCGGATGCTGGTAAACAAAATTTGGTTCTTAATGTCTGAAATAAACAGAGGCCCTGGTTATCATATATATCACCGCACGTGTTTACCCCTAAAGAAGACCAAGAGGGTTGGACAAATGGATGATTTCCGCATACAAAATTAAGATTGTGCCATAAAGGTGTACTGTTACAATATTTGAAGGGTCCTCCTATCCGACGTTCAACCGTTTTCCAGATTTTAATAGAGTGAGCCACAACCGGACCAAATTTACAATTATCACCTTTTTTTCCTGTGCCAGTAAATAAAATATATTGAAGTCTATTTGGTTTAACCTTGTCAGCTTCAATCACCCTCCATGAAACTGTAGATTGAGGATCAACCCAATTATGAAGAGCCTTAAGCTGGAACGACCAATAATACAGTTCAAAATTTGGTACAGCCATTCCTCCTGCGCTATTAGGATGTTGTAATGTGGTACGTTTAATTCTGGGGCATTTATCATTCCAGATAAACTTAGAAATTATGGAGTTGAGCTCCTTAAAGTAACCTGGAGGGGGAGAAAGTGGTAGCATAGAGAAAAAAAAATGTAATCGAGGTAACAAATTCATCTTAACAGTGGAGATTATTCCTTGGAGAGAGACTTTAAGATTCTTCCATCTTTGAATGTCCTTTTTGACCTTAACTAAAATATTATTAAAATTGTCTCTGGCAATCTTATGAATGTTTTTATATATGGTAATGCCCAACTAGGTGAAAGATTCCTTAATAGGGATAAATGAGGGAATAGAAGAATTAACTTCAACATTGTTAATTGGTATTAAAGCAGATTTGCTCCAATTTATTTTATATCCTGATAAGCTACTAAAATGATCAAATTCCTTAATTATACTAGAGACTGAAACATCAAAGTGGTCTAAATATAGAATAATATAATCAGCGTATATTGAAATTCTACGATTATGTTAACGAATCTTAATCGATACTTCGGATTTCCCGATGGCTTGTGCTAAGGGTTCAAGAGATAGACAAAACAATAAGGGGGAAAGCGGACATGCCTGCCTCGTTCCCCGCTGTAAAGGGAACGGGGGGGAAATAATATTACCAGTTATGACTGATGCTGCAGGTGAGTGGTATAATGTCTTAATCATAGAAATGAAGTGTTCACCGAAGCCGAAACATTGCAGAACTGCCCACATATAATTCCACTCTAGCCTGTCAAAGGCTTTTTCTGCATCAAGTGAAAAAACCACACAAGGGGTCGAGTGGGAGTCCGCAATGTCAAGAATATAAAAGAGTCGACACATATTGTCAGACGCATTGCGCCCCTTGATGAAACCGGTTTGGTCCTCCTTGATCAAGCTATGAATTACCTTTTCCATACGAGAAGCAAAAACTTTAGCATAGATTTTTAGATCACATGGGATAAGCGAAATTGGTCTGTAGCTGGAACAATCTAATGGATTTTTCCCTTTTTTAAGAAGTAATGAAATCAATGAAGTTTTTTGATCCCTATGAAATACCCCATGTTCAATTGCAAAATTAAATGAATTAAGCATAAGTGTCCCTACCAAATCCAAAATTTCTTAATATGATTCAGGGGGGAGACCATCTAGACCCGGCGATTTGCCCTTTTGAAGACTTTTTAGAGAAACGTGGAGCTCCACCATACTTAATGGGGCCTCCAAAGATTCTTTATCCATCTGTGAGATCCGAGGCAATTCCAATTTATCTAAATATTGCTTACAAATTGGTTCATCAAAATCTGTTTCGGCTTTATACAGATTTGTGTAAAAACCTTTAAATATGTCATTAATTGCCACAGGGTTCGTGGTGACCTGATCATCCGATGATTTTATTGTGCTAATATTTGCCTTAGACTCGCATTCTTTCAGCCTAAGGGCCAATAAGTGACTAGGTCTCTCTGATTCGAAATAATATTTTTGCGGGGATCACGTGACCCTTTGACAGCGATGCAGGCTTAGTCTTTCGCTCTGCTCACTTTGCCACATATTTTACGATCCTGTCAGTAAAACTTAAACCACTTTGCATTGGACCCATCATGAGTGCTAAGGCAGACAAAGGGGATCGGAAAAGAGAGATTGAGCAATCGCCAATGAAGAAAAAATTCAGAGATTCAGCCATCTCCAGAGAAGACCTCGATGAGGCTATTGCTAACCGCATTGAACTAGCATTTGAAGAGCAGCAAAGCACTTTGAATTCGGTTGTGAATTCGGCAGTAAGAGATGCAGTGGACTCGGTGCAGATTCCAGCATTGCGCGAACTGCGTGAGGACATACAAGCGACCACCAAGTCTGTTAAAGAGCTAAGAGAGGAATTTGAGGCCATAGCTACCGAGACGAAGCAGACACGTGACCGCGTTGATTCTGTTCAGGCAGCGGCGCATGAAGATAAGAGGACAGTCACGAACTTAAAGGATCAGCTGGAGCGACTCACCGAGAAGATGACAGATATGGAGGACAGGTGCAGAAGGAACAACGTAAGACTGGTGGGGCTGCCAGAAGGTATGGAGGGTCCCGACGCAGCTGGAGGGGCCGTGACATTGAGATTGATCGGGCGCATCGCGTGTATGACGGAGGGAGGGGCTCCGATCGGCCGCGCACTCTCATCTTCCGTGTACTAAGATGGCATGATAGATCGGAAATCCTGAAAGGTGCCAGGCAGGCTTATCTGGTGAAATGCGCACAGAACAATGTCACACTGCTATTTTTTCCCGACTTTAGTCCAGCTACAGCGATCAGGAGAAAGGCATTTAGTCCGGTTTTGAAGAAGATGACAGCGCTTTGTCTCCAGCCCTTACTCATCTATCCGGCGGTAATTAAACTACGGCACAAGGGTGAGCAGAGGAGCTTCGATTCTCTTCAGAAAGCGGAGGATTTTGTCAGCTCCCTGTCTCAGCGGAGAACGTATGCCGCAGCTCTGCGGGGGGACGACGGGGGAGCAGCGGCCGCTGTTTCTCCAGCCCGGCTGAAGGGGCTTGAGGGCCGGGATGGACATGGTCCTAGCTGCCCAGGAGGGGGTGATGGCAGGATGAACATGGACGCTTGCTAAACCTATTTTTTGCTTTTTCTTCTCTCCTCTCTTCTACTGGGATATTGTCCCTATATATCCGGTACAACGATCTCCTTGCTGGTAAGACTGACACTCCTTTTTTTTCTTTTTTGGATGGGATTAATGGAGAGTAGGTTTAATTATTATTATTTTATTTTTTTTGGCTGTGTGAGCCTTTCGGGAGACATGTCTTGCGTTGGAGTGGATCGGTCACGAACCATCACTATTTTTTGTTGCTCAGTCAGACCTATGTTCTCGGTAATGTGCGGTCTGAGTTGTTCCTTGTTTATGGTTGTCAGTTGTTCATGTTTTTATGTTGTTAGATTTTTCATCTAGGAGGTTTGGTATCTAAAATGCACATCAGCGTTTACATGTTATTTACAGAATGGAAGTGCTCTGGTTTTTTTTATTTATTGAATACAATCTTGGGATTATGAATATTCAATGCATACTCTAAATATTTTATCACTGAATGTGAATGGTTTAAATTCTGCTGTTAAACGAACCCGTGTGTTAGAATATTTACACCGTAAATCTATCTCCTGTGCCCTAATTCAAGAGACACATTTAAAACAATCTGACGTGGCACGTTTCCAGAATAAGTATTACAAATTAATAGCTTTTTCCTGCGCTCAAAATAAAACTAAGGGGGTGCTTATCCTTGTTAACCAGAAGTTAAATTTAACGATTGTACACCTTGGTAGTGATGAGAAGGGTAGATTTGTTTTTATCCGATGCAAAATATATAAAAATAGGTTAGCATTGGTCTCTATTTATGGTCCGAATGAGACAGACAGTGCATTCCTTACACAGATTTCCAAAACTCTACTTGAGGAGATTGATTGCCCTCTAGTGGTGGGTGGTGATTTTAATGCTGTCATAAATCCTGCTTTAGATAAATCTCAATCTGATACAACAGCCAATCCATCCTCTAAATTTCTGAATAAATTTATCACTGAGCTTAACTTAATCGATCTTTGGAGAATTCAGAATACTAAAGCTAAGGACTTCACTTTTTTTCTAATAGACACAAGACTTTCTCTAGGATAGACTACATATTTCTCAGCCCATCTTTAATTTCGTCTAATTCCTCCATCTCTATATTACCAATTTTATTATTTGATCATTCTGCTGTGTTGTGCAGTGTTCCTCTTTCCGATGTTAAAGCCCAGTCCCCTAGATGGTGCTTTAACATATCATTATTAAGTAATCAGACTTTCATTACTTCTCTAAAATAATATATTAAGGAATTTCTTGAAATTAATATGCTCTCTGATGTGGATCCTCAAATACTGTGGGAAACGACTAAGTGTGCTATACGAGGTTTCTGTATATCTTTCTCTTCTACTCTTGCCAAAGCGAAAACTCACCAATTTACACAATTAGAAAATACATTCCAAACATTACAAAACCTACAAAACCAACATTTTACTGAGCAACAGGCTACACAGCTGTCCTCTTTAAAAGAAGAATATGATTTACTTTCACACTCAAAGGCGGAATTTATTTTACATAGGACTATTCAATTCAATTCAAGTTTATTTGTATAGCGCTTTTTACGATACAATCGTTGCAAAGCGCTTTACAGGAAATTAAGTTTCTACAATATATTTATACATTGTAGAAACTTAATATATTAACTTATGGCAAAATTTGTTAATTCTGCATTTTGTTGGGGGATCAGAGGTTGGCATCCTCTGAGGTCCTCCGAGGGGTCGGCATCATCTCTTCTCAGGTGTTTGGTCATCTCAGATCATTTAAGGGCTGGATCCAGACTGAAGCTTGTGTAACTCCTAGTTACCACGGGATGTTAATGCCGTGGCAGAAACAGAGAAACAAAGAGACATAATTAGCGTAGCTGTTGTTCCATTCAAGCAAAAATTATTTGTTCAACCCAAGCTAAAGAATAATAATGTGCGTTTTGATCAGATATAACTGCAGTACAAGATTATGAGATGCATTATATGAATGCATTATGTGAATGCTTGGCTAAAGAGATGTGTCTTTAATCTAGATTTAAACAGAGAGAGTGTGTGTCTGAACCCCGAACGTTATCAGGAAGGCTATTCCAGAGTTTGGGAGCCAAATATGAAAAAGCTCTACCTCCTTTAGTGGACTTTGCTATTCTAGGTACTACCAAGAGTCCAGAGTTTTGCGACCTTAGGGAGCGTGATGGATTGTAGTGAGATAGAAGACTAGTTAGGTACGCAGGAGCTAAACCATTTAGGGCCTTATAGGCAAGTAATAATATTTTGTAACTGATACGGTACTTAATAGGTAGCCAGTGCAGAGACTGTAAAATTGGGGTAATATGATCATATTTTCTTGACCTGGTAAGGACTCTAGCCGCTGCATTTTGGACTACCTGTAGCTTGTTTATTGAAGATGCAGGACAACCACCTAGCAGTGCATTACAATAGTCCAGTCTAGAGGTCATGAATGCATGAACTAGCTTTTCTGCATCAGAAACAGGTAACATGTTCCTTAGCTTGGCAATGTTTCTAAGATGGAAGAATGCTGTTTTTGTAACATTGGAAATATGTTTTTCAAAAGACAAGTTGCTGTCTAATATAACACCCAGATTTTTGACTGTAGAGGAAGTAACAGGACATCCGTCTAGTTGCAAATTGTAATCCAAGAGATTCTGTGTACTGTTATTTGGTCCAATAAGTAATATCTCTGTCTTATCTGAATTTAATAGGAGAAAATTATTGGTCATCCAATCTTTTACATTTTTAACACACTCAGTTAACTTAGATAATTTAGAAGTTTCGTCTGGTCTTGTTGAGATATATAGTTGAGTATCATCAGCATAGCAATGGAAACTAATCCCGTATTTTCTAATAATATTACCAAGGGGCAGCATGTATATTGAAAACAGCAGAGGACCTAGGACAGATCCTTGTGGTACTCCATACTTTACTGGTGATAATTGAGATGACTCCCCGTTTAAATAAACAAAGTGGTAGCGATCGGACAGGTAGGATCTAAACCATCTTAAAGCCTGCCCTTGAATACCTGTATAGTTTTGTAATCGATCTACGAGTATTTCATGATCTATAGTGTCGAACGCAGCACTAAGATCAAGTAAAACTAGCAATGAGATGCAGCCTTGGTCTGATGCAAGAAGCAAGTCATTTGTAATTTTAACAAGTGCAGTTTCTGTGCTATGGCGGGGCCTGAAACCTGACTGAAATTCTTCACAGAGATCATTTTTTGCAAGAATGAGCACAATTGAGCAGACACAACTTTTTCTAAAATTTTAGACATAAACTGAAGATTTGAGATGGGTCTGTAATTTGCCAGATCACTAGGATCTAGTTGTGGCTTCTTAATAAGAGGCTTAATAACTGCCAGCTTGAATGGTTTAGGGACGTGACCTAATGATAACGATGAGTTAATAATATTGAGAAGCGGTTCTTCTGCTACAGGTAACTCTTTCAGTAATTTAGTGGGTACAGGATCTAATAGACATGTTGTTGGTTTAGATGTGTTGATAACTTTATTTAGCTCTTCCCGTCCTATAGTTGAAAAGCACTGCAGTTTTTCTTTGGGTGCGGTGAATGAGGCTGAAGTACTAGACGCCGTAGAATCTACATTAGTTATTGTATTTCTGATGTTATTTATTTTATCAGTGAAGAAATTCATAAAGTCATTACTATTAAACTGTGAGGGAATATTTAGATCGGGTGACGTCTGGTTATTTGTTAGTCTAGCCACTGTGCTAAATAAAAACCTTGGATTATTTTGGTTATTATCTATGAGTTTGCGGATATGCTCGGTCCTGGCAGCTTTTAGAGCATGTCTATAGCTGGACATACTGTTTTTCCACGCAATTCTAAAAACTTCCAAGTTAGTTTTTCTCCATTTGCGCTCAAGATTACGAGTTTCTTTCTTGAGAGAATGGGTATAACTGTTGTACCATGGCGCAGCACGTTTTCCTCTAACCTTTTTTAATTTGATGGGAGCAACAGTTTCTAACGTATTAGAGAGGATAGTGCCCATGTTGCTAGTCATTTTGTCAAGTTCATTTGTATTTATGGGTACACAGAGCAGCTGAGATAAATCAGGCAGGTTATTTGTGAATCTGTCTTTAGTGGCTGGAACAATAGTTCTGCCCGGACGATAACGTGGGGCCCTACAGTTAATATCAGTAATATGCAGCATGCACGATACAAGGAAATGGTCACTAACATCATCACTTTGAGGTACGATATCTATATCAGTAAGATCAATTCCATGCGATATAATTAAATCTAGCGTGTGATTATAACGATGAGTGGGCCCGGTGACGTTTTGCTTGACTCCAAAAGAGTTTATTAGGTCAGTAAACGCAAGTCCTAATGCATCATTTGGATTATCAACATGAATGTTAAAATCTCCGACAATTAGCACTTTATCAGCATTAACCAATAGGTCTGAGAGGAAATCTGCAAATTCTTTTAGGAAATCTGTATATGGCCCTGGCGGTCTATACACAGTAGCCAGAGCAAGAGATAAGACAGATTTCTTTTGCATATCTGACAGTGTAACATTAAGCATAAGTATTTCGAATGAGTTAAACCTGTATCCTGTTTTCTGAGTAACATTGAGAATATCACTATATATTGTTGCGACACCGCCGCCACGACCAGTCTGACGGGGCTCATGCTTATAACAGTAGCTTGGTGGAGTAGACTCATTTAGACCAATATAATCATTTGGTTTAAGCCAGGTTTCAGTCAAACAGAGTACATCAAAACTATTATCTGTGATCATTTCATTTACAATTACTGCTTTAGGTGTGAGTGATCTAATGTTTAGGAGCCCAAGCTTTAAAAATAGTTTTTGTTCATTTATTTTGCATTTTTCTGGTTTAATCACGATCAGATTTTTTCTAGATCCTGTGTTAAATTTATATTTTGACCTCACTATTCGGGGAACAGACACAGTATGTATAGATTGGACAACGCAATTACTTCTATCATTTAAGTGGGTAGAACAAAAGTCATCATAGCAGTTATTTGAGAATTGGCTTACTAGTCAGATGGAGCGTAGTGTCTTGGAGATGTTGTCCGACAGGAGTTCCGCTCCGACTCTGCTGGGGTGCAGGCCATCAGCACGGAAAAGCCTAGGACGCTCCCAGAAAAGATTCCAATTATTAACAAAGAGCAGTTTCTGGGAGTTTCAGGACTAGGCAAAATATTATTTTGAATCAGAGAGACCTAGTCATTTATTGGCCCTTAGGCTGAAAGAATGCGAGTCTAAGGCATATATTAGCGCAATAAAATCATCGGATGATCAGGTCACCACGAATCCTGTGGCAATTAATGACATATTTAAAGGTTGTTACACACATCTGTATAAAGCTGAAACAGATTTTGATGAACCAATTTGTAAGCAGTATTTAGATAAATTGGAACTGCCTTGGATCTCACAGATAGATAATGAATCTTTGGAGGCCCCATTAAGTTTGGAGGAACTCCACGTCTCTCTAAAAAACCTTCAAAAGGGCAAATCACCGGGTCTAGATGGTCTTCCCCCTGAATTATATTTAGAAATTTGGGATTTGGTAGGGAATACCTATGCTTAACTCATTTAATTTTGCAATTGAACATGGGGTATTTCTTAAGCCCGATTCGGACGGTAATTGTTTCTCATAAGGACGTCTGTAAAAATAAATGTACATATCACCTCAGTGATAAAACTCATGGAATCGGATGGTGATTTATTCACAGTGGAGGAGCGAGTTCTGTGATCCTGCGCACCCGGGAATGCGCTGCTCACGTGGCCAATCACATGATTGTCTGCTGTAAATAAAATTAATTTTATTTACAAATGTATTCTTATTATTGTGTAAAATGTATTTAAAAATACTTATTATTATGTAAAATGTATTATTATTATCCCAAGCATATTTTATAATATTTATTATTTGATTATTTAAATCTCCTGTTTAAAAATATGAAAATAGACGCGCTATAGTTGTATATAATTATACGCGATATATATATCTGTTTATAATACACATTTTAAAATTGTATTGCATACCTGCTGCTGCCATAATAAAGACCCATTTGAAAGTTTATGTGCTTTTATTCTTTTTCTGCTCCCAGTCGCTGTGGTTGAGCAGTCATGAAGTATTGTTCTCAGAAATAATATGTATATTACATTTAAGTACAACGTTACGGTGTTCGGGAGTGCTCAAAAAGGGATTAAACACTGAATTTTCAATCGATTTCTTCTAGTAAACTCAGAGTTGTGGATTCGGACGGCAATTAAATTACCACACGACCTCGGTGTTTGTCAAAAAACAGTAGGTAATTCGGCCGGGGATTTTCACGGGGGTGGTGAGAGATAAACACCGACATCCTGGATTCGGACGGCAATTAAATCACCAACTACCCCCTGTATATGGTGAAAATCACTTACGTCCCCCTGAGAAACAATTACCATCCGAATAGGGCTTTAGAGATAAAAAACTTCACTGATTTCATTACTTCTTAAAAAAGGGAAAGATCCATTAGATTGTTCCAGCTACAGACCGATTTCGCTTATCCCATGTGATCTAAAAATCTATGCTAAAGTTTTTGCTTTCTCGTATGGAGAAGGTAATTCATAGTCTGATCAAGGAGGACCAAACCGGTTTCATCAAGGGGCGCAATGCATCTGACAATATGCGTCGACTCCTTCATATTCTTGACTTTGCGGACTCCCACCCAACCCCTTGTGCGGTCTTTTCACTTGACGCAGAAAAAGCCTTTGACAGGCTAGAGTGGAATTATATGTGGGCAGTTCTGCAATGTTTCGGCTTCGGTGAACACTTCATTTCTATGATTAAGACATTATTCCACTCACCTGCAGCATCAGTCATAACTGGTAATATTATTTCCCCCTCATTCCCTTTACAGCGGGGAATGAGGCAGGGGTGTCCGCTTTCCCCCTTATTGTTTTGTTTATCTCTTGAACCCTTAGCGCAAGCCATCAGGAAATCTGAAGTATCGATTAAGATTCATGATCATAATCATAGTATTTCATTATACGCTGATGATATTATTCTATTTTTATACCACTTTGATGTTTCAGTCTCTAGTATAATTAAGAAATTTGATAATTTTAGTAGCCTATCAGGATATAAAATAAATTGGAGCAAATCTGCTTTAATGCCAAATAACAATGTTAAGGTTAATTCTTCTATTCCCTCATTTATCCCTATTAAGGAATCTTTCATCTATTTGGACATTACCATATATAAAAACATTCATAAGATTGCCAGAGACAATTTTAATAACATTTTAGTTAAGGTCAAAAATGACATTCAAAGATGGAAGAATCTTAAAGTCTCTCTCCAAGGAAGAATCTCCACTGTTAAGATGAATTTGTTACCTCGATTTAATTTTTTTTTCTCTATGCTACCACTTTCTCCCCCTCCAGGTTACTTTAATGAGATCAACTCCAGAATTTCTAAGTTTATCTGGAATGATAAATGTCCCAGAATAAAACTTACCACATTACAACATCCTAATAGCGCAGGAGGACTGGCTGTACCAAATTTTGAATTATATTATTGGTCGTTCCAGCTTAAGGCTCTTCATAATTGGGTTGATCCTCAATCTACAGTTTCATGGAGAGTGATTGAAGCTGACAAGGTTAAACCAAATAGACTTCAAGATATTTTATTTACTGGAACAGGACAAAAAGGGGATAATTATAAATTTGGTCCGGTTGTGGCTATCTCTATTAAAATCTGGAAAACGGTTGAACGTCGGATAGGTGGACCCTTCAAATTTTGTAACAGTACTCCTTTATGGCACAATTTTAATTTTGTATGTGGAAATCGTCTATTTGTCCAACCCTCTTGATCTTCTTTAGGTGTAAACACGTGCGGTGATATATATGATAACCAGGGCCTCTGTTCATTTCAGACATTAAGAACCAAATTTTGTCTACGAGCATCCGCATATTTTGTCTTTCTTCAATTACATTCTGCTCTCAAAGCGTATGACGTTCCGTGGGCATCTTCTATTTCCTCTCATCCTATGCGGGACTGGATTGCACCATCTGCTGGTCGGTCATCTGTTTCCTTAATATATAATAAAATGATTGATTGCATTACAAAACCTCTTTCTATTAAAACTATTTGGAATAGGGAATTATCTGACCTTAATTTATCGACTGGGAGAGAGTATGGTCTAATCTCAGCTTAACATCTAAAAATCTGGCTCATCGTCTTATTCACTTCAAAGTCATTCATAGAGCATACATAACTCCTTACAAAAGATTTAAAATGAAACTACAGTCAAATTTGAACTGCCATATATGTAACACTACATCATCAGGCACTTTTCTGCATATGTTTTGGGAATGTCCTGTCGTCATCAGTCTATGGACACATGTAAACCTGGTTTTGTCATCATTACTGCGAATTGATTGGTCTGTTAACCCAAGTTTGTGTCTCCTTAATGATGGTTCTGGTCTCTGTAGTAATTCAATGCAAAAGAGAATGTTGTTTGCTGGTTTTACAGCTGCGAAGAAGACAATAATCCAGAACTGGTTTATACCACACATGTGTAGAAAAACATATTGGATCCGTAGCCTCCTGCAAATAGTGTCATGTGAATGTAAAACGGTGCGAGTTGGTGGGGCCAGGCCCTCGACCATTAATGCTTGACAGTGTTTTTTGATGGATATAGTACGTGATTGTATAAAGGAGTGACTTTTGTGTTTTTATTGTCCTTCCCTCTCTCCCTCCCTTTTGATTGGACCTTGAGATGTTGAGTATGTGTCTGTTGTTTTGTTTTGTTATATTTTGGATGTTATGTTGTGTTATGTGTGAAAAAAATAAAAATAAAAAACTGTTGATAACAAAAAAATATATATATATTTTTGCCTAGTCCTATGTAAGATAAATTCCGCCTTTGAGTGTGAAAGTAAATCATATTCTTCTTTTAAAGAGGACAGCTGGGTAGCCTGTTGCTCAGTAAAATTATGTTTTTGTGGGTTTTGTAATGATTGGATTTTATTTTCTAATTGTGTAAACTGGTGAATTTTCGCTTTGGCAAGAGTAGAAGAGAAAGATATACAGAAACCTTGTATAGCACACTTAGTCGTTTTCCATAGTATTTGAGGATCCACATCAGAGGGCATATTAATTTCAAGAAATTCCTTTATGTTTTCTTTTAGAGAAATAATGAAAGTCTGATTACATAGTAATGATATGTTAAAGCGCCATCTAGGGGACTTGGCTTTAATATCGGAAAGAGAAATATTGCATAACACCGCAGAGTGATCAGATAGTAAAATTGGTAATATAGAGATGGAGGAATTAGATGAAATTAAAGATGGGCTGAGAAATATGTAGTCTATCCTAGAGAAAGTCTTATGACTATTAGAAAAAAAAGTGCAGTCCTTAGATTTAGTATTCTGAATTCTCCAAAGATCGATTAAGTTGAGCTCAGTGATATATTTATTCAGTAATTTAGAGGATGGATTGGCTGTTGTATCAGATTGAGATTTATCTAAAGCAGGATTTATGACAGCATTAAAATCACCACCCACCACTAGAGGGCAATCGATCTGCTCAAGTAGAGTTTTGGAAACCTTTGTGAAGAATGCACTGTCTGTCTCATTCGGACCGTAGATAGAGACCAATGCTAACCTAGTATTATGTATTTTGCGACGGATAAAAACAAATCTACCCTCCTCATCACTTCCGAGGTGTTCAGTCGTTAAATGTAACTTCCTGTTAACAAGGATAAGCACCCTCTTAGTTTTATTAAGAGCGCAGGAAAAGGCTGCTAATTTATAATACTTATTCTGGAAACGTGCCACGTCAGATTGTTTTAGATGTGACTCTTGTATTAGGGCACAGGAAATAGATTTACGGTGTAAATATTCTAACACATGGGTTCGTTTAACAGCAGAATTTAAACCATTCACATTTAGTGATAAAATATTTAGAGTATGCATTGAATATTCATAATACCAAATTGTATTCAGCAAATGAAGAAAAGCAAAAGCACTCCCATTCTGTAAATAACATGTAAACGCTGTTGCGCATTCTAGATACCAAACCACCTAGATGAAAACTCCTTTTAGAAATAAGGTAAAGTAAATAAAAATATGAATGTCTGTTGTAAAAAATAAAAAACATATATAAACATGAACAAGGAACAACTATAAAAAGGAAACAACTCAGATCGCACATTACCGAGAACGTAGGTCTGATTGAGCAACAAAAAATGGTAATGATACGTGACCGGTCCACTTCAACGCAAGACATGTCTCCCAAAAGGCTCACCCAGCCAAAAAATTATTGTAATTAAACCTACTCTCCATTAGTCCCATCCAAAAAAGAAAAAAGGGTGTTAGTCTTACCAGCAAAGAGACAGCTGTGTCGGATAAATAGAAACAGTAACCCAGGGGGAGAGAGGAAAGAAAAAATAAAAAAATAAAAAGAGATTTAGCAAGTATCCATCTCCACCCTGCCACCATCTTCTCCCGGGCAGTTGGGATCGCCTCCATCCCGGCCCTCAAGCCCCTCCCGCCGGGTCGAAGAGATGATGGCCGCCGCCTTCCCGCTGCCTGTAGAGCCTCAACATATGTCTTCCTCTGCGACAGGGAGCTGAGCTTTCTGAGGAGAGTCGAAGCTTCTCTGCTCACCCTTGTGTTTAATTGCCGCCAGATAGGTGAGGAAGGGCTGGAGACCAAGTGCTGTCGTCTTCTTCAAAACCGGATTAAAGGCCATTCTCCTGATGGTTGTGGCTGGACTAAAGTCGGGAAAAAATAGTAGTGTGACATTGTCCTGCGTGCATTTCACCGGATAAGCCTGCCGAGCACCTTTCAGGATCTCCGATCTGTTAGTCGCTTGTTTGTCCGCACGCAGTTCACACAATGCAGGAATTAGCACAGAGTCCACCGCATCTCTTACTGCCGAAGTCACAACCGAATCCAAAGTGCTTTGCTGCTCTTTAAATGCTAGCTTGATACCGTTAGCAATAGCATCATCGAGATCCTCTCTGGAGATGGTGGAATCTTAGAATTTTTTCTTCTTTGGCGATTGCTAAATCTCTCCTTTCCGATCGCCCTTGACTGCTGAAATACTCATGATGGGTCCAGTGCAGAGTGGTTCGAAATTTACTGACAGGATAATATAATATTTGACAAAGTGATCAGAGCGAAAGACTATGTGTGCATCGCTGTCGAAGGGTCACGTGATCTCTGAAATAAAAAGTTTAATGTAGCTATATTTATTTATTTATTTACAGTGTTGGAAGTTGCCTTCCCTACAAATAAACCTGGCTGCAAAGTAGACCAGACTTGGTGACAAAGTTTGTGTAAAAAACACCATATTTTCAATAATGAGACCATATACACCTCTTGTAACAAATTATCAGTCATGTGTTTCACTTAGTTTGATTTTCATGGACTTTTAATTTGTTTCTATTCAGGTTTCTTTATGCTTTGTTGCAGTTCCTACCAATCTTTAGTTGCTATGGTTACTGAGTCGATTGTATCATTCTGTCCAGGTGTGCATTGTTCATTTACCTTTTTGGTTTTGTGTATTTAAGTTCCCCTTGTTTCAGTTCACTTTGTCCGATCTCGTCTGTGTAATAGTTGTGTTTGGTTTGCCTTCTCTGTTTGGGTAATTTTAGTGTGGATTATTGAAGAACCTTATCTTCTTCTTTGTGTGCTTTTAAGAACCAAGTTGTGACACATCTTCTCGTTTTGTTAATTGCTGTTACATACTGTCAATTTACATTTTATTTGTCTCTTTTGCCATCTTGATTTGGAATTGACAAAGAGTTTGTATTAACCCCAAACTTGCTTGGCAGCTATGATTACCTCACTAGTTTATCTCTAAAATAAAACCTTTTCCTTGAGATTTTCAGGGTTGACACATTCCAACCAGCTCTGGCTGACACATCACTGATTTACTTTGAATATACAACTGAAACACACAGACACTTCAGATATTGCATGTGTAGTAATGTGTACTGTACTGGCAGTTCTCACAGCCCCACGATAAAGCTGTGCCTCCTCTGCTCTTAATGAATGAAAGCAGACAGCTAGCATGGACATGGTGTTCCTGCCTGCAGATCCCCAGCAAGGAGAGAGTGTTAACCAATAGGGGTTAGCTAAGGTAATGTCTATCCTGCCAGGCTGTTCTTTAGCACAGCTGGGGTATTGGCATGGCTATTGCCAATTTCAGTGTTGCAAAATAAGGGACAAGGGACTTTTTTCTTATTTAGCCTTATATTTGAGGGCAAACTCTTACATTAAATGGGTGGATGTGAGCATTGGCATTATGTTAATTAGCACAAAAATAAATATATTTAAATAAATAATTCAACCCTTACAATTTAAACAAATTCTCATCAGCAAAGATGCACTGGGGTAGAGACTGCCAGTATTTTCTACATAATAATACATGTGTATGTAAATGTGTCTCCACAAAGACATTCTGATCAGCACTTATCGTAGTTTGAGTTTTGTTTATACAAATTATAACGTTGGCTAACACCATGTTGATAATTGCAGCTCACTGTAAACACTCTGTAAAATATACCCAAACATACAATGCACTGCAGTTTTCTGAAATAAACACTAGAGGCAGTGAAACACTATTAAACACTACAGGAACTTCTATTCCTTTTTATTCCTTTCCACAGAAATGTTTGTACAGATCCTTGCTAAATACTACGAGATTACCTCAAAACATTTACCATAGTGCATTATTTGAAAACTAATACATTTTGAGATTTGTATCTCATAACCAGCTCCATATGTTTGGCTTGTCTGATGCAGTAAACATGCTTAGTAGTACACCCGGTACAGCATTGCACTTACATTTACATTTACATTTAATCATTTAGCAGACGCTTTTATCCAAAGCGACGTACAAATGAGGAGAACAATAGAAGCAATCAGACCATCGAGAGAGCAACAGTATACAAGTGCCATGACAAGTCTCAGTTAGTCTAGCACAGTACACGTAGCTAGGATTTTTTTATATATATATATATATATAAATAGAATAGGTAAGTGTTAGTATTAGTTGGTCAGGTGCTGGCGAAAAAGATGTGTCTTTAGATGTTTTTTGAAAATGGCTAAAGACTCAGCTGTTCGAATTGAGATTGGGAGGTCATTCCACCAGCTGGGCACAGTCCAGGAAAAGGTCCGTGAGAGTGATTTGGTACCTCTTTGGGATGGCACCACAAGCACCACAAGCACCACACTTGTAATGTGGAGTGGTCATATACCTGTCCCATGAAACAAAAGTCAGGACAATCAACAAAGAAGCTCAAAGTTCCATAAAAGCAAGCTAAAATATCATGGTTGCTTCAATAGATGAGTTTTCTTTCTTTTTATCTGACATTTGCTTTTGTTAACAGTATTAGATAGGTTTAGATTAGCGGTTACGTTAATTTTAAACACATTAGTTCATGTGTACTCCTATGGTATTATTATAAACCCTTTATGGGTAAAGATGTACAAAGGTGTCTTTTTGAGAGTACTGCGCTGTGTCATGCTGTCGTACCCCAAAAGGTACACTTTGTGCACATTTTGTTCTGAGAGTACATGGAGTAAGGTTTGTGTCAACCCCCCTAATACCAGCCCACCTTAAAGTGCCCGCACTGCTCCGTATGGACATACAAACATGCAACTCATGCAACTTTGATGTCCACACACACAAGCCCAAGGGATCCGTTGCACTGTGTGCAGTGAACGGAAGAGCGGCGGCACATAGGTTTATATGCTGAACACGTGCACCGTAGACCTGGGCTTTACATTGAGATTCCGACACTGTCAAACCCGATGTCAGATCTCCAAGCGCAGACTGCAAATTCTCAGTCTGGACGGTAATCGCTCCACTGTGTAAATGTAAGTCGTGTCAGATATAGCACGCACGTCTCAGCCTTAATTCGTCCAGGTCCTAAGCACCAAAGCAGATGTGGGTGATCATTTTGGACGTGCACGTAGATTTCCTTTCTGGGGCTTGTTGACTTCTTTTTACTGTTTTCCCCTTTAGGATTGCTCGAGTATGTGATAATTATAGCAACCCCCCGAAAAAGCCCCACGGGTGGCCGCTTTCCTTCTTCCCAGCCACGGACCGGACTATTGATTTATTCTGATTATCAAAACATACAAAGATAGCAATTCGAGCCAAACCTCATGCAGAAACATCAAACATCAAACAGACTTTTCTTCCCCCTGCCTTCTGCCGTACCTATCAAAGCCTCTTATTTCTCTTCACTTTTGCACATTCTCTCGGCTTAAAGCTGTCAGGGGGCCTGCAAAATCTGGCTCCGCTCGTGCATTCCACTCATTTTTGTGTCAATGTGAGGGAAATGGACCGAGATAAATGTAGCGTAATATAGATAGTCAATCTTAAGCACTTATTGACCTCTTGTCACTGCTAATAGTGCGAGGAAACAAATTGAACAGGTCTCACGTGGTCAGAGCCGGCGCCAGGGCACCTCCATCAGGGGGGCATTTGAATTTCAAGGGGGGGCACAAATCATGTGTGTGTGTGTGTTTGTGTGTGTGTGTGTCGGGAGGGGGGGATTCGGGTGGGAAGCGTGCAATCTGTGATCGCGTGCAGTTGCTGACGCTCGCTAAAGCATGCAATCGCTTTCTAATGTGCGCTGTTTTATTGTTTTCACTTTCGCTTTCGAAATCCATCACGTTCAGCAAGGAGGGGAGAGGATGAAAAGTGGGGGGCACAGTAACTCCTTTGGGGGGGCACGGCCCGCAAATGCCCCCCCTTGGCGCCGCCCTGCACGTGGTTCCCGGACGATGCAAGAAAACCCGGCTAGCTTTTTCTCTGGCAGTTGTATTTAGTTTAGAGAAAGACTGCTTTAAAAGTGTAATTTAGCTAATCGAAGCCCGTGCAGAAGGGGAGACGCTTCCGTGTGCGCATGGCATCGCTATACGATACAATTAACTTTTAAAGCAAAACAGGTGGCCTCTTCTGCCTTTTTGCACGGGTTCAAGCAAACGGAACTGCAGATATGTTCCATAAATTCTTCCCATATAATTCAGGCCAGGGCCACACATACGGTAAAATCATAACAGCTCGTGTTTACATAATTCAAGAGCCTGAAGACAGAAGGCCATACTCTCATGTTGTGTTTTTTTTCCCCTAACCAAATATGTCCTGCGTGGTTCTGCTGGATTTATAGATTTGTAAAATAATCCCAGCTGCAACACTGCAGTTGTAATTGAATGTAGTAGGTACTGCATGATTCTGTATCGTATGACTCTGTATTTGTGTTTCATTTTTGTCAGTTTTTTTCTTCAACAAGTCAATGTAGTTTTAGTAAGTTTTGTTTAGCACTTTAACTTAAACTAAATGAAATGAGAAATGTTGACTTGGCTGTTAGCTGATATAAAATGTTTTCTTTTTTCAGTTAATCTTTTAGTTTCAAGTAATGATTTTTCTAAATGTAACATTTATTTAATTATTTGCTTGTTTGTTTTTTGAAAGCCGTAACAGGAAAGTGACTATTGTAATGACTATAAATATACTATAATTACTATGTTCAGATGAGTGCATGTGTTGGGTCTTCCTTCCTCTTACCAGTTAACATTTATGTTTTTGTTTTGTTTTTCTTGATGATATTTTTTTTTATTTAGTTATTTTAACTTCTGATAAACTACGAAAATGTACCTGTACATTCAATTCAATGCAACTTTTATCATTGTGTATGGTTTTACCATTGTGTATGGTTTGTAAACTACTACATTTTGACATTTGCATCTCATAACCAGTTCTGTTACACATGGCTTTTCTGATGAAGTAAACTTGCTCTGTAATACTGTACATCATCACTCAGCTACAAGTCCGGTGAATCACAAGTCACTACAAGAGAGCTCAAAGATTTGTAGAAGCAAGATAAATGGCATGGTTGCTTTAGCAGATGTGTTTTCATCTCATGTTTGTTTTTGTTATCACTGTTGGTTAGGTTTAGTATAGGTGGTATGTTATTATTAAACACGATATAGAGTTTAATGTTTTAGCGTGATTTAGCCTACCGGACATTTCAATTTGAACTGCTGTATTAATTAATTTTATAAATATAGAAAAATGTTGCTTATAATATGATTAATCAAATAAAAAAAATCAACAAATTTATCAATTATCCAAGTAATTTTTAGTTGCAGCAGTCTATGTTTTCTGTAATCACGGCCTCACACAACCTTTTAGCATATGGCACACTGGAATATTTACTATGCTTTGTTTTGATGGTCAACTTCAAGGGAGGCATAGGAGAAACATTGTATCATAAGCAGTGTGGGCCTCTTGGACGAGAGGAAAATATGCACACATTTCAGGGCATTCCATCTTTGGGATTATTCAACATTGACCTTTTGCGGTTATAAGTGGAGTTACCATTCCGTTGTTTTCCATTTCATGAATGTCAAGTTTCAAAATATACAGAACTTCTTGAGACGTGGGGGCCACAAAGTGAAAGCAAAGGGTTTTGAGACCTTATAAAAAGACATCTTGGCTTGGGCACTCTTGAGGTGTTGGAATGTGAGCGGGAAGCTTCCCTTATATACAATGTGCTTTCTGGGAAAGTGGCTAAATCATTTGTTCGTTCAATCCCCCCTTTCTAGACCTCCCCTCTGTTGCCCATTTTTTTACTGTTCCCTTGGGCGCACAACCCAGACACATTCTGCCTTTTTGATATGTATTTTGGAACGTGTTAAAAACTGATGTGAGCCTACTACGCATGTTCGTCTAGCTCCAGAGTTGCTAAAATTGGAGGTGTCATATGTTGTTTTTGCTGCTTGCTTTTTTCTTGTCCGCTTTGCCTCATAGGTCGTGCTGGAAACTAGTTTTAGCAAATGCCTGTGTATAATTTTTTTTGTTTGTGAACTTGCTATATGCAGGGAATAAATTATCCTCACTTTTTTTTTTTTTTTAATTTATGATTTTATTTACTCCGTAGAGCGCACAAACAAATGTTCTCATTTTATAAAATGAAACTAAATGGTGGCAATAGCTTTCAAGTGAAAATCACTTGAAAGTATTTGTCTTTAGGACTACTTTTATTGTATTTGTTTTTGTCCTTATCGTAATAGGGTTGTGCAATATGTATTGTTTATGATAATATTGTAATTGCTGTCTTAATAATGTATGCACTGAAATGATAGGCTGTATGTACCAAACAAAAACATGCCTTGAAAATGCACACTTTCACAGATTTTTTTAAAGTAAAAAAAAAACAAAAAAAAAAACACTTAAATTAAATGTTAACTGAAATAAAATAGCATAAAATGTAAACTTATTTTATTTTGGGTATTTGCCAAGGCATAATTTCTCATTTTCTTTTAGCTTTAGTACTTGAAGTACTAAAATAACTAAAACTGAAATTAAAATGTATTTAGTTAGCTAGTTGGTGAATTGTCATACTGATCTCTGCTCTTCATTTCTGTGTTTCTCAGGAGAGGTTCTGAGCCTCATGGACGATCTTTTCTCGGGTCTGGGTTCCACGTGTGTAGTAGTGGGACGCAGAAGTGGAGAACATCCTCACAGTGTGATCTACTCTCTCATTTTCAAGTGCCTGGAGCCCGACAGCCTTTATAAGTAAGAGCCACAGCAAACATGGATGTTGATTTAAAAAAAAAAAACAAAGATTGAAAAATTCCTATATTATCAGCTCTTCATTTCAGTGAGATCTTCTAAAACCTTGTAATATTGTGAATATAATCTTAGCTAAAAGTTTTTTTTTTAAAGCACAACATGCAGCAAAGTAACAGCCCTGATAATATTCATTGTCATGAATATCTTGTCATTATAGGAAAAAGTGAGTTTCATAATTTTTTTGAATGTTAAAATATTTATTGCTGTCCCAACTTAAAGTAATAGTTCACAAAAAAAGAAAAAAAAAATGTGCAGAGAATTTACTCAAGCCATTAGGCCATCCAAGATGTAGATTTTTTTTTTTTTTCAGAACAGATTTGGAGAAATGTAGCATTCCATCACTTGCTCACCAATGGATCCTTTTGGAATGTTTTGGACTGTTTTCTCTTGTAAACCGTGCTTGCTCTGTGCATATTTCTCTACTGATTCAGACTTTTTTCACTGGATAAAGAAATATAATGGACTCTTATCTATTTAGCCAGAAGCAACAGTTTGAAGTTAAAAACATCATAATGGTGGATTTGTTTCTTACAAACATGCAGCTTTTGGCTTCATAAGATGTTAATTGATGGACTGGAGTTGTATGGATTACTTGTGGAGGTAACACTTTATTTTAATGAACCAGTTCTCACTATGAACTAATTGCATATTAGCATGCATATTAGAAGCATATTGGCTGTTTATTAGTTAAAGCATATATTATTGCCTTATTCTGCATGACCATATTTTAGATCCCTTAACCCTACCCCATGCCTAAACTTAATGAGTTTATTGAGTGAAAACTCTTAATAGTGAATATGCGTTCCCTTATATAAAGTGTTACCCTTGTGGATTATTGTGATGTTTTTATCAGCTGTTTGGACCCATTCATTGCAGAGGATCCATTGGTGAGCAAGTGATGGAATGCATTTCTTCAAATCTGTTCAGTTGAAGAAACAAACTCATCTAAGTCTGCATATGAAAATGAAAATTAGCTGAAAATGTACTCACCTTCAGGCCATCCAAGATGTAGATGGACAAACACAGATAATCATAAGCATGGCTCATTCAAGAGATCTGGGGCCTGTTTCATAAACCAAGTTTACCAAATAAGCCAGGTTTATTTCAGTTAGTCTGACTTATTGTCAGTTGATTTGGTTCAAAATAAGTCAGATTAACTGAAATAAACCTGGCTTATTTGGTAAACTTGTTTTATGAAACAGGCCCCTGGTCTGTATAAACGGTGTTTATTGTGTTTGATCCGTTTTTAAGGATGGCACACTTGGTGTTGCTTGAGGATCCTGCCTTAAAGTGCCCCTATTATTTCTTTTTGAATATTACCTTTCATGCAGTGTGTCATGTAGCTGTATGTGAACATAAACCATCTGCAAAGTTATGAAGCCGACAGTGCACGATAAATAAAGTTATTGTCTATCAAAATAAAAGAGTTGGCTCGCAATCGCCTAAACGAGTCGTCAGGAATTTGAATCTTATTCTGTTGTGGCTGTACGTCACGAAGTAACACATTTGCATAACGTCCGCCCACGTTCTACATCGCAAACAACTTGCTACCACAAACTTGTTAACACTTGACACTTACCACTGAGAAACGTCCTGCTCCAGTCAAGCTTGTGAATCAGTGTGTTGTCGATCAGCCACTTCAACCGTTTCATCATCAGACTCAGGCTCATATTGGTAAGGTACAATCGATACCATCTTTTCTATGTATTGACAAGTCTCCAGGGCTGTCTTTATGGCAATGGCCGTTTTGTTTCCGAAACGCGCTGTACGCGGTAGACCAATCACAAAGGACTGTGCCATCTAACCAATCACAGCAATGAGGGCTCACGGAAAGGAGGGGTTTAGAGAGACTGATTCTTCGAACTGCTTCACACGAGTCGTTTACGAATCATTTAGAAATGAGGTAAAATTAAATCTATTTTTTGAGAAAACTAAAGTGTTTTTTGACCTTGCATGCATGTTAACCCTTAAAGCAATAGTAGCAACCTTAAAAATGGCATAATAGGGGCACTTTAAAGAGAGTCAATTTATCATTATTACAACAAGGTTAAGAACTAAACCATGTATGCATGTATGTAATTTCGGGTTCATTCATTCATTGTGAGAAGTCCAGTGCATTTAAAGGATCCACGTACAGGAACTATTAGTTGTTATTAGATTACTTCCTTCTGATTATATTCTGCCATTTATTTTTTTCTTTAATTTGTGATGGAGCTTTAATTCAATGATGTTGCAGTAAAGAGTTTCTGTACAGGGTTGTTTTAAGTAGACCTATGCAAATGCTACTGTTGGTGTGACTACATCGATTCTGAATATTCTAATTCAATAAGAAAAGTAAAATTGTTTGTTTAGTTAACGTTATAATGGTTTTAATATTGTTGTTGACATTTTGGTTTAATTGGTCACAAATTGGCTTTGAGGTTATTCACCGTTCGGCAATGAAGGCATGGCGACAAGAGGAAAAGCAAGAACAAGCATTGCTGTGTCAATGTCTTCCCATTTTCATCATAAGCAAGTGTGACTCGACAAAAAATCTGTGCTTTGGTGGCATGGCATTGCTGTGCCACATCCTGTTTTTGGTGCTCATTCAAGGCAGATATTTTATTTGTTTGGAATATGGCTGTCTCTTTTCTCCCTTTTCATGGGGGAGGACTGCAGCTGAGTGTTAACATCTATGCATTGTGGACTCAATGGCACCAAGTTTAGCAGTAAAGAATGACAAGATCACACGGAATCAGTCTGATTTGAGAAGAAGATCACCCATCTTGTTTTGTTCTCCTTTATTTTTTATTTCCGTAAAACAAAACTCACACCAGGAGAACTAGCTGATGATGTCGATTGTCCTCCCATTGTTTTTCTTCACAAGTCAGGTTTGATCTCGCGAGTCCCTGTGAGATCTTGTCTCACTGTGAAAATGATACTACAATCATCAGGTGAGCGTTTGGAGGATTATAATGTTAAATGATGGTTGAAACTGACAGTTTGATTACGTGCACCTGAGGGGTTATAAATAGACGTGAAACGGACACACATTCAGGTTACACCTTTATTTGAAAGGACGTCCAGGCACGGCTACAGTGCGGCATTAAGGCGCAGCATCTCGTTCCTGCTTTTTCAGGGAACAGAGTTACAGTCAAGTAAGCCAAGACGTTCCCAATCAAAAGATACTCTAGATGCTGCGTTTCAGTGCTTATGGGAATGAAAATACCAACACTGCCGCACTGGAAGTGTCTGGACCATTCAAGGTTGTGTAGTGTGTGCGCACAAACATTGAAGAGGTCTCAGACACGACGTTGGGATGGTGACTCAAGGGGCCTCATTTATAAAGTGTGCGTACGCTCAGATTTTATCTTAAAGTGTGCGTACGCTTGAATCCACGCCAGCGCGTGGAAAAGTGACGTGGAAAAGTGCTTAGCATCACGTCAGGATCTGAGCAGACGTACGCACTTTTTATTGTCGGAGTATTGCAGTTTTTTTTTAAATATAAGCTGTTCTTACAGCTCGCTGTTCTAAATTATGATGATTGGTGATATATTATATGTTAATGCCATTAATTAGGAGTCGTTTACAAGGCAGAGAGCTGAAACCATTCAGTTGTGCGCAAGTTCAAGATCATTTGCGATTCATAGATTTCACATCTGAAAGAGACGCGTACGCACGTTTTCTGTTGGTACGTTCATTCTATGAATCAAACGTACGCATATTCGAGATATGATCGTAAGATCAAATTTAGGATAGTTTCTGCACAACATTTTATAAATGAGGCCCAAGGACATGCAAGCCCAGAGTAGCATGGACATCCAAAATATTGAATCTGACAAATGCGTGCTGAGAGGGCCAGTCTGCCGCATCACATACTTGCTGAAAGGGGACACCTCTTGCCAGAGCCATAGAGGATGCAACCCCCCAGGCTGAATGGGCCCTAACTCCTAGAGGCAAAGCTTGACCTTGCGCCTCGTAGGCTAGGGCAATAGCATCCCTCACGCAATGTGACACTGTTTGTCTAGCATATGCTTTCCCACAGAAATCCCGTCAATCAGAGTGTGAAAAGCCAAAATGGCGGCCACATAGACTCTGAGAGTACCAGAACATGTGCCTGAGGACAGTTTCTCTTGCAGGAACAACTTGGCAGTGAACTGGGTCTGCATGGTGTGTCATACACCAGCTTTTGAAAATGCGCCTTCTGAGGGCATAACTTCTTCTAGTGAAGGGAGCTCTAACACTTAGAATAGCCTGTACTACATTGGCTGGAAGCCCAGCATCTCTTAGTTGGTCCCCCTCAGGAGCCAGACATGAAGGTTCCAGAGCTCGGGCCGGTGATGAAATACTGTACCCTGAGCCTGAGTTAGGAGATCTCTCCTGACCGGAATCGCCCACGCCGAGCCATCAAGGAGGGATATTAGATCTGAGAACCACACTTTGGTCGGCCAACGGGGTGCTATCAGGAAGAGGTGCGACCCTTGTTGACAGACCTTGGCCAAGACTCCCAGGAGCGGAGCAATCGGGGAAATGCGTAAAGATGCAGTCTGGGCCACATATGGGCCATCGCGTCCAGACCCAGGGGAGCTGGAGGAGTAAGAAAGAAATAGAGGGGAAACTGTGCTGTCACCTGTGAAGCAAAGAGGTCCACCTCTGCATCGTAAACTCTTTCCTAAATTTGTCTGACTACTTCAGGGTGGAGTTTCCATTCCCCGTGTGTCACAGCTTGTCTGGACAGCAAGTCTGCTCCCACATTCAAATGCCCAGGAATGTAAATCGCCCTGAGGGACAGGAAGTTGTCCTGTGCCCAATGTAGAACCTGCTGCGCTAGCCTGTTCAGGTGGCCTGACCGCAGGCCGCCTTGGTGATTTTTGTAAGAGACTACCACAGTGTTGTCCACCCACACTAGGCTGTGGTAGCCTCTTAACTGCTGGAGAAAGCATTTCAGGGCCCGAAATACAGCCATTATTTTGAGGCAATTGATGTGCCAGTCGAGAAGATGACTTCTCCAGATCCCTTGGGCTGGATGGCCATCTAAGACCACACCCCAGCCCGTGAAGGAAGTGTGTGTCGTTAGCATCTTGCGACGACAACACATGCCTAGAGTGGGACCCAAAGTCAGACACCGGGGTCTGAACCACATAGAAAGGGTACAAATCCCCTGGTACATAACCCTTGTCTGCCTCTGGGGATTGGGCCCTGGATGAAATCCCCTGACTCTGAGCCACAACTGAAATGGTCTCATGTGCAGGAGGCCCAAAGGTACCACCGTTGATGCAGTCACCGTGAGACCTAGAACCCTTTGAAAGTAATTGGCAGTAACTTTCTGGCCTAGCTTGATACTCTTTAGGGTGTTTAGAATGGACTCAACACGTGCAGGAGACAGCTGTGCCCGCATCGTGATCAAATCCCATATAACCCCTAAATAAATTGTCCTCTGGGCAGGAGAGACAATGCTTTTCTTGGCGTTGAGTCTCAACCGCGGAGATTCGAGATGAGCTAGGATGACAGCCCGATGTCGAAGCACAAGCTCTTTAGACTGGGCCAAAATCAGCCAGTTGTCTATGTAATTTAAAATGCGGATGTCCTGGAGTCACAGAGGAGCCACTGCTGCATCCATGCATTTTGTGTATGTGCGGTGTGACAAGGCTAGGCCGAATGGAAGAACCCGATACTGGTAAGCTTCACCGCTGAAAGCTAGGAACTTCCTGTGTTGTGGCAAGATTTCTATGTGAAAGTATGCATCCTTTTTTTGTTATCAACATTTTTATTTATTTTCATACACAACATCATAACATAACATCCAAAAAAAAAAAAAAAAAAAAAAAATTATTATATAACAAAACAAAACAACAGACATATACTCAATATCTCAAAAGTCCAGTCAAAAGGGAGGGAGAGAGGGAAGGACAAGAAAAACACAAAACAAGTCATTCCTTTATATAATCACGTATGTTAAAGAGAAAACCCTGCCAAGCATCAATGGTAGAAGGCTTGGCCCCATTGATTTGTGCTGTTGTATTTAGTAAACAAGTCACTATTTGCAGGAGGCTATGGATCCAATATGTTTTTTCCACACATGGGCGGTGTAAACCAGTTCTGTATTATTGTCTTCTTCGCAGCTGTAAAACCAGCAAACAACATTCTCTTTTGTATTGAACTTATACAGAGACCAGAATCATCATTAAGAAGACACAAACTTGGGTTAGCAAGCCAATCAATTTGTAGTAAGGAGGATAAAACCAGGTTTACATGTGTCCATAGACTAATGACGATGGGACATTCCCAAAACATATGAAGAAAAGTACCTGATGGGGGATCACGTGACCCTTCGACGGCGATGCAAGCTTAGTCTTTCGCTCTGCTCATTTTGCCACATATCGTGTAATCCTGTCAGTAAATTTTGAACCACTCTACATTGGACCCATCATGAGTGCTTCGGCAGAAAAAGGCGATCGGAAAAGAGAGATTGAGCAATCGCCAATGAAGAAAAAATTCAAGGATTCCACCATCTCCAGAGAAGACCTCGACGATGCTATTGCTAACGGCGTTAAGCTAGCACTTAAAGAACAGCAAAGCACTTTGAATTCGGTTATGTTTTCGGCAGTAAGAGATGCGGTGGACTCGGTGCTGATTCCTGCATTGCGCGAACTGCGTGAGGACATACAAGCGACCAACAAGTCTGTTAAAGAGCTAAGAGAGGAGCTTGAGGCGATAGCTACCACGGCGAAGCAGACACGTGACCGGGTCGATTCCGTTCAAGCAGCTGCGTGTGAGGATAGAAGGGCAGTCACGGACTTAAGAAATCAGCTGGAGCGACTCAGCGAGAAGATGACGGATATTGAGGATAGGAGCAGAAGGAACAACGTTCGACTGGTGGGGCTGCCAGAGGGGGCGGAGGGCTCAAACGCGGCTGGTTTCCTCAGAGTTAATCTTTCCAAGTGGATTCCGTCGTTGAAAGGCCGTGACATTGAGATTGACCGGACGCACCGCGTGTATGATGGAGGGAGGGGCTCCGATCGGCCGCGCACTCTCATCTTCCGTGTACTAAGATGGCATGACAGATCGGAGATCCTGAGGGGTGCTCGGCAGGCTTATCCGGTGAAATGCGCACAGGACAATGTCACACTACTATTTTTTCCCGACTTTAGTCCAGCCACAACGATCAGGAGGAAGGCATTTAATCCGGTTTTGAAGAAGATGACAGCACTTGGTCTCCAGCCCTTCCTCATCTATCCGGCGGTAATCAAACTACGACACAAAGGGGAGCAGATGAGTTTCGACACTCCACAGAAAGCGGAGGATTTTATCAGCTCCCTGTCTCAGCAGAAGACATATGCGGCGGCTCTGCGGGAGGACGGCGGGAGGACGGCGGCCGCTGTCTCTCTGGCCCGGCGGGAGGGGCTTGATGGCCGGGATGGAGGCGGTTCTAGCTGCCCAGGAAGGGATGATGGCAGGATGGACATTGATGCTTGAACCTGTCTTTTGCTTTTCTTCTCTCCTTTCTCCTACTGGGATATTGTCCCTATCTATCCGGTACAACGATCTCTTTGCTGGTAAGACTAACACCCCTCTTTTCTTTTTGGATGGGACTAATGGAGAGTAGGTTTAATTAAAAAAATATTTTTTTGGCTGTGTGAGCCTTTCGGGGGACATGTCTTGCGTTGGAGTGGATCGGTCACGAACCATCACTGTTTTTTGTTGCTCAATCAGACCTACGTTCTCGGTAATGTGCGGTCTGAGTTGTTTCTTGTTTATGGTTGTCGGTTGTTCATGTTTTTTTGTGTTGTTTTTATTTTTTACAACAGACATTTATGCTTTTATTTATTTTACCCTATTTCTAAAATGATTTTTCGCCTAGGAGATTTGGTATCTAAAATGCACATCAGCGTTTACATGTTACTTACAGAATGGAATTGCTTCTGCTTTTTTTCATTTATTGAATACAATCTTGGGATTATGAATATTCAATGCATACTCTAAATATTTTATCACTGAATGTGAATGGTTTAAATTCTGCTGTTAAACAAACCCGTGTGTTAGAATATTTACACCGTAAATCTATTTCCTGTGCCCTAATACAAGAGACACATTTAAAACAGTCTGACGTGGCACGTTTCCAGAATAAGTATTATAAATTAGCAGCTTTTTCCTGCGCTCAAAATAAAACTAAGGGGGTGCTTATCCTTGTTAACCGGAAGTTAAATTTAACAATTGAACACCTTGGTAGTGATGAGAAGGGTATATTTGTTTTTATCCGATGCAAAATATATAATAATAGGTTAGCATTGGTCTCTATTTATGGTCCGAATGAGACAGACAGTGCATTCCTTACACAGATTTCCAAAACTCTACTTGAGGAGATTGATTGCACTCTAGTGGTGGGTGGTGATTTTAATGCTGTCATAAATCCTGCTTTAGATAAATCTCAATCTGATACAACAGCCAATCCATCCTCTAAATTACTGAATAAATTTATCACTGAGCTCAACTTAAACGATCTTTGGAGAATTCAGAATACTAAAGTTAAGGACTTAACTTTTTTTTCTAATAGACACAAGACTTTCTCTAGGATAGACTACATATTTCTCAGCCCATCTTTAATTTCGTCTAATTCCTCCATCTCTATTTTACCAATTTTATTATCTGATCATTCTGCTGTGTTGTGCAGTGTCCCCTAGATGGCGCTTTAACATATCATTATTAAGTAATCAGACTTTCATTACTTCTCTAAAAGAATATATTAAGGAATTTCTTGAAATTAATATGCCCTCTGATGTGGATCCTCAAATACTGTGGGAAACGACTAAGTGGTCTATACGAGGTTTCTGTATATCTTTCTCTTCTACTCTTGCCAAAGCGAAAACTCAGCAGTTTACACAATGAGAAAATAAAATCCAATCATTACAAAACCTACAAAAACAACATTTTACTGAGCAACAGGCTACACAGTTGTCCTCTTTAAAGGGGTGGTTGATTCCGATTTCACTTTTTTAACATTAGTTAGTGTGTAATGTTGCTGTTTGAGCATAAACAATATCTGCAGAGTTGCGGTGCTGAAAGTTCAATGCAAACGGAGATATCCTCTTTTAAAATTCTGGCAGCTTAATGCCTACAAAAACGACTGGTAAGGGACTACAACGAGTTACTTCCCGGGTCTGATACGTCACGAACCCAGATAAACCCCGCCCCCGGGGACACGCAGCAAAGGGGGCGAGGCCATGCTGCGCTGCTTTAGAGAAGAGGAAGAGAAAACTAGGGGAGCACGTAAAAATCTATTCATATAAATCGCGATTCTGTCTTCTAACAATTCTAATGGATTCTCAAATTTCAAAATCATTAAAGCAGCGGTTCTTAATACTGTTACTCGTGTCGCCCTGCTCTGCATCTCTCTCTCTCTCTCTCTCTCTCTCTCATTCTGATCGTAAGATCAGCTCCAACAAACTGTTCCAATTATACACTTATTTTCACACAGCAATGAGAAGTATTATAAATGGACACGCGTGCGGTTGCTGTGCTGTATTAAAGCTTTAATCAGGATAGAACCGTATATTAAAAGCTAACAGAAGCAGTAGCACTTACAAATAGCAGCGTATTTAAAAGTATGAGACAACAACAACCAAACATACCATTAAGAGCCGTGCTTGCACAGGTTCTGCACGATCCTCTTCACTAATATCCTCTGGGTCTCAATCGGGCTCAAATTGATAAGCATTATAGACAACGCCACTGTTTACAATTCAACCGGAGCACATGCCACTGAGGAGAGGGGCGGGACATTCAGACGTGCAATAGAGGCGGTTTAGCGAATCACAACACACTGAGCCAGCTAACCAATCTCAGCCCATCGCGTATTTCTGAAGGAGGAGCTTCATAAAACCAGGAAATAAATCGAGGCGTTTGTCAGAGAAGGGACAGAGAGGTGTGGAATAAAGGTAAATTATGTGAAAAATAATGCGTTTTTAAAAAACCAAGCATGAACACATGCTAGACTGCACCCCATAAACACAATCAAGCCTAGAAAAAAAACAGTCAACCACCCCTTTAAAAGAAGAATATGATTTACTTTCACACTCAAAGGCGGAATTTATTTTACATAGGACTAGGCAAAAATATTATTTTGAATCAGAGAGACCTAGTAATTTATTGGCCCTTAGGTTGAAAGAATGCGAGTCTAAGGCATATATTAGCGCAATAAAATCATCGGATGATCAGGTCACCACGAACCCTGTGGCAATTAATGACATATTTAAAGGTTTTTACACAAATCTGTATAAAGCCGAAACAGATTTTTGATGAACCAATTTGTAAGCAGTATTTAGATAAATTGGAACTGCCTCGGCTCTCACAGATAGATAAAGAATCTTTGGAGGCCGCATTAAGTTTGGAGGAACTCCACGTCTCTCTAAAAAGCCTTCAAAAGGGCAAATCGCCGGGTCTAGATGGTCTCCCCCTGAATTATATTTAGAAATTTGGGATTTGTTAGGGATACTTATTCTTAATTCATTTAATTTTGCAATTGAACATGGGGTATTTCATAGAGATCAAAAAACATCACTGATTTCATTACTTCTTAAAAAAGGGAAAGATCCATTAGATTGTTCCAGCTACAGACCGATTTCGCTTATCCCATGTGATCTAAAAATCTATGCTAAAGTTTTTGCTTCTCGTATGGAGAAGGTAATTCATAGTCTGATCAAGGAGGACCAAACTGGTTTCATCAAGGGGCGCAATGCATCTGACAATATGCATCGACTCCTTCATATTCTTGACTTTGCGGACTCCCACCCAACCCCTTGTGCGGTCTATTCACTTGATGCAGAAAAAGCCTTTGACAGGCTAGAGTGGAATTATATGTGGGCAGTTCTGCAATGTTTCGGCTTCGGTGAACACTTCATTTCTATGATTAAGACATTATACCACTCACCTGCAGCATCAGTCATAACTGGTAATATTATTTCCCCCCGTTCCCTTTGCAGCGGGTAACAAGGCAGGGATGTCCGCTTTCCCCCTTATTGTTTTGTCTATCTCTTGAACCCTTAGCACAAGCCATCAGGAAATCTGAAGTATCGATTAAGATTCATGATCATAATCATAGTATTTCGTTATTTCATCAAGTGAAAAAGGGCTTGGATGAGAATCTGCAAAGTCAAGAATATGAAGGAGTCGACGCATATTGACAGACGCATTGCCCCCCTTGATGAAACCGGTTTGGTCCTCCTTGATCAAACTATGAATTACCTTCTCCATACAAGAAGCAAAAACTTTAGCGTAGATTTTTAGATCACATGGGATAAGCGAAATCGGTCTGTAGCTGGAACAATCTAATGGATCTTTCCCTTTTTTAAGAAGTAATGATATCAATTATGTTTTTTGATCTCTATGAAATACACCATGTTCAATTGCAAAATTAAATGAATTAAGCATAAGTGTCCCTACCAAATCCCAAATGTCTAAATATAATTCAGGTGGGAGACCATCTAGACCCGGCGATTTGCCCTTTTGAAGGCTTTTTAGAGAGACGCGGACCTCCTCCAAACTTAATGGGGCCTCCAAAAATTATTTATCCAACTGTGAGATACGAGGCAGTTCCAATTTATCTAAATACTGCTTACAAATTGGTTCATCAAAATCTGTTTCGGCTTTATACAGATTTGTGTAAAAACCTTTAAATATGTCATTAATTGCCACAGGGTTTGTGGTGACCTGATCATCCGATGATTTTATTGCGCTAATATATGCCTTAGACTCGCATTCTTTCAGCCTAAGGGCCAATAAGTGACTAGGTCTCTCTGATTCGAAATAATATTTTTGCCTAAAAAAAGAAAATTATTGATTCAGTCAGTGTGGAAGAACTTGACTGGTCTGCATAAAACCAAGTCCTAATCCCAGTTTAACACCTCTGGTGTGACTGTAAATGCAGACCTTGAGCCAAAAACTCATCACCAAACACCAATGACTTGTACATACACTATATAGACAAAAGTATTGGGACACCCCCTTCTTTAGAACAGAAAAATGCACTTCCAAATCTGTGGCAACAACGATGGGAACATAATTAATGTATTTAAAAATTGTATTTCCATCTCTGTTGCAACAGTTTTGTAAGTGTCTAAAATGACTGTACCCATATGTACAAGTCATTGGTGTTTGGTTATGAGTTTTTGGCTCAAGGTCTGCATTTACAGTCACGCCAGAGGTGTTAAACTGGGATTAGGACTTGGTTTTATGCAGACCAGTCAAATTCTTCCACACTGACTGAATCAATAATTTTCTTCTTGAACCTTGCCTCATACACAGAGGCATTGTCATGTTAGAATAGAAAAGGGTCCTGTCCAAACTGTTGCTATAATATTAGAAGCACACAATTTCCTAGAATATCATTATATGCCTTAACATTAAGATTTGTACTCATAGAAATTACTAAAGTAGTCAAACCTGTTCATTAGAAGGGGTGACCCAATACTTTTGGCAATATAGTGTACATTTGTATAAAGCATCCATATTTGTCCATGCCCATGTTGATTAGAGTATTAAAAAATTGAAAAGTATTAATTTAAGGTACATTTAGAACAAATAAAAATGAATTGCGATTAATCACGAGTTAACTCATGACAATCATGCGATTAATCACGATTACATTTTTTAATCGATTGACAGCCCTAATATATATACAGTATATACAGTTTGAAATGTCTACTTTTAAATGAAGTAAGTCACGTCCAAAACAAATATTCTCTGTTAAAGTAATCTGTATGAAACCAACGCGATGTCCAGTTTTTCCCATCTCAACTCATTATCTCTAATGCGGTCACGCCCATGAGCTAATTGCGCTTTTCAGATTCTAAACATCCACATGAGACGTGCGCACATGTAAACGCCCACATCATCCGTAAACAAACGTGAAGAGTTCATCCTGGCTACTTTGTTTCTGGAAGACGCGCTGAGAGAAATAACCCAGAATTTAGCTCCGAAGAAGAAGAACACAACGCGATGCGTCGCGCAGCTGGATCCAGTGGAGGATATCACTCTGATGAGTAGCCTAAGATTACTTGCATCTGTTGTTATTGTGTTATGTGACATAACTTGTACACATTTCCCTCGTTAGACTTTTCCCAAACTAAAATTTCTGACTACATGTATGAAATCAAGGGAAACATTTTAAAATGTGTGTCATTTCATTGTCTAAATGTCTCACAACATCAGGATGTGTGTTTAATGTTTTATAACATATAAAACCACAAGATATAAAAGTAGTGTGAGTGTTAAGACTATGAATGAATGTTTGGCACAAAGGTGTGTTACTGTTCAAGTCTCAGTGTTCAGATCAGTATGTTCAATCATGTGTCCTTGACCTTCACTGTGTATAATTTTATTATACTGTATTGCAAATAAAATACAAATAATATTCAAAAACCCACATTATTGTACTATCCTCAAACTCTTTCTTACCTGCCTCAGTCACATTCATATTGATGGCCCATTATGGGAGGCCCTTTGTCTCTCAGGTGTGAATCACTAAATATTCATGGCCATTGTCACTCCCTCGCATAAGTGCATTCTATCACAAAACATGTTTTATAAATGTTAAATCAATATATTGTTTTCTGTGAATGAGTGAACAGGATAATTTTCACATAATTTTGTAGCAAAAACTCTAGTCTACCACATCCAGTTCTCAAAAGTCTTGTGAACAAATATTCTGTATGTGTTTTATGGCCTTATTTCAGTGACTTAAAAAAATAGTTTTTCACTAACTATGCATAAACGTTGTTTTCTCACAAACATGTACTTTCATGCTGCTCACATATTATTGTAGCCCAGTTTGTGCTGAATACAGTGTTATCAGACTTTGGCCATTAATATTTTTTAAGATACTGAAAAAAACACAAATGTCAGGGCGTGTCAAAACTTCTCCAGGGCCCCAAAACACCCTCAGACTCCAGAGGGTTAAAGGAAAGACAAACTGCATTGCAGCACGGAGCAAAACTCTCTCACACACACAATACAGTCTTTGAAAACAAAGAAACCTGAAAGTGTGTCCGTTTCACGTCTATTTATAACCCCTCAGGTGCACGTAATCAAATGACGTCACCTACCGAGGTTATTTAAGCCAATTATTGCCATGTTTGACACACATGCTTCACAACTGGTCAAACAAAGAATGTTCTCATAAGCGTTATTGAAATGCAGCATCGAGATAGCTTTTGATAGGGAACAAGAATCTATGCTTCAAACCAGAGGTCAAGAGCTGTAGTTACAGCCACACACTTTGCAATGCTGTTTGCGAATATTTGTTTGAACTTTGATTTCAGGAAATGGTGAATCATTGACGTATGTTGTTAACAACGCAACTTGTGACCATAGTTAGCTAACAATGCTTTTGGAAAATGCACTCCTGATCTTTTATGCACTTATTGTGACAGAGGTACCAATATACACACAGTATTTGATCATGTTCTTAATCTTTGCATAATAACCTATGAAGATTATTGTCTATTCATGACTATTGTTAGAGTTTATGAGGAGCTTAAATAAAGGATCTACCTCATTTTGGGGATTTTAAAAATTATGAGCACTACAGATAGGCCAGAATTTTGTGACTGTAGTAACCACGATGCATTATAGTGAGATAAAAAACTGTGTGTATGCCATTCAACACTTTGTAGGTGTTGAATAAAATTTTAAAATTGATACAAAACCTGACAGGTAGCCTATCCATATATAATTGAACCAGCAGGACAACCATGAGTAGTGCATTACATTAATCTGGTCCAATCCAGTCATTATACTTAAATATAAGTATAATGCCATTGTTATTGGCGCAGTTTACATTCCACCGTGTGCAAACGCTAAGGACGCGCATCGTGAACTGTATTGCGCCATCAGTGAACAACAAACAAATAACCCAGACGGCTTTTTCATCATAGCCGGTGACTTCAACCACTCAAATTTAAAGACAGTTTTGCCAAAGTTCTACAAACATGTTAACTTTGCAATAAGGGGAAATAATACACTGGACTTTGTTTACACAACAGAAAAGAATGCTTACAAAGCTGTACCCCGCCCCCACCTCGGGTACTCAGACCACATCTCTGTTATGCTAATCCCAGCATATAGACCACTTCTGAAACTCACCAAACCGGTTCAAAAACTCATCACAATTTGGCCAGAGAATGCTACCTAGACACTACAGGATTGCTTTCAATGCACAGACTGGAACATGTTTAAAGAGGCGGCCACCTACAACAACCACACAGACCCGCAGGAGTACACTGAAACTGTGACTGCTTACATCAAAAAGTGCATGGATGATGTGACAGTCACCAAGACCATCACCACACGTGCAAACCAAAAGCCGTGGATGACAGCAGAGGTTCGTGGGCTGCTAAAGACCAGAGATGAAGCATTCAGATCAGGAGATAAAGCAGCCCTCAAAACAGCAAGAGACAATCTGTCCTGTGGCATCGAAAATGCAAAACTGTCATATGCTCAAAAAATTAACAATCACTTCACGGACAGCAGAGACACACAGAGCCTGTGGCAAGCCATTCAGACCATCACTGACTACAAGCCCCCGCCACAGGCCTGTGATGATGATCTATCCCTCCCCGATACACTCAACCACTTTTATTCACGGTTTGAAATGCAGAATGACACACCTGCACAAAAATTGCCCACACCTCCCAACGACCAGGCGCTCTGTCTGTCTGCAGCCGACGTAAGGAAGACCCTATCCAGGATTAAACCACGAAAGGCTGCGGGTCCTGACAACATACCTGGCCGTGTACTGAAAGACTGTGCTGCACAGCTGACGGATGTCCTAACAGATATCTTCAACACCTCGCTGAGCCAGGCAGTCGTCCCCACATGTCTCAAATCCACAACGATCATACCGGTACCAAAGAAATCACCTGTGTCCTGCCTAAACGACTACCGTCCCATAGCACTGACTCCAATAATAATGAAGTGTTTTGAGAGGTTAGTCATGCAAAAAATCAAAACCAGCCTCCCCAACACACTCGATCCGCTCCAGTTTGCATACCGTCCAAACCGCTCTCCGGACGATGCAATTTCCACCACCCTCCACCTGGCTCTCACCCACCTAGAAAACAAAGACTCCTATGTTAGAATGCTGTTCATTGACTTCAGCTCGGCATTCAACACAATAATCCCACAACAGCTCATAAATAAACTAAACCTGCTGGGCCTTAACAATTCCCTCTGTAATTGGATCCTGGACTTTTTAACCGGAAGACCTCAGTCAGTCCGTGTCGGCCACAACACCTCGAACACTACCACACTGAGCACAAGGCTGTGTGCTCAGCCCGCTGCTCTTCACGCTGCTGACCCATGACTGCACTGCCAAGTTCAGCTCCAACCACATCATCAAGTTCGCTGATGACACAACAGTGGTAGGTCTCATCAGCAACAACGATGAAACGCACTACAGAGAGGAAGTGGCACAGCTGGCTGAATGGTGTGGCGCTAACAATCTGTCCCTCAATGTGGAGAAGACAAAGGAGGTTGTGGTGGACTTCAGGAGGAGGAACTCCATTGACCACCCCCCACTGACCATCGACAGCTCGACTGTGGAGAGAGTCAGCAGCACTAAATTCCTGGGGGTGCACATCACGGAGGATCTCACCTGGACCACCAAAACCATGTCACTCTCCAAGAAGGCACAACAGAGCCTACAACAGAGCGGAGAGTGACATGGTTTTGGTGGTCCAGGTGAGATCCTCCGTGATGTGCACCCCCAGGAATTTAGTACACTTTCTCCGCCGGCTGAAAAGAGCAAGTCTCCCTCCACCTCCACCCATCCTCACCACATTCTACAGGGGCACCATTGAGAGTGTGCTGACCAGCTGCATCACTGTCTGGTACGGGAACTGCAGTGCCGCTACCGTAAGACCCTCCAGCGGACAGTGAACACGGCTGCAAAGATCATCAGTGCCCCTCTCCCATCCATCCTGGACATTTTCCTTGCACGATGCTCCAGCAAAACCAACAGCATCATGAAGGACCCCACCCACCCCTCCCACAGTCTCTTCCAGCTCCTACCATCAGGAAGACGGTACCGGAGCATCAGAGCCCGCTCCGCCAGACTGCTCAACAGATTTTTCCCCCAGGCTGTGAGAGCCCTGAACTCAAATCACCCCGCCCCCCCTCTGAGACCCCATGCAAACCCCCTACCTCCTGAAACATGGACCATCCCCCCCCCCCTCCCTCTCCAAACACCCCCCCAACCCCCTCTCCAAACACCCCCCCAACCTTACCACACCAAAGCAAAAAGACTGTGAACTTTTTTGTTTTTTGTTCTTTGTGCAATTCAAAGTGTGCTACACACAGGTGAGTGGGCCTGTACAAACCACCTGTAGTAACACACTCTCCTCTATGCGCACTAGACACTTTTCACACACTGCTGTGTGTACATAATCCCACAAAAGACTCAGCAATATATGTATGTTTACATGCTCATGCACTACAAATCATCTTGTACTGTTCCCCAGCCAGCTGCTTGACTCACAATGTTTCTCTCTGCACATGTACATTATTATGTGAAGCATTCGTATAGTTTGTATAGTTTGTATTTTTTATATTTTATCTTTATTTGTATAGGGTAAACATTTATATATAGTATACTTAGTCAAAATCTGTCAGTAGGTTAGTTGTGTATAGGTTTATAGTGTTGTATGTCTGTATTTATGTAGCACCGTGGTCCTGTGAGGCACGACATCTCGTTCACTGTATGTCCCCACATGTAGCGGAATGACAATAAAGCTCAACTTGAACTTGAACTTGATATGTTTTGGCGGTTGTCACTTCTGGGGCCCGTTTCAGAAAGGAGGTTAAGTGAAAACTCTGAGTATGTTAACCCTGAAATGAGGGAAACTCTGGGTTTTCCGTTTCAAAATGGGAGGTTTGTCAAACCCGGGAAAGCAGGGTAAGTCAAGCCCGTTTCTGAAAGAGAGGTAACTTATACTCAGAGTCGGTTACCATGGTAACTTATGCTGTGAACCTAACCTGGTCGGGAGCAGGTTTTCTTCGGTAAACCCAGAGTTTCTTTCCGTCTCCTCCCCCTTTTAAAGTGTAAGCGATGTTTTAATACCTCATTCATTCATTCACGCTGCAAAATTGCTTTTCTTACTGAGTATTTTTTTCAATACAAATATTTTGTACAAATATATTAAAAAAATCTTAAGTTAAGATGTGTTTTCTATAGATGAAAAATTATCTAGATATTTAGTTATTAATAATTTAATTATCTAGATATGAAGTGTTCTCCGTAGGGTAAAAAAAAATAATCTTCATGCAAACGGAAACAACAATAGGCTATTTTTAATATTAAAAGGCAGATAGGCATTACCAGATAATTTGCTAAATAAAAAATTAACTTAATTTTTTTTCCCTTCAAGACTAAATACCTTATATTATTTATTTTATTATAATGTTTTACACCGTATTCATGTGCATATTTATTTGAGCGGTACCATTGGTAGTTTTCTTCAAAACATCGGAGATGCAGAGCACATTATAAGTCCTGTATGCAGATTTTAAGGAAAGTGTGCATCGCTCTCGCGCTCTTTCTGAGATTGCTTTTTTCATGAGCACAAATCCGTCAAAGAAGAGTATCACAGGACTGTAGGTTAGTGGTGTAGAAATCGGTTTAAATGAGGATAATCTGATAAATGACATTCACTTGATAACATCTTTCTGTGACGTCTGGAAGTAACCCAATAATCAGATTTTTTTGGTCATCTTTATTTCCTAGTACAAAAGCAAAAGTTATTCTTTTTACTTTTGGATTTGAGAAATCTTCCAATACTTGACCATCTCCTCTTCATCTGTCAGTGGTGCTGCTGCAGGTTCTCCCTCTGCCTTCTTGCTGTCAACAAGTCAGTAGTTAATTTTATTACTCTAATTAAGAAATGTAACAGGTTGATTAGAGAATATTTAATTATGTGAAACGAGTGTTAGACTATGTGGAACAAGCTGCAGCGTGTTGAAATAGACATTGAATGATATTTAATGTCAAATGTTTGTAAAGTCATTTATCTCACACCCATGAACCTTTCATGTTTAAAGCTTTACCTTGATTGATTTGTGTTTTTATACTTCATTTTTAGCTGCTGCCACGTTATTGTTTCTTTTTTCTGTCTTTTTCCTTTTTTTTTTTCTTTTTTTTTTGTGGCCATGGGATACCATTAAAATGAATATTAGTTCAATAATTTACAGTTTTCACCTCTGATATTATAACAGTTATTAAGTTATTGACAGTTATTAAGAATTAAAGTTACGCATTAACGGAAGTATGCGCGCTGACGTCTTTTTGGCGGGAGCTGTTGCCATGGTGAATCGTAATTTCGGAGCTCCACTGATCATGACGTTTTATAGTCGTGGTGCACGCGCTAAACTCAGAGTCAACCTACTTAGAGTTGAGTAAACTAACACAATTCAGCTGTTCTGTAACCGAAAACTCAGAGTTTCCCATCTCAGAGTAAGTCAACTCTGAGTTCAAGTTTAAACTCCGAGTTGGTTGAACCTCCTTATTGAAACGGGCCCCTGGTGGACAGATTACACGTGTTGTTTATTTATTTATTTATTTATTTATTTATAATTTTTATTTTTATGAGACAAAAGTAATAATGAGGATTGATTACAGATCAAAACGATATTCTGAAGAAAGCCTGTTTGGTTATTGTATTAAGGTTATTGTATTTATTATTATAAAGATATTGAGGCACACATGATGTGGACTGCAGCTGCAGTCTCTGAACTGCAAGGAATCAACACTGTGAGGAATCAGCACAAATATGATACATTCAGTCTGGATGCTTTGGAAGGACAAATCCTTCCAACACCGATAGTCCTAAAATCTCTGCAAAGTAAACTGATGTGGTGGTTAAAGTTTGCTAAGTGTGGTATTACCCATTGATGTTTATGTAAGTTGTTTATGCAGCTCTTTTTGGAGAGGACCCAGACAGGTAATAAAATTGCTTTTTTCTTTGTTGGGAGTTAGGCCTCTCATGACAAGACATGTCAGAACATGGTTTTCTTATGAACAGGATGAACCTCATCAGTGTCAAATTTAATTGTGCCACCTTCTTCCAGACTTTTTGTTGGGGGTGAGGGGTTCAAGAACATTGTGTACATTTTACTTCTGTCCTAAGTGTTGTGCGATTTTCCATCTCATTGCCACCTTGGTCCCTAACCAGTCTTTCCCAGGCCCTTATTTAAAGGCATTTAAAGGAATTGCTTACCCAGGAATGAACATGCGCATGCCCACAGTATGTATGTACTGTGAAGTACATTAATCATTTAGCTGATGTCTTTATTCAGAGTGACTTACAAATGGAGTACATGGTCTCTGCAGGTTTTATAAAGGTAAATTTAGGATTTTTTAAAGACCCTTTAAGTTCAAAGGGAAAACAAGTTTCCGCAGGGATGCAGGAAGTATGGCAACAAGATGCAGCATCTCATTCCCTCGGGGAACCATGGTTACATATATAAACACTTTGGGAATGAGTATGCCCACGCCACCATACTGACAAATCCCTGCCTAGTGTGGAACGGTACAGCTAGGCTGAGAGAACGGAGGAGCCAGGAGTGGCATCAAGGTCAATACTATAAAACCTGATGAAGGTCAGAGGAGTGGACCATCCTGCAGCATTGCAAATATCATGCATCGATACACAGGACGAGAAGGCCTTGGAGGCTGACATACCTCTAGTGGAATGAGCCCTGACCCCCAGTGACGAGGGGAGACCAGAAGACTCGTATGAAGTACAGGTGCATCTCAATAAATTAGAATGTCGTGGAAAAGTTCATTTATTTCAGTAATTCAACTCAAATTGTGAAACTCGTGTATTAAATAAATTCAATGTACACAGACTGAAGTAGTTTAAGTCTTTGGTTCTTTTAATTGTGATGATTTAGGCTCACATTTAACAAAAACCCACCAATTCACTATCTCAACAAATTAGAATACTTCATAAGACCAATAGAAAAAAAAAAATTTAGTGAATTGTTGGCCTTCTGGAAAGTATGTTAATTTACTGTATATGTACTCAATACTTGGTAGGGGCTCCTTTTGCTTTAATTACTGCCTCAATTCGGCTTGGCATGGAGGTGATCAGTTTGTGGCACTTCTGAGGTGGTATGGAAGCCCAGGTTTCTTTGACAGTGGCCATCAGGTTATCTGCATTGTTGGGTCTGGTGTCTCTCATCTTCCTCTTGACAATACCCCATAAATTCTCTATGGGGTTCAGGTCAGGCGAGTTTGCTGGCCAATCAAGTACAGTAACACCATGGTCATTGAACCAGCTTTTGGTACCTTTGGCAGTGTGGGCAGGTGCCAAGTCCTGCTGGAAAATGAAGTTAGCATCTCCATAAAGCTTGTCAGCAGAAGGAAGCATGAAGTGCTCTAAAATTTCCTGGTAGATGGCTGCGTTGACTGTGGACTTCAGAAAACACAGTGGACCAACACCAGCAGATGACATGGCAGCCCAAATCATCACAGACTGTGGAAACTTCACACTGGACTTCAAGCAACATGGATTCTGTGCCTCTCCACTCTTCCTCCAGACTCTGGGACCTTGATTTCCAAATGAAATGCAAAATTTACTTTCATCTGAAAATAGGACTTTGGACCACTGAGCAACAGTCCAGTTATTTTTCTCCACAGCCCAGGTAAGACGCTTCTGACGTTGTCTCTGGTTCAGAAGTGGCTTGGTAGCCCTTTTCCTGAAAACGTCTGAGCGATAATGACTCATGATGCACTGACTCCAGCTTCAGTCCACTCCTTGTGAAGCTCTCACAAGTGTTTGAATCAGCTTTGCTTGACAGTATTCTCAAGCTTGCAGTCATCCCTGTTGCTTGTGCACCTTTTCCTACCCAAATTCTTCCTTCCAGTCAACTTTGCATTTAATATGCTTTGATACAGCACTCTGTAAACAGCCACACCTTTCAGTAATGACCCTTTGTGACTTACCCTCTTTGTGGAGGGCGTCAATGTTTGTCTTCTGGATCATTGCCAAGTCAGCAGTCTTCTCCATTATTGTGGTTTCAAAGAACAAGAGATACCCGGAATTTATACTGTAGGGATGGTCATTAATTGAAACTCAAATGTAAATATTCTAATATTTTGAGATACTGATTTTTGACTTGCATGAGCTGTAAGATCTAATAATCAAAATTAAAACAAAAAAACTTTTGAAATGTTTTACTTTACATTCAATGAATATAAAATATATGAAAGTTTCACTTTTTGAAATAACTTGCAAGAAAACTTTTCCACGACATTCTAATTTATTGAGATGCACCTGTAGTGATAGCATCCATTATCCATCTGCTGAGGGTCTGCTTGTTTGCAGGAAGACCCTTCTTATAAGGACCATAGCATATAAATAATTTGTGTGACTTCCTCCACAGGGCATCTCTGTGGACATATGTGCTTGCACTGGACACACACAATTAAGCTTTTCCTGGTCAGGGTCATGAAAGGGAGGTGGACAGAATGCCTGTAGAATGACTGGCAGTGGAACAACAGAGGGCACCTTTGGGACACACCCTGGCCTGGGGTACATAAATGCTCTCGCCATACCAGGCGCAAACTCCAGACATGATGGTGCCACTGACAGGGCCTGCAGGTCACCGACTCTCTTTAAGGAAGAGATGGCTAGTAGAAATACAGTCTTAACTGTAAGAAATCTCAAAGAAACTTATTCCAGGGGTTCAAATGGAGCTTTCAAGATGGCCTCTAAAACCACAGCCACTCATGACCGCTCCCCAGCCCGTGAAGGAGGCGTCTGTTGTTAGCATTACGCGACGACACAGAGCACCCAACACGGGCCTTGTGACAGGAAGTAAGGTTTCTTCCACATGTGTAAGGCACGTAAGCATTGCTGCGTGACCTTGATCGTGCGAAGCGGGTTCCCCCTCGGGGAAAACCCCTTGGTCTTGAGCCACCACTGCAAGGGTCTCATGTACAGCAGGCCAAAAGGTATCACATTGGACACAGCTGCCATCAGACCCAACAGTTTCTGAAACTGCTTCACAGTGAGTGACTGGCCTTCTCTCATTCGCTTGACTGCCGTGAGGATCGACTCGATACGAGCAGCAAACAGACGTGCCTGCATCGTGGTCGAATCCCACACTACTCCCAGATAAGTGGTCCTCTGTACTGGAGAAAGCACACTTTTCTTTGCATTTAGTCTTAACCCCAACTCTTTCATGTGAGCGAGAACAACATCTTGATGCCGAACCACTATCTGCTCTGATTGAGCTAGTGTCAACCAACCGTCGATGTAATTCAGTATGCGGATACCCTGAAGTCACAGGGGAGCCAGAGCAGCATCCACACACTTCGTGAAAGTGCACGGTGAGAATGCCAGACCGAACGGAAGAACCCGATATTGGTACGCTTTGCCCCCGAAAGCAAACCTCAGGAATTTCCTGTGTTGAGGAAGGATGGATATGTGGAAGTATGGTTATTCAGATCCATCGTCATAAACCAGTCCTCGGACCTGATTTGAGACATGACTTGTTTGATTGTGAGCATCTTGAACTTGAGTCGCATGACTGAGCGGTTCAATAAACGCAGACCTAAAATCGGACATAACCCTCCATCCTTCTTCAGAACGATAAAGTACCAGCTGTAGAACCCGGACTCTCTGTCAAGAGGAGGGACCATCTCGATGGCCTCCTTCCTCAAGAGAGTGTCTGCTTCTTGTTCCATGACCAGAGCCTGCTTGGGGCCCACCAGAATGGGAAACACTCCGTTGAATAGAGGCGGACGCCACCCAAACTGAATCTTGTAGCCTCTTTCTACAGTGTGCAGGACCTAATGAGACACATTTGGCAGAAGCTTCAACGCTGCCAGATGATGTACTAAGGGAACCAGTCTCTCGAGACTGGCCACTGGTATATTTAGAGCTGCTAGCTCGGTGCCCTGAAGCAGAGGACCGGCAGGGGACGGACGATCTAGCTGCTCTAGAGACCTCTCAGGACCGCTACATTTCCGGGCGGAAGCTGAGAGATACACTCGCTGGAGACCACTGTGCTTTGAAGCACCGGGGGTGGCAGAGTTAATGGAACAATCTCCTGAGGGCACTGAGGAGAGATGGGCACCGTATGCTGAGGTGTGAACCGCTCTTTCCCAGAGGGGCCTGCCCTCAGATGTCCTGACACCCTATGTCTGGACCTCTTGGCCGAGGCCTTCTTATTGAAAATGACGGTCCTCAGACTCATTATCTCCATCGAAGACTTCAACCTGGAGTGCCCCCCCCGCCTTTCTTTCTGTGGAGGGGTACAAGTGGCAACGCTCCGTTTCTGGACTTCTCGATGTGAGGAGTTGGTACACGGCTGGGGCTGATCCCGCCTATCAGCCCCATGAGAGCGGCGAGGGAGAAGTTGCTGAAATGCTGCCGCTTGTTTCTTGGCCTCCTGAAACCGGTCGACGACTGTGTTTACAGCGTTGCTGGACAGGTCAGAAGGGGATATCAGGGCATCCAGGAGAAAGACCCTGTCTTTATCGTTGATCTGAGACGGGGTCAGCCACAAATGTTTCTTTGTGGCCACCAGGGCTGCCATAGACTGCCCAATAGCTCTGGCAGTCTCCTTGGTGGCTCTAAGTGACAAATATTTTTTTTATTTCTTCTCCCTCATCCATCTCTTTCAGCAGGTCAGCCTGGTATGCTTGCAACACCACCATAGTGTGCAAGCAACCTCCAGCCTGACCCGCCGCCGTGTACGCATTACCCACCAAAGCCGAATAAGTCCTAAGCAGCTTGGTGGGTAGAGGCGGGCCAAGTATGGCTTATTCCACGATCTAGACACCCCAGTGTACAGATCGGGAAAAAAACGGCAGACCCCGGCGCAGAGGCGGTGACTTCGAGCGCAGGAATCGTTCGTCAAGCTTGATTTTAGGACACTCCTGACACTCTTTCTCTGCTGGCCAGTCAATATTTAATTCAGCCACAGCTCTAGTCACCACCTCCAACAGCTCCTCAAACAAGACAGACTGTGGTGGCATGTCCACAGACTCGTCTCGTTCAGCGCTCGCATCACCCCCCTCCTCAGAGCAAGACAACACGAGCCTTGAGCCCTCTCCCAGGGCGGAAGAAACAGTTTCAGAACATGCTTCCATGCCGTGAGAGTGAGCGCTAGATCTGAAGAAGAAACAAAGGACGTGCCTGTCTCCATTCTCTCTGCCAGATCCATCTGCGAACCCCACGATTTAAGGCACCGGGACCCGAACCGCGGAGAACACTGGCGAGAGCATTATCCTCAAAGAGGATGCTCTCCCTCGAGAGTTGACGGACCGTACTCCACTCCCAAACAAGCAATGCACAAACTGTGTGTATCCCCATCCATGATGAAAGGAGAGCAGGGAGGAAAGCACAGCCTGAAACACTGCTTGTCAGAGTCAGAACTCTTGCCAGACTTTGCCATTATATGATTGCAACAGGACATACAACAATAAATATGACGTGACACACAGAGCGCTTACTGAACAACAGAAGCAGCCGTTATCTCCACCGCACGTGCTTTTATACTTCCTGGTCGCTTACATCATCTCCGCCAGTGACGTCACCCGGGATTCCCTCGGACGGATTACACACGTTTCAGAGCTTGGGAACACAGGGGCATTCCCAAAGCATTTCTCGATGCAGCGTAAGTTCCCGAAGGGGAAATAAAAAATTTTGTGCAATATTTAATGCCATGACGTTATGAATTTAAGACTTTTAAGGCCTTTATTTGTGGAAGGTTGACTTAAGACTTTACAAACTGCAGAAATCCTGTCTTGATAGCGACATTGTGTAAGGCTGCACTGTTATGTTCTAACAATTACTTAACAATCAACCTAAATGAACAGCATAGCACTGTTGCATAACGGGATAAAGTTAGTGGTGAAACTTTGAGAACAGACCCTGAAAGAACGATCCTTTGAGGGCAGAATAAATCATGGTCACTGACACAGCGAAGCATGATAAACCTGGTATGACCCATAACGTGGCATGAATTATGAGATGCCTGAATTATGCATATGCTCTCTGAGGTTCAGGGTCCAAATCTCTGTTTAGCTGTAGACTTACTCAATGTAAGGCCAAAACAATTCATAAACTTTATTTTTGGTACATCCATCTTCTGCCATTATCTCCTTAACCACGTCTGATTGCTGTTCTGGTATATTTCACAGTTTGAGGGAACAGTTAAAAACAAGCCCTTCAAACAGAGGGAAATATGTGTTGTTTTAGCTACTAACGTTCTGGAAGGCAACCCATTATGAGACTATGACAAGATCTTTAAATGCTTCCTGATTTCTTTTTCCTAAATGGCTGATATTAAGATTAGCATACCGATGAGGAACACTGTAAACATTTTACTTCCAAAAGTGTTTTCTTAAATGTGTTTGTGCTTCAGAAATGCCACATGTTTGGACCAAATATCCAACAAGATCTAGAGCATCAAACATCCCAGATGCATATTTTCAAGCACAAAACAAATAAAGTAACATCAGCTTCAGGGGCGCCTGCAGGATTTCTTCCGAGTGTACGAACAGTTCTTTTTTTTTTTTTTTTTTTTTTTTTTGGAGGGGGTGGGGGTGGGGTTGGATGTAATGGTAAAGTGATTATATTTCGTTTTGTTTTTTTATAAAGTTAGTGTAGAAAAACGTTTGTAGTATTTTTTGTTCGTTAAATGTACGTTTTTTCCTTTTCTCTTTTTTAAAGTAACGACCAAGCTACCAGCGCAGACAATGAGCTGATGATAGCCTATGTTTGATCAATTTAGCCCTCTCAAATCATCACGTTTTGCCTAAAATAAAATCTATTGATTTAAACCAGTTCAAGCATATCACAATGTTAGTTTAAATGTTTAAACTATGTAATTAAATGTGCGCTAGGCGCATATCTAATGGTTTGTGTGAAGAGTGGAAGCTGAAGCGCACTTTGCAGGACATGGAAACACCAGAGCAGTCACTTGCATTTTTTTCTTGATAGTGAAACTACGCTAAAATATGCTTATTTTTGCTCATAAAGGTAAGAGTAATACATATTTGCTTGCCGTCTGTCTTGAACAGGAGCGCTTCACAATGATGAACCGAAACTCAACAAATTGAGTCACAGATATGATAAATATATCTATAGAAAGCTTTAAATTACTACTTTAAAACGAAATAATTAAAATAGAAAACAAAAACTTTCATTATGTAATCCGTAAAGATGCATTTCTCTCTAAAGGCACGTCCAATGAGGAGATGGCGAGTCATTTTTTTATCACCGTCTAAAATAGCTTAAAAATAAGGACAAGCCTAAAACAGGCCCGAATATATATTTTTTTCTGATTTTTATGCTATTCTGCTCTGAATACCTTACAATTCAAATTATTTTCTGCAAGGCAATTTTGTCTGATATGTAAATTATTTATTGGCCTATTTTTTTAATACATGCAGCAAATGCTTTAAAAACAGCTTTAAAAAATACTTTATTGCATTCCAGATGATTTTAAAGAACTTGTCACTATAAATTTTACGGGTAGCTTATGTAAAACATTGTTATTAATTCGTTGTATTCCCATTTGTAAAATAGGCTACAAATTAATTGTTGTAGTCTGAAAGCACGATTTTATGTTTCTATTTGGCGTAATATTTATACACATAAATTGTGCAAAAGACTGATGCATTCATAATTAATGGCATGGTTGGTTCAGTCAACAGAAATATGGGACACGCCTAATTTACTGCTGAAATATTTGAAATCTCAGGTCAGTCTGAGCGCTCATGGTACGCACAGTGCGTACAGCCGTACACCTGCAGGCACCACTGGTCAGCTTCATCAACTGCGAATGTAAAAGAGAAAGTTTAGAATTGATATACTCCAAGTGTCAAGCAGTGATTGGCCAGAGCTAATAGTCATGAATGAATGATGTAGCATTAGACTCTTCCTGGTAGAACTTTCACTGTCACTTTCATTTCTAAAAACAAAGTTGGATCAGAACATTAGTGTGTCTCAGAGCAACACTGTGGTGTTTCGTTCCCGAATTAATCTGTTTTTGAACAAATCATTTGAGTCAGTGTTTCAATGATCCTTTCGTAAAGACAGTAATTTCTCAGCCATTTGGAATGAATCATTTGAATGAATGATTCACTCATTAAGACAGGGACTTGATGTCATGTACTGGCAGTTTTAGTGTCATATTTATTTATCTATGACAGGCATAAACCAGCCAAAGTACCAGCACAAAAACACACTCAATAAAATATTAATTATCGTCGCAAGATTTTTTATTTATTTAGTTAATTAGTCAATATCACACATCCCTCCTCCCGATATGCAAAAAATTAACTCAAAACCAGGGTTGGGGGTAATGCATTACAAGTAATGCGAGTTACATAGTCAGGTTACTTTTTTTCAAGTAACTAGTGAACACATTACTTTTTTATATTTACAATTAAGTAATTCCAGTTATTTAGATTTCCTATTTATTAACTGACAGCTCTCCTGTACCCTGTTGAGAGAAATCAGAAGTAAGTGCATTAAATTAAGGAGGTATTGTGTGCGCCAGTGTTGGGGAAAGTTACTTTTAAAAGTAATGTATTACAATATTGCATTACTCCCTAAAAAAGTAACTAATTACGTTACTTAGTTACTTTTTATCGAAAGTAATATGTTACGTTACTTTTGTAATACTTTTTAAATTTGGGCAGGGCTTGCTTGTTTATTTTTAATATAAAAAAGTTCTATGTTTGGCAAACGTAAAAGCCCGTTCACACCAAAAGTGAAATGAATACACCTCAGGCTGAAGGAAAATTAAATTCATGTCTGTACAGTAGAATGCATAAGAAGAAATTTTAGCACACTTTAGCAATAAAAAAACCTAAAGAAGCACAAATGTTTATCTAGAGTAATTTTTGCTTATTGAATTGGATCATTGAAGGTCATCAGCAAAGACATTGGTTATCAAAATGGGATTAAATACATAAAGGATATTTGTGTTAAAATTTACTGTAATTATTGCAGGTTTGCATCATATTCTGAGTTGCATTTCATGTTTTTTTTATTTATTTTGAGGAATACTGAATCTGTTTTTGTTTGTTTGTTTTTTGCAAGTGAGATGAATTAATGCTGTCAAACATTAAATGGGAAAAAAGAAACTTGCGTTACTTATTTGAAAAAGTAACATAGATATTTTCTTCTAAATTCAAAGTAATGTTACTTTACTAGTTACTTGAAAAAATTAATCTGATTATGTAACTTGCGTTACTTGTAATGCGTTACCCCCAACACTGGTGTGCGCCGTGTAAACCTGATGCTTACTGTAGTTCTAGACTAAATGTGAACATGAATAGAGTGGTGGAACTATGATGTCACTTTGTAGGCGAAAACCCAGAAGCGAGTTAGCATTTTAGCACTTCCGGTTCCATCGTCCCAGAGTCAATGGGTTTTTTGAATGGGATTTTGGTTAAATCCCTTAAATAAGGTCTGTGTTTCACACAAGCTCAAGATACTTTCACGTTTTATTCTATGACATAAAACACACCTGTTACAACCCACTCGTGATTTTTTAAGCTGTTTCGTTTCTTTAAAAAGACGGTTGCTAACAAGTTGCTAAATGGGACTACAGGCGCTGTCGGAGACATTCAAAGCCATCATGCCGAGCAGTTTATCAATTTACAGTATTTTCCAATTGTAGTATAATTTGTAATTCAATTAATTTTAGAATAACCAATGAATAGTTTCCAGCTTTTTATATTGTTGTTCGACAATTTTTTTTTTTGCTTTGCCCCGAAATGCAACACATGTCTTCGGAGGGAAGATGCTCGAGTTTATCGCTTACTGATGCAGAGACTCTGGTTCGTACCATAAGGTAAACTCATATTAAGATTAATCCATGTAAACACCACATTTTGCCGGCTTTACGTGGTGAAAGTGAAACTTTAATGATGCATACTGCTTAAAGCCACGTTAAAATTCAATGTTTCGGCCACATGAAGCTGTTAGAAAGCATATAGATTGAGGATTTCCTAGAAGCAAGGATAAAATAACATTTTGTGTAACCACCCTAACAAAATGAGAGCTGAAATGTGGTACTTTGTTCACTAAAATAAGTTTAATCTTACCATATCCAAAAACACACTCACTCTGCTGTTATTTAAAAGATTAAATATGCGGCGATATGTTTTTAATTAATATTAATCAAGGATTTATTGACTTTTAATGCACCTTATTTTGAAATGTACAGAAATGCGTGCTTTAAATGTCCTTTAGTTAAGATTATTTAATTTATTCACTATACTATTTATTACTAAGGTCTCATTTCAGTTTTAGTTTGGCTCTAGTTTTGTATTTATTCCAGTTTATATGAAAAGGTTCATGTAGTGTGGATTAAAATTCATATACAGAGTAAATACTTTTCACTGAACATGTTAAAAATAAGTTTGAGAAAGTTGTTGGGAGCGCGCTGGTGGTGACGTTGAAGGCGAGCAACCGTGGTGCTGTAGTTCATTTATAGCCTAAGTTTAGCTTTTCAGTTTTGGCGCTTTTATTAAGGCTTCAAAATTCGTCAAAGTTACAGTATATTATTTTGTGAAGATTAGATTGATGGACAAAACGTGTAAGTTTCATGAACGATGATTGAACACAGAGCTTATTTTTTTGCGATAATCCAAAAGCCTATGGAAAAATCCTATTGGCTTTTTGTCGAGGGAACCAGTTTCATGCTAAAAGCCGATCCGCATACAAAGTGACGTCATAGTTCCCCCACTCTATTTACTCATCTCACTTAAACAAAAACAGATTCAGTATTCCTTAAAATGAATAAAAAACAGTTAAATGCAAACTCAGAATGACACAAACAGTAATTAAATGTTAAATGTATTTGTATTTAATGTATTCAATCCCATTTTATTACCAATGTCTTTCCTGCTGACCTTCAATGATCCAATTCAACCATATGAATAAGCAAAAATGACTTTAGTTAAACATCGCATTTGTGTTTCATTGCTTAAGTAAGAGTGTTGAACTTTCTTCTCCTGTGTCTTATTCTTCTGCAATGCAGAATGGCAGTGCAGCTGAAATGTTTGTTTTAGCTGTGCCCTCTACAGTACAGACGTGAATTTAGATTTCCTTCAGCCTGAGGCTTATTCATTTCACTTTTGGTGTGAAAGGGCTTTTATATTTGCCAAAAATATAAATTTGTATATTAAAAACAAACAAGCAAGCCCAGCCCAGATGACGTAACATTACTTTTCATAAAAAAACAATGTCACTTTTTAGGGAGAAATAGACTATCGTAATGCATTACTTTTAAAAGTAACTTTCCCCAACACTGCTCAAAACATTGCACAACAATGCCTTGACCACCACTAACAACACAGTAGCTGTATAACAAAGCACAAGTACCACTCACATTTTCTTCAGAAAACCTTGTTCTTCTCCCTTTACATCTCAGTTTGTTCTAGTAAATATGAGAATAAATTATGAGCAAATGGCGAAATTTGCTGAAGTCAGTGGAAAACAGCTATATGTCTATCTGTCTGTTGAAGATCTCAATAATCTCTCAATCAGTGCTGAGATTTGCCAAAACCAACTCATTTAATGGCTGAACAATACTGAAGGTGCCAGAAATCAAAACAGCCATGAGCTGTGAAAAGCCAAACATACAGGAGTAACCAAAGAATGGTGAAGCTGACGTGAGAAAAATGAGAGATGCACAACTTGTCAGCCAGGCAGGGGAAAAGAGAGAAAGAGAAAGAGGAATCGTTCCTGGGGGGCGAAGGGGAATGTGTCTTTTGCCGGCGTGTTTTGACATTCCCAGCGATGAGCCAGACCACTTAGCCTTTGTTCTCCTGGGTGATCTTTATCATTGCCAATTGTTTGCAGAGGTCCTCAAACTTGGAGTTGGATTTAAATGGCATGTGACATCCAGAGAGAGAAGCAAATATAATAAACATGAAGCATTGTAAAGAAAACTAAGAAAACAATAACAGAAAAATGGCATTTGAAAGTCTGAAGAGTTCCTCTTAAAAATAATGGTTCTTTATTGGCTTTGATGGTTCCATGAATAACCTTTATCATCTATGCAACCTTTCCATTCCACAAAAGGTTATTTATACGTTCTTCACAATGAGAAAAACTAAGATTATTTTAAGAACTGTCCATTAAAAGATTATTTGGGGAACCAAATTTTTTTTATTTTATGGCATCATTATGAAAACCTGTTTTTGGAACCTTTATTTTCATGAGCATAAATGATGTGAGAGCTAATTCAGTACAATGTATAATGACACTGTTCTTTTCTGTAGAGCTGTTTCTGTTCATCTGAAATTGTTTATGAATTCAAAAATAGCTATTGCTGAATTGCTCAAAAAAAAAATCAGAAATGCTAAAAAATTCACTCAGAATATCGTACAGCAATGACCAGCACCACCAACACTTTAGCCACTGTATATAAAAGTGCTGTTTTGCACAAGCAAGCTTCTTCAGAAAATGTCAAAGTCTCATTCTCTCTGTAATTGTGACATCTCAGTTTTCTGGTATGAACTGTTTACTGAAAGGTTCTTTGGGGAATTAAAAATGTTGCTTCTGTGGCATCACTGTGAAAACCTCCTTTTGGAACCTTTATAGGCCTACTTAAGAGCGTAAGAGTGGGAGATAATTCGGAGAATGTAAACACAAAAAGTACGTTTGGCATCTTTGCAACACCTTAAACGACCCAAAACAGCAACTATACCAGAGTTCCCAGTCTGAAGTCCTTAAACCAAACTACAAATTGTCTGATAAAAAAAACAAAAAACAAAAAAAAAACACTCTACTGGGCGACCGCGCAACCACATAATTCAAACAATGTGATTGTTCAAGCCAGTGTTGTTCCGATGAGATTGGCAGCGGATGGTGGCCAGCCTGCATTTGGGGTGATGTCTTTTGGTGAGGTTTAGCAAAGGAATGCCACACTCCTTCGATGAATAACAAGATCAGGCAAACTATGCGAGCCGTGTATAAACATACCGTATTACAAACAAAACAATCAGCTGGTGGTTATTGAAATATGGATTTCCAAACAAAGGAAGAGTCAAAGTGTCGAAACCGTGCCGTGTAAAGAAACGTTTCCTTGGAAGTAAGGAGAAGACATTTCTGGCATCCTTCCGTTGTCTTATGGGTAGTCAGAGAGCATATCCATTTCATCTGATTCATCAGATTCATCTGATGGCAGTGCTGCTTGTTATAAAACAAAGCTGGAATGAAGAAATGTCTGCTCCAACTGGCAATTTGGGGTTGGATGCATGCAATGTTGGTTTATGGTATGACTGCACAACAGCATTTCTTGTAATGAAGGAATTTAATAATTCTTCAAAATGTGCTTTTCGATTTAATCTGATACTGGCACACTGCATACAAACTTGGAACTAATCTACTTAATTCATGGTTATAGTAAACTTGACGTATCATACAGCTGTACCAAGATTTAGAGCTATACTGTACTGAGGTTATGAGCGACATTTAACTACCTTTATTATTTAAGCCATGAAGTATGAGAGGCTACTGTGAATATAGTCATCGCAAATGGCCATTATTTTTGTTGCACCTTTATCTGGGACTATATTGACAATACAGCATGGTATTGAGTACTCCCATTGTTATACAACAAAAATAACACACAATGAGTTTTGTGCAGCAACACATGTTTCGTGTCATAGCTGTTACTCCATAATATAGCCGAAAGCATGTGGATACCCCTCTCTAATTAATGGGTTTGGGTAATCGCGTAATTTCCAAAAGTGTGTGCTTTCAGCTTTGTTGCAACAGCTTGGGAAGGTTGACAATAATACAACCTGAATTCCGGAAATGTTGGGACGATTTTTAAATTTGAATAAGATGAAAACTAAAAGACTTTCAAATCACATGAATTTTATTCACAATAGAACATAGAGAACATAACAAATGTTATGAACATAACGGAGAAATGTTACACTTTTATCCACTAAATGAGCTCATTTCAAATTTGATGCCTGCTACAGGTCTCAAAAAAGTTGGCATGGAGGCAAAAAGGGCTGAAAATTTTAGTTAATTGACATCAGGTCTGTAACATGATTAGCTATAAAAGGTATGTCTTAGAGAGGCAGAGTCTCTCAGAAGTAAAGATGGGAAGAGGCTCTCCAATCTGTGAAAGAGTGCATAAAAAGATTGTGGAATATTTTAAAAAATAACGTTCCTCAACATCAAATTGCAAAGGCTTTGCAAATTTCATCATCTACAATGCATAACATCATCAAAAGATTCAGTGAAACTGGAGAAATCTCTGTGTGTAAGGGACAAGGCCGAAGACCTTTGTTGGATGCCTGTAGTCTTCGAGCCCTCAGACGACACTGCATCACTCATCGGCATGATTCTGTCATTGACATTACTAAATGGGCCCAGGAATACTTCCAGAAACCACTGTCAGTAAACACAATTTGCCGTGCCATCTGCAGATGCCAACTAAAGCTCTATCATGCAAAAAGGAAGCCATATATGTGAACATGGTCCAGAAGCGCCGTCGTGTCCTGTGGGCCAAGGCTCATTTAACATGGACTGTTTCAAAGTGGAAAAGTGTTCTATTGGTCAGACGAGTCCAAATTTGACATTCTTGTTGGAAATCACGGACGCCATGTCCTCCGGGCTAAAGAGGAGGGAGACCTTCCAGCGTGTTATCAGCGTTCAGTTCAAAAGCCAGCATCTCTGATGGTATGTGGGTGCATAAGTGTATTCGGTATGGGCAGCTTGCATGTTTTGGTAGGCACAATGAATGCTGAAAGGTATATAAAGGTTTTAGAGCAACATATGCTCCCCTCCAGACGACGTCTATTTCAGGGAAGGCCTTGTGCATTTCAGCAGGACAATGCAAAACCACATACTGCAGCTATTACAACAGCATGGCTTCGTAGTAGAAGAGTCCGGGTGCTGAATTGGCCTGCCTGCCGTCCAGATCTTTCACCTATAGAGAGCATTTGGCACATCATTAAACGAAAAACATGTTAAAGACGACCACAAACTCTTCAGCAGCTGGAAACATATATCAGGCAAGAATGGGACCAAATTCCAACACCAAAACTCCAGAAACTCATAATATCGATGCCTAGATGTCTTCAAACTGTTTTGAAAAGAAGAGGAGATGCTACACCATGGTAAACATGCCCCCGTCCCAACTATTTTGAGACCTGTAGCAGGCATCAAATTTGAAATGAGCTCATTTTGTGCATAAAATTGTAAAATTTCTCAGATTAAACATTTGTTATGTTATCTATGTTCTATTGTGAATAAAATATTGGCTCATGTGATTTGAAATTCTTTTAGTTTTAATTTTATTCAAATTTAAAAAGCGTCCCAACATTTCCGGAATTCGGGTTGTATTTAAAAATGTAGCTGCAAGCAGAACTTCCAAAACTTGAGCACCTTTAGGACATGATGACGATGACACATTTAGAGTTTCGTAGCAATTTGCCAATGTGTTCGGAGAATACAGCATTTTATGACAAAGTTCAAAATGTTTGATGCTCAAAATGGCTGACATGGGGAAATTGGGTGTTGTTCAAATCAATATGTTGCACCAAAACTAACGAGGCCATTCTGATTTATTTATTAATTTATTCATTCATTTTTTTTTTCTTTTTGCTTTAAACTGGCTGTTTGTGCCATTTTCTCCTCACCACTAGGTGGCGCTGTGCCGAAACTGTGCAATGGTTGTCATGACACACACCACCTTTGGTCTGAATACAGTCTATGAGGAGTTTAAAAAAAGTTTTTTTTTTTTTCTTTGGATAATTCAAAATGGCGGAACATTTTTCATGACTGAAAATAACTTCACAAAGTGCAGTCGACTTGAGCTAATCAATCAGAGCAAAAAATTATTAGCATAAACGTGAGTGCAACTTTGGACAGCTGATGGTGCTAGAGGGATTAAATTAGAGACTGTGGTTAATGTTCAGACCACGGGTGCCCAATCCTGTTCCTGGAGAAAGTTCACCTCCAACCCTGATCAAACACAACTGAACCAACTAATTAAGATCTTCAGGAACACTTAATAATTCCAGACAGGTGTGTTTGATCAGGTTTGGATCTGAACTCTGCAGGAAGGTACCTGTAGATCTCCAGAACCAGGGTTGGGCACCCCTGGTTCAGACTGTTGTCTAGCTATGTACCAAATTTCATAACTTTTCTAAAGAAGAAGAAGAATGGATACAATTGATGCCTACACACCTTTGGTGATTGGCCCCTAATCATAATATATTAGCATATAAACATAGGTCTACATTTTTTTCTGAGTGATGTGTTCTGCTGTGCATTTAATGCCGAAGATGGCCATGGATGTGCGCTGGTATGTTTTAATAAGCTTCATGTTTGAAAAACCTGCTCACAGAGGCATCTCTGATGCACAGAGCAATCCAAAGATTTGGCTACAGCTCTTAAGGTGGTCGTCATCAAGAACTAGTGTTTCAAGAGCCCCTAAGAGCAAACTAACAAACATGATGTGACAGTTGCACTGGAGTAAGACAACATTTCATACTCCACAGCATCCATAGAGGCCTTTTTTTTTTGTTGCTTAGTTTACATGCCATACATTGTTTAAATAAATTATATTTTATCAATAGTGCCTCATGAATTAGTGCAATAAAATTACATTTGAATAAAAAATGTGTGCACTTAATATTATTCTTAAATGTATAACTTATATATAATATATCTATATATATATATTTTTTTTTTTTTTTTACTGTTTTTATAGAGCCAGACAAAGTTTGAATCCATCATTTTCCAATCCCATTCTTCTCCCTTTTATCATGTATCAGCTTAGAAAAACATTTACTAAAAAAATATCCATAATTGGAAATAAGGTGTTTGAGGTAATATGAATTAAATGTGGTGTCCTTGTGTTGTTGGATGAGCTGACAGTTTAAATATGGTTCGGGAAATGTGTAGGGGTATGCTTTAGGGATAGAAACAAGTAAAGTCCAAATAAGACAGTATTTACTTATGATTTTAATAAATATACACAGATTATTTTGTTGTTATTATTGCATACTGTTTGTGTATCATGTTACCTACTGCATTCCGCTGAGGTGCAAATACTAAGGGCCAAATTTACTAACCGCTTGCACCAGCGCAAACTGTCTTTTGGCATTAATATAGTACTGTCAGGATTTACTAAAGACGCGCAGTAAAGAATTAGCGCTAAAAAGGCGTGACCTTATTGGCTATGCATTTGTAGGAGTTTCCCTTTCCGATGCAAAATTTATGGGAAGAGAGTATAGGAAGAATGAATCACGCAACGTGATTTACTAACATTTGCACTCGTCAAATTACTGGTATTTGCGCCATTATTTAACACACTCGTCAAATTACTGGTATTTGCGCCATATATTTGTTATTTTGCTTTGAACACAACCAACTAAACCAACAATATTTAAATCTATTTCTTGCCTTTCAATGCTCATTTGTTTGCCTGAGGCACTGTGGCATTGAAACACAGACAACACTATAAATACAATATAGTTAGATCTAAAATCTGATGGATCACTCGTATCATCGTTTTGTGTTGTCTTATTGCCAAAGCTCTGAAACTTGCTCTATGGAACAGCACTAACGGATTAAAGACATAATAGTATGACTTCCTGTAAAGCTGCTTTGAATTAAGCCTTATACAAATAAATCTGACTTGACTTTGATTATTTACACTTAGTGCAAAGAAAATATTTGTTCTAGACTTCATGCACATAGCCTCTGCCTAATAATAATTACTAGACAGAGCCTGTTATACTACACATAGACAGTCAAACATAGGGATCGGTCTCCTCAATGACCCGAGTGTTCATGCCAGCTGATGGTGGGCCATTTCTCCCTGTGATTAGCAGCGGAGCCAGGGCTGTTTAGCGCACGTTGTGCTGGGTGGTCTAAGAAAATGCTGAGCAGGAGCTTTAATGTGTTTTGTATTTGCCAAACGGAACTCCGTCATTAGAGGAAGTGGGAGTCCCATTTAAGCTGCTATTAGCTGTAATGGCTTTTTTTCTTTTCTTGTCGTGCACACAATTTTCCTAACATAACAGAATCCACTGGAATCCCTGCGCTCCTGCCTGCATGTTTTAGTGGTCTGAGGCTCATAAACAAGAACTCCAGAAACGCTCTTTCAGGGACACCTTTCGGTTTTAATGATTTTGTCACATGACGTCATGTTTATGTTGCCTAAACCCATTTTGTTTTTCAGGTACAAAGGAACTTAAAAACAGAGACTAGGACACACATTGAAACAGACTTTTTCTCACGTCCACCCTTTCCTCTGTTCTAGGTTCACTCTGTATGCCGTGGACAGCCGTGGTAGTCGGTCGGATGCAAGTTTTGTGACTGTCCGCACGTCATGTCCGATGGTGGATGACAGCAAAGCAGAAGGTACATTGCCATTCTCCTTCACTCCATTCACACGTGTGAATGAACAGAGTGAGCAGCGCGCCAGTGAAATGTCATCTTCACACCCATCTGAGGTGGCAGCTCTTCATGTCCTGCCTGTTTACGATTACGTCATCCATAGCGTCTAGACAATTTTACTCAAACAGAATTCACAGGTCTGGCAGCAGTATGAATCACAGGGAAGTACAGCACTCAAAATCCATGGCAAAGTAAAGTAAGATTACAGAAAGTTCACTCAAAGGAAAGGAAAAGTGGGACTTACCATACAAGTCATAATGTGATGTGATAAGAAACAAATCTGATCTTTGGTTCTAAATTCTCTTGTGAAAAAGAAGTGTGCTAATTATATAAAATGTGCACTTACAGTGTACTTTAAATCCTAAAAGTAGAAGAAAAAGAAAAAGAAAGAAAAACAAAACCAAAAACTAGGCAGTCATTTGTCAGCCATTAAAAATGAGAGAAAACATCTGAAAAGACCAGATTTTCTTAGAAAGCTTGTTCTTTGAAAACAGACAGTTCAGATTTCAGATGTCAGATCTACTTTCTCCTCAAACAGAGATCGCAGACAAAGTGTACAACCTCTATAATGGCTACACCAGCGGAAAGGAGCAACAGACAGCCTACAACACCCTGATGGAGATTTCACCCCCACTGCTGTATCGTGTACAGCATCACTACAATTCCCACTACGAGAAGTTTGGAGACTTCGTGTGGAGGAGTGAGGATGAGCTTGGCCCCAGGTGAGGAAGACAATGACCAAACAAAGCAATGCTCATGAGGATAATGCTGCAGTACTTTGTCAGTCATTTGCTTTCTTTTTTCACACCTTTTACTTTTTTTTCAAACATTTTACTTATTGCTTTACTAAGAACTATCTAATAAGAAGAAACAAAAAAGTCTTAATTTTTAACTCTTTCCTTGACCGTTTTTTTTTTTTTTTTTTTTAGCATTTTTGATCACTTTCACAAAATTTTCATGGCCCCCAGTTTTATGGATATCTGAACATGCAATATGTCAAAAGAATAAACAGAGTCTCTGCTTTTAACCAAAAACAAAAACAAACAAACAAACAAACATGCATACATACATACATACATACATACATACATACATATTCTTGCTTCATGCATTCTTGTTTAACCAACACTTGAATGTGGGTAATTTTTGAAGATAAAGCGGAGAAAATGTTTTTTTTGGACTAGACTACATCCGGATCGGATTCAGAATGATGATCAAAACACAGATGGAGTCGATCGCTTCCATCAACACCCCCAAAGCTACTTCCTTTAATTCAGTAACATTAGGAAGTTTTGATTTATATGCTGTTTAATAATTGCATTTTTTACATAAGCATCTGTTTACATATACAATCACTTGTTTCTCTTTCTTCACCGTGTTTTGATCCATAGATTCAATACTCTTTCAGAAAATGTGTAATAGTGCAACCTCCCATCCCATATAACAGTGAAAACACAGAAAGCTGGAAAATTCCATCAATGGCGGGGAAAGAGTTCAAAGACAAATTACATATTAGATGTTAAAGCAAGATAGCATAAGCACACATTTCAAGCCAAACATTTAAAAAAACAAAGTAAGTTTTGTACTGTAGGATTTAAATGATAAACCAATAGATATGGTACAAAAATGAATATACCTTCCACCCTAGAATCGTGAAGCGATCATGATACACTATATGGACAAACGTATTGGGAGACGTGACCATTACACCAACAGGGACTTTAATGACATGCATTTTAAATACATATACATTAATATGGAGTTGTCCTCCCTTTTCTAACCCCTGAAAAACAGCCCCATACCATTATCCCTCCTCCACCAAACTTTGGCACAATGCAGTCAGACAGGTAACGTTCTCCTGGTATCCGCCAAACCCAGACTTGGCCATCAGACTGAACCATCAAACATAGAAGCATGATTCATCACTTCACAGAACATGTTTCCACTGCTCCAGAGTACAGTATCATTTTCCTTTACTCCACTCCATCCCACGCTTGGCATTGTACTTGGTGATGTGAGGCTTGCATGCAGTTGCTTGGCCATGGAAAACAATTCCATGAAGCTTCTGCCTGATGATATTAATGTCAGTGGAAGTTTGGAAATCTTCAGCTATGGAATCAGCAGAGCGATAGGCTGGCGACTTTTACCCATCATGCGTCTCGGCACTCGGTGACCCGCTCTGTAATTTTACGTGGCGTTAAACTTCATGGCTGAGCTGCTGCTTTTTCTAAAGTGTTATTTTCCAATAATACCACTTACAGTTCACATTATTGTATAGTTGTCTTATTGCAAAGGTGACATCCTATCACATTATCATACTTGAATTCGCTGAGCTCTTCAGAACCACCTTTTTTTCCACAAGTGTTTGTAAATACAGACTGCATGGTCTGATTGAAATACCTGAATTCAATAATTAAGATGTTGTCCCAATGCTTTTGTCCATATGGTGTAAATGTTGCTTTCAAAACCACTTGGAGTCAAATCATGTACACTTGACTCCAATTTTTTTATATATTTTTTTTAACCCAGTCAAGTAGGACTTCAGTGTACATCTTTAAATGTAAATTCATAATTACTTCTATTGTCTTTGAAATACTGCTGGAAGGCCACTTACTGTGATGTATTGTTATTGTACATTCATAGATATTTAAGTATTGCTTGAGTATATGAAGTTTTTTTTTTTTTTTTATGAACAGCCTCTATATTTTTAGGCATAACACAAAGAGGAAGTGTGCATAGACCCTTCCACTGGCCCCTGGTTTAGCTCTGCTTGGCTGGGGCCATCAGAAGGTTGCCATCCTAAACTCTCTGTGAATGTTTGTGTAATCTACTTTCTGGCAGAACTAGCAGGGGAATGAAACAGAGACCACCAATTACAGTTTGTTTTCCCTTTTTGGAAAGAACCAATAATCTTTATGAATATCAACACAGGCTTTGCATTAGGATTACATAGCATATTTTTGGAGCAGTAAGTAATTTTTGTCCTAAAACAATCATGTGTTTTCATGTGTTTCATGAAAATTATTTCAAAACAACTTTGGATCATATTGTGAGTTTGAAGATAAAAAGGAAATGTAATTGTAGAGCTGACACAATTTTGTACTGGATGTGTGCACTGTGTAGTTTTATAATTTTTACCTTTTTTCATTGCTTTCATTGCAAGAGATAATTATTTTTTTTAATATAAACTATGAGCATTTTTTTCAAAGGAAAAATAAAAATATAGTGTAATGATCAAGTCAAGTTGACTTTTTACTGAAAATAAATTGCTTTTACGTTGTATAGAGTCAATGATTTATACACTATCTATATATCTATCTATCTATAAAAAGGTCAAATGGCATCAGATGAAAAGTAATATATTTTCCTGACATGTTAAAAACAAGTCCACATCCCATTTATTACCCCCCTCCCCCCCTCCAAAAAAAATAAATAAATAAGAAAAGAAAAAATAACTTTTTATTCAGAAATTTAAAACATGGTTATCTGTATGAACAACACTTTTTTTCTTTTTTTTTAAGAACCTGTTTGATCTGGACAAGGCTCACAAGTGGTTGCTGCACTGCATGAAAACTACCAAACGAGGCTCACTGGAAATACATGACTTTGTCAACATTCTGCAAAACCAACATATCAGTGTTGCGCAACCTGAGGAACAGATTTTAAGTTTTGCAGAAATGTAGGCAGTGTCACGTATTTGCACCTCAGTACACAGCATGCTTTTATCGTCCACACTAACAGCTCTCTTTCTGGTCACAACAGGAAGGCCCATTTGATCCTGAGACGAATGGATCGGATCAGTCTGTTCTGTCGCTCGCTGCTCCGCAGTGGTTTCATCCAAAGCCGAACAGAGAGTGTGCCGTACATGCTGTGTCGCAGTGATGACACAAGACCGGGAGGCACTTTATGGCACAGTTCACTTCATGAAACCCGACTCGTCTGCCTGGAGAAAATCATATCAGTGCAACGCAACATATACGGAAAGTCAAAATTACGATGAGATGTATATGGACTCGACCTTCTCTCTTTATGCTCTCCACCTTGGCTGTTCTTTTTCTAAATCCAAATGACTTTGAGACTGTGAGAGGAGATTTTGTTGTTACTTTCTCTTTTTTTTTTTTCAAATACAGAGAGCCTCGGATAGGAAAAATGTATTATTATTATTATTATTATTAATATTACTATTATTTTTTTTCTTTTGTTTCTCTTTTAAGGACATCAGTTTTGGTCGAAAGACTGAACTACTGAAGGACTATTTACGAATGTAAGAATTTCACTGCATGGTGCTGCAGAACTCCAAACCAGGTTCCCTGATACTCATTTTGCAAACATATCTCTTGGAATACCTAGCCAAGCAAGACGAGGACATGATCTCTCGGTGGTTTTCCTTCTTTTCTATTCAACCCTTTTTGACATCAATTATATTAATCTTTTTTATAGTTTTGCCACAGTTAAGTGAGAAAAATATCTAAGAATACTGTCAGGGTCACAGTAAATGCTTTTGAGAACAAGTATAGTCCTGTCACGCATATAATCTTCAGCCAAAAGAATGTTCCTTTACAGTGTCCAAAGAAATGAAAGGGGGTATTGCTGGCCAATGAAACCAATAGATTTCATCAAAGTGAATAATCTAATGTATTTGGCAAAGGATTGTGGTACAAAAGAATGCATTGTGCAGAACCCTTCTGTAAATGATTGTCTGGGAACAAAGTGTTGTTGAAAATGCAGTTGGAATGGAACAAACGGTAAGAACTTAGCCTCAACACATTTTCAGTAAGTAAGTTACTATATTCCATGCTATATTCATTGTGATAGTTAAATATGCTATTGTAAATACAATTGTAAATGCAGTATGTAATAAGTGAATATGATTTTGTTGTGTCTGTGGGGGGAGGGGGGTCTAATAAATATGTATATAGAATCTCAAGACGTTTTCTCTGTTTGATCTGAAAATATGTGAAGAAATAATTAAATTGAGGAAACTCCTGTTATACTACATCACTGGCAATCTCTATATTATAGAATGTTGTTGTGCTCATCACACACCTGTTGCAAAACTGTAAGATGCTCAGCATTTAAAAAAAGTAAGTCAACATAAATTGGGGTTAGGGTTATAGGGCTTAGGGTTATACTTGGTCTTCAATATTGTCTGTTTGCTCCTTGAGCACTGATGACTTAACATGCAAAACACAATGGTCTGTTAATACACATGATTTTCAGATTCATGACAGACTACTATAATAGTCAAATTTCAACACCTGCAGCATACATAATAATAAACTTCAGAGAGTTGAGGGATATTTTACCTTCTGTAAATGGTGTGCTGAAACCCCCAGGGTCCTGTTTATTTATAAAATCCAATTGTTAGTTCATCTCTCCATGTTTGGTCTGTGTACAGTACTTTTGGAAAACAAGTGTTGAAGGATCTCTGAAACCAAATGGACTCAACATACATAGCATTGTATTTCTCCTGAATTCCTCACACTAATCCATTTGACTTAAATTGAACAAAAGTCACTTAGCATGCAAAATATTATGCTAAATAGTAGTCCCCCATATTCATGTAGTGAATTACTATTCAGTTATGAGCAAGCATGGGGCAGGCAAGCTTTATGGTTTTAATTAACACTGCAACCTCTTTCTTTGTACAAACCTCACAAGTTTGTGGCTGGGAGATCCACATCCATCAAAGAGGCCAACGTGAGACTCTCTTAAATTCAGTAACTAGATGCGAGGAGGTGTTCGGTTTAAGAACTGTCACAGGAATGAGGTAAGCAGTGTTGTGATTTGTCAGCTTACTTGAGCATGTTCCTCCCAAACCTTTGTTGGGAACTCTATTTGTTTCATGATTTCAGTTCAGTATGCCTCAGTATTATGTCCCATTCTAAAGTTAATTTGAAGCAGTCTTTGTCCATCAACTTCTGTTGCAGCATCAATACAAATGTGGATTTAATTGTGCATCCTGTTTTTCTTTGCAATAAATGGTGAGTAATGTCAAAAATTGAAAACCTTAAACTTTCACAAGATTAATATGTAGATTAAAAAAATCTGCATTTTAGAACACATTGACATTCAGGGATTCTCTAACATAAAATCGTTATATTGCCAAAAAGTTAAGCAATCATGTATTGTAAGTTGATCAGAGGTCTTGCTTCATAAGCCATGCAAAGTCTCTTTGTTAATAGAATAAATATCTATAGGTTTTATTTTTTATTTTATTTTATTTTTTTCTCATTATGAAGCATCTGTGGGACCAGAACAATTAAATCAGTGTTCCTGATTGGAGTTCCACTTTATGTTGTGGATTAAAAAAATGTATCACATATAGCTGGTAATATACAGGTGCATCTCAGTAAATTAGAGTGTCGTGAAAAAGTTCATTTTGTCTTGTAACTTATTTCAAAAAGTGAAACTTTCATATATTTTAGATTCATTACATGTAAAGTAAAACATTTCAAAAGTTTTTTTTTGTTTTAATTTTGATGATTAGAGCTTACAGCTCATGAATGTCAAAAATCAGTATCTCAAAATATTAGAATATTTACATTTGAGTTTCAATAAATGACCATCCATACAGTATAAATTCTTTGAAACCACAATAATGGGGAAGACTGCTGACTTGGCAATGATCCAGAAGACGAACATTGACACCCTCCACAAAGAGGGTAAGTCACAGAAGGTCATTACTGAAAGGTGTGGCTGTTTACAGAGTGCTGTATCAAAGCATATTAAATGCAAAGTTGACTGGAAGGAAGAATTTGGGTAGGAAAAGGTGCACAAGCAACAGGGATGACCACAAGCTTGAGAATACAGTCAAGAAAAGCTGATTCAAGTTCAATTTCAAGTTCAAGTTCAAGTTTTATTTGTCACATACACGACTATACAGGGATTGTATAACCAGCAGTGAAATGTGAGTCAGGTCCGCTCCATGGACAGTGCAAATATTGTAGAATACAACACAAGGGAAGTATGCATAAAATAAAATGAATAAAACATAAGATATAAAGCACAGAATATAAAATATAAAGTATAAAAGAATGTGCATGACAGTATGCTGTAGAATTAAATATTAAGATAAGCATGACTGTACGAGAGAGGAATGTGCAAACAGGTTGAACATGGTTGACATGAGCAGCAATCACAAAAAGAATACATATAAAAAGTAAGATAATAAGATATCAAGATACAGAAAGTGTAGTGTGCAAATGACACTGTCAGTATGAGGTAGATAATAATGAGTGTGAATATATTACTGATTGTGAGTGATTAGTAAGTGAAGTCATCATGATGTTAAGAGGCTGAGTTTGAGTTCAGGAGCCTGATGGCCTGGGGGAAGAAAATCCTCCTAAGTCTCTCAGTTTTTGCCATCAGGCTGCGGAAGCGCTTACCAGATGGCAGCAGAGTGAATAGATAGTTTCCAGGGTGATTTGAGTCCTTGGTGATTTTGACAGCTCTGCTTCTGCAGCGTTTGAGGTAGATGTCCTGCAGAGAGGGGAGAGCAGACCCTGAGATACGCTCAGCTAAGCGCACAACTCTCTGCAAGGCCTTGCAGTCTTGGCTGGAGCTGTTTCCATACCACACTGAGATGCACTGAGTCAATACACTTGGGAGAGCTTCACAAGGAGTAGACTGAAGCTGGAGTCAGTGCATCAAGAGTCACCACGCTCAGACGTCTTCAGGAAAAGGACTGCCAAGCCACTTCTGCACCAGAGACAACGTCAGAAGCATCTTACCTGGGCTGTGGAGAAAAAGAACTGGACTGTTGCTCAGTGGTCCAAAGTCCTCTTTTCAGATGAAAGTAAATTTTGCATTTCATTTGGAAATCAAGGTCCCAGAGTCTGGAGGAAGAGTGGAGAGGCACAGAATCCATGTTGCTTGAAGTCCAGTGTTAAGTTTCCACAGTCAGTGATGATTTGGGCTGTCATGTCATCTGCTGGTGTTGGTCCACTGTGTTTTCTGAAGTCCACAGTCAACGCAGCCACCTACCAGGAGATTTTTAGAGCACTTCATGCTTCCTTCTGCTAACAAGCTTTATGGAGATGCTGATTTCATTTTCCAGCAGGACTTGGCACCTGCCCACACTGCCAAAGGTACCAAAAGCTGGTTCAATGACCATGGTGTTACTGTGCTTGATTGGCCAGCAAGCTCGCCTGACCTGAACCCCATAGAGAATCTATGGGGTATTGTCAAGAGGAAAATGAGAGACACCAGACCCAACAATGCAGATGACCTGAAGGCCACTGTCAAAGAAACCTGGGCTTCCATACCACCTCAGCAGTGCCACAAACTGATCACCTCCATGCCACGCCGAATTGAGGCAGTAATTAAAGCAAAAGGAGCCCCTACCAAGTATTGAGTACATATACAGTAAATGAACATACTTTCCAGAAGGCCAACAATTCACTAAAAATATTTTTTTTTATTGGTCTTATGAAGTATTCTAATTTGATGAGATAGTGAATTGGTGGGTTTTTGTTAAATGTGAACCTAAATCATCACAATTAAAAGAACCAAAGACGTTAACTAATGCAAAAAAAGAAACAATACTTACTCATCAGATCGCTCTTCTCTTCTGGATGAACTCTTGCTCTTATTTTGAAGCAAATCCAGCTTTTATTCAGCGTGTCTTCTTCCAGAAACGAACAGTAATGTTAGCTGCGAGGAACGATCTGGCTTTGTTTGTTGTTGGGCGTCTCCTTGAGCACGCGGCTCACGTGGTTATTTACATATGAACGCGAGGGGGCGGGATCGCATTAGAAATAATGAGTTAGACGGGACAGACTGAACATCCTGTTGGTTTCATACGGATTACTTCATCACAGAATGTTTGTTTTCGATAAGACACGGACCATGTCCGTGTGTTGAGTTTTCGCTGAGTTACAGTTCATTTTAGTGACGTATTTCGAAGAGCAGCTCGCGGAGATGGAGAAGACAAAGAGCGCATCCTGTTTGTTTTCTTTTTTTTTCCAAAACCACAAAGTTTTGTTGTATTCGTGAGTGTACACAAAAAAAATAGACACTTCAAAGTTTCAATTGATGTATAACACTTATCTGTACGACCAAAATCGACTTAGTATTTTTAATGTCTTTTGCACTGGTCTTAAAAAAAACGAGTTGGTATCGCCGGCGATACAGCCGTCCCATTAGGGTTAAACTACTTCAGTCTGTGTGCATTGAATTTATTTAATACACGAGTTGCACAATTTGAGTTGCATTACTGAAATAAATGAACTTTTCCATGACATTTTAATTTATTGAGATGCACCTGTATATTCATTCAAGTAAATGAGAAAAATCAACTAGATACTTGATTGGTGATAGGCTGGTTAGCCCTTATCTAAAGCAATCGATCACATTGGAAGCCTAAGGGAGTCCGTTTTAGGCTCAAAGCATCAGTGTGGCTGCTCTCACTGAACAACACTTAGATTGTCCTGTCCACACAGGACCCCCTCTCCACCTGCCATCCACTGTGCATTGCACTGGTCCCATATATTGTACCTCTTCTTGCGGGTGTTGACTGTTGAGTCCACAAGAAGGTGGCCCCATGTTGTTTGCTTGGGCTGTGGAGAGGACCCCAGAATCCCAACCCTGGGCAAGGTCTTCCTCTCTTTTCTGAATCGTATCATATGGGACAATGTTGGATCACTCTTAGTCTGACCTCTCACAATCCTTTAGTAGAGTGTTTCCAAACTCTGTTCCTGGAGGCAAAGCAGATTTTTTTTTTTTTTACTTTTCCTTATCAAACACAACTGAATAAACTCATCAGCTCATTAGTAGAGACTCCAAAACATGAAATAGATGGGTCAGATTGGGGAGAAATCCAAAATGTGTACTGTAGGTGTATCTCTCGGAGCAGGGTTGGGACACGCTGCTTAGTAGTTCAGTCTTTTAAGCAATTTGCCTAGGGATCTCCTACTACAGTGGTGTCCAAACTTGGTCCTGGAGGGTCACTGTCCTGCAGAGTTTAGCTCCAGCTTGCTCCAACATACCTGCTTGGAAGTTTCTAGTATGCCTAGTAAGACCTTGATTAGCTGGTCCAGGTGTGTTTAATTGGGGTTGATGCTAAACCCTACAGGACAGTGGCCCTCCACGACAGAGTTTGAACACCCCTGTCCTACTAGGAGTTCTGGACAACATAGGTCCCAGGGTCGCAGAGGCACTGAAACCCTCCACCATGTTACGGTGGTACTCCAAGGAGGGTTTGGATATTCATGGATATTATTCAGAAATAATTTCAGGATGCATTAAAGAAATGGAGGGTACCCAGTTTGAGAGCTATTTGTGGAAGATTCTGACCTTCAGCATTTATTATGCTAAGTAAGACATGCTCCACGATCAGCATATTTGGTTTCTATCCATTACGGTCCAAAAATATAGACCTAACCATATCCTTAAAGCTAACCCTACCCTAAAATCAGAGGTAAATGATAGCTGAATAACAAGGGTGTAGAAGCATCATTATCCCTCAAATCAACAAGGATGTTAATCCAAGAACATGTGTACTTGATGAAATCACATTCACCTAAGAGGTGGACAGTCAGAGAAGGCTTATCTGCATCAAAAGGAGCTAGGTGGTGAAGGCATCTGGTCAGGATGTTTCCAGGATGCCTTCATGTGGAAGTGTTTCAGGCATGTCCAACTAGGAAGAGACCCTGGAGGAAAACCCAGCATGCACTGGATATCTCCCATGTGGTCAGAATGCCGCCAAAGATGTAACATTATCCTGTCTGAAAGAAACCTAGAGACTGGGATATAAATATCTTTGTGCAAATTCCAACTAGGAGTAGGACAGTCCTGTGCTGGGGAAGATGAGAGTGATGAGGAAAATGTGTGATGTCTCTCCTTCCCCATGGCCACAGGAATAGTTCTTGCTCCCCAAAGCAAGCAAAGGAGTGCAGCTCCTCAAAGACCACAGAAGTAATTTTCATCTGTTTATAATTTGGCCTACCGATGAACTGAATCCTTCAAACTTTTTTGACATAGTCCTTGATATAGACTTTTGATGTTTTAATATATTAAAGCAATATATTAAATAGTCTCATTGAGTCCACTAAGTAGTGCATATGTACTATGATTTTACTATGACAGTTAGTTTCTCCAACAGTGCATGTACTAGTTACATCATTGTTCGGGCTGAACACAAGAACCTGTTATAGTAAAGGAGGACCATTAATAAGCATCGAGTTGATGTGGCTTTCAACTAGTACTCCAGAGAGATGCAGCCATATATAGATGACATTCAAATGACAGTAGGACTGAAAATTGTTTGAAAATACAGTTCAGATGCTGTCTTGATATTACAGTCTGCCTACAAGCAATTACTTCACCTGTAAGTAATTTTGGATGTAAAAAAAAGCTAAATGAATAAATGCTCACAAGCATGTGGGAATGCATTGGATTGCTGTCGTTCCATTAGAGACAAAACCTGATGAAACCTGAATTTATTATATCAGTATCCACCACAAAAACTGAATCTAAACCCAAAATGCTGGAATTGTCAAAAAGTAGACGACACCCCTGAGCAGTTACCAGTGCTTTATTTATACACAATACATGATGGAGAAATAACCTTACTCTTTCAGCATTTTATTTTATGTATTTTTTTTTATTATTGATACATCAGGTATACTATAATCTAGAGCACCAAAGTATGCAAACAACAGTAAAACTATGCAAAAAAAAATGCAAGATTCAATTTGTTAACATTAGTACATTATACAACAATGTTTATTAATCTAGGATAATGTTAATTTATAAATATAGTACTATTCATTGCTAATTCTTGTTGGTTCATAATACTAATTTATCCTACTGTAAATGCTAAAAATGTATTAGTATACACAAATTAATATAAACCTAGATTAATATATTCTGTAAAGCTATGAATAATTTTTTTCATGTTAGCTATTGCAATGTGAACTAATGTTAAATGAATGAAACCTTACTGTAAACTGTTACCAAAAAACACAAGCATGTCACAGAATAGATGTAAGGAAATTTGGCATGTGCCAAAAAATGCATCTCATTTCTTGAATCGAGAGTTCAGATAGACCGACTGACCAGTTGAAACAGTGAATAAATACAAAACTACATTTCTGCTAGAAAAAAGACATCAACTCTATCCACACTTGAGCAATCCCCTCAACTGGAAACAGTTATGTATTATACGTATGAATCAAGCAGAGGTCAGAATTTTGCTTAGAATTTATTAGCAATGTGAAGAGCAGACATGGCCAGCATCACCAAACACAAATGGGTTTTAATAACAGGCACAAAATGTCCGTTTCAAGAGAATTTAGAACACTGACTCAAATTAAAGGACACTTGAAATCCAACTCTTGATGCTGATGTAACTGCAATGCTGATGATCATGGTGCATTTCTCAATTTTAAATAACTTTCATAAACGTATCATTGTGTTTAATGAAACTCTTTAAATATACAAGGCATTTTACTGGTACACGTTTTCACATCACTATTTACAACCGGTCAAGACATTCATATTAACCTGTAATAAAGCTCTTGATACAATTCCATTAGTTTTTCTTACAGTTTTTCCACCATCTGACCAACATTTCAAATAAATATAATTTGACTTTGAGGACTCCCAATAGTGAGCACTAGTCAGGGAAGAAACTCTGACTCATCGAACACTGATGTTTTGCTGTGCCCGTCCATATTTTGACACCTGGACAAACATATTGGCAGGCCAAAAACAGCAATGCGTTTTCTTCACCTGTCCAATGCTGATGCATGTGAGCTCTGAATTTCATGGATTTTAAGACACATTCAAAATGTTTGGTATAAACTGGGAAGAAGTTTATGAATTTCATTTTTAAAACTGTGATTTCTCCTATTGCAAGATATACCATGATAACATCCTCCTCTCGTGGGGACTGCCATAGAATAAATGCACCGTATTAACAAACAATTACATACATATATTACATTATTATAACATTTAGTTACAATCATGTCCCAACTGCATTAATGGCAGTATTTCCATAGCATGGAAAACTGTGAGGTGTGACTTAATGACATTCTGTCATTGAATGGCAATTTATATATAGAGAGATATAGAGATATTTGTATTTGTTCTTCAACTGGAGCAATGGATAAAATAATAAACATAAAATGAAAATAATATAAGAGCCCCAATAATCAAATTTTACACTCATAAGACCATTGTACAAATAACTTACATAAACAATAAAAAATATAACTTACAAAAGTATAACACTCTCAATAAATAGTTCTACTATGTACACTATTATATGTTGCTAATAGACGCAAATCACTAACATACGAAAATATGGAAGCAGCAAACATTACAGGCATGAGGTACAGCAAGAAATCCTATGGTGCTTACAGTAGTGTGTGTCAAACAGCCCAATGGCAACTTCATTTAACAAGCCAACAAACACTCTTCAGACCTGTATGCTTTGAGGGATTACTGATGTCTAAAATAAAGCAAAAATAATGAGTATTTGGCGCAATTGCACTCAGAACTGGTTCTGGCGTTTTGGATTGCTGATTTGCACATAGTGATGGAGAAACATATAATAAGTCTGAGAAGAGTGATTTAAAAAGGAAACATTAGGCAGTTACAGGCAGGTACATTTCTGCAGCATAAAAAAAAAGAAAAAAAAAGAAGCATTGGCTGACAGGCCTGCCAATCTCAAAACCTGTCAGGAAATTGGCAAGTTACTTGATGTTCGTGCTAAATTGCTAAATTGGCGACATGGTTGCTGATAAGTTTTGCTGTCCATCTTGGCAATAAATGCTGACTAATGTTATCTTGAGTACAGTTACATAATTTCAGGTAATAGTAACTTAATACACTTGTTCTCCCAAGAATATATAGCAAACAAAATCTTTATGCATTATTATTATTATTAGAATTCTTGTACTCTCGTGCCTCAATTTTTTTTTCTTTTTTTCCCTCTTTGAGTGTTGTAGTTCCTTCATAATAATAATAATAATAATAATACCTCCAATCTAACTCACAATATTGCTAATTAAAAAAACAAACATCAACAACATCCGAACAAACAAACATACATACATACATATAATGACCCATTTAAAGTCTTAATTTTCACACTTTCTGAAACATAAATATTAAAGCCAGTTTCCCATGATCCCAAAGGTTTGTTCAGACAGGGCATGTCAATTCAATAACATGTTTCCACATGTCACACTGCTCTGCTGTTTACGACAAAACCAGACGTGAAGCAAGTGGAACCACAATAATCATCAGTAATCACAGAGGCATATGATAATATCATACAGTAAAAGGAAAATCAAACTACTAATTTCACCACAAACACATATTCCCTCGCAAATTGTCCTGCCTAACAATAGCAGCGATTTTAGAAGTTTTAACTTTCGTTCGACGGGCTACCGAAAAAAGTGCAGCAACTGAGGTCATTAATACAAATACTGGTAGATAAGATTATTATTTAGTACTTTTTAATTTTTTTTTAATTTTATCCTTTCTTCAGAAATATAAATGACTGTACTTGTGACACTACACGCACAATAAAAGAAAACATTGACTTCGGCATCTGATCATGAAGTCTTTATGCCACATACATGAGGAAAAAAAAAAACACGATCTGGTTGTCTGACTTTCTTCCAGATGTTGTTTCTTTTTTCTTTTTTTTATATCATAAATGTCATAGTTACTATACTTTAACTACCATACATCTACAATTGCACAAAGTGATGCCCATTATTAAAACATCAGGCAAAATAATCTTTAATGCTTTAGCATGTTTTCCATGCAAATAAAACAGCCGATGTTCAAGGAGTCATTTTCCTTAGCCTTGGCCCGATCGCACTAAATTAATAACTTCAAGGAGAAGACGACAAACCTTATCTGACATGTTTTGTGATCTATTTTTCTGCATTAGCGTGAATTTTTGCACCTGGCAAACTCTTCGGCAGGTGAGTACCACGTGTGAGTACCATGTGCTTCAGTATTATGGCTTGTGGAATTTTCAACAAACAGCCGATATAAGGGGACATCACTATAGACCAAGGGGGTTAAATTCAGCTCTTCCAAAAGAGTTTAACTACAATCCTGATTAAACACATCTGAACCAGCAAGTCAAGGTCCTTAGGCAGGTGTTTTGGAGTAGGGCTGCAACTACAGTCTTCAGGATGATGGCACTCCAGAAGCAGGTTTGACACACCTTATACAGAGAGTCAAACCTGGAGATTCAGACATTAGTGAGAAACTAGTTACATTTTTTTTAAGGCCATAAGGGGAAGAGGTTTGCTTGAAGAAGTTCACAGTTGGTAGCCAAATATTTCACAAAAGAACAAATAAATTAAACATATTTAGAGGCTGCTTAAGTTCAATTTTGTATGCATTAAAGGAATATTCCTCCCCCCCCCCAAATGAAAATTTGCGGAAATGTTATTCCTCCTTAGGCCATGTAGATGGGTTTGTTTCTTCATCGAAACAGATTTGGAGAAATGTAGCATCCCATAATTTGCTCACCAATGGATCCTCTGCAGTGAATGGGTGCCATCAGAATGAGAGTCCAAAGAGCTGATAAATACATCACAATAATCCACAAGTAATCCACATGACAGTCCAACAATTAACATCTTGTGAAGCCAAAAGATGCGTGCTTGTAGGAAACAAATCCATCATTAAGACGTTTTAACTTTCTACTATTGCTTCTGGTTAAAACAAGTCCATAATCCATAACTGACTGCCTGTATCAGTCCATAAACCAGGGCTGTCCAAACTCGGTCCTGGAGGGCCGGTGTCCTGCAGAGTTTAGCTCCAACCCTAATTAAACACACCTGAAGCAGCTAATCAAGCTCTATAGGCATACTAGAAACTTCCATGCAGGTGTGTTGAGGCAAGTTGGAGCTAAACTCTGCAGGACACCGGCCCTCCAGGACCGAGTTTGGACAGCCCTGCCATAAACCATAATAATGCGTCCTCCAGTGAAAAGTCCATCACCTGTTGTGATGGGAAAATCCACCCACATTTTAGTGCTGTTTTGGACTTTTTCAGTTGTAAACAGTGCTTATCTTAATCTGTGCACATTTCTCACCTGATTCAGACCAGATGATTTTTTTTGTTTTGTTTTGTTTTTATCAAACACATATGTTTTATATTTTAGATGAAACCAATGGTTTGAAGTCAAAAACATCTTAATAATGAGCTGTTATTCACTACACAAATGTTATTTGATGGACTGGAGTGTTGTGGTTTACTTGTGGATTGTTGTGATGTTTTTATCAGCTGTTTGGACTCTTATTCTGACGGCACCCATTCAGTGCAGAGGATCTATTGGTGAGCAAGTGATGGAATGCTACATTTCTTAAAATCTGATGAAGAAGCAAACTCATCTACATCTTGGATGGCCTGAGGGTGAGTAAATTTTCAGCACATTTTCATTTTTGGGTAAACTATCCCTTAAAGTAATAATCATTAAAGATATTTTCCTTTTCTCTCTTTTTCTCTCTGATTTTGAAATCTAATTACGATTTTGCATATATAAAGTAATTCCGATTACCATGAAGCTTTTCTTTTCTTTCTTTTTTTTGGCAAAAACACATACAAGTGGTTAAAAAGTTGGCACGTGCAGTAAGTTACCTTTGAAACGTTTTTGACTGGCAGCAGATTCACTGAGATTAAAAAGAGTGTGTAAGAGTCTCCATTTGTCGTCATCATTCATATTACATAATCATGGTCAATTTAATAATGCAAAGCACCGCAGAAGTACCACAGCAGCTGTCCATAGTACTCATGCAGTCTTCTGAAGCTGATGGGTTTGTGTGAGGAACAGACCAAAGGTTAATCTGTTTTTAGTTGCTAGAAATTTTCCCCTCCATCAGAGCTCTCATTTACATTTATGCATTTAGCAGACGCTTTTATCCAAAGCGACTTACAGTGCATTCAGGCTATACATGTTTTATCACTATGTGTGTTCCCTGGGAATCGAACCCACAACCTTTTGCGCTGCTAACACAATGCTCTACCACTGAGCCACAGGAACACTCACAAATACCTTCCATGTTTGCGGTCAGACTGAAATATGGCACCTTTGGACGTCATGCCTTTGGAGAATGACATGCGAGAGCTGCAGCAGACGGAAAGATTTTCTGCGAATATTAACTTTAATTTCAATCTCTTCATCACACAAGACCTGTATGGCTTCAGAAGACTCGTATGGAATACTTTCTTTTTTTTTACTGAACTGTCATTTTTTTGGGAAATGAGGTGCTTATTTTATGGAGAGAAAAAAATGAGGGTGAGTACTGTAAATGTTAGAATCTTCAGATTGTGGGTGAACTAAGCATTTCCATTAAAATGTTTATGACAATGGCCTCTACATTCAGGAATTTGTGTCTATTTTGCATTCGGACCAGATTAAGTACAATTCAGCACTGGCCTGGAGCTGTAATGGGAGGTCTTCGGTCATGGATGGTTATATTTATCAGAGGTAAGTATTAAGGCAGACTGATGACACACTAAATCATGGCCTGCATATTCCTGTTGTCTGTTGTTTGACTAATTAGCAGCAATCATAGCAGCAACAACAGCAGCCATGCTAAAGAAACCAATTCATTCTCACCGTATTTATGCACTATCGGTGTGCATTTTAAAGAAACCTCGATGTGCAATTTTTTCATAACAGAGCATAAATAGTGTGCGACGAGACCTGCAGCTCTTCCCCATTGCGCATTTATATTTGATAGATTTGTATAATTTCAGGAACATTAAAATAATCACTGATTAGTCTTTAAAAATAACCCACGATCATGCGATTGCTGTCCAGCTAACCATACGTTCCTTGTTTTGGGACCCAGTCTTCTTCTGTAGGGATACACCTCCTTCGACTGAGGTCACATCCAAGACAAACTAAAACAAATCAAGTCCCCTAAACGATTTTGAGAGTGTATTTCTTCTTTTTCTGACTTTGGTCTAATCAGTATGTTCCCTTGAGATTACTTGCTTTCATTTTTTAAAGGGGTTATGAGTGATCTACAGATGGCATACACAAACCAGCTTTGGTCCTTTGTGGGGTCTTGACATTGGGATCCTTTTCCAAACATAGTGTAAGAGATAACAGGTAGACTCGGACTTGGAAATCATGAACAGTTATAAGAGGAGAGGTACAACTGTGAAGCAGCAGCATTTCTGGGAAGAAGATCTCATCCTGTCCCAGTCTGCGCACAGGCTTGGTGAAGCGTGTTAACCAAGTGAGTGCAAGTGCTCTCCCTTTCGGTTCTCCAAGGCGTTGGGGTCCCGGCAAGCGCACTCTCTTCGAATGTCACAAGACATGGGGAACGGAATCACCTTGAAGGAGAAAAGAAGCACATGTTAAAACATACAAACCAAAAGGTTCAAAGTAGACTCTTAAAATAAAGATCCCAGAAGGGGTTTTCACAGTGATGCCATTGAAACAGGGGTGTCCAGTTTCTTGAAGGCCACTGACTTGCAGAGTTCAGCTTCAACCCTAATTAAAAACACATGAATCAGCCAATTAAGGCCTTCAGACTTACTAGAATCTTCCAGGCAAGTGTGTTGGAGCTGGTTGAAGCTAAACTCTGCAGGATATTGGCTCTCCAGACACCCGTTTCATAAAACAACCAATTTTAGTTCCCCAAAGAACCGTCCAATGAACATTTCTTAATAGAATTATGTTATTTTTTTCTTCATGTGAAGAACATTTTAATAATCTGAAGAACGTTTTTCCACTATTTGTGGGATGGAAAGGTTCATGGATGTTAAACACTCTGGAACTGTCGATGCTAACAAATCTCCTTTATTTTTAAGAGTGTAATGACAGCTTGCATCATTGGTCAAGATGTCTGGACTTGGCACTGACTTGAAAAATTGATGAGCTCCTTGGAGGGATTGAAAATAGAATTTAAATGTTGTTTGGCATTTGACGTCACAATTGAATGTTGGCAGTGCGTCACTGACACCAGCTGCTGCATTGCGGCCTCCCTCGGGACAGGCCTCAGCTGCTTTTCTGGATAAAATGCATCTCCAGTCGCTCAAAACTAGGACCATATGTGCAGTTCACATTTGTGCATTCACGGAACCATTTGTCTTAGCCTCAGCGGCTGAACAGACTGATTTGTTCATGACGTGAATTCATATGCGAATTTATCTTGCTGCACAACAAAGTGGACTTTCTAATTCATAGCATCGATTATGGAGTAATATCCTGCCTTTTTGTACCTAAAAACAGATGAGGGTTTGAGTCAAGGCCAAAGTGGAGGCACTTCAGTATGAAATCTGGCTGAAATCAGGTTAATTCCCTTGAACGTTGCAGACATTTTTCACGTTCATAATGCGATCACGTTCGTAGGCAATCAAACTCATGTAAAGATAATATTGTGATTAAGTTAATGTGATTATGCTTATAATTAGAGCAATGATAATTGCAGTAAGGTACGTGAAGTACTGCTATTATACAAATTATCTTAAACCTTCTTCAATGAAAAAAACAGTCCACCACAGTGTACAAAACAATTGCCCTGGCTAGAAGATGAACACTGAAACTAATATTGCAATAATATTTAATTACACTGCGGTCATCTTCACTATACATTCGACAAATGGAAAATGGTGCTGTTTGCATTTTTATGAAAGAAGAGAGAGCGAGTCTGTAGTGTGATACGAGAGACTTAAAACGATCACCGGTTTCAGTTACCTGGAGGTGTGGACTGATATACAGTTTTTACTTGGACGACAGTGAATATTAGAATAGTATAATCAGAATAAATTATTCCAGAGAGCTGCATAATAATGTACTATTTTAAATCAGAAACAACAACATCTATATTTTTAGGCATGTTACCCAATTAAAATAACTAAATAAATGAACAAACAAGCACAACTCATACAGTGGTTTAATCATATAATTTAATTAATATTTAGAAGAGTTTTTGTTTTTTTTATCAGTAATTTTGTCTTGTTTTTTAGAAAAATAAATAAATAAATTTAAATAATAATAATAATAATAACATCCCTAAAGCAAGACAGATTTACTTAATCTTTAAACTAGTATCAAGATCATAAAATTACTTTTTAAAGAACATATCTTGGATTAAATGTAGGCACACATCTAACAAAGTAGTCTTCTTAATTGGTATTAATTTAGTATCATTTATATACTCTAATAATATCAATTATATAATAGCAATAAGCTTTTTTATATCTTCAGTTGTATTTTAACTAGTTTACTTTAAGTTTCAGTACTTTTATGCTTCTGTATTTTTTAATATTCCTATATACCTTTCATTCATTCATTCATTCATTCATTCATTCATTCATTCGTTCATTCATTTATATATTTATGTACTTAAACTTTATTTCAGCTAGTTCAAAAGGCAGCATTTCTCTTTTAAAGTATACGTTTTTCATCTAATATTTATATTTTATTAATTTATTATTATTTCATTATTAATGGTAACAAACCTAGGCTTATTCTCCCACACAGTTTGCACTTCTAAAACAAATGTAAGGATGTTTAGATATGTTGCTTGCTGGCTAATGAGAACAATACTGATGAAGAACAAGCTTTTTGTAGTGTGAGGGCAGTTCTCCAGATGGAAATTACATGTATTACGAATTAAAACAAAACATGTTTGTGTGAGCAACACTTAGTCTTTCCAGAGTCACTTACCTGTGAAGCTTTTACAAGCATGAACCGGACACATATCAAAACCAGCCGTCATTGCCCTGCATGGAATTTCCTGTCCAACCATATGCCTTCCCTCTCGTCTGAACACATTAAGTTTTCTGGCTTTTGCTAATCTTGCTGGAAAAAAAAATTACCCTACGTGGTTTACTGACCAGGCTGTTTTTTACATCCTGACCAGCTAACAAGTGCCCCCAAACCCTCTAAAACCATCAAACAGACCAACCTAACCAGCTCTTTAAGACTGAGATGGCAACTAAGGCTGCTTTTTTCTTCTTCTTCTTTTTCAGCTGCCAATTGTTACCGACTTCCCCATGAAGGTGCACACTTCCATTTTTTCCTCTAGTACTTTACATAACCATTTCTCAAATGTCCCCTTTCCTTTTGTCCAATCTCACGACATGCAAACTTTCACAGTTCAAGTTCTTGCACTCTCTCCTTATCTCACCATTGGACATGTGGGTGGCAAATTTGACATGGTTTCCTCTGCCCTTGACCCTTAGGGTGGCTGAACCAGCTGCCACATCTGGGGCTCATCGATGGTGGCTGGGAATGTCAGCATGGGGCAGAGGCTAGCCCAGAACACACACACACACACACACACACACTCACTTCCCTGACAGACCATACGTCACGGCACACGACCCCCCAGCTCTAGAGTGCATGCATGTGTCAGATTGCAGTTGAAGGGAAATAGTATCAAGGGGCTGGGGATTGGGGCATAGATATAGTGCTTCAAAACAAGAAGAGAAGTAGTTTTATGATTATTTCACTATAAAATAAGAAATAAGAGTTTAATTCAGTTTGCACTACAAACTCAAGTTGAGTACACTCAAAGACTTTAAATATATTCACAAAGTAATTTCTAACAATGGTAGAAACGATATTTACAACATTAAGAGCCATATTTACTAAACAGGGCAAATTAGCGTGAGAGCACAATCCCATAAAAGCGCCGATGGGGGTGGAAAGTTCTGTGCTTGATCTAGTGACAGTGCACACATTAAATAAGACAGACACAGCCAGATTATTTCTAAATGACCAACACAATCTACCAAGAGCAGCACAAATTAATGTCGGGTTTAAGACATGCTTTTTTGGGCGGTAAAAAAATGGCGCAGTTACCAGTAAATTGACTACTGCAAACCTTATGAGATCAAGTTGCATTTCACTTAAATAATCTTCTCCCATAAGTTTTGCAACTCAAAGGGACAATCCTACAAATGCATATGCAATAATATCAGTCACAAAAATAACTGTGTCCATGCCTTTTCAGCACTAATATTTCACTGTGTGTCTTTAGTAAATCCTGACCGTAATTTTATAGCTAATATCACTGCAAATTCTAAATTACAACAATTTACAAATCCCATCAACTAAAGGTTTTAGACTCACAGGTTTTCAAACCTGCATAAATGTAAACAATATCACAGTGTAATGTCTCAGGTCTGGTGCTCAACACTGATTGTCATTACTCCTCCTTTTATTCTGAAACTCCTCCATGTGACTCCACACCGGTACTGTATGTGACTTGACTTGATTGCATGTAAATGGTTATATATGGGTTGTGTCAATTTAAAAAGAAAATAAAAGGGTCGCTCTTAAAAACGTTTGAAAACAGTGTATTACCCAAGAAAGTACTGAGTGATATAAGGTAATGACATGGACTTGAGTTAAGGTTAGGTTTCAGTCAGTACCTAGTTATTACCTAGTTATTGTTATTACTACGGTAAGGACATAGTATGAACATTTACACACAAAAAAAAGAAGACTAAAGTGCTACCATAGTAAGCAGTAGTCTTGTAAATATGAATATTCATGTTTATAAAATGCTGCTTCCTCTACTGTTCAGATTATTCTTATGCCCCTGCAATTAACTGATCAGTGGCCACATATTCTTTATTAATGTTATTATTAAGTTGCTGCATACCTTGTACAATAGACATTAGTAATAAAAAATTGCTTATTCTGATTATTAATATTGGTCTTGATGTTGTATCCATGACATTTGCATGCTTTCCTTCAGCCCAAACTGCACTCGTGTGCTCAGGCCATTAAACCTGTGGAAAGTGGAGTCATGGGAGCATGGCTCTGAACCGGTTCAAGGAACGAAAACGAAAACCGGAAACGAACAAAATTTTGACTGGAACAGAACCGGAAACAGAAACGAAATCAAATTTTATAGTTCCGAACAGAATCGAAAATTTTAAATGGCCATTAACCGGTTAATAACGTTATTTTATCGTTCCATTTAATATTTGAAATTTGCTGTCAACCAATCAGGAATTCAAGTAGTACGGACTATGCAAATGTGACGCTGATGCATCCAGCGAGTGAAATGCCCGTCCGCGCTCAGCTGTGAACTCTTCATAGGTAAGTCGCAATGGCAATGCACCGGCGTTAGAGTTTATCCGAGGATAGTGTTCGATGGATTCAACAGAACACACGCACCTGCAGCACTTCTGTGAATGGAGAAAACTGAATAAAACTATAGGCTTACATAAAAAGGAATATATATATATGCCTATACACTAAATATATTTCAGTTAGGGCCTACATCATTGACAGATTTACGAAACAAAAGAAAATAAATATGCTGAGTTAGGCCTACCTACGGTTTGTTGTGACGCATTCCAAAGTTCTCGGAAAGGAAAACGAGACGGCAGAAAGTAGTTTTCTTTATTTTGCAAAAGCTTTACAGTTTTATTTGTTTTGCAAAAGCTTGACAGTTTTGAATGATGTCTTGCATCTGTATAACCAACCAGCCGTTGGTATGGCCATATCATGCTGGTGCCTCACGCGCACAAAGACACAACATATTTTTGCGACATTGCAGCCTGTTCATTATCAAAATAAAATACAGTTAAAGAAACGTATAAAAAGTTACAGTGCTCTGTTGTCCAATATGTTGCGTTCAGCGTGACCACCGCCCAGAGCCGATCCTCCCTATACGCAGAATATGCAGGTTGCGTAGGTCCCTCGAAACACCAGGGGGCCCACTTGCCCTCAAAGATGTTTTAATTTTAGTTTCGTTTTTTAATTTGGCCAGCTGTTGTGAAAACATGATAATTTATTTTAATGCGGTGCGCTGTCACCCTCTCTACGTAAAAATCAGGCAAATCATGTAACGTGAATGTCGTACAGTCTCTTGTTTGAGAAAAAAAAAACGAGTTGAAAGCGTATGAGCCGCGGAAGAGACTGTTTCTCGAGCGCTTTCTGTGAGCGCGATTCGAGACGGAGTGAAACACAGACAAATGCGTTTCATCCATCCTTTCCTCCGAACGAAAAAAAAAATCCTTTTCCTCAAAACGCAAGTAGCGTTTTTTTTTAACAATGTAGCAAACATTTTTAAATATCTTTAAAAAATTACTGTAATGTCTTTAAAGCATTAATAGATTTTTTATTTTGTTTAGTAGCCTACATTTAGGCAATCGCAGCGGGTTAAGATACCATCTCTTCCTGTTTGTTTTTTTTGTGTAAAGAAAACACTGTACTTTTTTATTATTATTAGGGGCCAAGCACCGCAGGAGCCAACAAAATTGGCTCAGATCATCTACAGACCATGTTGGCAAAAACTTATGGAATTCAAGTCGATTCGTCCAAGTGTTCTCGAATAACACACTAACGAATTCTGCAAAAAGCATGCAAAAATGGATCTGAGGATATATCTCCGCAAGGGTTTGGCGTATTGAGACCAAACTTGGTGTGTGTTATAACAAGTATGACCTGAGGCTACCTGCAGTGTTTTGGCGCTGTGCCACCTAGTGGTCAGGAGATATGAAAAATGCATATTTTTGCTTATAACTTGTGAATGGTTTGGCCAAACATCACAAAACTGGTATCTGTATATTCGGTGCATCATGCCGAGTCCAACCATATCCAATTTTCCCATGTCAGCCATTTTGGGTGTCGGCCATGTTGAATTTTGTAGTAAAATGCTATATTTTACGAACGCATTGACGTATCGTTACGAAACTTGGTATGGGTCATCAGCACGATGCCCTGAAGGAGCCTGAGAAGTTTTGAGCCAGCGCCACCTAGTGGTAAAATCAGATATGCACATGCTTATAACTTTGGGTGTGGTCGACTTATTTTACCGTTACTCCGATCGACACGAAACCACCGTAGGAAATTCGAAAACATAGCGTCAACAGTCAGTCATTTTTCATCTACTCATGTACAAATATGTCTATAACTCCAAAACAAAATGAGATATTTTCACCAACTTTGACACACATACAGGTGCATCTCAATAAATTAGAATGTCGTGAAAAAGTGAAACTTTCATATATTTTAGATTCATTACATGTAAAGTAAAACATTTCAAAATATGTTTTTGTTTTAATTTTGATGATTAGAGCTTACAGCTCATGAAAATCAAAAATCAGTATCTCAAAATATTAGAATATTTACATTTGAGTTTCAATAAATGACCATCCATACAGTATAAATTCTGGGTATCTCTTGTTCTTTGAAACCACAATAATGGGGAAGACTGCTGACTTGGCAATGATCCAGAAGATGAAAATTGACGCCCTCCACAAAGAGGGTAAGTCACAGAAGGTCATTACTGAAAGGTGTGGCTGTTTACAGAGTGCTGTATCAAAGCATATTAAATGCAAAGTTGACTGGAAGGAAGAATTTGGGTAGGAAAAGGTGCACAAGCAACAGGGATGACCGCAAGCTTGAGAATACAGTCAAGCAAAGCTGATTTAAACACTTGTGAGAGCTTCATAAGGAGTGGACTGAAGCTGGAGTCAGTGCATCAAGAGTCACCACGCTCAGACATCCTGGGGAAAAGGGCTACCAAGCCACTTCTGAACCAGAGACAACGTCAGAAGCATCTTACCTGGGCTGTGGAGAAAAAGAACTGGACTGTTGCTCAGTGGTCCAAAGTCCTCTTTTCAGATGAAAGTAAATTTTGCATTTCATTTGGAAATCAAGGTCTGGAGTCTGGAGGAAGAGTGGAGAGGCACAGAATCCATGTTGCTTGAAGTCCAGTGTGAAGTTTCCACAGTCAGTGATGATTTGGGCTGCCACGTCATCTGCTGGTGTTGGTCCACTGTGTTTTCTGAAGTCCACAGTCAACGCAGCCATCTACCAGAACATTTTAGAGCACTTCATGCTTCCTTCTGCTGACAAGCTTTACTTGGACTTGGCACCTGCCCACACTGCCAAAGGTACCAAAAGCTGTTTCAATTACCATGGTGTTACTGTGCTTGATTGGCCAGCAAACTCGCCTGACCTGAACCCCATAGAGAATCTATGAGGTATTGTCAAGAGGAAGATGAAAGACACCAGACCCAACAATGCAGATGAGCTGAAGGCCACTGTCAAAGATACCTGGGCTTCCATACCACCTCAGCAGTGCCACAAACTGATCACCTCCATGCCACGCCGAATACTTGGTAGGAGCCCCTACCAAGTATTGAGTACATATACAGTAAATTAAAGGGGTGGTTGACTGTTTTTTTTCTAGGCTTGATTGTGTTTATGGGGTGCAGTCTAGCATGTGTTCATGCTTGTTTTTTTAAAAACGCATTATTTTTCACATAATTTACCTTTATTCCACACCTCTCTGTCCCTTCTCTGACAAACGCCTCGATTTATTTCCTGGTTTTATGAAGCTCCTCCTTCAGAAATACGCGATGGGCTGAGATTGGTTAGTTGGCTCAGTGTGTTGTGATTCGCTAAACCGCCTCTACTGTATGTCTGAACGTCCCGCCCCTCTCCTCAGTGGCATGTGCTCCGGTTGAATTGTAAACAGTGGCGTTGTCTATAATGCTTATCAATTTGAGCCCGATTGAGACCCAGAGGATATTAGTGAAGAGGATCGTGCAGAACCTGTGCAAGCACGGCTCTTAATGGTATGTTTGGTTGTTGTTGTCTCATACTTTTAAATACGCTGCTATTTGTAAGTGCTACTGCTTCTGTTAGCTTTTAATATACGGTTTTATCCTGATTAAAGCTTTAATACAGCACAGCAACCGCACGCGTGTCCATTTATAATGCTTCTCATTGCTGTGTGAAAATAAGTGTATAATTGGAACAGTTTGTTGGAGCTTATCTGACGATCTGAATGAGAGCGAGAGAGAGAGAGAGCGAGAGAGAGAGATGCAGAGCAGGGCGACAGGAGTAACAGTATTAAGAACGGCTGCTTTAATGATTTTGAAACTTGAGAATCCATTAGAATCGTTAGAAGACAGAATCGCGATTCATATGAACAGATTTTTACGTGCATCCCTAGTTTTCTCTTCCTCTTCTCTAAAGCAGCGCAGCATGGCCTCGCCTCCTTTGCTGCGTGTTCCCGGGGGCAGGGTTTATCTGGGTCTGTGACGTATCAGACCCGGGAAGTAACTCGTTGTAGTCCCTTACCTGTCGTTTTTGTAGGCATTAAACTGCCAGAATTTTAAAAGACGATATCTCCGTTTGCATTGAACTTTCAGCGCCGCAACTCTGCAGATATTGTTTATGCTCAAACAGCAACATTACACACTAACTAATGTTAAAAAAGTGAAATCGCAATCAACCACCCCTTTAACATACTTTCCAGAAGGCCAACAATTCACAACATTTTTTTTTTTTTTTATTGGTCTTATGAAGTATTCTAATTTGTTGAGATAGTGAATTGGTGGGTTTTTGTTAAATGTGAGCCTAAATCATCACAATTAAAAGAACCAAAGACTTAAACTACTTCAGTCTGTGTGCATTGAATTTATTTAATACACGAGTTTCACAATTTGAGTTGAATTACTGAAATAAATGAACTTTTCCACGACATTCTAATTTATTGAGATGCACCTGCATGTATGGGCACACTCTAAGGACACATAAACAATTTGGTATGATTTTGCCTCTTGGTGGAGCTATAATTGAACAATATATGAAATTGCCATTGACTACAATAGATTATTATGATATAAAATGTTATATTTTCCGAATGCATTGGTGTACCATTACGAATCTTTGTATGCACCATCGAGACCATGACCTGAAAGTACTCAAAATGCTTTGAGACAGTGCCACCTTGTGGTCAAAAGTTATATTGACATTTCAAATAAACGCTAATAGCTTTCTGTACATTTTGCCTATTATAATGAGACTGGTATTAATAGATTCCTTGGGTCATGCTGAGAACAGTGATACCAATGTTGATACCAAACTTCCTCTCTGCCATTTTGATTTATGTTGAAAAACTACTTTTTTGAACTCCTCCTCAACCGTTGGTCCGATTTTCACCAAAATCGAATCATATCATCTTCAGACAATGCTGACAAAAAGTTATGGATTTCATGTTAATAGACAAAACAGTTTTCACATACCACAACATCGAATTTGAGGCATGATGCCAAAATGACACTTGAGGCCATATCTCTGCAATGCTTTGGCATATTGACACCAAACTTTGTGTGTGCCATTGTCACCTCACACAGAACACACCACATCGATTTGATAACGGTGCCACCTGTTGGTCAAAAGTGAAAAGTCATTCAATCATATTACTAGTAGTTTTAAATTATTTTTCAGGCATTTGGATTGCAATAATCTTAAAATGGCTTTAATTACTCATTTCTGCAGTTGGTCTGATGCTCCATGCTATGCTTAGGTCCTAATTTTGCAGCTGATGTGCTTGGCCCCGTCATTGCTGCTTGCAGCTATATTTATTATTATTATTATTATTATAGGCAAAGCCAATTGAAATAAATAACATTATTAACTGTTATTTTTTCTACTCGAACCGGTTTCGGAAAGGTAATAATACAGAGGAACAGGAAACATTAAAATATCGATTCTGCTCGGAGTGAACCGATTTACTTTTTTTTTTTCGTTTTCAAGCCCTGCATTGGAGGCACAGCCTTCAGTATCAGCCTCTATAGGGGAAACCTTGTTGTGAAGTCTCAAAAAACTCTCTCACCCTCATTTATTGCTGCAGAAACAGCAATCTTGCCCAATTTTGCATGGTTGGCACTTCATTGCCACTTTTCCCTAAAACAGCCAAGATTAAAGGAAAGAATTTGGAAAACTGAAAAGCTCATTTGGAGATGTGGTTTCATAGCCATAAACTTTGCAGGGCAAAACCAACATGCGTTGATAATTACATCTTATAAAAATGTAAGAGACACACATTTGCTACCGCCACAACTGCGGGTCGGCCCCCGGAGGAGTTCCCCCCTTCCATTTATTACCTTGGCACGGTATTGTGTGTTGAGAATGCTAACAAGAGCCTACTGAATTCGGGTTGTCCCTCAGATTTCTTAAAAGGCCACTGAGACTCTGAATTTGGTTTGATTATTTTAATGACACTGGTTGTGCTATTTAAATGTAAGAGATGTCTTTTACATACAGAAGGGTCTAAAGACTCCAATGAACATCTAAGGTCTGCTCATCTGCTCAGAGATCATCAGAAAACATTAGGACTTGGAATTTTTTCAAGTAAAAATAAACCAACCCATTTATACATTACAAGCCAATTTGTTAAAAAAAGAAAGGAAACATTTGAAACTTTCTAAAAAATTCTAATGGGTTACACTTCTAACTTCTTGACTTCATGTCTTCAGTTTAAAAAATGAACAGTAAACATAGTAACATACAACGGCAAGATCAATGGCTTCATAGCTTTTTAGCCTTGTTAGGTTGTTTTAGGTCATTTGCTCAATAAAAGGTTTAGTTCTCTACAAAAACAACTCTTTTGTGATCCAAAACAAATTCTTTCAAATTAGACTATAAAACTGCAGACCCTTTCTACTTATTCTCATTAAAGCTTTAAACAGAATAGTGCTGAAGAAAAACAACATACTGTATCCATCTAGATATTTACCTAGTCGTTCTGAATGTTTCTTCTCCTTGAATACAGTAAGTATGCTAACATTTCCTTAACAGTTCTTGACTTTTTGAAGTCACTAGCAACTGCAACTTCTAGATCTGAAGCGCCGCGTAACTGATGGGCCAAAAACAAATGGCTGAAGTGCATTACTGTTGGGACTTTTTTTTTTTTTTTGGAGAAGAATTACATTTCTACACCTGTGTACACATGATTTAACAATCACAGTTCAGTATCCAGTGTTTGCAGATAACAGGAAACTATATTGCGCTGCATATCACAACAACAGCCAAAGTAATAAAAAAAGCATGACAAGCTATGTGCCAAAGTTTGATTGCTATGGGATTTGTTGAAATCTCTAACCCTCCATATGATCAAAAGTAAAAGTCATGAGTGAGGTTAAACTGATCAGCTAGCCAGTTTAGTCTTTCTACATCACTGACCTTGTGAGCTTAAAACTTACTAAATCCTCTGCCAGAAAGGAATTTCTTGTAAAGAAAACCAAAGGATCTCTCTTTCTTTGCCCTAATATGCCCACTGGCCTCCTTCCTCATGCCAACAGCTTGCAGTGATTAGTAAAGCATCCTGCGGTGACCTGAGAAGCAGTTTGACTCGCACCTTCAAAGTCCCTAACAGGAATAATACACAGCCAGTCATCCAGAACATCTTCATACACAAACATTTCAGAGAACATGACAAAAGCCGGGATAAAGTGAGCACGACAGGGTGCGATAAGGAAGGGAAACAAACACACAAGCAACAGGGAAGTGCCTTGGTTTCCTTTGCCTTGGGGTCATCATGACCAATGAGAGGATCACCCAAAGAGAGACAGACCACACTGCAGGCATTGCTGGCAACACTTTTGCTGGCAACAAGAACATGACCAAGTGACTTGCTGAGTCAACAATAACACATAAGATGAATTTGTCTTTTTTTAAATGTCCTTTTGTATGTTTATTTCTCTCGAGCTGCAGCACCATTAACAAAAATCAACAGCACCATTGTAGTGTAATTAATGAGCAAATTACTTGTTTTCACTCAATTTTCTGGTTTGAATCAGTCTAATGAATCCTTCACTGAATGAACTCACTGAATCGGTCAGGAGTGTGTTTACCAGAAGCATTGTTAGCCAACTATGGTACATATACATACATATACATATACACTGTTAAAAAAAAATGTTTTACAGGTAACTGTCTGTATTTTTTTTACAGAATTTTCCCATTTTTTTCATTATACAATGAAATACCGTTGTTTTACAGATATTTTCTGTATTTTAAAGTTCCACCAATAAATTTACGGATAATTCCTTGTATTTCGTTATTACATACATTTTATGTTTTTTAAACTGAAATTGTCTGTATTTTCACAGAGTAATGTTTAATTTGACATAAAATGCTATTTAATATTACGGATTAGTCCTGTAAAAATAGGGGAATTTTTTTTTAACCACAAATCTCAATAAATTAGAATGTCGTGGAAAAGTTCATTTATTTCAATAATTCAACTCAAATTGTGAAACTCGTGGATTAAATAAATTCAATGCACACAGACTGAAGTAGTTTAAGTCTTTGGTTCTTTGGTTGTGATGATTTAGGCTCACATTTAACAAAAGCCCACCAATTCACTATCTCATCAATTTTAGTGAATTGTTGGAAAGTATGTTCATTTACTGTATATGTACTCAATACATGGTAGGGGCTCCTTTTGCTTTAATTACTGCCTCAATTCGGCGTGTCATGGAGGTGATCAGTTTGTGGCACTGCTGAGGTGGTATGGAAGCCCAGGTTTCTTTGACAGTGGCCTTCAGCTCATCTGCATTTTTTGGTCTCTTGTTTCTCATTTTCCTCTTGACAATACCCCATAGATTCTCTATGGGGTTCAGGTCTGGTGAGTTTGCTGGCCAGTCAAGCACACAACACCATGGTCATTTAACCAACTTTTGGTGATTTTGGCAGTGTGGGCAGGTGCCAAATCCTGCTGGAAAATGAAATCAGCATCTTTAAAAAGCTGGTCAGCAGAAGGAAGCATGAAGTGCACCAAAATTTCTTGGTAAACGGGTGCAGTGACGTTGGTTTTCAAAAAACACAATGGACCAACACCAGCAGATGACATTGCACCCCAAATCATCACAGACTGTGGAAACTTAACACCGGACTTCATGCAACTTGGGCTATGAGCTTCTCCACCCTTCCTCCAGACTCTAGGACCTTGGTTTCCAAACGAAATACAAAACTTGCTCTCATCTGAAAAGAGGACTTTGGACCACTGGGCAACAGTCCAGTTCTTCTTCTCCTTAGCCCAGGTAAGATGCCTCTGACGTTGTCTGTGGTTCAGGAGTGGCTTAACAAGAGGAATACGACAACTGTAGCCAAATTCCTTGACACGTTTGTGTGTGGTGGCTCTTGATGCCTTGACCCCAGCCTCAGTCCATTCCTTGTGAAGTTCACCCAAATTCTTGAATCGATTTTGCTTGACAATCCTCATAAGGCTGCGGTTCTCTCGGTTGGTCTTTTTCTTTTTCTTCCACACTTTTTCCTTCCACTCAACTTTCTGTTAACATGCTTGGATACAGCACTCTGTGAACAGCCAGCTTCTTTGGCAATGAATGTTTGTGGCTTACCCTCCTTGTGAAGGGTGTCAATGATTGTCTTCTGGACAACTGTCAGATCAGCAGTCTTCCCCATGATTGTGTAGTGAACCAAACTGAGAGACCATTTTGAAGGCTCAGGAAACCTTTGCAGGTGTTTTGAGTTGTTTAGCTGATTGGCTTGTCACCATATTCTAATTTGTTGAGATAGTGAATTGGTGGGTTTTTGTTAAATGTGAGCCTAAATCATCACAATTAAAAGAACCAAAGACTAAAACTACTTCAGTCTGTGTGCATTGAATTTATTTAATACACAATTTGAGTTGAATTACTGAAATAAATGAACTTTTCCACGACATTCTAATTTATTGAGATGCACCTGTATTACCATTAGAGATCGTTAATCATGTGAGGGTTAAAGTGAGGTTTTTAAGGTCAAATAATAGTATTTGTGCATACAGTACATGTACTGTAAATTATGCATTGTTTCTTTCACTACTCTTTTAACCTTGTCTTGCAAATAAATGCTAATTTTTATAATTATTTGGTATTGTTTTCCGTGATGGTAGGTTTAGTGTAGTGTGTGTGCGTGTGCGTGTGTAGGCGCGTGCGCGCAAGATAACGCAAATTAAAATTTGCGGCCAATTTAGCGCCGCCCACGATAATTGGCTGTTCTGCACGACAGTGGAACAGCTAGCGAATGATTTGAATATGAGAAAATAACGTGCTCTTTCTTCAGTGCAAGCCTATTTCGCCAACTACAACAAATTCTGAGATACTACAGCAAACATCATGCCAACCGACTGAGGTTTCATACAACATATTTTATAAAGTGTGGCTGCACATTTGTGTTGTTAAGTGTAACTTAGTTTCGAAGCTAAAATTAGCATTTCTAATTGGTGTTCAGTCACATAACTGGTGTCGAGAGCTAAAGGGCAAAACACTGAAAACTGCAGCACGCATCTTTCAATTTTCACTTTGTAAGAAAGATCAGTTGACCACAAAAGACTCAAAACAAGCTTTAGTAAACTTGTTATTCATATCAAAATCCATTCGAGAGTATATAACATCTTTGCTCATCTGGAAGTACTGGTAAGTTTTTCAAACTCTTAAACCCTGCAAACTCAACACCTTAAGAATATGAACACAACATGGTAAATCTCAAGGTAGGCACTTTTTTCCCCTTTCATATTCTCCTGTACATGTATACATAGTAACGTATATTTTATTAAGACGTATAGAAATTGGTCCACCATTGTCACTGTCTTAACTTGCAATTAAAAAGTGTTGCATTCACATTCTGGGCGCATTTGCTCGCCTATGCTTATATTATGCATGTATAAGTGCCTATGTTAATCGTATAAGTAATAATAACTGATATCATCTTTGTGTTCTGATGAAAAGTGAAACATACATCTTGAGGCCTGAGGTTGTGAGTAAACTATCATTACATATTGGATCGTTGATTATGAAAATTGCATCTATCCTGGACATTTACACCCCTAGGTAGTAATATGATGCAGCTAAGTCAAAGTAAATAATGTAAATTTACTTTCTAAATTTAGCTAAAATCACATTTAGCAAACATCACTGTTAACCTTTCCTGCTCAGCTTCCAGATCATTGCCTCAGTGGAACATAGGCTGTGATGTGTGAATGTAAATACATAGTATTAGATTTTTTTTTTTTTTTTAGTTCGTTTGGAAAGACTGTGGAGATCTACAGCATATAAGCATGGCAATTCAGGTGTGGAACAAGTCAACTTTTATTATTATTATTAATATTTAAATCTGTAATCAGCATAGACAAGTCTTCTCATGCCATAAGATAATACAACAAATTCTGTATTTTCTTTTCATGCAGCTGTTATTTCTTTATTTTTTCCTTTTTAAATGGTTCTTCTTTGTGTATAATTTTCAGTTCCAATGTGGTAAGGGGTAAATAAATAAACCAAGGACCATTTAAAACCAAAATCAGTGTAAAACAGCTGCATGAAAAGATGTTTGTGAATTTAATTGTATGAGGGGAAGCACTTTTAAAGAAATCTACATTATGTAATTATGTAAAATCATTGTCATTTTAAGCAGAATCAAAAGTTTATAGTTAAACCGTAGTGCTTTGTTTCATTAACTCGAACCATATGGATTACCTTTATGCTTTCTACATAAAATTGTTGCATAATCAAAATGTTGGTATACCCACAACGGATATTGGACAACTTTCTAAAAAAAAAAAAACTCCAACTGTGATCTGTAGAAGAAAAAAAACATCTTGGTAGGCATTGGGGTGAGTAAAATTTTCATCTTTGGGTAGGGCTGGGTATCGATTTAGGTACTTTTTAGGCACTGACCGAATCAGGAACCAGAATCAAAGTCAAGGTATCGTTATTGATAGTGAATTTTTTTGAATGTTTACATTAATTTTTGGGTTAACTGGGACCATGAAAACATGTAATTTGGGCCTAGAGTTAAAAATAATTTCTCCTTTAAGTATGTTATTTTTTCATATGAAAACAAACATTGTATCACTAAAACACTTACATCACATCCCAAAGAGGTATAAATTCACTTTCACAGACCTTTACTATGACCGTTTGTTGCTGTTGTAATAAACTGCCTAACTCTGCCCATTTTCAAGAAATGGCTAAAAATGCTATACCCAGATCTGTAGCAGGGACAATTGTACAAAGCAGCCAACAACATTCTATGAAGTGCTACGTGAAACAGCCAACTGACTCTGTCAAACAGAGCAAAGTGGATGAAAAGCTTGTAAAAATGATTGCTCTTGATTTGCAACCCTTCTCCATTGTTAAGGACTTACTGATGATAAAATTATTGCATGTGTATCTGATAATGCAAGCAACATTAAAGCCGCAGTTCAGAAGGTGCCCACACTATAAACCTGATTGTGAGGGAGGGTTTAAAACACATTCAGGAGGTGTGGCAAAGGTAAAAACTATTGTTACGCACTTTCACAGGAGCACTACTGCATCAGAGCAACTCAGGGACAGATGGGCCTTGAAGAGTTAAAGCTCAAGCAGGATGCAGTAACAAGATGGAACTCTACCTTTTACATGCTGCAAAGATTTTGGCAGCAAAAAGATGCCATTGTTGCCACACTTGCCCTTGTCAGACCCAGCTTGCCAACGCTGACCCCTGATGAGTGAGAGATTGTGAACAATACCTGCAAAATACTAAAGCCTTTTGAAAAGGTTACAGCTCAGTGCAGAAAGATTTGTGTGTTTTAATATAATTTATGCTCGCTTTGCATTATTAGTATTATTATTTAACCGGATTCATGAGTTATTGTAATCATTATCTGTCAAAGAAAAAATATATCAGTTCATCTAAATACAATTAGACTATATGCAATTTATGTGTGGTTGTCTTTACTTCTAAATGTCACAGGCATGTGACAGCATCTAAAGTCATTCTAATTGCAAGGGGACTGCAGAAAGAACTGAATTCTTCAGCCTGTTGGCAGAGGCACCCTGTTTGACTCAAGGTTTAAGCAGAAGGGTTTTCACGATCTAGCAGCAGCAGATGAGGCCTGCAAGAGTATTACTACAGCTTCACCATTCAGGTCTAACAGGCAGGTGAATGAACCTCATGCTGAGAGTACTAGGCTTACTACTCCCCCTTCCTAGCAACATTCAGTCTGGGGGGACTTTGAGGAGAGGGTAACTAATTCATTCATTGTCAGGAATGCCACATCAGAAGCAATGGCAGGAATAAGGAGTTGCTTGGCAGGGGCCCTGATTCCAAAGAGTGACAATCTACTCACTTGGTGGAAAGCACGACAAGTGGTTTATGAAAATTTAACGGACATTATGAAGAGGAGATTGTGCATAGTTGCAAAATCTGTGCCTGTAGAGAGAATATTTTCAAAAACTGGGCAAATTATTTCAGAGAGGAGGAACAGGCTGAAACCCAAAAAAGTCAGACAGCTTGTTTTCCCTAATGCAAACCTTCCCTAAAACCAGGACAAATGTAACTGCCCATGTGCAGTGTTTTTTTTCAACAAAAAAAAAATATGCTGATTGTTTATGAAAGGCACTTTTAAATGCCATTATCTTTTGCTTTGTTGTATTTAAAACGTTAGAATTAAGCTTTTTTATATCATTTATTTCAATTAAAATGTATGCAAATATCTCCAAACTACACAATAGGGGCTAAAAACAGATAATGGATAAAATACTTGCTAATGAGGTTTATTTAAAAAAATAAAAAATAAAATACTCCCTCCTTAAACATGGTTTTATTATAATAGAAGTGTAGTAACCATTCAGACGAATTAGTTGGATGTGCTACTTTTGCTGTGTGTCTTGCGTAATCAACCCGAAACTAAAGTTGGATTCAGCTCGATTTTGTGAACCGGCTCGACCGGTTAATTTCTGACAACTGGCTCAAATGAGCAATTCATTGAAGAATCGAGCATCACTACAGTTTTGGGAAAGAGCCGCAAATACCCAATTATAAAAAAAAAAATCAATGATGCATACTACGGTGGTTAAGCAGCAATTTGTTGTATGTGAAACAACTCAGAGCAGTTCCAGCATCTAGACACACATAACTGTAAATTAACTCAACTTAACAGTGTAATTCCTGACTGTTTTTGGTAGTTACGTTCCTCTAAGCTCTGCTGTCACAAAAATTATTCACTTTTGACATGACATAACGAAGCCTTGTTTACTGAAATCATGTGACTTTGGAAGTTTGATGCGGTCTCCAAATCACTTAAAACTAAATGATCGACTAACAAAGGTTACGAAGCTTCATGAAGCAGTGTTTCAAAAGCACCTATAATAACCCATCTGCTACTGTAATATAGCTTTTGAACACTGAGGAATATTGGTCTTCCTATTTTCAGTTGCTCTTAAACATTTCAGCTGATTTTTCCTTTCAGCCCTCAAGAAATCCTCATCTGTTCTTGAGATAAATGAAAATCAGGTGGTGAGGTCACAAAAGTTCCTTGCAGGGATGACTAGGAGTACATTTCAGGGGGACAACAAACAGTCACATACTATCTCAAGTGATTATCTCATCAAAATACTCCGGGAATGGCGCAGAGAAGTTAAGTGCAATTTGAAATCAGAGGCTCATAACAAAGCAGACCACTGCTTATCTGTGCATTAATGCGTGAACTCCATTGATCTGCACTTGTGCTTGTGGGCATGAGAAGGACATGTATGAATGAGTTTGGGAATTTGAACAGATGAAGATAAAGTGGTGCACATTGGGAAGAAAATGGATGTGGTGATACTCCTGGATCCAACAGTCAGATGACCTACAGTAGAACTCATCCAAGCAATCCATCAATCTCAAAATGATTAGTTCTTCTTTCAGAGTCATTTTCTACAGCTCTTCCCTAAGACCTGGATATTTCCAGAGACAGGATGTATTGCAAACCCTGCTGATGCATTTGCTTCAAGGACTGCCAGGACAGTGAACATGGCTCGGGATGTTGGGTGAGTCTTGTATCATTTGCTGCTCGGGGAGCCAAATTTCCCAACATCAGACATAGACTCAATCTTCTCTTGAGTACAGAAAACTGTTTTTCAATAGTTATAAGTGGACAATTTGGCTTTCATGTTTCCAAAGTCTAAACTTGCCACTAGATTATCTATAATGAAGAATATTTACAACAAAGCACAAGATATCAGTTTCTCAAATAACTGTCTAACAAGACATTGTGAAATGTCCACTACGTACGTTAAATCAGGATTGACTAACTGAAGACTATCTTTAGATGCATAAAGTAAACCGATACTGTGACGAAGCAGTGTTAATTTTGGCAGGCATTTTTGATTTAGTCTTAGTCTTTATCTTAAGACGAAAATGCTTAATAGTCTTAGTCACATTTTAGTCATTTGAGTCTTTCATAGTTTTAGTCTAGTTTTAGTCGACGAAAAGTCATTGCATTTTTGTCAACTTTTAGTCATTACTTTTAGTCAAACTGCAGTTACCAACATTTATTTTGGTAGCTATTTTATACGTAGTCTTCAAACAAAAATAGTCATTAATTATTCTCTCTTTATACCAAATCAATTAAGCTTATGAGAAATTTGAATCAAGGATTGAATTTGGGAAAAACTGGAATAAATTTTCATTTTTTGGTAGAGATACAAATTAAAAAAAAAATCAGATACAGTAGGTTTACTTAAGTCTACATTTATTTAACATCTTTTGTTGGTTAACATTAACATTAACATTCACACAGATAGGTATTGAATTAGGAATGCTGTCCATTTAAGACGGATGCATGTAATACTGACACACATTCAGTTTTAACCCACCTGTTTATGTTCACTTAAGCCATAACCGACTGTATTTACGTGAGATACTCTACACCATAGACATTTGGACTGCTGTGTGTGTATTTGAGGTGTGTTTGATTAGGGTTGGAGCTAAACTCTGCAGGAAAGTGAGAGGTCCAGAGTTAAGGAACCCTGCTCTACACGATGACATTTGCTGCTGTGTGTGTATTTGCGCAGTGTGAGAACTGAAGTGGAGCATGCGCGAGAGAGAGAGCACTTCTATCAGCGCGATTCCGCCTATCCCGCCTTCACTAACATTAAGTTAATCGACAACGAATTGTGACTCCCGGGAAAAACGGGACGTCTGGTCACCCTATCCCTAACCCTTCAGGTGCTGAGGCCATTGTTTCAGATCACTAGTTCGCGTTTTGGTAGCCTTTCCGTCCACTGCGGCTGCCATACTGAGACTAGATATGCAAACGCCCCTCATCTATTTGCAATCCAATGACAGAGACGCACATTTCGAAAGACAAGACAGTTAACTTAGCCTATAGGATGTATTTTGAATGTCCGGTAGTCTTCAAATAACATTCTAGTCCTGTCTCGTCTTGTTAACGAAGACGCGGCATATATTTCGTCATAGTTTTTATCATCAGATATTAGTTTTAGCTCGTCAACGTCTCATCTTAGTCACAGAAAAAAGGTTTGTTAACGAATATTTTTCTTCTTCGTTAATGAAATTAACATTTTTACGAAGTAATGCACGCAACCAAAAAGATCTAGCTCATCAAAAGATGACTTTATTTCGTCCAATCCCTCTGTTGCTGGTCTGCCAAAAGTGTGACATACTATCAGGAGGAAGGAGGCACCAGCAATCTGGCTTAAGGCTGCAGAACAATTTAACCTTCTATCAACACTGGCACATGGTCAACTCCCGCTAAGATCTGTGTCTGCTCAATGACGTAGGCTGCACATTGTGAAATTCCCCAAAAGCATCCTCTTGTAGACTGAATTCAGTGTATCATCGCCATTCATACACACACTCTCAGCGTATGCCAAATATTTAAGACAATGACAGTGCAAGACAAGGAGAAAGCCAAGAGAAGCTCAGAGCTGCCTGGAAAAGAAAAGTAACGCTAAGTCTGCTAAATAACCTCATGCATTGGCACAGGAGGTGATCCGGCACAAAAGAGAAATTACCCTGGATGAGGAGTGAATTTGAAAGTAACAATAGCAATAACTGAAAAGCCTACCATTTTTTCTCACATAAATCATCAAACATGTTTTGAATGGCTCTTCACTGTTAACATTTCACTTTTAGAGTGGAAAATGCAGTGAACATTTACTAATGCAATTTAGTAATTTACACTTCATTAATGCAAAAAAAAAAAAAAAAAAAAAAAAAAAAAATATATATATATACTGTATATACTGTATATATATATATATATATATATATATATATACACATATATATGGTTCCATCATTTTTAATATTAAATTAATGTGCGCTGTCACTTTATAAGAACAGGAATTCCTGTGTGTGGAATCTTGATATTCACACTTTACTTTATCACTATATGCTGAAAATGACACCGGCAAATTTTGGACACGAGCTGTTTCACGAGTCTTGTTTTCAAGTGACTTTTGTTAGTCTATGAAAGAAGCAAACATACCAGCTGTATAAGAAAAGCTTAATCTTCCTGTTAGTTTAAAACACTGCTTTAAGCAGTCAGCAAGATTGTGACTTTTGTGAAATAAATATTTACTCTAAATGTTTTAACATGATTTCCTGATACTAATTTCTAATTTCGGCTGTTGTCTGTCACCTGCTAGAAACTACAAGTGAGGAAGAATGACATGTAAACCGACTGATCATGGTTTGTTTTTTTACAAATGGTTTAGGAGCAGGTTTATCTGAAATAGATGATACCATAATAATAGACAAGTGTAGAATAAACTCATTCAACTGCAACACAGTCCATGACTGAATGTGCAAATAACTACTAAAAAAGTAGAAAACGGGAATGTGGAAAAGTGTATCAAACAAAACAGCTTTTAAAGATCGCATGCCACGAACCTGGCAGACATGGGCAAATCCAGGGATTAGCTTCTCAGAAGCGGTCATTGCAACAACCTGATATTTTGTAAACACAACTTTGTTTCCACAGGCATACTGATAAATACATGTCTATCCCGAGTCCAAGAAATTGCGTAAAGGCAGCCAATCAGATTAGAGCTTGCCAGAAAGCGTTTGACATTCTTCTGTGCAGTAAGATTCATACGGTCAGTGTTAACATCTAGCATCTCATGCTTGTCAGTGACTTTTCATCTCTAAATTTAGTCAATCCTGGCGAGGTTGTGAAGTTAGGCACCCATATTGGACACATTAAATGTATAAATGAAGAGAAATGTTGCAGACAATGTTGCAGACGTGTACTGTACCTTCTTAGTCTTGACAGTGGAATGGCAGCAGTCGCCTCCATCATAGTTGCAGTAGGCTCTGTTGTTGATGGCATCACAATAATTGTCACCCATGAAAGGCTAAGACAAAAACAAAGAGAGAAACTCAGAGCACCATTAACATGAAAAAAATAAGATATATTGATATACTGTATATGATGAACATGGCAGTATGTGTCATGGGTTTGAGTTACTCTAGGCATGATGGGTCAACTTCTCCAACACCCACCATTTTGAATAAAATAAATACCATTTTGTACTATTAAAATACTTGTATATTATTATCTTTTTATTATTGAATCTACAAAGTATGTATAAATGTCTTTGATTAATGTCTATTGATTATGGTAATAGTATGGTAGCAGCGTGTTTCAAAAAGAAACCGTGAGGAAAAAAAAATTACAGTCCGTTTGATGGATTGTGTTATATATCATTCAGCCAAAACAAACAATTTAAAATAGCATTCATAATGATGATTCATAATGTTCTGTATGACTTGATAAACCTGTAATTTTTGGGTGAACACTTCTTTTAATGCAGTACATCCTATTGAGGACACTGCCCTTAAATTAATATAAAATGTTTTATAGGCTTTCATAGTAAAGCATAGTTAAATTTAATTTGTGATCGAAATATTCTGTTAATCAACAGCATGCAGACATATTTGCGCTTAACAAGATCACATACTTGTCCTAATCTGTGCATGTATTTATTAATGATAATAGTCTAGTATCAGATAATGTGTCTTTATAATAACAAAATTATTATTAATACTAAACAGTTTCCCAGTTTGGACTATTCTGTACTTGGATAGTACTTCACAGGCTAGTATGCAAGCCCATTTCTGCCACATAAGAATTAATGAATAAATACATCAATCAATCAATCAATCAATCAATCATGCTTTGGTAAATCATAATTATAACATAAGTCATGATTATGACATAAAAAGTTGAAATAACGGAATATTAATTGAATGTGTTTTACTTTATCTTATAATTACATGATAAAAAGGCACAATTATGACATAGCAAGTCATAATTATAACAATGTAGACAATTATAACAAAAACATCTAAATTATGAGATACAAAGTCTAAATTATGAGACAAACAGGCAAAATGACATATTAAGTCAATCATGAGACAAAACAAAGTCAATTACAAGATAAAAAATGATACTAGGTCAAAATTACGGGATTAAAAAAGTTATTAAGATATTAAGTCAAGATTATGAAATAATGTCACAATTATGAGACTTCAGCTTACTCATAATTATGGCTTTCTCACACTTTTTATTTAATAATTATGATTTACCAAAGCATTATTATCATTATTATCATTTATTTTTTATGTGTCAGAAATTGGCAAACTGAACATTTTTATTGGCAGATTCCTTCTTATCAAACAAGAAAGAGCATGCATTGTGTAGGTGAGAATTTCTTAAACATTTGTAGATAAGCCAGTCTGTAGTACAAACAGATTGCACCAAGTGACAGGTATCGACAAGCACAGAGGGGGAAACAGAAAGACAGGAGGAGCACTCAACATCACAGTCACTTGTACAAGTACTGACTTTAGGGTAGAGTTCCTCTACATCTTCATCTTCATAAATCTTCTTGGGCCTCTGCAAATGGAGGTCAAGGCAAGAGTGTCGCCAATGAGGGAGGGAAGACACAGGATAGAGAGCCATTTGAGAGGATATGGACATGTCTTACGGATGTCTTACCTCACATCCTTTTATGCAGTGCAGGACTTCCGGATGGGGGTACCACTTCAGGCCCATGGTGCAGACTATGTGCTGAAAAGAGGAATGAAACAAAGAGGTTTTCAGAAGATAAGAAGAATGTGCAATTTTGATGCACCATTGCCATCACAAATGGCACAGTTACTGTAAGTGCTCTGTTCCCTCCACATGCCAACAACATAAAGAGCCAAAACAGTAATGTTTACATTCACTTCTTGTCTTCGCCGATTAAAAAAAAAAAAAAAAAAACAGGAACCCATCCAAATTCAACATCTTGTGAAATGTTACCAGTTTCAAAACATGTATAATTGTGTGACCACATAAGTTACAACTGTTTCCAGCATGTTCGTCATCCAGTTAAGGAGAGATATTATAGGTGTTGTACAGAGAGAGACGACTTCACACAGATATGTTCATTAGCACATGCTCTTGTGAAAAAAAACCTCAAGGGTCCAGTAAGGCTGACATGAGACAGGCGGAAAGTAAAGGACTGTCCGACCTTACATATTCCCTGTCCCAGTAATAGACATGCATACAAAGCAGCTGCCTCTTCTCATGCCGTATCCACCACTGCAAACTAAGGTATTTCTCATTTCATGCCAGTCAGCAAATCGATGCAAAAAAAGAGAGAAAAATAATGGCATTGAACAAGTAGGAACAGAAAACACTGAAGCATTTCAGACAGCTGAGTTCACTATAACGCTAATAAATAAGCTGCACGAGTAGTGGATATGGTAGATTTTACAAGCCAATGGGATAAATGCACAGTACTGTTGTAAGTAATAATATATTTAAATTACAATATTTGTGTTAACTGATTGTAATGTTTTCAGGCTCTTAACTGCAATCTAATTGCAATTAAATGTAAATGTTTTTATAGTTTAGAGTGTTTTAGGCCCACTTAAAGGTGCCATAGAATGTAAAACTGTCTTTACCTTGGCATAGTTGAATAATAAGAGTTCTGTACATGGAAATGACATACAGTGAGCCTCAAACACCATTGTTTCCTCCTTATGTAAATCTCGTGAATAAAAAAGACCACTGAAAAATAGGCGAATCAGAACATAACACCGACTGTGATGTCACAGTCGGGATCACTAATAGTTACGCCCCCAACATTTGCATATACCCGCCCATGTTCTAGGCCAGCCGCCAGCCGAACCATCAGAAGTTCTGCAGGTATTGTGAAGAAACAAGTGAGGACAACAGCAAAAAATGGCAGATCATGGAAATAAATGTTATGTTCCAGGCTGTGCAGGGGATGTGAAGTGCAGGGATGGGTTGGTGTCTGTATTCAGAATGGCACGGAAAGCAAATAAGGTTCATTCAAGGTTCAAGGTTCTTGTTTATTTGTCACATACACAATCATACAGGGTATAATCAGTAGTGAAATGTAGGTCAGGCCGGGTCCGCTCAATGGACAGTGCAAAAAAATAAAATAAAAGATGAAACATAACACAGGAGAGTATATATAAATATAGGTAGGAATAAGATAAAAAATAAGTAAAAAATAAAATAAAATAAAATGAGTAAAATGTGCAATGAACTAAAATGTGCAATACAGTCTACTGTGGATTTAATAAATATTAATATAAACAGGGATGTGCAAGAGGAATGTGCAAACAGGTTGTACCGGGTATGTACACATAGCAGCAATGCGGATGATGGAGAATGATGGGTGTTTTTTACAGTTTATTAAATTAAATTAAATTGAGTCCTGTAGATGTTATGAGACTGAGTTTAGGAGCCTGATGGCCTGAGGGTAGAAGCTCCTCCTCAGTCTCTCAGTTTTTGCCATCATGCTCCTGAAGCGCTTGCCAGATGGCAGCAGAGTGAAAAGACGGTTACCGGGGTGATTTGAGTCCTTGATTATTTTTGCAGCTCTGCTTTTGCAGCGTTTGAGGTAGATGTCCTGCAGAGAGGGGAGGGCAGACCCAGAGATGCGCTCAGCTAAGCGCATTCTATAACGCATTCTAATGAAATAACGCGAGCCACTAAAGGGACATGGTTAGCTCCTTGCTAGCTGTAGCCAATTACAGTACATAAGATTTCACTTACCACATAAACAGAGTAAGGAGAGTTGACTGAGGATGATGGCAAATGATTTACAGATCCTGAGCACCACTGACAAGCATCTGATCTTGTAAAATGTGTGGTAAGTACTGCCGCTCCATAGTATAAACAGAGTTTGTGTGATCACGAATCTCGAAAGTGAAAGTAAAACACTATTGTGCATTTGAATGCAGTTTCAATGCCCAGCATATTAATAGCGGCTCCCTGATGCCCGCATTTTATTTACAGTATAATTACCCAACGATTTAACTGCGCGAGAAAGTATTGAAATATATATTTTCCTTGTGTTTCCTTTCTGTGAGCTACTGAAATGAGCCGCACTGTGAAACAGCCAATCAGAGCAGAGCTCAACATTGATCAAATAAGCCAATTACAGACCGTTTCATTCTGGGGAGAAATCCTACGGTTGTAAATGGACATGTAAAACTGTTTCTGGAGAATTTTTGCACTTACCTAAGCCACATACCTTCTATGTAGATATCAGAGAACAATTTTAAATATTGTATCAATGCATTCTATGGCACCTTTAATAAAGACCTAAGTAGACCTTTATATGCAATTTCATAATTACATTTATTTTATTTGAGATAATGTTAAAGTGTACTGCTGAATGTGCTGACAAGTATTTTGTATGGTCAAATTCCATGTAATTTCTTTTTAAACTTGTACGTATTTTAATTGTAATTACATATTTATAATGATGAAGTTGAAATTGAGTACATTAAAATGTCTAAACTTTAAATGTAATATTGATTAACACACTACAGTTAAAATTATAATCAAATATTTGCAATCAAGTATAATCAAGTACAAGTGCATGTGCAGAAGATTATTAAAACAATGATTTAAAATGAACTTTAAACTTTTAATTTGACAATATTACAAAGTGCCCTTTAAACAGTCAAGTTTCACTCGTGAGTGGCCTTTTATTTAATTGATATTATAAAATAGACCTTTACTATTTGAAGTGCACTACAAGTTCACATTCAATATGCTTAAGAGCACTTCTTTTTCACAAAGGCCCGTAAACATTTTTAACCCCACCGATCAAATCACCTGCCTATATTCTTTTTTGAATGACCAATGTTTCATGATCCAATCAATTCTGCTCAATATACTGTATATTTGGTAAACATCTCATTTTCGCTTGGAAATATGTCAGAATGCATAAGAAAAGAAAAGAAAAAAGGCTTTTCACCATCTAGTATGAAGAAAAGCTTTAACAGAACTGTACCAGACTGACCGGCCTTGTCGTATTTTCATCATTTAGTGAGGAAACCTACAGTAACCTACAGATTCAGTCACTCTGAGGTAACTTGAGCTTGAGTGGTGAATAATGGTGAAGTTCATGTATCAATCCTTACAGGGGTTTGAAGCAACAATATTTTGGTTACCAGACAAAAATACAGTGATGAGCCAAAGATACCTGTTAGCCCGAATGACCTCACACCGATAAAATTCAGATTGCTTTGTTTCCCTCAGACTAGCATGCCATTATCATCTGAATGAGCCAATATCAAATTAGATGTCCACACTGTCTTCTCCCAAAGCACTCTCCCATAGCTCCTGAGATCGCATTTAGCTCTCAGGCCTTTTAATAAAGGTTTGGTTTATTAATTAGAGGTTAATATTAGTACTGCGGACCCGGCATGAACAATCAACACTGACATCACGTAAAGGCCACGGTCTGCCAAGGCAGCCTAATGCATCGGCAATGTGCGCAGTCATTTTGCTGATGTCAGGGAAGCTAATAAGTGAGAAAATAAGAGGAGCTCCTTAGTAGGTCAGTGGTGAAACCTGAAACAAATTGCTCTCGAGGGCCGATTCGTCACAATAACTGATTCACGAGGCGAACGGCCCAACTCAGCAGGAAATATAACACAAAGAACCAAAAAATGCATTAAGTGAGAATGGGAAATGAAGAATTGTATGGCCACCAAAGCTACAGTCAGCTTGCAACAGCATTGTGCAGCCGCCAGCTTGCTTTTCCACTTCCACACCTTGGCTGGTGTGGATTTATAGGACGTTCTTGCTGCACCGGCCAACAAACACAGCACGACTATTAACATTAGCACAGGTGTCAATCAGGCCAGCCCTGGGTCCTGGAGTTACGGGCGGATCATGCCCTTGTGTGGCAGGCAGAAAGGAACAGGTGCTGTGGAATTCAAACAGCATCGATTGACACAGGGTGGCTAGTGCTGAGAGAACAGTTATTGATCTCACCTCAGCCAACCCCCCTGGAACATTTCAGCCACATCGATTTGGCCTCCTCTTCCCCTCACACTCTGTCTCCAGACTCGAATTACCACCCGGGGAAGATCATATCAATTACACAAATCAATCAGAAACGTGTTGTTTCATTTCTCTGCCGAAAATCGCCTGACTTCACACAAATGCCCATCTAAACACAACAGGTGTGGGGGGGGGGGGGGGGGGGGTCAATTTGAGCACAGTGAGTTTGTTTCCAACTTTCTAGCATCTTCGATCAATCCTGAAATTCGCTTATCTTAAAGGGATAGTTCATGCAAAATGAAAAGACTGTTGTTTACTCACCCTCATGTCCTTTTAAAACCATAATCTTCAAAACAGAATTTAAGGCATTTTTAATGAAACCTGAGTGTTTCTGTCCCTGCATTAAAAGTTCACATAACCAAAATTTAGAAAGGTCATGAAGGCATTGTACAACAAATCCGAATCGCACGGTTTAATCCAAGTCTTGTGAAAAGATACTATAAACTTTTATGATGAACAAATTTAATTTAGGTTTTTATTCACACATAAACTTGAGTGTAAGTGGAACTGATGGCACAAAAAAGTAAGTTCCTAATGCAGAACTTTAGAATGTAATGATAATTATTGTAAATAAAAATCCAATTTTGACTGTCAGTTGTTTGTGAACTAAATCTGCCAACCCAGGTTCATAGGAAATACATGTTTGTGGTGAAGTTTTTGCAACAGCGATATTATGTAGCTTACTGCACATTTTGCGGCAGTTTCAAAGTGAAATGTCCAGTGAGTTTGGCTAAAACATGCATTCAACACATGACCGTAGCACGTTTTTATTTCGTTGTTTCTGGTACATATTGGGGTGGTTCAGAAATCAAATGTCTGGGAGTGTTGCTAAAAGGTCAATGTTCTCAATCCTCAATCCTAAACCAACTTTTAGTGTTAACGAATGCAAAAGTGATATAAAAACATTCGCTGATGCAATGCAAACCATGCTATTTTAACGTCCCCAAACGCTGATGATACATACCGAGCACTTCACCTCACAAGTGCAACGCCATATCGCGTGAGCTACCGAGCAAAACTACTGTGTTAGAAAACCTATACATAAATGTTCATTATATAAAGCGATATCTTATATCTCTTCAAGACTTGCATTAAAACAACTTGATTCAGATGGATTCGTTTTATGACACCTTTATAACTTTTTTGAAATACAAGTTTTGGTTACATTTCAGAGGAGGGACAGAAACCTCTCAGTTTTTGTAAAAAAAAAATTAATAATCTTAATTTGTGTTTTGAATATGATCCAAAGTCATATGGGTTTGGAACAACATAAGGGTTAGAGTAAATGGTGAAAATCTTCATTTTTTTGGGTGAACTGCCCCTAGTACCCTAGTATACACTACACAACTTTTGTCCAGATTTACAGATTTACAGGAGTTGACGCTAGTTGTTTAAAATCTGAGCCAGTCTGTAGGTACGGTATTGGGCAGTCGGGGTTAATACATTTCACAGAAAATAGCGCAGTGTATGATGGACACAGACTCAATTTTTTAGCTTCAGACTACAAATCTGTCCAGTCAGATAATATAAAACATGTTTGATATTTTGAGTAAATTTTAGAGCACATATTACTTTCATTCTCATTTGTCTCCTATCAATGTGTTTTGCTGTGCTTGGAACAACTTGAAAGTCTGGTAGTGTGTGTCATTTACTGTATGATGATGTTTTGCTCTGTGTATAATACTGTAAATAGTGTTGTGAAATGCCTAATTCTTTCATGAAACTCTAGATGGCGCAGGCTGATGGGTCTTAAAGGATTAGTTCACTTTCAAATTAAAATGTTCTTATAATTTACTCACCCCCATGTCATCCAAGATGTTTATGTATTTATTTCTTCAGTCGAAATGAAATTAAGGTTTTTGATGAAAACATTCCAGGATTTTTATCCATATAGTTAGTTTCAATGGACTCCAAACGGTTGAAGGTCAAAATTACAGTTTCAGTGCAGCCTCAAAGGGTATAAACGATACCAGACGATGAATAAGGGTCTTATCTAGTGAAACGATCGTACTGTATATAAAAAAAATCCTTTAACATAACTGATGATATTCACAGCGTTACATGACTTGGCACAAGCTGATTGGTTCTTGTTGCATACATTTAAATGGCTGGTTAGCATCCACTTGAGCATTTCGCAGCACACTTTCAGAGTTCCTCTGAAACCCTCCACCTTCCCCAGCTCCACCTGTATAGATCTGCTACGGGTTATTAGGGCCCGAGCACAAATGGTGTGAGGACCCTATTGGAATTGCTCCGTTTCTTCTTCTTCTTCGTCTTCTCCAAAGTGAATCGCATTTTGAGGGCCTAAACATACTCCAAAACTCATGAGACTTTGCACACGCATCAGAACTGGCGAAAATTTACATCTGTTATGGGTTTCAGAAGTGGGTGTGGCAAAATGGCTCGATAGCGCCACCTGTAAAATTTCAATGGAGTGCGTCTCTTGGTACAAAATCCAAAACCCAACAGGAAGTACGTTATTTTGAATTTCCAGTATGATTTTTGTGCAGTTTTTGCCATGTTCAGGCCTCGTACTTTGACGAACTCCTCCTAGTTTTAATCTGATCATCTTCAAATTTGGTGAGGGTTATAATAATGCCTTTGTGACATTAAATTGCGAAGATCTTGAGTTCCCTATCAGTCGGTCACTCCGAGTCACGTCGGGTGACCGACGAATTGGGATCTCGCTTAGAGAGACCAATCCACTTCGAGTGTAACTAAACGAGCCAATGCACATTGGCATGCGATTATTGCATCCAGCTGCTGCTGATCACAGCGTGAGTATAAGTAGGCAGCAGGTGCAGCGCATATTCAGCTTTTCGCTTCGGAGCCGAGCGGTTACATCGTTCTGCTCCTGACTTCTGCTGACGAGTGAATTCAACGAGTTGAGCACGCTCTTCGGAAGACTCTCGTGCTGGCGGTACGGCGCCTCAGCGGCGGTGGTTCTTCCCGTGTCGAGTGGATTGCACACATCAGGTTGCACTACCCCCTGTTTGTGTTGCAGGCGACCATCTCCCCTGTGCGCTTCAGCACATTAAAAGAGCTTTTTCCCTAAAAGAGCATTCACGGGTGCGTCTTTTTAAAGACGACGTTGCATCTGGCAAACTTGACGTTACGTCTTTGTAAAGACGAGTTGTGTTTTGCTACAGACAACGTGTCACCCGTGCGTTTCTGGATGCGGTCGTTACCTGGTGCCGGGTGATGGTCACGATCGCTGCCTCACGTGCCTGGGCAGTAAGCATGCTGAGGTGGCGTTCGTGGATGAGGCATCTTCTCATGGTGGGAAGATGATCATCTTGGAGTTGCGGCCAGGCTCCGTTACCTCGACAAAGGGGTGGAGCTCTGTTGCCTCTGCCTCAAACTGGTTCTCGTTCTGGCTGCAGACAGACGAGGACTACTTCAGGTGGTGGCACGGATGGTCTGAGGATTACAGTGGTGGCAAACCCTCCAGGGAACAAACCCTCGAGGGACCATCGCTCCTCTTGCACTCCAAAACCAGTTGAGCTGCCAGTGGAACGTGCTGGACCCTCTACAAGGGGCGTACCAGCAGTATCCCTGGTGCTCCTCCCGATGACCGGATGTCGATCGCTGCATCGGAGGGTGAGCTGGAGCTTTCTGGGGAAGAAGATTCGGCTGCGCTGCTGCTACGGCAGTAGCAATGCCTGAGTCGGATCCAGAATCACGGCTATGCTTTCCCGTGCCGCTGAGAGGGTAGGGCTCGAGTGGAGACCTCCACCGTGTCCCGAGCCCTCAAGGTTGGACGACTGGTTTCTCGGGGTAGTTTGTGCTGGTTCTCAGCACCCTGCCCCGGTGCCTCTCTTCCCAGAGGTGCATGGGGAGCTTACAGGTTGTGGATGGCACATTTTACTGCCAGAAACTGACCTGCTAGCTCCTCCTCCCTCACCACCCTCGGTGGTGGTGCAGCTAGGGGGTATACGGCCCCCCCCCCCGGTGGAGCGGTCGGTTGCGATGCAGTTGTGTCCTAATACCGCCTCCACCCGGCAGGGTAAACCGTGCTTCCTCTTCGGGGCCTGTAGGTACTCGTCTGGTCTGTCCGGCGATGCTTATGTGACCCGAGGAGAAGCTGCCAACCGCTTACGCTATGGCGTTACTGCAGGTTCTTCAGGCTAAAAGCACTGGGGGACATGCACGAGGGTGGTCACGATCCAGAAGTTCTGAAAGAGCTTTGTACCACTTCTGGCCTTGCGCTACGAGCGACGAAGGTCATTGCGTGGTCTTTGGGTCGTGCGATGTCCACACTTGTGGTCCAGGAGCATCACCTGGCTGTGTCTGGTCGACATGGGGATGCCGACAAAGTTCGGTTCCTCAAGGGCCCTGTGTCCCAGACTGGCCTCTTCGGCGACGCAGTCGAGAGCATGGCCCAGCAGTTCTCGGCTGCTTAGGAGCAGACTGAGGCGATCCAACACGTCCTGCCCAGCAGGCCGCTGCTGCCTCCACCCGTCCGCTGGCTGCAGCGCCCCAGCCTGCTCGTCGCCGAGGGCGGCCCCTGCGTCCGTCCCTGCTCCCGCACCGCATCCGCAGCAGCCTCCAGAAGCGGTGCCGTTGAGCTGGGCGTAGGCAGGCCGCCCCGCCCGTCCTGGCCCCCGTCAAACCTGGCGGTGAGCGGAAGAGCAAGAGGCCTCAGGACGGGTGACCCAGAGGGAAAGAGGACTGCTTCGGGAGATGGTGGATGCACCTCTCCCTCCCCCGGAGGAGGGCCGGGCGGAGAATATTTGGTTTAAAAAAATAAAAAATAAAAAATCTCAACAAGAAGCGGTTCTCTCTGGCTCTGGGTCCCAAGAGGGCATGGAGAGTCATGGACGGACCAACACCGGACCACACTCTTCTCCCTCTCTCGCCAGCAGGCAGCAGTGGGCGGTTCGAGAGCATCATCAAAGGCCCTACTCACGCACCCTCTGCCGAACTGTGGAACCAGGTAAGTGTTGCACCGCACACTTAGACCCCTCTTTGGTCCGACACGGGCCGGGTCCCTGCGTTTCACCTCGCTGCCCCACCGCGGGTACGTCGGTGGTCCCGCAGGTCCCGCTTGTACAGTGTCTGTGTGCCTGGAAAAAGTGCTACCCAGCTCGTCTCGCTGGCTCCTGTGGACCATCTGACTCGGCTACGCGATTCAGTTCGCCCGGCGTTCTCCCAGGTTCCACCTCACAGCAGTAAAGGCTTGTGTGGGGAGATCACTGTCCTATTGGCGAGGGACGTGATGGAGCCGGTCCCTCCAGCCGATATGAAGACAGGTTTTTACAGCCCTTACTTCATTGTGCCCAAGAAAGGCGGTGGGTGGAGACCAATCTTGGATCTGCGCGTCCTGAACTGGGCAAGCTTCCGTTCAAGAGACTCACGCAGAAGTGCATCTTCGGGTGCATCCGTCCCCGAGATTGGCTTGCAGCGATTGACCTGAAGGACGCGTACTTCCTTGTCTCAATCCTTACGCACCACAGGCCATTCCTGCGGTTTGCGTTTGAAGGACGGGCATATTAGTACAAGATCCTGCCCTTCGGGCTGTCCCTGTCACCCCGTGTCTTCACGAAAGTTGTGGAGGCAGCCCTGGTTCCCCTGAGAGAACAGGGCATTTGCATTCTCAACTACCTCGACGACTGTCTCATACTGCCTCAGTCTCAGGACCAGTTGTGCGAACACAGGGACTTGGTGCTCTCGCACCTCAGCCAGTTGGGCCTTCGGGTCAACTGGGAAAAGAGCAAACTCTCCCCGATGCAGAGGATCTCTTTTCTCGGTATGGAATTGGATTCGGTCAATCAGACAGCACGCCTCACGCAGGAACGTGCTCAGTCGGTGTTGAACTGCTTGAATGCGTTCAAGAGCAGGTCCGCGGTCCCACTGAAACAATTTCAGAGGCTCCTGGGGCATATGGCAGATGCGGCGGCAGTGACGCCGCTGGGGCTGCTTCATATGAGACCGCTTCAACACTGGCTCCATGGCCGAGTCCCGAGGTGGGCGTGGTAACGCGGCACTCACCTGGTCCAAGTCACACCGGCCTGCCGCCAAACCCTCACCCCGTGGTCAGACCTTTCGTTTCTCTGGGCAGGAGTGCCCCTGGAACAGGTCTCTAGGCATGCTGTGGTTTACACGGATGCCTCCACCACCGGCTGGGGCGCCACGTTCAACGGGCTTGCAGTGTCGGGGGTTTGGACGGGGCCCCCAACTGCACTGGCACATAAGTTGCCTAGAGTTGCTGGCAGTACACCTGGCCCTGAACCGTCTCAAGAGGCGCTTACAGGGCAAGCACGTACTGGTCCGTACGGACACACTGTGACCGTTGCATACATCAACCGACAAGGTGGTCTACGCTTCCGTCGCATGTCGCAACTCGCCCGCCACCTCTTCCTATGGAGTCAGAAGCATCTGAGGCGCTTCGTGCCATTCACATTCCGGGCTTGCTCAACCGGGCAGCCGACGAGCTGTCACGAGCTGCGCTCCCCGGAGAGTGGAGACTCCATCCCCAGACGGCCCAGCTTATTGAGAGACTTCTCATTGCCAGTTGTTTACTCCCTGACCGAGGAAACACTCGGCACGGAATGCACTGGCACTCTGCTGGCCGCAGGGCCCCCGCAAGTATGCGTTCCCCCCAGTGAGCCTTCTCGCACAGACACTGTGCAAGATCAGGGAGGACAAGGAGCAGGTCTTGCTCGTGGCGCCGTACTGGCCCACTCGGACTTGGTTCCCAGAACTGATGCTCCTCGTGACAGCCCCTCCTTGGCAGATTCCTCTGAGGTAGGATCTACTACTCAGAGACGGGGCACCTTATGGCACCCGCGTCCAGACCTCTGGAAACTTAAAACATGTCTGGTCCCGGGACGGGACACAGAGGTTCTAGGTGACCTACCCCAGGAGGTAGTTGACACCATCACTTCGGCGAGAGCGCTGTCTACGAGACATGCTTACGCCTTGAAGTGGAATCTGTTTATCGAGTGGTGCTCTTCTCACCGAGAAGACCCCCGGAAGTGCCCGATCAGAGTCGTGCTGTCCTTCTTGCAGCAAGGGTTGGAGCGAAGGCTGTCTCCTTTCACCCTTAAAGTTTATGTGGCTGCGATTGCTGCCAACCATGACCCTGTGGAAGGGAAGTCGGTGGGGAAGCATGACTTGGTCATCAGGTTCCTTAGGGGGGCAGGAAGGTTAAATCCTCCACAGCCCCCTCTATACCCTCTTGGGACCTGTCTCTAGTGCTCAGAGCACTACAGCAGGGCCCATTTGATCCGTTGCAGACAGTCGAGCTGAAGTTTCTTTCAGATTCCGCTCCTGCTTGCATTGGCCTCCATCAAGAGGGTAGGGGACCTGCACGCATTTTCGGTCGGCGATTCGTGCCTAGAGTTTGGGCCGGCCCAGGTAATCCTGAGGCCCCGGCCTGGCTATGTGCCCAAGGTTCCCACTACTCCCTTCAGGGATCAGGTGGTGAGCCTGCAAGCGCTGCCCTCGGAGACCCAGCCTTAGCTTTGCTTTGTCCCGTCCGAGCATTGAGATGCTACGTTGACAGGACGCAAAGCTTCACGACCTCGGACCAGCTCTTTATCTGTCACGGAGGCCGGCAGAAGGGAATGCCGTCTCCAAGCAGAGGATGGCACACTGGATAGTGGACGCCATCACCCTGGCTTATTAGGCACAGGGTGTGCCCTGCCCGTTCAGGTTGAGAGCCCACTCTACTAGAAGTGTTGCATCTTCCTGGGCGTTGGCTCGTGGCGCCTCGCTGGCAGATAATTATAGAGCTGCGGGTTGGGCGACCCCTAACACGTTCGCTAGATTCTATAGCCTTCGTGTGGAACCGGTCTCCTCCTGTGTTCTCACCTCAAACGGGTAGAAGCACTGAGAGGCTCCGGTTTCGGGTCGGCTTGCTAAAACTGCTCCAGAGAGTCCGTACTGTAGACCCTGTCGAGCTCCTCCGTCCCCTCGGCAGCCAGACGTGGAGGAGCGTCTGGCGCCAGGCCCTCACTCGATGAATCTGTGAGAACCGGTAGAGGGCTGGGGTCCATATGTAGAGACCTAATTGGATCTCATATGTGTAAAGTCCACGGTATAGCCTCAGAGCCCGTGTTTCCCCGGCAGACATTCTGCCAAGAGGCTACAATCACCTCTAATCTTCCATATGCACCTAAACGGTTGTTCATATGCGTAAGTGCTTCTGAACCTCCTTCGGGAAGGATGGGCTTCCGCAGCGTTCCTGTTCCAAGTGGAACGGATACGTTTCCCAGTGTTATCCAGTCTTACTGAGTGGGTAGTGCCATAGCAACAGTAACTGGTCTTCTTGTGAAGCCCTGACCTGCGCCAAAAAGTAGGGGCGCAGGAGGCTTCCACAGGACACTGGAAGGGGCAGTATCCGTGGCCTTTTGGTAGGGATCCCAATTCGTCGGTCACCCGACGTGACTCGGAGTGACCGACTGATAGGGAACGTCTCGGTTACGTATGTAACCCTCGTTCCCTGAAGGAGGGAACGGAGACGTCACGTCCCGTCGCCACGGCTACTGTACCACCGCTGAGCGGCCGGGTCACAGGCTCGGCTCCTCAGCGAAAACCTGAATATGCGCTGCACCTGCTGCCTACTTATACTCACGCTGTGATCAGCAGCAGCTGGATGCAATAATCGCATGCCAATGTGCATTGGCTCGTTTAGTTACACTCGAAGTGGATTGGTCTCTCTAAGCGAGATCCCAATTTGTCGGTCACCCGACATGACGTCTCCGTTCCCTCCTTCAGGGAACGAGGGTTACATACAAGTAACCGAGACGTTTTCGCCAAGGGGCGTGTCCCTGGCGGCCTGACAAAATTGTATGTTTCGCCATGAAACAGGAAGTTGCTGTAACACGGCAAGCTATGTCCGATCTGCCCCAAAATTCACACGTTTGATAGGAGTTCAGTCCTGAACACATGTCCATGCTCATATTCAATTATAGTCATAGCGCCACCTCCTGGCAACAGGAAGTGTCATGGTTAACACTATTATGGACTCCTATGAACATATTAAAAAGTGTCAACAAGTGTTAAATAGACTGGCAACATGCTATAAACATACTGAAACATGCAAGCAACATCTAGCTAAGTGCTAAAGCATGCTATTAATGCAGTGAAACAGGAAGTTCCTGTAACTAAGGCATGCAGTGTTCAATCTGCCCTAAATTTAACAAGTTTGATAAGAGTCCTGTTCTGAACACATCTACATGCCCATATTCGGTTATTGTCATAGCGCCACCTGCTGGCAACAGGAAGTGACGTGTTTAACACTGTTATGGACTCCTAGCAACATATTAAAAAGTGTCAGCAAGTGTTAAATAGGCTGGCAACATGCTAGCAACACTTAGCTAAATGTTAAAGCATGCTATTAATGCAGTGAAACAGGAAGTTGATGTAACTCAGGCATGCAGTGTCCAATCTGCCCAAAACTTAACATGTTTGATGAGAGTCCTGGCCTGAACACATTTACATGCCAAGATTCAGTTATAGTCATAGCGCCACCTACTGTCAATAGGAAATGACATGTTCAACACTGTGATGCACTATTAGCAACACAGTAAAATATGCCATTGTGTGCTAAAAATGTTAGAAACATGCTCAAACATGCTAGCAACACTTAGCTAAGTGCTAAAGCATGCTATTAATACCATGAAACAAGAAGTTGTTGTAACTCATGCATACAATGCCCAATCTGCCCCAGACTTCACACGTCCTGGCCTGAACACATCTAAAGGCCAATATTAATTTAAAGTCATAGTACCATCTGCTGGCAACAGGAAATGTCTTGTTTTACACTCACTTAAACATGCAATGTCCGATCTGCCCCAAACTTCACATGTTTGATAAGAGTCCTGGCCTGAACATGTCTCAAGGCCAATATTCAGTTATAATCATAGTGCCACCAGCTGGCAACATTACATTTCTTGTTTTACACTAACTTAAACATACAATGTCTGATCTGCCCCAAACTTCACATGTTTGGTAAGAGTCATGGCCTGAAGACTTCTACATGCCAATATTCACTTATAATCATAGTGCCACCTGTTGGCAGCAGGACATTTGCCACACATAAATGACTTTGACATATTCCTCCTATATGTACCACTTTAAAAGCATATTGACCACTGTTCGCTGTTTTCCTATGGCCACCGGGTGGCGGTGAGCCTGGGTGCGAGGGCCCTTTCATCGCTGCTTGCAGCTTTAATTTTATATGCTATTTGTGCAGCAGCAATATGTCTTAACGGGGTCATATAATGCCCATTTTCCACAAGTTGATATTATTCTTTAGGGTCTTAATGAAAAGTCTGTAACATAGTTTGGTTAAAATTTTTCATTGGTAGTGTAAAAAACACCTTTTTTACCCTCTCAAAAACAGCTCTTGTCAGAGCAAGCGGTTTTGTGTCATTCTCCTTTAAATGTCAATGAGCTCTGCTGACCCCGCCCCTCTCTTCTGAGCCCTCTATGAGGGACTGTTTACTTTAGCGCATTCATCGTGAAACTTGCTAATTAGCACATTATTAGGAAAGGCAATTTGCAAAGATTCATTTAAAAAACCTTGTACTCACTTTTTCTGGAGGTGAAGCTGGATCACAAATGATTCGCGCGAACATAGACGCATTTAGGTAGTTCGAGGGCGAATTCCCTTCAGAAACAAACGTAATCCTCTACAGCTGCCTAGATGATGGGAGTAAATGACGACTGCTATGTTCATTATTACATCCAACAACAAAACACCTCAGTCGCTTAGGAGTCATTCTTGTCTACATCTGCTCCGTCGGTGAAACAACTGACGACAGCTCACTCAGGGCGGGTCTGAGGTAAGACACCAGTGCAGTCTGTGCTAAAACACTGCTGTCAATCAAACAATCGTGGGAGGGGCCTCCGATCTTGTGACGTCACAAGACGAACAGCTCGATTTGAGACAGGGGAAAACATATTAGGAGATTTTAAAAAAAACACTGGATGGATTTTTATCATTATAGGATGGTTGTGTACAGGCACTGCCAACACACATCTCAGTACAATCAACTTGTAAAAGTGGATATAGCATTATATGACCCCTTTAAATACTCACAGCACCATATCGCCATATGCATTGGCAGTAGCAAGTTCCTGTACTTGCTTGCAGCAGCAGCAGTAGCAATAATCTACAACTACAGCAATAACCGACAGCAGCAGTGTAGCAGATCTATTCCACAAAAGACCAAATACATTAACATTGTCATATCCACTACCATGCTAAAATCTTCCAAGAGTTGTCATGATAGAAATGTGATCAAATTTGAAAAGTTGTGTAGTGTTTTCCAGCCAGTAAATGAGCATGCAATGATCGAAGATTGCATGTTTCAGCCTGCAGTGGAGCCTGACAGGTGTTCAGCAAAACTGCCATCACAACACTCCCAGTAAAACCCAGCAGTCACGGCTAAAACATTGTAATACTTCTGACAGGTAAATTTATATAAAGCTTTTCTGCTAATGCCTGTAATAGGGTCATTGTTGAAATTATAGTGATTACAGATGGCTTTTTAACTTTTATGACTTGGCCTCAGCCTTGTTTCGGTTCAGATGAGTTGAGAGATTACTGTAATCATACCCTGTTTTACCAATGCCAGTTAATTGGGAAAGCCATGCATGCCTGAGCCTGCGGCTAATGAACAGTAATTGGACGACTGCGACATTCAATGCTACAAAGTTACAAACGCTGCATGTGTTCACTGATCAGAGACAGAGGTTAACGTCAGAAGTTCATGATGAAAAATTTACATGGAAAATTTAATGCTGAACATTTATTGTTGCCCTAATAGTTTCCTTACTACTATTCTTTATCACTATTATTTTGGTTTTACATAATACAAAGTATTGTTTCAAATACTAATTAATGCCATTCCTCTTAACGCAGTTGCTGGCCTGAGCAGTGAGTGCAATGGATAACAATTCACATGAAATCCATTGTGTACTGGATAAATGAATAAATAAGTGTCTGTGAGATTGGGTTGGTTATTTGGATTATTATTACTATTAAAAAATGGAATTATCGTCTGTTAGTTTTTTTTGTTGTTTTTTTTGCCAGAAAGAGTTTGTTTTGGTACAGCCCCACTATCACTGCTAAAATGTGTGCATACATATGGGACTGCATTTTCATACTCTTAGTGTGATCGCACCTTTTCAGGCGATGGAAAAGGTTTGTTGTGTTTCCCGCCTTGGGGTGGGTTTCCCAAAAGCAACTATGGTCGCAAGTTCCATCATTACCAACAGAGTTCAATGGAACTAACGACCATGTTTAGCTAACGATGGTTTTGGGTAATGCAGTAGGTTGGAACCTACTGACAGTATATTTTTCAGACAATCTTAATTTGCGCTTTGTGGATTTAAAAAAATCCAGCCAAAACATAATTTAAATACAGTGTATGCTACATATGTGTTGTAAACAATCAAACTCAATTTAAAAAAAAATATTTTTGAAATTGAAAATACATTTGGTTTCAACCGCTTACCAAAATATATATCAAAATGTATTTCAGAGGCAAGAAAATACATTTCCAATCTTACAGTAACCTTAATTTAGGATTTATTAATATTTATTTTTTCTTTAAATGTGTTATGTTCACACGTGTTATTTTTTTTTCTTTAAATGTGACGAATGCATTTTCTTGGATCAAAATATATAGAGGGTAAATATATATTTTTAAATGCTTTAAAACACACACATACAGGTGCATCTCATTAAATTAGAATGTCGTGGAAAAGTTCATTTGTTTCAGTAATTCAACTCAAATTGTGAAACTCGTGTATTAAATAAATTCAATGCACACAGACTGAAGTAGTTTAAGTCTTTGGTTCTTTTAATTGTGATGATTTAGACTCACATTTAACAAAAACCCACAAATTCACTATATCAACAAATTAGAATATGGTGACATGCCAATCAGCTAATCAACTCAAAACGGTTGCCTTCAAAATGGTCTCTCAGTTTGGTTCACTAGGCTACACAATCATGGGGAAGACTGCTGATCTGACAGTTGTCCAGAAGACAATCATTGACACCCTTCACAAGGAGGGTAAGCCACAAACATTCATTGCCAAAGAAGCTGGCTGTTCACAGAGTGCTGTATCCAAGCATGTTAACAGAAAGTTGAGTGGAAGGAAAAAGTGTGGAAGAAAAAGAAAAAGACCAACCGAGAGAACCGCAGCCTTATGAGGATTGTCAAGCAAAATCGATTCAAGAATTTGGGTGAGCTTCACAAGGAATGGACTGAGGCTGGGGTCAAGGCATCAAGAGCCACCACACATAGACGTGTCAAGGAATTTGGCTACAGTTGTCGTATTCCTCTTGTTAAGCCACTCCTGAACCACAGATAACGTCAGAGGCGTCTTACCTGGGCTAAGGAGAAGAAGAACTGGACTGTTGCCCAGTGGTCCAAAGTCCTATTTTCAGATGAGAGCAAGTTTTGTATTTCATTTGGAAACCAAGGTCCTAGAGTCTGGAGGAAGGGTGGAGAAGCTCATAGCCCAAGTTGCATGAAGTCCAGTGTTAAGTTTCCACAGTCTGTGATGATTTGGGGTGCAATGTCATCTGCTGGTGTTGGTCCATTGTGTTTTTTGAAAACCAACGTCACTGCACCCATTTACCAAGAAATTTTGGAGCACTTCATGCTTCCTTCTGCTGACCAGCTTTTTAAAGATGCTGATTTCCATTTTCCAGCAGGATTTGGCACTTGCCCACACTGCCAAAAGCACCAAAAGTTGGTTAAATGACCATGGTGTTGGTGTGCTTGACTGGCCAGCAAACTCACCAGACCTGAACCCCATAGAGAATCTATGGGGCATTGTCAAGAGGAAAATGAGAAACAAGAGACCAAAAAAATGTAGATGAGCTGAAGGCCACTGTCAAAGAAACCTGGGCTTCCATACCACCTCAGCAGTGCCACAAACTGATCACCTCCATGCCACGCCAAATTGAGGCAGTAATTAAAGCAAAAGGAGCCCCTACCAAGTATTGAGTACATATACAGTAAATTAACATACTTTCCAGAAGGCCAACAATTCACTAATTTTTTTTTATTATTATTGGTCTTATGAAGTATTCTAATTTGTTGAGATAGTGAATTGTTGGGTTTTTGTTAAATGTGAGCCTAAATCATCACAATTAAAAGAACCAAAGACTTAAACTACTTCAGTCTGTGTGCATTGAATTTATTTAATACACAAGTTTCACAATTTGAGTTGAATTACTGAAATAAATTAACTTTTCCACAACATTATAATATATTGAGATGCACCTGTACATACAAACATACATACATATATATATATATATATATATATATATATATATATATATATATATATATATATATATATATATATATATATATATATATATATATACACTCCCCTCCAAAAGTATTGGAACAGTGAGGCCAATTCCTTTATTTTTGCTGTAGACTGAAAACATTTGGGTTTGACATCAAAAGATGAATATGAGACAAGCATTTCAGCTTTTATTTCCAGGTATTCATATCTGGATCTGATAAACATATTAGAAGATAGCACCTTTTGTTTGAACCCACCCATGTTTCATGTGAGCAAAAGTATTGGAACAGATAGAATTAACATAGATTAAAGTGAAACAGACTTAATATTTAGTTGCAAATCCTTTGCTTTCAATAACTGCATAAAGCCTGTGACCCCATTGACATCACCAAACTTTTGCATTCTTCTTTTGTGATGCTTTTCCAGGCTTTCACCGCAGCCTCTTTCAGTTTTGGGGGGTTACTCCCTTCAGTCTCCTCTTTAGCAGGTAAAATGCATACTCTACAGGGTTTAAGTGTGGAGATTGACTTGGCCAGTCTAAAACCTTCTACTTCTTGCCCTGATGAACTCCTTTGTTGTTTTGGCACTATGTTTTGGGTCATTATCTTGCTGCATGATGAAGGATCTCCCAATCAATTTGGTTGCATCTTTCTGTAAACTGTCAGACAAAATATTTCTGTAGACTTCTGAGTTAATTTTGCTGCTGACGTCATGTGTTACATCATTAATGAAGATTAATGAGCCTGTCCCAGAAGAAGCGATGAAAGCCCAAGCCATTACATTACCTCCACTGTGTTTCAGATGAGCTTGTATGTTTGGGATCATGAGCAGATCCTTTTTTCTCCAAACTTTAGCCTTTCCATCACTTTGGTCCATAAAATCAGTCCATAAAACCTTGTCCCAGAATTTTTGAGGCCTATTCTAGGTTGTTGCTGATGTCACTAACAGTTGTTTTAGGGTCTTTCTTTACAGCTGTCACAATGTTTCTGTCATCAACAGCAGATGTTTTCCTTGATCTACCCGTTTGAGGTGTGTTACTTAGTACACCAGTGGTTTCTTTCTTCCTCAGGAGATTCCAAATGGTTGTACTTGCTATTGTCAGTGTTTGTGCAATGTTTGATTGATTTTTCATCTTCTCTCAGCTTAACAATTGCTCGATTTTCACCCATAGACACCTCTTTGGTTTTCATTTTGGTTACACGTCTAACTAACTATAAATGCAGTCTGCACGGATCTGAAACTGAGCGCAGACATTCAGTGCTATTTATTGTTTGAATAATCAATTAATATGACACACCAGGGCAACAAAACACACCTGTCAGTCACATGTTCCAATACTTTTGGTAACATGAGCAATGGGTGGGTTCAAACAAAAGGTGCTATCCTCTAAGTTGTGTATCAGATCCAGATGAAAATACCTGTAAATAAAAGCCGAAATGTTAATCTCTCATCTCATATTCATCTTTTGATGTCAAACCCAAATGTTTTCAGTCTACAGTCTACAATAAAGTGGCCTCACTGTTCCAATACTTTTGGAGGGGAGTGTATATATATAGTATATATATGATTTGGCCATTTTTGGATGTTTATTTAATTATGTATATTTAAAAATAAATTTGAAAATATCTCATTTTTGTTTTACCATATGGGTAAACCACTTCCATATAACTGACGTTGTGAACCTTCAGTGTTGCTTTTGCTATTCTTTACACTATTTTTTCTCCTCTTTTCTATAGTTTTTTTTTTTTTTCTTTTCTTTTCTTTTTTCCAGAAATTTCACACTAGCTCAAACTTTATGTTAGGAAATGGATGTGTACTATGGCTTTCAGGACAAAAACCTGCATACCGACTGGCTGTTGTCACATTTATTTATTTTGAAAAGACACTGAATGTGGTGAATTTGGATTTAATAACTGACATTTTAGAGGTGAATTCCTCTAAAGACCGTGCTTCTTGTTGACCCTAAAGTCCTGAGCCTAGACACTGATGAATGACACTGATGAATCATCAGGCACAATCCAATATCTGCTGTTCGAGGAGTGTCACCTCAAACTTTGAGTCACACTCAGGATGTGGCATCCCGGTGCAACATTCCCTGCCAGCAAGCTAAAACACTGAGACTGAAAAACACAAACCTTGACTTTGGGAGGGTTCATCCAGTGATGTCTCATAATGCTGCTGGTCGTCATGTTGTTTGGCAGAATGACCACATCATTGTTACTGTCCCTGCAGGACAACTCACACTCCTCTCCTGAGAAACACAGACAGAGGAAATAAGTTCATCTCTAAGGCCATTACAGACAATGACACTTCAGTAAAGTTTAATGGGAACTTCCTCCAGTTTAAACATGTTGAGGTCTTAACATCATAGCACATCTTCTGATGAAGATTTTGTAAAGTTTTAAGCACTGTGTCTAATATATTACTGTGACAGTATAGTGTTTATAAGAGTTTGCAGCATCAGTTTTAGGGTAAATGTCACATCATGTCACATTTTACTGCAAAATTACAAAAATTATATTTTGCATAGAAACAATTAAGCCTGTTTTAAGAACCATTGGGATTTGCATTATACGTGACAGTGCAAATAATCATCATAATATGTCAATACTATCATTTAAATTTTAGTAAAAATACTAATATTGTTTAATATTGTGAAATATTATTACAATTCAAAGTAGCTGTTGTGTATCTGAAAATGTTAAAATGCAATTTATTGCTGTGATGCAAAGCTGAATTTTCAGCATCATTAGTCCAGTCTTCAGTTTCACATGATCCTTCAGAAATCATTCTAATATGCTGATTTGCTGCTCAAAAAATATTTCTTATTATTATCAATGATAAAAACAGCTGTGCTGCTTCATATTTTTGTGGAAACTGTGACACTTTTTTCAGAATTACTTGATGAATAGAAAGAAAATCATGTATTTGAAATAACATTTTGTAACATTATAAATGTATTTACTTTCACTTTGATCAATTTAATGAATCCTTGCTAAAGAAGTATTAATTTAACTGTACAAAAAAAAAAAGTAAAAAAAAAAAATCATAGTCACCCAAACTTTTTAATGATAGCCTATTTCTTTCTTTCTTTCTTTCTTTCTTTCTTTCTTTCTTTCTTTCTATTGTATTTTATTCCCAAAATGTAATAAAAATCTGATGATATACTGTCATGCGGGAAGAGGAGTCTGCACCTATGCCGTGGCCCTTCTTGCAGTTGACGCGGATGCTGGGATGCAGGTTCTGAGGTAGAGAGCATTGACCCTTCAGCTGAGGGCATAAGCGGAAGCTTCCGGTCCAGTTCCCGTCCTTTCTGCAGCGGATGACATTGGTGCCGAGCCCCTGTGGAGACGTCACAGCATTCACTACAACACTCTAAACTCACAGCCAGTGGAAGACATGCATGCGTACTGCAGCATCTATAAAAACCAAATTAAAGACTTATTTGTTTTATCACGATTTACACTAGGTCAGGTCTTTATACAATGCAGATTGTTTCAAAGCAGCTTCACAGTAATAAACAAGAAAATAACAGTACTAATTTAATGGAATAAATATAATTTCAGCTGTAAAGAAGCTGTAAAAAAAACTAAAGTTCAAAAGACTGGGGTCGGTAATATTTTTAAAAGTTTTTGAAAAAAAAAGTATATTCTACTCACAAAGGCTGTGTTTGTTTAATAAACAAAAAATAGTAATACTATGAAATATTATAACAATTTAAAATAACTGATTTCTTTTTTAAATACATACAAAAAATTACTTTATTTCTGTTATGCAAAGCTGAATTTTCAGCATGATTACTCCAGTCTTCAGTGTCACATGATCCTTCAGAAATCATTCTAATATTCTGATTTGCTGCTCAAATATTAGCATAAGCATAGAAAAATAGAATAGACATAAAAATATTTTGCAACATTATACATGTCTTTACTGTCACTGTACTGTTTTGATCAATTCAATGCAACTGTAACCATAACATCTACTAATATTTTAATGAGAGTTAGTTTACATGTAGTTGGAGAGTTACTAATAGTTGGTCGAATATCTAAAGGAGAAATATCGAAAGTAACCTGTTTGCATGGTGGTTGTCTCAACGTGTTGTTGGCCCCGTTGCAGCGGATCCAGCAGGTGCTGTCAAATTTGAAGCCGTCTGTGCACTGGTACATGCCATAGAAGACGGATGGAGGAGGTGGACAAGTGACCGGCTCACAAGAGCCCTCTAACCAGCGGCCGTCTTCTGTGCACTGACGCTTGAAGGCTCTCCTGCAGGTACAGAGATGTGTCATATGCTGTAATAGCGTTCATGTAAAATCTCATTTTGATGATAAAAGATAACTCCATTTTCATAAGTGGAGTTTAACCATGCAAAACACATGCTGTGTGGTTGTTGTTGTGTTTTGTGGATGATACGTATGTTTGCGCACCTCTTTGGCTTGTTGGCCACATGGTATCCTGGTTTGCATTTGTATTTGCAGAGGGTGCCCACTTTAAGACCCATCTCATTGCAGCGTTTGGTCTGAAGCACGGCGTTGGGCAAGGGAGGAGGCACGGGACAGCGGAGCTCACACAAAGCCTCCGGGAACGACCACAGACCATCCTCCATACAGGTCAGAGTGTTATTTGTGCCTTCAAATGAGCGACAGACAAAACAAATCAAATAAACACACATGAATGAAAACAAATAAATAAATAACTTTTCTTCAGCAAGGATGCATTAAATTAATCAAAAGTGATAGTAAAGACATTTATAATGTAACAAAAAAAACCTGCTTAAAATAAATTATGTTGTACTCAATGTTGGGTAAGTTACTTTCAAAAAGTAATTAATTACAGTTACTAATTACTTCATCAATATTGTATTTAAATTACTTTACTAATTACTCTGTCTGAAAAGTAACTTAGTTACTCAATAAGTAACTTAATTATTCAAATTGCTAATTAGGCTACATCTTAAAATCCCTATAAACCTTAATAGAAATTAACTCTGTATTCTTTCAATTTGAGTCAAACATATAATAGTTTAGCCTTTTAGCTTTAAAACAACTGTAATACTTAAACTTTTTTTTAATAAAAAAATTACCTTCTTTGGTTAGCAAATAGAACAAAAAAGCTTAAGAGTTAAACAATACATTTCAGTTTGGCAAGATGTTCAGGAAAAGCCCAACTAGTAAAATTTGTACAGATTTATGTAAAAATAACACGTTAACTAGGTAAGAATAAATTACAGAAATGATTTGGGTGCATGTCTATGGGGAAGGGGGCGGAGTCTTTTTTGCCAGGAATATAGCTGTTTCCCCGGTAACCGCAGTAAACAAAGCAGTGCTGCACCTGACTTTGAAACTTGCAGCGCTCACACACACACACACAACAAACAAAATCGTATATGCCTGATGAAAAAAAATATTTAAAATGTAGTTAATATTTGCATCATTAATGATTTATCTTATCCACCTGCGACCCACCCGCAAATAATCAGAATGCATTTTTTTATTACCCGACCCGCGGATTATCCACAGCGCCCGCGGATATAACCTCCATCCGCTCATCACTACTGCGCAGATATCAACAGCATCACTGGGTTGTAAAGTGAGGGAATTTGTATGTGTCGATTGTGTGAGAAGGATGCTTTTCATACAAGATCTGCAACCGGACAACCTTGGAATATACTGATTTGATTATTCATATAATGAGGTTTGGGCCATACTCAGTGACGGCGCTACACCGGGGCTAGGGGAGGCTATAGCCCCGTCAGAATTTTGAATAGCCCCGTTTTAGCCCCCCCAATAAGGTGACAATATGTCCCGTTTTCCCCGGGACAGTCCAGTATTTCAGCTCTATTTTTAGTGTTCCGCTAGAACAGCATAATCAAAGGCAACCAAGCTCGTCGTAGAACAAATTCACAATCCAATCCACAACTCGTTATCGATTAATTTGCAGTAAGTGAAGCCGGGACAGGCGGAATCACGCTGAATGACACAACTGATGCGCTATATCAGCCGCGCGCCCGCACGTTCCTACAACGTGCGAGCAGTTCTCCTTGAGCCTGAATTGTCAAATAATGCGAGACACTATGACCCAAAAGCGCAATTTTTGTTAATAAAAGTTTAATTTCTTAATTTAATATAAGCGAGTCTTTATTGTCTTTATTGTTGCTGTGTTTTCATTAAAAAAATAAAAAAAATAAAACAATGAACCACAAACTACGCATTTGTTTTAAAAGAGGGAAAAGACCTTAACGCAAGTAGACTATAGCCTATATCCGCCTTATTCATTTTGTTAATAAAAGTTAGATGTTTAATATAGGCCTATGCGAATTTGCCATTATACTATTTTGGTTGATGTGTTTTATGAACCACACACTTATGATCGTTTTAAAGAAAGGGGAAATCCAAAGACCGTTTATTTATTTGTGTTACAATGCAGGTAAAACATATTTCCCTTATTCATATTGTTAATAAAAGTTCAACGTTTAATATAAGTGAATTTGTCATTGTACTGTTTTATTGTATAGCCTTTATTATTATTATTATTATTGTTGTTATTAATAATAATGAGCCAAAAGCATTCGTTTGAAGTAAGGGGAAAATCCAAAACCTTTTATTTATTTGTTACAAAGCGGGTATGTCTTATTCGTTCAGTTAATACAATTTTTATGTTTAATATAAGCTACTTTGTCATTGTAGTAGGATATTGATGATGTTGTGTGTGGGATTTTTTTTTTCATTAAGAGTAATACTGAATCAATCTTAAGCATTTTGTTCCAAGAATAGGAAAGATAAGTTAAAGATCAAAATAAGCGCTGCAGAGGCGAGAATGTGAGATTGGTTGCTGCTGAGGTGCGCTCTCGATCTTTCTCTGTATCTTTGTAATGGCTGTAGAAATGACCGTTAATTCTTGATTTGGGTGCGGCACAGACATGTTACAGGTAATGATATGATTAAAAAAAGTCATGGCAACAAACGACTTCCTAAGTCAGTTTAAGTTGAAACGACTTTCACAATCAATTTGATTCAACTTAATTCATGTTTTACTGTTGCTTATTGTCTTGTAGGCTTAGGCTTCTTTTTTCTATTAATTTTAATGAATATACAAATTAATAAAATGAGTTTTATCTATTTTCTGATACAAAATGTTCATTTATTTATTTTTAACACCGCGGTAATGCTTCCGTTAAATGTGGTGTGTACCATAGCTGCTTTAATTTTTTTTTTAAACGATTTTTTTTTTATGAATATGGATTATTTTCTTCAAGTTTTCAAGTTTCAAGTTTTATTTGTCACATACACGACTATACAGAGATTGTATAACCAGCAGTGAAATGTGAGTCGGGTCCGCTCCATGGACAGTGCAAATATTGAAAAATACAACACAAGGGAAGTATACATAAAATAAAATGAATAAAAAATAAGATATAAAGAATAAAATATAAAATATAAGGTATAAAAGAATGTGCATGACAGTATGCTGTAGAATTAAATATTAACATAAGCATGACTGTACAGAGAGGAATGTGCAAACAGGTTGAACATGGTTGACATGAAGCAGCCAATCACAAAAAAATAAAAAAAATAAATAAATAAATATAAAAAATAAGATAAGATATCAAGACACAGAAAGTGTTGTGTGCAAATGTGCAAATGACACTGTCAGTATGAGGTAGAGAATAATGAGAGTGTGATTAGTGATTATGAAGTAAGTCAGATGATGTTAAGAGGCTGAGTTTGAGTTTTTGAGTTCTTAGCACCCCCACATATTGGTCTAGCCCCCCTTTAGCCCCGGTAGAGAAAAAATCTGGCGCCGTGCCTGGCCATACACATATGGGAGTTTTTGTAGCAAACATATAAAATATGCCCAGTGGGATTTTTTTTTTTATAGCAAGATTAAATGTTTATTGTGCAGCAAATCAGCATATTAGAATGACTTCTGAAGGATCATGTGACACTGAAGACTGGAGTAATGATAACATCACATGAATAAATTATATTTTATTTTATAATTCTATTCAGATAGAAAAGCTATTTTAATTTTTATTATTTGTTTTAAATATTACAGCATTTGTACTGTAGTATATGATAAGTGCAGTCTTCATAAGATTAAGAGATTTCTTTCAATAATGAGACTTCTTTCAAAAACATTGTTTTAACTTTTAACTTTTTTAGTGTGTATGTGTGTACAGGTGCATCTCAATAAATTAGAATGTCGTGGAAAAGTTAATTTATTTCAGTAATTCAACTCAAATTGTGAAACTTGTGTATTAAATAAATTCAATGCACACAGACTGAAGCAGTTTAAGTCTTTGGTTCTTTTAATTGTGATGATTTAGGCTCACATTTAACAAAAACCCACCAATTCACTATCTCAACAAATTAGAATACTTCATAAGACCAATAAAAAAAAACATTTTTAGTGAATTTTTGGCCTTCTGGAAAGTATGTTCATTTACTGTATATGTACTCAATACTTGGTAGGGGCTCCTTTTGCTTTAATTACTGCCTCAATTCGGCGTGGCATGGAGGTGATCAGTTTGTGGCACTGCTGAGGTGGTATGGAAGCCCAGGTTTCTTTGACAGTGGCTTTCAGCTCATCTGCATTTTTTGGTCTCTTGTTTCTCATTTTCCTCTTGACAATACCCCATAGATTCTCTATGGGGTTCAGGTCTGGTGAGTTTGCTGGCCAGTCAAGCACACAACACCATGGTCATTTAAAGGGGACCTAACGCACACAGTTTCACCCAATCTCATGTTAATCTTGAGTACCTATAGAGTAGTACTGCATCCGTCATATCTCCAAAAAGTCTTTAGTTTTATCATATTTATAAAAGAAAGATACAGATTTACGATTCTCTCCGAAAAAAGCCGAGCTCCTGGAAGCGTGCCGTGTGGGCGGAGCTAAAGAGTGACGAGCACTTGCTCCGATCGCCAACAAAACACAGACATTTGATACCGTTTCACTTACCATCTGCAGTTCTGAATCATGACCGGGATCTTTTATAGCTGGGACCGCTCCATCTTTCAGTATTAAACGATGTGCAAATCCAGCGTCGAATTGGGCCTCGTTTATAAAACGTTCGTCAACAAAACACTTGAGAAACTCCATTGCTGCCCCGGAAAAACAAACTATATCCACTGTTCACGTAACGGTGGGTTCTTTTGGGAAGCTGAACAAGGTTATCTTTTCCTCACAACCAAAAACACACTTCTTTAGAGACATTCTTCCCAAGCGAGTCCCGTGCTGCCAGCCTGCCGATTGAAGCGCGTTGATGGGCGTGCTCTCGTTCTCACTCTGGTTGATGCGTGCACGGGCGCGTTCTTCCGGGAGAAATGCCCATATAAGGAGTTCCACCGTCGTTTACGTCATCAAGAACAACGATCGAAAAAACTCTCCGAAACTTGTACGAACCCGGAAGTGAGATTTTTGGCACAGAAATACTCTGTTATACGTCCCAATTTTTTTTTTAAACTTTGTCCATGCTTAGCATGAGAATCCAACTCTTTAACAGTGTAAACAACTCTGAATGCATGAAACAGCATTGTACCCCCCCTTTAACCAACTTTTGGTGCTTTTGGCAGTGTGGGCAGGTGCCAAATACTGCTGGAAAATGAAATCAGCATCTTTAAAAAGCTGGTCAGCAGAAGCATGAAGTGCTCCAAAATTTATTGGTGAACAGGTGCAGTGACGTTGGTTTTCAAAAAACACAATGGACTAACACCAGCAGATGACATTGCACCCCAAATCATCACAGACTGTGGAAACTTAACACTGGACTTCATGCAACTTGGGCTATGAGCTTCTCCACACTTCCTCCAGACTCTAGGACCTTGGTTTCCAAATGAAATACAAAACTTGCTCTCGTCTGAAAAGAGGACTTTGGACCACTGGGCAACAGTCCAGTTCTTCTTCTCCTTAGCCCAGGTAAGACGCCTCTGACGTTGTCTGTGGTTCAGGAGTGGCTTAACAAGAGGAATACGACAACTGTAGCCAAATTCCTTGACATGTCTGTGTGTGGTGGCTCTTGATGCCTTGACCCCAGCCTCAGTCCATTCCTTGTGAGGTTCACCCAAATTCTTGAATCGATTTTGCTTGACAGTCCTCATAAGGCTGCGGTTCTCTCGGTTGGTTGTGCATCTTTTTCTTCCACACTTGTTCCTTCCACTCAACTTTCTGTTAACATGCTTGGATACAGCACTCTGTGAACAGCCAGCTTCTTTGGCAATGAATGTTTGTGGCTTACCCTCCTTGTGAAGGGTGTCAATAATTGTCTTCTGGACAACTGTCAGATCAGCAGTCTTCCCCATGATTGTGTAGCCTAGTGAACCAAACTGAGAGACCATTTTGAAGGCTCAGGAAACCGTTGCAGGTGTTTTGAGTTGATTAGCTGATTGGCATGTCACCATATTCTAATTTGTTGAGATACTGAATTGTGGGTTTTTGTTAAATGTGAGCCTAAATCATCACAATTAAAAGAACCAAAGACTTAAACTACTTCAGTCTGTGTGCATTGAATTTATTTAATACACGAGTTTCACAATTTGAGTTGAATTACTGAAATAAATGAACTTTTCCACGACATTCTAATTTATTGAGATGCACCTGTATATCACACTGTGATTTTCTTTCTCAGTATATTTATCTTGTTTTACAGTACGAATATCTAAACATTCTTAAATCAAGATAAAAATGTAACATTACAAATTTAAAGTATTTACTGACTTCAATGTCATAACTTCTGTTAAAATGTACAAAAATGCATTTGATTACTATCAGTATTAGACTGAGAATAGTTAACCTTTCTGTGAAGAAAAAAAAAAAGAGTGTTATAAAATGAATAGCTCCTGTAAATTCTGATTGGATGAGTCACTTATCAAACCACTGAAACATACCTGTGACCGCACATGACTGAATTCCATGTTAAAGGGCTATGTTGCAACTGCAAACTGCTGCAAATCACAAATTAAGCGGCGTAATATTCCAAGTAATAATCAGAATGTTTATTTTGATTATTACAATACGAGCTGCAGTATTATTATTATTATTATTATTTATTTTTTTAGTTCTAATCAATGCAATAAGCATTTTATACTACATGCTGAATTCTCAGAATGATGAGAAAGAAAATCTGCCAAGACCCTAGATGACCTATTTTACCAGGTAATCTTATTGTTCTCTTTACTGCATCAAAGTTCAGTTAGAGTTTTTCCAGTGTTTCTCACCCACGAGCTGCGCAGGCTCCTTGCACTGGAACGTGCTCTTCTTGCCGTAGGTTGTGCCTTCTGGGAAATCAAAGTGGGCAGGGTGCACATGGTACTTATCTGGAAGCCCACAGTCAACTGGCTCACACGATACTTGCTTGTTCCACTTCCTATCAGCACAGGTGATGGTCACGGTTGAGTCCGTCTACAGAGAAAAGACGTCAGATTTCCAATGAGTTCAGTGCTGCGGACCACGAAGTACACAAGGCTGATACCACAGTAAAGAATACACGTGTTCCTCTCATGGGCCTGAAAGCAGCACTACTATCTAGTGTTTTGGTATTTTGCATGAGGAATGAAGTGCCATTTAGTCGTGACTCGTGCATCATGAAAAAGGCACAGAAAATATTTTTTTGCAAGTGATCCTTCTGATCACAGATATAAATAATTCATACTTATTTACTCTGAAATGTTCTGGCAGCAACAATCATCCAAAAATAACATTTGAATGCTATAAAACCATTATATTAAATATTAAAATCATATTTGATATGCACATTTTTTCTGTTTTTTTTTCTTCTAAATGCTCAACATGATGAAACTTCACGTGCCTTTTTGCTGTAAAATCTTACATAAACATGAGAATAAACATGAGCATTGTGCCCTAACACCAAACTCAGCTCAAGGAGTCTCCTCAAGGAGCCCTACTTGTGTGGTGCAATGAGCTGCTACCTATGTAGAGTGTTTCAAATAAGAGCTCATTTCAGTTAGGATCAGTGGTGGTCAGTAACGAAGTAAAAGTAATTTGTTACTGTACTTAAGTACATTTTTCAAGTATCTGTACTTTACTGGAGTAGTTTTATTTTGAGTAACTTTTACTTTTACTTCACTACATTCCAAAGCATAAGATCGTACTTTTTACTTCACTACATTTCATAAAACATATCGTTACATCACGTGCTCCGAGACGCAGAAGCGGTGGTTTATTCATGAACAAACTGATTCTTTTCAATGAACCTGTTAAATCGGTTCACAAATCGCAACAAACGATTCATTTACAAATTGGAATGATCCAATTGCAGCTGTTCTCGAGTCGAAAACTCACTGATTCAAATGAACCGTTTAGAGCGAGTCTTCAGTGAACTGAACTCACAAGTAAAGAACCGGGCGCACGTGCGCAACTGATGCTGCGAAAAGTGATTTACTAATGTCGAATTTTAGGATTAATTATTGTAACTGAAAATCATATTTAGCTCAAAACTGTCAGTTGTTTGTGAACTAAATCAACTGTAAAGGGTGATCTATTTAAGCCCACTGAAATGCGTGAATGCAGACAGATCAATGGCAGTGTCTCTATGTTTTAGGTCAAAAAACGAAACATTAAAATAACACAGATTAAATAAAATAACTCATGCACGTTCATATTCCCCGCTGCTGTAACGTTAGCAGTTTTATTAAAATACTACGCATTTAGCCCTATGTGATGTCTGTTTTTATATTGTTTATCAACAGTATATTTGTGTATATTGTTTAGATCAACTAGCCGAGTAGACAGATATGAATGTTTATTCATAACCATACTGAAAATAAGTAAATATTGTTACCTGATGCTAACTGTCTAGCTAACAAGCTTGCTGGTGCTAAGTTGAGGAAATTTTTAGATATAAAATCCAAATATTTTTATTCAACCACCTAGATAGATTACATCTGAGGTAAAAAGAAAGCATGTGATGTTCAGAACATAACTACAGTAATTATCAAAGTGGGAAGTGATGCCCTCTGGGGGCATTTGGCCAGGAGTGTTTTTACACCACAGACAAGGTTTGAGAAGAAAAAAATCATTATGAAAATATAATTATATTTTCCTTAAAATGTTCTTCCTAACTTCAGGCCTAATTCTCATGTCATATATAACTGACGTTCTGCAAAACAACAAGTTTTAAAACACTTTTTTCTTACTGGTGAAAATTAGATGGTCAAATCTGTTCTCTCTCAGGTAAATCACAGTGTAAGCTTCACAGTGAACATTACTACATCACTCTCGTCAACGTAGTCCATATCAACAACAAAATATATATCTTTACTCCATATAGTGGTTATTTTGGGAAAATCCCAGGTATTTTGGGCAGTAGGATTATAAAAATATGTGCTAATATAAAATTAAATAAAGTAGTCTATATAAAATTGGAAAATAAATCTATCTATCAGTACTTTTTTACTTAAGTACATAAAAAATCTAGTACTTTTGTACTTTCACTCGAGTAAAATTGAAAAAGCAGTACTTTTAATTTTACTGGAGTAATATTTTATTATACGTATCTGTACTTTTACTCAAGTACTTGATTTGTGTACTTTGTCCACCACTGGTTAGGATGCTGCCTATGTAGAGAGCAGAGAACACTGGCTCGTTTTAAGCAGAGCTAGTGAGTAGAGAGTACAATCCAAAGGCAAAACATATTCATCCTTCTTTAAAGATTCACGTGATGCACAGTGTTTTGATAATAAGAAGACAATGTGTGTAGTTTGGACACCGCTGTGCAAAAAATGTTGGCACATTCTCCTGACCAAAAAACTCTGTTATTCCAAAAATGCCCCAAAACGGCCTGACATCTGATTACAGTGCCTGAAACATCTCTGACCCAGCATTTTGTTGTTATGCCTCATCTCGCAACTTAACCGCATAATGTGATTTTTAAAGTCCTAATCTGGTTTTGTTCAGATGTCTAAATAAATAAATAATTAAATAGTTCCTGGTAGCTTTTCTTTTTGTAAAGAAGTTCTGTGAAAGGAAATTATGACTAAAAGGAAAATGTGACAAAAAGCTGATAAAATTCATCTTCTATACAGAATTCTGATTAGGTGCACCATGATAATCCTATACAAAAACATAAAATATAAGATCTGTAAATGGGAAAACCTTTTGATCATGTGTACACTGTAATACATATTTTTTGAAGATTATTGGAGTACATTCTACAAGAAAATGCTATTTCAGTCTTTCTACTTCAAAATGTCTTGTTTAATCCAATTTGTTACTTGATGTTTCATTGTAATTATTTGTGAGATTTATTTTAGCAATTTCTAAATGAAAACTTTTTTTTTGTATAACAGAACTTCTACCTTCAGCATAAAGCATGTGGTTGGTAAAGGAGGACTATAACATTAGATACACACATTATTGATAAGCTCAGGCAGATATTATTTCTCTCTCATATACTTCAACCTTTTCTTTGACTATTTGATATACCACAACAATATCTTCTTACCCAGCCATTACTCACTTTCATATTTCTCTGTATAAAACATATGCTTTCCACATGCTAAACTCAATCAATATGTTTAGAATATCTGCACAGAATTCCCGAAAGTGACTGAACTAAGAGCGAGTGCTGAATTACAATAAATTATCACATCAGACAAGGTCATTTACAGGCTTGAAGAACACGTGTGTATATGCATGTGACTGCTGACCTATAGGTACATGTGCATCAGAGCGCAGCAGAACACAACTCACCAATGGAAAAATAAAAAAATATATATAATAATAATAATAAAACAGCTTTATAAATATTGCATAATATAGCCCTTTGTAAAGGAAGCTTGAATCAGGCAAGACACTTCCTGTGTTCAGTATCTGTTCAAATACAATCAAATTCAAAACATCTGTATCAAGGTTATGAGGCTAACACTTTATTTTGATTTGACATTCTACTAACTATAAGTAACTTTGCAGCTACATGTCAACTAGCAGTCATTAGATTATCAGTAGACTGTCTTTAATATCTGCTAACACTTTATTTTGGCGGTTCCCAAACTTTGCAAGCACAACTTATTCTAGTAACCCTAACCCTAACCTAACAGCAACCTAACATACATACATTTAGTAGCCGAACAGTTTCGCTTATTGACTCATACTGACAAACACACACAATAATAAACATACAAACAATCTTATAACAAACACATTTACAACACCGGGTTACTGCCAATAAATGCTCGGTTGGAGACAGATGAAAAAAAGAATTGTTTGTGTGGATGGTGAGTTTCCTTTTTAATACAAATTTATTTTATTTAGTGGTTCACCTCATTTGGGCTACTATGCCTAATTAAACACAGCCGACTTACTGAAATACGCACACCCAAGCTTTTGTTTAAATGCATCACTATACCAAACACTAATACACATGTTTTGACATTAAAGGGTTAATTCAATAAAAAAAAAAAAAAAAAAAATTGTCATGTCCTTCCAAACCCATCAGACTTTGAGGTTTGTTCTTGTGCATCTTGTGCATCCAGCTTGTGCAAGTACGGTTGACCTTCTCTTTACCATATTTGATGTGCTCTGTGTGTATTGATTAGTGTTTGCATGTGAATAAAAGTCTAAAATAACTGAGTTAATCACATTAAAGTGTGTCTCCTCCCAGAGGTGCACGTTCCCCCTCAGATTTTTGAGCCAAGTGGATTTTGAATGCAGCTTCCAAAAGACAAAAAATAGCCAAATAATATATTTTTAATATATATTTGATACAATCACACCGGCGTGATTAGATCATTCAGACTATTGTAAATCTTATGGTATTTGGAATGACATCCCCTTTAAAAAATACAAATCAAAAAGGTGGTTTCGTAGCAATGACCAAAAAAAACAACAAAAAATGTTATTTTCTTTAAAAAAAAAAAAGATTTGTCTTAGTCTGAACAACATTTTAATAATTGGAAGAAAAAAACACACACAAAAAAAAACCAACCTTTTTTATAAAGAAACTTTGTATAATGAAAAGCTTGCATGGACGGTAAATATTATTTATGGAACCATCAAAGCCAATAAAGAACCTTTATTTTATGATGGCAACTTTTTTTTTTTATTAACTATCCCTTTAAGGATAGAACCATACTCTAGGTAAGTTGGAACATTCTGATGTGAATACTTAAGCCTGATGTGTACCAACTTTAAGCATTTTAGTGTTACTGTGGCAGTAACAAATCTCAATACTCACGGACTGAAAGAGTGCAAATGTCTGTGCCATTATTCCAGATGTTATTATTAAGGTATCCAGCTTTAAACAAATCAACAGTACCCAATACTGCACACCTTTGAGACATTGTGTGCAAATTGGCAAGTAATTATAATATAGTTAACAGACAAATTGGCAAAAAAAAAAAAAAAATCAAGCACTGATTCGATGAGATGCATTTGATCGAGTAGAAAAACAGCAGTTTGACTGGATTTCACATTGGTTATTCATTAAACATCTGAGAATAGTTTTTGCATGATGAAAACAAACAAGGACACACACACACACAAGTGGAGGGAACAGATCGTTTTGAAGATAGCACCATCTAAAGCAGATTTACTGGAAGCCTCGTGACACAACTGAAGCGAGTGCACTTTCTAATGAAGCTCAACAAGATGCAACTTGACACCATTGTCCTTGCTCCCATGCTGATGCCACAGAAACATGCTGTTCTGACATATCTATTGCATGACCTCGTCATAAATGCTGTTGAGATGATGAATGAAGAGATCAAACGCAAGTGCGTGATCAGATCACTCTGGGTGCTGTTTGATAAATCTATTACATCACTGCAATGACAACCGATGAAACCCAAAGGGGAAATATCAAGAGAAACACAAAGTGCCTTGCTCCTTTGGAATATAAGCTTGTGTTCACAATGAGAATTGTTTGGAGTGGCAAGGCAACCCGTTTGAATGAGAGCTGGCAATCTGAAGTCCACACAGAATCACCATGTGCAGATTTCTGCAGAATTGGAATTCAATTGGAATCTCTACACAGTTGCAATAAGAGTGTAGAACTCTCAGCTCATTTAAACAGATTTTACTATTAAGTTTATTATGTAAATTATCCTGTATGGGTCTGGGCATGTTTAACTTCAAGCAAATGCTACAAGTAGCCAACAGGAGTGAAGTCAATGGAGCACACAGTAAGAATCTTTTTGTTTTCCGGTTATTCTTACCAGGTTTGTACTAAGACAGTAATACATTCAGTATACACCATGCAAACAGATACACCCAGAATATGAACAACATGCTAAAATGCACATTAAGAACTTTCCGATATAAAACTATTATAAAGGAAATGCTTAATTCTTTAAGTCAGTGATACCAGTGATAGGACCAAATTCAGAATACAATCTACAATACATACTATGTACAAGAACCAAGAATATGAATGCATTGTGAAAAGCTTCACATTCAGCACTTTCCCACAGAAAACCATTCTAAAGAAAATTGTTAGCATGCTATTTAGCGTGTTGCGTTCATATGCAGTGACGAGTCTGCTTACAGACAGGAGGTTAAGGAGCTGGCTGTCTGGTTCAGTCTTAACAACCTGGAGCTTAACACGCTCAAAACTGTGGAGATGATCGTGGACTTCAGGAGAAACCCCCCTGCTCTCCCCCCACTCACCATCATGAACAGCACTGTGACTGCAGTGGAGTCATTCAGATTCCTGGGCACCACAATTTCTCAGGACCTGAAGTGGGACAATCACATTGGGCCTCATTTACGAAACGAACGTACGACCGAAATTTGGGCGTACGGTCGTTTCTACGCAAAACTTGGAATTTATCAATATGGACGTGAGCGGTGGCTACGATCAAATCTCACGTCAGGTCTGAGCTCGTGTACGCAAGTTTTTGAGTCAGCCTGAACTTGCGTGCAGCATAGAGAATTGTATAATGACAGCATTTTGTTAATTTAGATTATTATCCTAAACCGACAAACGAAGCTTTTTTTTTTTTTTTTCCTTTCAGGGCTTTAGCTTTATGCGCAAATATCAGCATAAACAACAGACCATGAGGAATCACACATTGTCGTATCACGCACCTGCAGCGATTCTGTGAATGGAGAAAAACAGAAATTATAAAATGAATAAAATAAATAGGGCTACACGAAATATATTTCTCTCAATTAACAGATTAACAAAAGAAAAAAAAACAGTGCGACAAGTATGGGCCACTTTCGTTTTTGTGACACTCTTAATGCATTTTATTTGTTTTCTATAACTTTATTTTTTATTTTTTTTACACTGATTGGTGATCAGGCAGGTGCCTCACGCACACACACAACATTTCAGCGTTACTAACTTGACATTTCAGCCATTAATCAAACTAATATGCAGTCAACCAAACATAAGTTACACTGCTCAATTTACAAGGTCCACTGTAAAATCAGCCTGCAGACCTGAAACAAACATTTATTGAGCATGTGAAGGGTGATATTTTACATGGATATTGGAACTCAAGTGAAGTACAAAGCCTTGTTTACATCATAGATAATAGTTTAACAACCAAATGTTACATGGCAAAAATGGAAACATTTGGATGTCGAATGAGAGAGGCTCGTGAGCCCAATGCCGTTTAGTTTCGCTTTAATAAATTCATTTTAGCTTGACGTTGTATTCTGTTTATAATGAATGCCACTATAGCCTAATTTGTGTTTTACTTCATAGTTTAATATAAAATGTTATAGCTACTAATTTTTTCATTCTTGTTTTGTAATACCGTTAAATTTAAAGGGTTTGTTGTGGATTAAGGAGAACTAAATAATCTATATAGTGTTTATAATATTTATACATTTTTCGTTATATTTACTGGTATTTAATATACATATAAATGAATGCCATTGTTTGCAATTATAAGGTTAAAGGGTGTTTTTGGAGTAAGATCAATTTCTCTTTCATGAGATTACTTCCTCTTTTTGACCGGGTTATGTTTCTCCGTGTCGTAAACTTTAGGGGCGAGGCTTCCAAACCGGGGTGTTTTTAGGGGAGTAATATTCAAATGACGATTGTTTTCAGCCGCCACATTTATCAACGTACAATCTTTCGTACGATGGGATTGGCGGCATACGAATGTTTCATAAATCACACGTGAGCTCTGTCTTAAGTTGATTTGTGCGCACGGATCTGCGCTCGTTTCTACGTTAGATTGATAAATGAGGCCCATTGAGTCCATTGTGAAAACGGCCCAGCAGAGGTTGTACTTCCTTCGCCAGCTGAGGAAGTTCAACCTGCCACAGGAGCTGCTGATACAGTTCTACTCTGCCATCATTGAATCCGTCCTCTGCACGTCAATAACTGTCTGGTTCAGCTCAGCAACCAAATCTGACCTCAGAAGACTACGGAGGGTAGTCCGGACTGCTGAGCGAATCATTGGTACAACCCTCCCCACTCTCCAAGAACTGTACTTATCCAGAGTGAGCAAAAGGGCTGGCAAAATCACTCTGGACCCCTCACATCCAGCACACTCCCTCTTTGAACTGTTACCCTCTGGTCGACGCTACAGAGCTCTGAGCACCAGAACGACCAGACACAGGAACAGTTTCTTCCCTCAAGCAATCCATCTCAACACACAACACTATTTACATTATTTATTCATCACACATACTTATTTTTTCATCTCAAATTTGCACATATCAGACCTGTACACACACAATTGTCTATATTATATATTGTGTTTTTGCTATTTTGTACATTGCCTATTTGTATATTGTATATTATTCTTTTATTATCTGTGTCCTGTCCTGTTGCTGTCATTCTGTTGCACTGTGGAGCTTCTGGAGCTCACTATAACAAATTCCTCGTATATGTGTAAACATACCTGGCCAATAAACCTCATTCTGATTCTGATATTCTGCTTGCCTGTATATAGTATGCATCATCTATAAGGTGTATACTAAGTTTGATCTTTTAATATCACTCTATGGCACATTATGCATTTTTAACTTAAAAGGGGTCATATGATGCGATTTCAAGTTTTGCTTTCTCTTTGGAGTGTTACAAGCTGATTGTGCATAGATAAGATCCCTGAAGTTGCAAAGACTAAAGTCTGAAAACAAAAGAGATATTCTTTATCAAAGTTAAGACTCTGCCACGCCCCCCTAAAACAGCTCATTCAAACACGCCACCACATGTCTACGTCACGATGTGGAAATATTTGCGTAACACTGCCCAAATGTTCACGCGAAGAAAGAAGGCGTGGTTTAAGTAACTGCAGTAGTGTTGATGCAGTCATGTCAAATACACAAAATAATGATCTTTAAAAAGCATCATATGACCCCTTTAAGCATTTTAGAACACCCTGCTGTTTTAGTGATTGAAATACAGTGGCAGGTGCTGTTTACAGATTGCAAGTGCCTAAAACTTGCAGATATACCGTATATAAACAAATAGCTACAACAATAGCACAAAGCAAAATTACTGCAACTAAAATTAAACTTAATAAAATGAAAATGAAAATATAAAAATATTATTTATTAATACTTTTTAATTACATATAAATATTATTACAATAATACTGATGTACTATGTATCAGTTCTTGCATTGTTCTACCTGTGATACGAATGGCACAGTGGTTCTTATTCGGTGAACGACCAGCTTTAGATCCAACATAATCTTTCTCGTTTTGTCTGCCCATATTGGTGCATACCTGGCTCTTGATGATGTCATCATCCCGGTGGATTTGTAGGACATAGCCGCTGTTGCACGTGACAGAGCAGTGCGCTCCGTTGAAGTAGCCGCTGTCGCTGCACTGCACCTCTGCATTCCGGATCAGCGGCTCTTGGCAATCAATGGCTTCACAGGAGTAATGAACACAACTGAAAACAGAAAGATTGAGAGAAAGTGAGTAGGTGATACGTCACAATATATTATTTATTGTTGCAATTAACACATTAATGCAGAGGTTATTAGCAAACCTCCAAAATGACATGATTTTTATTTTTTATTCTAATAGAAAAGGCAGATTAATAACATATTATCATAAAACACAGACACTGAGTCAGTGGTTAAACTTCAATTTAAATCAATGAGACGTAAATTGGCAAACCTTGAGCTCTGGAAACCCTGAAGGGGACATTTATTTTTACTTGCTGGAATAAAACAGGTCAGCTTTATAAAAAAAAACAGCTTTGGTACCTATTCATGATACCACAGATATTTAGCACATTTACAGTAAAAGACTATGTGCATTTTAACCGGATTCCATCAGATGCTTTCAAACACTTACAATTCACTTCACTTTTTTTTTTTCAAATAAAAGTCAATATCTATCTTTCACAAGAAAAAAAAATGTTTGTTAGAAAATTGAGAGGATTGTGGGGGAGTTTTGGTGTCTGATGTCTACACTGCTCTTTGTTACATAAAGAGTAATTCATGTGGCCAGATGAACAATGCTGGACAAATTGAGAGTTAAACACTATCCTCAGAAAGAGAAAAAAAGACAGCGGGAAGGAAAAATAAATCTCTGCTGGAGTCAGTTTGTAAATGCAGAGTTGGCATTTTTCAACTCTTAGCTGACCAAGTAGAATCCTGGCAGATCTGGTGGTGGTCAGAGGGGCAAACATGAGGTGTGGGAGCTTTCAGTAAGCAAGAAATGAAGAAATACGGTTTAAGGTTTCAGACACATTTTTTAAAGGAGGAGAACATGAAAAGAAGCTTCTCTCCAGTAATTGGAATCACTAGAATGTTTTTTTATGTAATCTTGAACTTTTTTTTTTTACTCACACATTATTAAACCATGTGTTTAATTAGGTAGTTAACATAAAATTGTGATATGCTATGTTTAAAAAAAAAAAAAAAAAAAAAAAGCCAATTTATGTACTATGCATGCAGTTTTTTTAATGAGCTGGTATTAACTGACAGACAGGTAATATTTGCCCTTAAAAAATATTTTGTCATATCACAGGATGATTTAAAATAAACTAGTGAATGTAAATAGTGAAAATGCATGGTGGCCAGTAATACAAGAAAATTACAGGACCTAAGATACACAGTTTTCCTTACATACATATAAGATGACACCTATATTCTTAAAGTTGAATTAAAGTCATTTGACTACCCATGCAGCTTACCCTAACAGCTTATTGTTAGGATTCACTCATAATAATTTTGCATCTTAATTTTATAAGTACAAGATATCAAAGCACAAAAAAACATACATATATATATATATATATATATATATATATATTATCACATCTCTCTCTCTCTCTCTCTCTCTCTCTCTCTCTATATATATATATATATATATAAAGATAGATAGATAGATACAAAGTAGATAGATTGATTTTTAAAAAAAAATATGTTCCTAATCAATCAATTAATCAGTTAATTAATCAGTCAATTAATGCTTCTATTGAAGCTTTTTAATGACACCAATAAAAACAAACATGATGCTGAATTAGATTTTGGTATTCAGTACAGTATATTGCCATACATATGTATATATATACAGTATGTGTATATATGTAGGCATCTGTAAGATTACAAAACAGTTACCACTGTAATTAGTTGGCCTAAATTCCTCTTATTAGTTTGCAAATTAATTTAATTTGCGGTACACCCAATAACCAGTTTGCCAAAACCCAGTGCCAAACACAGCTCTCTAAACATATTAAAGTGATGCTTTATACGCTACTTAAATAAGGAGGGACACATAAAACCAATCCATGCTAATGGTCCCTGTTGTTAACAACAGTGGGAATAGGGGACATGGTGTTTCGTATCAGACAGTGTTACAGGAAATATGGTGTTAGTGGTCAAAGGCCACTGTATAAGATCTGACCGGAGCAGCATTAGATCACATTTGTGCATTCATACGAGAGAAACATATGCAGTTTGCAAGTTCTGAATATTCAGCATTTATGCCGCTAAGCATTATTTTACTAAAATAAATCAGCCACTTGATAAAGTGCACTATGGACCTGAAGCAAATCAAACCGCTGTCAATACAGCATAAGAGCAGGCACTTTGCAGTCCAATGGCAATTCATGGCAAACAAATAATTTTCAGCTCTTTCAGCCCCGTTTCAAAATTACCTAATTCTATAAATCAAGCAAATTATGTTTATTGCACATTCTCACATAAATGGATGTTATTATATATTATTGTAAGCATAATGAGCATGTAACACAGCACTTGTCCTAGTGCCCTTGTTCATGTGGTTTTTAACTGGTTTGGATGCTCACTATGGCTTCTTATGAAATGACTATTATTTAAAGATGTACATATGTAAAGGATTTTATTTCCTGGTAATGGTTCAAACCGTAATATATTGTGAGCGAGAGGGTATGAGACAGCTCGGCTTTGGTTTATAATATTATTAAATATTTGTTATCAGTCATGACTAAACGGGGAAAAATAGAGCAAATACTGAACATGGATGAAGCTTTCTAGAGCGCATGTGTCGACCGCCTGCGTTTGCGCACAACTTCAAATGGAGTATACTTTGAAAGACTATGCGTTCGACTCTAGCGTACGTGTACAAAAACGAAGTATAATTAGGCCTTAACTGCTCACCTCTGGCCCATGGGGTTGTATATTTCATTGCTCTGACAGCCACTGATGGTGATTGGGTCAAAGAACTGGAAGGAACGCAAGCCAATGCCAGAGATGGCCACGAGATCGGAGCGGAACATGAGGAGAATGGCTTTGGTGTGGTAGAAGGCCATGCTCAAGTCATGACTCACTGGGATGACCAGAGGATTGGTGCGACAGCTCAAACGCCAGTCACCTAAACATTTCAGGGGAAGGAATGGACACATATGACAGTAATCAGAATTTAGGCACTTGCTAATATCACAAAGTCAAATAGTTACACTAAAAAAAAATGTCACAAGCTCTCACCTAAGCTGTGGATGCTCTCTTTAGTGTCGATCAGCTGGACTGTGATGTTACACTGGGCTTGGTCAATGTAGCTGGTTCCATCTGCGGCTAAATGGATAATAACGGCCGCAGCAACCATGGGATGTGAGAAATATGCCTGCCGGACACAAGATCTGGTCTTAGATTTATGCAAAAGTTATATTCTGTACTGTAGCAACACTCATTATATGCATGTAAGTTGAGACATGGGCCTAACTATCAGACCCGCTGTATTTTGGGAGTTTAGACTCGCTAACTTTTGGGAGTTCATTTTTAGTCTATCTGTGCAAGACAGACTTTTCAGGATAGGAGATGGACTAAAAATGAATTCCCAAAACTTACAGCCAGATTCTGACGATGTGATGCTGGTCCTTCAAGAGGCACTCTTAACTTATCTGTCTATAAAGACCATAAATCAGTATTCATGTATTTCACACTTCAGCATGGTATTCTTATTAAGTGAGGGTAATTTTTTAGGATTTTTTACACAAGAAAAGTCTCTGAGAACTTGACACATTGCACTTCTGGAGACTCCAGGTAGGTTGCAGTTCTGTAAAATGGTGGCGCTGGAGACTAAATGGTTCCTGATAGTTTCACACCTACAGTACTTCTTCACCTTAAAGGGATACTCCACCCCAAAATGAAAATTTTGTCGTTTTTCACTTACCCCCATGTCGTTCCGAACCCGTAAAAGCTTCGTTAGTCTTCAGAACACAATTTAAGATATTTTGGATGACAACCGGGAGGCTTGTGACTGTCCCATTGACTGCCAAGTAAATTGTATTCAACAATTAGGCACCCTAACGTCTCCTCTGTGTCAGCGTAGCACCATTTCGGAGATTATCCCCTGGACGCAAAATGCATACACTCTTCTGTATCAGCCGGGCCACAAGGGTGCGCTGTTTGCGTTCAAATCAGAGCGTAAATCAACGAAGAAGATGCATTCCTGTGTCGAGGCTGATACAGAAGACTGAGACACAGAGGAGACGTTACTGTGCCTAATTGTTGAATAAAGTCGTTATTTTTGTTTTATTTCCGTACAAAAAGTATTCTCGTTGCTTCATAACATTACGATTGAACCACTGATGGCAGATGGAGTATTCTGGCGATGCTTTTCATACTTTTATGGACCTTGACAGTGCAATTTACTTGGCAGTCAATGGGACAGTCACAAGCCTCCCGGTTTTCATCCAAAATATCTTAAATTGTGTTCTGAAGACTAACGAAGCTTTTACGGGTTCGGAACGACATGGGGGTAAGTGAAAAACGACAACATTTTCATTTTGGGGTGGAGTATCCCTTTAATTCTTAATTATTTAGCAGTTAACAAGCATCTTTTCTTCTCCACCTGTTTTTTTTTTTTTTTTTTTTTTGACCCAATGAGCATTTCGCTGTCCAATGGTCATGCCTTAACTTTGCAAATTCTAGTATGCATTAGTATTGCATCCTTCTCATGGGCATTTAATCATTCAGACTTTTAGTCTGAGTTTTATCTCTTTTTTTGGCTCATTTTATCTGTAAAGGAAAGCCTGTTTAATAATTATGCACACCTGAATACAAGGAGCTTTTCACTTCCAGCCTTCATGGACAATTATATATCAATTATAAATGATTAAATACAATATTAATAGTAGTTATGATGTGGTTTGGAATTGGTAAAATGTGCTTGGGAAAAAAAACAAATGATCAGAATACCAACTTGCCTAATAATTATGCACACATTGCAGTATATCTTTCCTTAAATTAATAAAAACAGCTGCATTTCCCTTACATAACATGCCAGTGATAACTATTACTTAAAAACTTACTCCATTTACCTGTAGTGTCTCACTCTAAAGTACTTAATAAACCTGCATGCAACAGCAGCTCACACTCTGTAATGTATTATAATAACTATGAATCATATTTAAAGTTGAAATCTCCCAACATGTCAAATAAAATTATAATGATAAAAACAAATCTTACCTTTAACCAATACTGGGGATACCAGGAAACACCCTGAGCCTCTCGACATGGAAACCAGGCGTACTGAGACACTCCATCAGAGAGGTCAAACACTTTAGACTGGCATGTCTGGGGACAGAAAACATATCCGTTTACCAGCGTTGGACAAAATTCATGTGAAGAATAAATTGAATGAATGAATGAATGAATGAATGGATAAATAAATATAGCACAAAAATGTCATCAAACCATCAAACTCCAAGGCTTTTTAAACTTTTAAACGTTTAAAGAAGGCTTTGTCTTGAATTTCTTATGAATTTATAGGAGTTTCTTACTGAGAAAGTTCAAACTGTCATCATTTACTTACTAATTAGTGCAATTTTGTGAATGGCACACAACCCATTTACCATTTACTTTATTTTCTAGCTAGACTATGTTAAGCATAACTATTTATTGTGTTAGTTTTACAGTAGCTTGTCCCCCAGCTGAGAAAAACAGCCTGGAAGTTAACAACCTAAAAATACAGCATAACAATATTGATGGATTTTGAAAATTAATTTGATCTTCTCCCTGTAAATCCTTGATAGTCTTTCTTACAAATTTGTTTACATGCTTTTTTTCTGTTTGTCCCTCTGTAAACATGCAGAGCCAAAGGCACTGTTGTCTACAACATGCCTTGACAAAATTACTGGTACATACTCATTTATAACCCTATTATATGGCATCTTGCAGTTCATTTAAGGATGAAGCATGTGGTTTTCATTAATGTTGTTTTGTCTGCTAGAGTTGTACTGCAGGTGGACAGCTCTGAAAACAATTGTGATGTGTACTACGGAAATGATTTTATCAAAACTCACTGAAAAAAGAGCTGTACACATCATGACATTAGACAAGGACACCATGTTTCGCCCATTCTCCTGACCATATGGAATATGATACATGTAATTGGAGCCACTATGGAAACCACACGGAAAAATAATGAAGCATCTGACCAAGAGATCTGTTGATGTGTCATGTATGATCTGGTCCCTTAAGGGAATAAAGCTATATTGCATTTCCAAGTATTGCAACCGCAGGTGGCACTTTTTTCTCCCCTAAATGCAAGGCATGCACTTTTATTCATGTTTATGCGACGCAAAAAGCCTTCAACCAAACTGATAAGCACCATATGCTAGTGGAATGGAGAGGAAACCCTTGTGAAAAAGACATGAGCTTAATTGTATTGAATGTGCATTTGAAAAACTACCCGGCACCTGGGTAAAAATATAAAAAATAACCCAATAAAATGACTCTCAAGTGACGGTTGCTGTTGACTTGCATTTTAAGAATGATCTCGGACCATGGTTTCAGATATATATAAGATATATATATATAAACCTACTGTTCTTCTTCTACTCTACTGTTCTACTTAAGAAAAAAAGTCACTTACTGTACAGCTTGGATGGCCTGAGGGTGAGTAAATTAACAGCAAATTTACATTTTTACTGAAGTGCATCTTACACTGAACTGTACTTAAAGACAGCAATCTTTCTTCTTAACACACTTAAGTACACCGTTAAAATGTGATTTTTGTAATGTCAAATTAAAAGTTTGCTTTAATGTACATTTTAACAAGAACACTCATTTTGATTAAAGGGATAGTTCACTTTGAAATTAAAATTTGGTATCTATCAGCTTACCCCAAGGGCATCCAAGATGTAGGTGTCTTTTTTTCTTCAGTAGATCCAATTTCGATGTTTTTAGGTCAAACCGTTCTAGTCTGTCAGTCATATAATGGCAGGTATAGGTTTTTTACCTCTTGTACACAACCATGTCCAAGTGATCTGAGTGCGCACACGCATCCGGTGTGTGACGTGTGTGCGCGCGCTATGGCTCACGCTGCATTCACACGGGGCGTCGGCGTCAACGCTTGACGGAGGGCGTGTCTGAAGCGTGGTGCAGACGCAACTTTTCAAGCACCAACGGAGGCGTCAGCCAATCAGATCGCCTCATGCAAATACCCAATCCCGTTCATGCAACACCAGAGAAGTATGTGATTGGTTGTTGTAACTATGACGGCGCGTCAGCACCACGCTTCAGACACGCCCTCCGTCAAGCATTGACGCCGACGCCCCGTGTGAATGTAGCGTGAGCCAGAGCGCGCGCACACACACACGTCACACACCGGATGCGTGTGCGCACTCAGATCACTTGGACATGGTTGTGTACAAGAGGTAAAAAACTATAAAAATACTGTTCGTTTTCTCACACAAACCGCTTGTTTCGTGTCTTAGGCCATCAATGTGTAGTTACGATGGGGAATTGTTTAATTTGGATTTCTCTGTGCATGTTCTTTTTCCCTCTTATAGAGACAGTGACCTATACCTGCCATTATATGACTGACAGACTAGAACGGTTTGACCTAAAAACATCAAAATTGGATCTACTGAAGAAAAAAAGACACCTACATCTTGGATGCCCTTGGGGTAAGCTGATAGATACCAAATTTTAATTTCAAAGTGAACTATCCCTTTAACATATTAAATCTTATTATAATTTTGAACTGTAGTGTTTTATTTGATATTACATTTAAAGCTAATATAACAAAGTTAAATGTAACAAATATACCAGCTTCATTACAAACGTGTAATTACAAATATATTTAAATAAATGGCATGCAAGTTTCAATAGAAATTGCATTAGTATATTGTAGTTATGAATGCTTGTCAGTACATTCAGCAGTACTTGAACCATATTTCAAAGACAATAGAAGTAATTATGAAATTACATATACAGATGTAATTAAGTCTTACTTAAGTGGGTCAAAAAAAGCTAATTGCATTTAATAAAGTTTAAACTATAATACATTTTCATTTCATTGCAATTAAAATGCAATCAAGTGTCCAAAAATGTTACATTCGGTTCTCACTTAAGTATATAATTTTCATGATACATACTTTTTTTCTATACGCTAAAATGTACTTTTCACAAGGGAATGTAGAAAACTACACCTCTGGCTTCTCGCCTCCTCCGTGTGTGTTTATCATTGATTTGATGAGGTCATAGGAGGAACGGCTACCTATCAGTGGGTGGTGGAAGTCTCCCTGTGGATGCATAGCAGGCTGTGACATCACTGTAAAACCACATCATCACCGCCAGGAAAGGCCCACCAATAGCCCAGCATGAGGGGCTAAATAAACCAATAAAACAAATGATCTACAACTTATTGACTCAAACCACAGGTTACTGGAATGTGAGGACAGGCAGTAAATTATAAAAGGAGCTGGAAAAATCAACACTCGGTGCTCGGAGCCGGTTAGGTTGTTTTTTCAACCGAGAGGAAAACCGATCTGAAAAAGAAAAAAAAAAAAAACTTGATTGAGATCTTGGCTGTGAGGCTGGTCACGTCAGTGGATCACTGACAGCTGCAAAGTTCAACTTGGTGTGGTTTCAAGTGTAGAAAAATGCACCGTGATGTGGCTGTTTTTGTCACCAGGTCCCACACATTGTGGTATGTATACGTGTAGCAAAGCAGAGCAGGGGCAACATGCAGAATAATTGCACTTATAACCCAGCACCATGGTTGACCCAGCAACTGGATGTTTCAATGTGAAGTTAATTATAAGCAAACGACAATTGCGTCCGAGAGCTAATGTTTACCAGCTGTGTAGTTCTGGAGTGAAACGCCCCCCCACCACAACCTTACTACACACACAGAAGAACCACAGCCAAACCCCAAGATTTTGTTTGTAAATCACCACTTAAGATAAAAGGGAAATGGAGAAGAATCATTGGGAGCCACAGGGGCAGGCCTCCTGCGTGCCTGTCCTTCCTCTGTCTGCATGGGCAAAACTCTTCTTGCTTATTTTGGCTGAGGCCTCACTGGCTATGTTTACATGCACACCTTTTGTTTCGATCGGATGGAATTTGTTCCGATTGATGAATTTGAATGTAGTGTTTACATGAACGCTAAATAAAGTGATCGGGTTGATGTGCGCGTTTATATGTCACAAGCTTCAAATTGGATTTGATTTTTTGACATGAGCACACTGCACGAATATAGAGAGTTTCCTGCTGTTTGCACATAATAACCATTTTTCTTTATTTGTTTTAAACAGAATTAATATTTATCCACTTCTGGTCATAATTTGGCGACAATAAGCATATAAACTGCTGTGCCATGCTGCTTATATTTATCATGCAGGAATGAGTGGAAGAGAAACAAGGACTGGTGGGACATTGTCTGGCTCCACTTCAAGACACTGAATGAAAGGAGAGTTTCATGACAGAACACTCATTTATACAACATTTTATTCAACAGGATGAACAGCTCGTTCTGTGCGTCATACGTCATTACAAGGGCTTGCCATTAACTTATTTGCTCACCAGCCACTGTGGCTAGTGGTTTTCCAAAATTACTAGCCACTCCGCATTTTCACCAGCCACAATTTTGTTGCTGGGAAATTACATTTTATATGATTAAAGTTCAAGAATGCATACTAAAATTTATTTAAATTGATTTCCAGGTCATTTTTGCCTATATAAAAGGCAGTCTTTTTTTTTTTTGGAGGGGGATCAATTTTTTATTGCTTTTGCATAGAAAGGGTCATACACAATTGTATACATTTAAAAGGCAGTCTTTTTACTAACCTTATTAAATGCATATTTTTTCATAACAAATAGTTAAATAAATTTGATTAATAATTACATTCAATATAATGAGACACTACAGGACTGTTACCAATCAAATGCAATCAGAATCAACAAAACAGATCTTTCCACTGCAGAATAAAGTGAAGCAGCTGAAGTGGCATTTTAAATGCATTTTTACGCAGACAAATGTAATGAAGCTCAAATGTAGCATGCCATGAGTGCATTTACGCTGCAAAATTACAACTGCATAAATAATGTTATGTGTTAAATTCAGCAAGTGACTGTCTCTTTGAGTGAGTCATTGAGTCATTCATTCAAATGATTCGTTCAGACGGCTGATTCATTCAAGAATGAACCAAGTGCCTGTCTTTATGAATGGGGTACTGAATCATTGATTTGTTCGATACACTGAATCATTTGGTAAAGCAACACTGCATGTGTTGCTCTGAAATGTGCAACTAATGCTGTGATCTTTGTTTAGAACTATTTTCGTTAAATTGAGCACAAACAGTCGGCATTGACTGAGACTAAAATGTAAGTCACTTAATATTAACTACTTGTTTGAACTCTTTCATAAAATCCATGTTAAATTTGCAGTCAGTCGGTTTTCAGGGTAAACTGCACTCTTTTGGTCGTGTCATGTTTCTCAACTATGCTATATCATATGTTATAAATATAACTACATTTTTTACTGCAGTATGTTTCTTCTGCAGTTGCGTTCATTTGTTTTAATTTTTCTTCAAGAGATTATTTCACACACAGCTTTGCACAACCTTGTCACTGTCAGTACATTATCCAATATAGCTTGCCGTTTACACCAAATGTAATAAAATCAGAATCATTCTCGCTGAAATTTTGGTTCCCTAATTAGATGTTTTAATCGCATTTTTTGTCTGGTCAGGCAAGTAAAATTATCTTTCACTTGCCCCTTCAAAAAATCTTCTTGTCCTGGACAAGCATTAAAGGGATACTCCACCCCAAAATTAAATTTTTGTCGTTTTTCACTTACCCCCATGTCGTTCCAAACCCGTAAAAGCTTTGTTAGCCTTCAGAACACAATTTCAGATATTTGGATGAAAACCGGGAGGCTTGTGACTGTCCCATTGACTGTCAAGTAAATTGCACTGTCAAGGTCCATAAAAGTATGAAACACATCGCCAGAATACTCCATCTGCCATCAGTGGTTCAATCGTAATGTTATGAAGCGACAAGAATACTTTTTGTATGGAAATAAAACAAGAATAATGACTTTATTCAACAATTAGGCACCGTAACGTCTCCTCTGCGTCAGCGTAGCGCCGTTTTGGAGATTATCCCCTGGACGCAAAATGCGTACACTCCTCTGTATCAGCCTGGCCACAAGGGTGCGCTGTTTGCGTTCAAATCAGAGCGTAAATCAACGAAGAAGACACAACCCTGTGTCGAGGCTGATACAGAAGAGCGTACGCATTTTGCGTCCAGGGGATAATCTCCAAAATGGTGCTACGCTGACACAGAGGAGACGTTACGGTGCCTAATTGTTGAATAAAGTCATTATTTTAGTTTTATTTCCATACAAAAAGTATTCTCGTCGCTTCATAAAATTCAGATTGAACCACTGATGGCAGATGGAGATGCTTTTCATACTTTTATGGACCTTGACAGTGCAATTTACTTGGCTGTCAATGGGACATTCACAAGCCTCCCAGTTTTCATTCAAAATATCTTAAATTGTGCTCTGAAGACTAACGGAGCTTTTTCGGGTTCGGAACGACATGGGGTAAGTGAAAAACTACAAAATTTTAATTTTGGGGTGGAGTATCCCTTTAATGTCGAGCTCTGTTACTGAATATAAAATTTAACCCGCCAAAGTGGCTAGTAGGAGTGACCGTGTTACCCGCCACTGATGAAATCCACCCGCATTTGGCGGTTTGGCGGGTGTTAACGTCAAGCCCTGGTCATTACGCTATTTCTACATAATTATGCACAGTCATTTCAGTTTTGGTTTTCAATCTGATCGAGTGTTTACATGCACTCTCAATTGTATTAAAAATAATAAACCACCCTTTTCAATCTGATCAAAATTTCATTCGGATTGAGCTTAATCTGAGTGATTAACCCTTAAATGCATACTTTGGGTCTTTAGCAAACCGGGATATCATTCTCTACCCTCTCCCTCCTTCATTTTTTAAAGTTAGAAATCAACTTTCTTAGTATTCCTCAATCTATTCATTATAAACAATATAACAAGAAAAAATAGTAAAATATAAAAGAATACCTGTTTTCTGATTAATTTTTTGTAAAAAGTGTATAGGATCACTAGAGACCCGAGATATGTAAATGTATAAGTATTTTTTCCTGCGCGACAATATTTACATATCTGATTACTCAATAGGTGCAATGCATCTTTTTTCCTCGAGGAGGCACTGTTTGATACACAATGATGACGTGATGTTTCACTCATAATTACCGCAGGTATAAAACAAATGAATATCATCAGCAAAAATTGAACTGGTTTGAATGGCTTCACTACAGAGCAATTACTATAGGCAATGAAATATAAATGTCACTGTCATTTGATGCTGGATGTGGTGAATAAGCTGCCAGTTATCAAAATATTGAATATGAAGTCATTGAAAATTATAGTTTTGAGAATATGGCTGAGATCGCGAATATGAACCAGATGCTGGATGTACTGTGGAAGTGCGCTCTGACGATGACAGCGATGGTAAAATCATCTGCTCAAATTGAACCCTTTTCAGTTTCAAACGGTAACAAAATATGCTTTATTTTATTCTTCTGTAATTGTTCTTAAAATATCAAGAAGGTTTTTTGCTATTGAAGCAGTTAGAGATCCATCCGTGCTAGATATATAGGTCCGGGTCGCTAAAGACCCGAATATGTAATAATGTGTCACAAATCCGTTCCATGAACTTCCGTTCACTCACCACCAGAGGTCACCCACTCACCGCATGGACTCTTGCACTACACTGCATTTCCCATCATCCATTGCACTGACGACACACACACACAGCTGATTACACTAATCACGCTCACACCTGAGAACTATCACACAATCACTATCACCCAATCACACACTCTTTATAAGCCTTGGACTTTCTCTCTGTGATCGCCAAGTATTGTATTGCGTTTATCACTCTCATAGCGATAGCTACTCTACGGAGCCCATCCAGTGATCTTAGTCTTGCCTTGCCTTGCCTTGTGTTTTCCTGTGTTTTGATTCTTGCCCGTGTTTTCCTGGATTTACCCTTAGCCTAGCCCTTTGGACTTTGTTTGCATCTCGTTTGGATTATTGTTGTTTACCTGGATTATCTCTCTTTGCCTTGCCCCTGTTGGATATTGTTTGCCGATCGTCAACCCACGCTAGCCCTAAGGATTACTCTGTGTCTTGCCCCTGCCATACCTGTTTTCTGTTTATTGACCCTGCCTGTATTAAGACCATGTTTTGGAATAAAGCCTCACAAATGGATCCGCATGTCTCACGTCTTGTTCACCCCGTTACATAATGATTGGCAAAACATTCATGCATTTAAGGGTTAAGGTGTTTATACAATAGACTTTACAGTCCGATTGTGTCATCAATCTGATTACTTTACGGATTATTTGGTTGGATGTAAACGTAGCCACTGTTTGGGATCAAACCATTTTTGGTTTTCAGGGTTACTTTGTTTTCAGGTGCTGTTGCAGTTTGTAGTTGTAGGGTCTGGTTAAAATTGTGTTCCTTGGATTTGATCCCCATTAGTTGGAATTCTATTAGTCGGTTGTTTCCAATAGCTGGGGGCCCCTGGAATCGTAACCACCTTCCTCCCCATTAGAGAACAGTTATTTTGGCATCCCTCCAACACCCCAACTCTTCCTTCCTTAGGTTTGGTTCTTGGCTGGTTACCATTTAAACCAGTCAAGGAAGTCCTTAGGCAGTGGTTTTCAACCCTGCTCCTGGAACCCCCCCAACACTGCCTACTTAATCGCACACATCGACTCCAGGTCTTGGAGTCTCTCCTACTGAGTTGATGACCTGAATCAGGTGTGTCTGGTTAAGGAGACAGTCAAAACGTGCTCTGTTCGGAGGGCTCCAGGAACAAGATTGAGATACTTTGGGCTCAGAGTTAATCCTGAGCTTGAACCCTCCTTCATGGATGGCAAACAAAACATACCTCATCTTCATTAAAGATTACATGAACTTGAACTTGTGAACAAAGCCAGTCATTCAGACATGTTGAAGATCATCACTGCACCAAAAAAGAGCACATTTTCAGTAATTCTTTACAAAAGTTGTGGATATGTAACAGGTGTCCTGTGCAGAGGTAAAACAAAGTACTCCAGGGTTGACTCAGGTCAGTCACAGCAAACTGCAGGGCTCTTTGAGAGGAACCCATGCTTTTCTGTATGACAATCTTATTCATAAACAGGTCAGTGTGACCTGGCACCGAATCAGCCCCTGGATCGCATGATTAAAGGATATGTTTGCCGATTTTCAACTAGCTTTGTATTGTTTAGATTTTGGTAATATATGTTCATGTGCACACAACAATGTGCATTCTTTCTCTGTGATACCTGCACTCAGATGTCCTTGTTTATATGTCAGCAAAAGTATGAAAGTTCGATCTCTCGTTTTAACATAAGCTTTGGAGAGCTGTCAAAAGTCTGTCGGATGACACAAAATGACACAATATGCATCATCTAATAGACTTTTGACAGCTCCAGGGCATTTGGTAAAGTGTTAGATCAAACTTCTGCTTTTCTGTATTCCTGCCCATGGACAGTCAAATCAACAGTGGGTAAGCGCCATCATCAAAAGTGCAATATTTGTGTCAAAGTTTTTGGCAAAAAGGAAGCACCACAGTTTTTCTCTGTTTCTGTAGTCATGTAGCACTCTCTCTATCATATACACAGCCAAGTTTTATTAAAAGCCCATCTTGCAAGCAGTGATTTCCCTCTTTAACAGAGTGGCTTAAATGAACCAGAAATTGTTGTTTTAGGTATTGTGTCATTTTATCTTTTGCAAGATCTCTCAGTGAAGAAGCATTTCCCTAAATCTGCTGAAAGTCGATGTGCATGAAGAGTGTGAACAGTGTGAAGATGTACAGCTGCTTGTACTAACTAGAATATTGAAAAATTGTGTCACTGTGAACATTTAGAGGCATTTCACCTTTGTTTTTCTGTCTTAACGGTTAAAGACTTTCAGCTATACTGTTGCTTTTCTTCTGCATACACAAACCATTTTAAGGGAAATGAGCATTTCTTATTTGGAATCTATTTGCATATTTGCTTGTTTATTTTCTCTGCCCACATTGGATAAACTTGAACTCGTTTTCCCAGCAAAATTGCGACAAATAAGACAATGCTTTGTCAACTAACCACCTAACATCTGCAAGATATTTATTTGAAAGACCTTTGTGAGGTTTAAACAACAATCAGAGGGAACCCTGCACAAAGTTTGCCATGTGAGGTAACATCATTTGGAAGCCATGCCACAAAAGCTCTTGCAGTGTTGGGAGTGGGAACACTCTTCTCGTCTAGGTGCAACCTACACCATATCAACCAAAATGATTTATGACAGCACTGATCTCATAAGTGGGACTGCACCTGGTATGGCTTCATCTAGTGTGTCAGGCCTAAAGCATTGGCTCTCTCATCTGTGGGCATACAAAGAAAATATGAGGTTGGCCAATTGCTTCCCAAGAGCGGTCCATCTATGCGCTACCTCCATATCACATAAACAGCCCTCGTTCAACAGGCTTCCAAAAACCCTGACGTGTTAACAGCCAGCAGTGTAAATGGAGGTTGCCAGTCCAGTCTTCAATTGGAAAACCAAATAGTATTTTTTTTTAATTATACATGAAGCAGAAGAAGCTCAACAGTATGGCAAACCAACTACCCCTATTCTGGTTGCACAAATAATTAAATTCACATTCTTAAAATAAATTTACACAAAATCAACTGACAACCCTAAATCTCTGGGCATCTCATTAGTTAGTAAACCCTGAGAGTTGACTGCACAAAGTTATCTTGCCACACAGTAATCAAAGCATTGCTGAAGACGATTAGTGAACCAACAAGGAAATGGGCGTGACTCATTTGTCCCTCCCACCTTGCAATACCTTGCCAGTGTTTTGTGGTTGTGTCTGTTCACACGCAGACTCCAGCAGCACAATGTTCTCCTGTGTGCTGTCATTATGCCTCCAGGGCAATGGAGCTTACGTCATCACTTGCTGAGGAGCATGGATGCCTTTGAGATCAGGTGGCTGCATTATTTGACCACGCTATGCTAGCGTGTGCTTACTCACTGTTAACTGGTGGATTCCCCCCGGACCAGCATCAGCTAAAAGTGGCATCCCAATGGTACCACCACATAAACAAGATGTTCTGTTCAAGCATTATTACATCAGAGAACTCTGAGTTCTGTTCGTGCTTGGCCAGGTGTAAGAAGTACCTCAACTGAAGTACCATCAGTACCTGATGTACCTGAAGTACCCTAACCCTAACCCTAACAACCTGAAGACTTTTTTCCCCAGACTTTTAAACATGCACAGAACTGGAAAGGATGCATTTACAAAACTATGTGCTATATAAAGGCAACTCCAAAAACTGTTGCCGGATGATAGTAGTATAAGCCATTATATTCACAAAGTATGAAAAGCGCACAATGCATGCATACTATTTTATTATTGTGCAAAATAGGCATGTGCCTGAAGCTGAATAACACATTCAGGAAAAGTTAATAATGAAAAAAGACTAATTATCCAACAAATGAACTAGGCTAAAGCACTACTTTAATTAACATATGAAAAAAAAAATCTACGACAGCATTTTAGTGCCACTTTAAAGCTGCAGTTCGTAACTTTTTTGGGTTAAAAATGATCTGCAATCAATATTTGAGCATGTACATAACAAGCCAGTGTTCAAAACTATCACCTTACTTTAGCCCAATTCACAACGGTTAGATTATAATAATGTTTTCTAATTTGAGTGGTACGGGTAGGTTTTTTCTGGAAATTCGAGCATGCTGCTGCATCATTACGTCACGTCTGTAAACATAAAGAAGTTGTTCCGGCTAGTAGGCTATCGCATGTGAGGATCCTGCAGGTGACGGAACGTTTATAGCCTTTTCTCACAGCAACTAGAATAATTAAATATATCATTGTGATGGCGGATTGTAATCCAAAAATGATTATGTGTTTATGAAAAACATGTGAATGAAATTAAATTATATTCCAGTTTTAATTGTGCTTCTGATTACAGATAGCCTGGGATTACACAAGATTTGTATAGACAATCAGTTCGAAGGGAGCATAGTTTGCTTTTTGGGTTAAAATAATTTCTTAATATGAAATTCGAATGGTATGCCAATTAGAGATTAGACTGTACAGTAATTGAAATATACACGCTAATACACACTATACTCATTGTCATGCAATGCTGATGTTGTTAACGTTAATAATTTGATAATAAAGTATAACAATAATTATAATTTGCACGTTTAGATGCGATATAAACTAACCGATCATTAGATTTAATTACCATTGGTAGCGCGATTTATTGTAATGTTTTTTTTCCTAAGTTGGTCAGAACAAACGTGGCAGACTTGTTACTTACTCGTTCAGCTGGCAATCAGATGGCAATCAAAAAAATAAGAAAATTCTTATTTGGGTCATATATTCCAAGATGTAGGCAAGAATCTGTGATTCCTAAGTACAGTATCCACACCGGTGTGGTGACTGACAGACTGACACACATACTCCTCAAAACATTAGATTCATCCGCGCTGGAGCCGTGCCGGAGCACAACCCACACAAGGAAAATAATTCTGCACAGAGCTGCATTTCCAGGTTTTCAAACAGAGATGGCGACAAAGAGGCCAAATTTACGGGACTGCAGCTTTAAAAAATAAAAATACAAATCTAAGATTACAAGATTAAAGGCGTAATATTTCAAGAATAAAATCGAAATACTACGAGAATAAAGTCAAATTATTATGAGAATGAAGTCGAAATACTACGAGAATAAAGTCGAAATACTACGAGAATAAAGTCGAAATATTATGAGAATAAAGTCGAAATGTTTCGAGAATAAAGTATATTTAAATCGTAGAAATTAAAGTTACAATATTTTGAGAGTATAGCCTATTGCGCATGCAAATAGCCGGATTGAGAGCACTGGGAGAAGTTGCCAGGCCACCGGAATTGATTTGAATATTGTAGCATCCGAGCGGCCGCATCATCTTACTGGGATGAGGAACAGCTTAATAGCAAGAATATGTTATTTATTAACAGACTGAATAGGAACAATTTTTTATTTTAACATCAGCTCACACACCCAGTCTACATCCGCTGTAAGCTCTCTTATTTAACCCTTTTTTAATACACTACAAATATATGTGGGATTATTGGCAGAAATCATACCATATGTCATACTTGCAAGGACAGTATGCTTTGAAATAATATTTCATGTCTTCCATTGCATTCGTTATTTGTAGTGCGCCAGCCACGCAATAGCAATAAGCTTTGTGCTTTTGGTAGCCTACTTATAATATAAAACAAAGTCTCAGCTTTCAAAATCAGTTTTATAGTGAAACACAAACTAGGTGTCTTGCAATAATGTGTTTTTCAAGCTCTTTAATGTGGCACGACATATCTGTATTTATGTGAATCAATTCATTAAATTATACTGTTTTCTTTGTGAAAAGTCCACCACCTACTCCGCAAAAAAAACGTCTGTGGCATCCAGACTTTCATTCTTCAAATGTAGCCTATTTAATTAAACAGCAATAAAACGTTGAAGTGGACTCCAACTCGTTAACATAAGTTATTATGTTGTCTTATATATTTATTATATATTAAGTTATTATTGTTGTCTTTTCTGAGGTAGGCTGTATAACGTTAAGTGACTATTTACAAGCTGTTTTATTCATGGTATAATACAGTAAATGATTGGACATAATATTTAACGTTTTCCATTAATTATTTGTAGCGCGCCAGCCAGCAATCGCAATAATGTTGTACTTTGTTGCTTTTAATATAACGCAGCTCAGCTTTCAAATTCTGTCAGTTTTATCACAAAATACAAAATACTTTATTTCAAGTTTATAGCAAGATATAAAAGTGACGGCACATCAGAAGGCATGAAAAAACAGTATAGCCCAATGTATAATGAAAATAATGTCTCATTATTGTAATCGGAAAGATGATTGATTCACATGTCGCTTAAACTAAGGCGAATACAGCGATCTGTCATGCCACATTAAAGAGCGTGAAAAACACATATATATATATATACACATACATACATACACACATTGTCAGTTATAGTGAAATACAAACAATGTGTGTATGTATGTATATATATATATGTATATATATATATATATATATATATATATATATATATATATATATATATATATATATATATATATATATATATACACACATACATACACACATTGTTTGTATTTCACTATAACTGACAGATTTTGAAAGCTGAGACTTTGGAATATCTCCCGGTGCTCCCAATCTGGGCCATTTGCATGCACAAAAGGCTAATATACTCTCAAAATATTATAACTTTAATCTTTATTCTCGAAACATTTGGACTTTATCCTCGAAACATTTGGACTTTATTCTCGTAATATTTCAACTTTATTCTTGTAGTATTTCGACTTTATTCTCGTAATATTTCGACTTTATTCTCGTAATTTCTACTTTATTCTCGAAATATTATGACTTTAATATCGTAATCTTAGATTTTTTTTATTTTTTACGTGGCACTAAAACGCCGTCGTACAAATCAGATTGATGGATTGTACACTCTTAAATATTATTAAACATATTAAAATAATGTTTGTTTGTTTGTTTGTTTTTTTGACATATGGTTCCATTAAAAAATAATTACATCCATGAAAACTTTTCTCCACCCTATGAAAAAAAAAAAAAAAAAAAAAAAAAAAAAAAGATGCTGAGAACTGCTCACTGTAAGGTTCTTTGAGGAACCAAAATTGGTTATTCTATGGCATCACTGCAAAAAGTAGTATGACTGCAATGTAACTACTTGAACTGAAAGTGTAGCTTGTCATGCAAATCATAATTTAACTTAACATCCTGATAAAACTGAATTTTCACTGGAATCCACAATACGTAACTTCTCCGTGATTAATTGGTATTAAATGGTAATTAGGGTTCAAATGGATGAAAAAGGACTAGTGTTACTGTAAATGATCTAAATCAAGAGCATCTCTTCCAGGCCACACAGAAGAAATGACGTTGTGTTCTCTCTAGATGCAAGACACACAGCTGGTCTTTAAAATGTCAGGTGGTGAGCAGAAACGTTACAGTGTGCAAGCTTTCAGATGTGGCTTTCACATGAATGAAAATGTGCTCCCTTGACCTAAAGATCAGTCTGTTCTTCACGGCACATAGCTTAAAGCAGTGGCTCCAGCCCCACTGGCATCTGATGCTCCAGCACAGACCCATCCTCCCCCTCTGCACTCTGAAACCATCCCAGCAGATCCCTAACAGCTACGCTCATTTCCCTACAAGGGTGAACGGGCCTTGAAGGTACGAGACATGTACAAACCCTTCTGAATGAGGGGACACAACAAACAACTGAAGAAAACAAAACAACACAAGCATTTCAAAGATGAGAGTGTTTAAAAACTCTTCAAGTAGCTCTGATATGCCACTTCAGATAGCAATACAGACTGCAGATGGTACTCTAAGAGCCATATGAAGCTAGAGTCATGTGGGCAACATGTTTAAGAGTATGAATGAAATGGGTGAATCTCATGAAAAATGTTTAGGACATATTCAACCTATTCAAACAAACAACAACAACATTTAAAAAAATAAGTTTTGCATTAACAAGCAAAATCTACTCTTGGGACCATTTTTCAGCCATTCCTCAGCCATACTTAACACCGACTGTTCTTAGAAGGCAACAGGCCAGGACATTGTGCACAAGGGCCGTATGACACTGAGGTCGGTGTGTAATTTCAAAGACATCTTTATGGTCTACTCAGCTCTGGAGATTTTATCTCCAGTCTTACCAAAGGAACTAATGCAAGTATTTGTGGCAAGCCAAAGTTCTTCAATGAAAAGGACCATATTTCACAAAATTCAACAAGAGTTCCAAAAGGCTTAACTGTATAAAGTCATCTTTACTGATTTTTATTAAAGTGTTCACCCAAAAATGAAAATTCTGTCATTAATTACTCTCCCTCATGTCATTCTAAACCCATAAGACCTTCGTTTATCTTTGGAACACAAATTAAGATATTTTTGATGAAATCTGAGAGCTTTATGACCCTCCATAGACAGCAAGGGAACTACCACAGTCAAGGAAACAGAAAAATAGTAAGGACACCTTTTGGCCACATAAATATCAGAAAAATGCACCATATTGCATATTTTGGTTCAGTTTGGACCTCTGGATAAAATTGAGATGTTTTTTTTTTTTACCTCCTTGAGTATAAAACTCATATACAGACTTTTTGTTTTTTATATATATATATATATATATATATATATATATATATATATATATATATATATATATATATATATATATATATATATATATATATTTGCTCAATAACATGTTAATTTATTAAAAAAAAAAAAAAAAGAAAAAAAAATAGAATATGTCAGGGTTAAACAGGGTTAAAAGGCTTAAGACTAGTTTTAAAACCAGACATTTTTGTACACACAAAAAAAATTATATATATACTATATTAAGTGCATTGTGTAATCGTGTATACAGTGTAATTATGCCTTCCATCAGGGCAAATTAAATCTGATTTCACGTCAGTGTTACACAAACCTCTAAACAGCAATTTTGGACTGATAAAGATGGCATATGTTATATTACAGCTTGTCAAATTGAAAAAGTTTTTGCTGAGCAATATTCCTCAAATGGTAGGTGAATAGACTGTGTCTGGTCCAGAAACGTGTAAAGTGTCTAAAGGTCATTTACACCGACGCCAGTTTATAACGACAAAGTGACCAGAAACCATTCATTTTCAAAGAGAGTTGTTTGTTTGAGGTGACATGAGCGAATGTCAGCAATACAAAATTGAGCAATACAAAATGCACAGTGACGTGATGCAATGACTACAGTGAGTTGACATGATTTGCCTCAGTATACAACTTACACTAATCAAGCTGAAACACCCACTAGGCAACGTCTATCACTGTACAGGTGCATCTCAATAAATTAGAATGTCGTGGAAAAGTTCATTTATTTCAGTAATTCAACTCAAATTGTGAAACTCGTGTATTAAATAAATTCAATGCACACAGACTGAAGTAGTTTAAGTCTTTGGTTCTTTTAATTGTGATGATTTAGGTTCACATTTAACAAAAACCCACCAATTCACTATCTCAACAAATTAGAATACTTCATAAGACCAATAAAAAAAAACATTTTTAGTGAATTGTTGGCCTTCTGGAAAGTATGTTCAGCTACTGTATATGTACTCAATACTTGGTAGGGGCTCCTTTTGCTTTAATTACTGCCTCAATTCGGCGTGGCATGGAGGTGATCAGTTTGTGGCACTGCTGAGGTGGTATGGAAGCCCAGGTTTCTTTGACAGTGGCCTTCAGGTCATCTGCATTGTTGGGTCTGGTGTCTCTCATCTTCCTCTTGACAATACCCCATAGATTCTCTATGGGGTTCAGGTCAGGCGAGCTTTCTGGCCAAGCAAGCACAGTAACACCATGGTCATTGAACCAGCTTTTGGTACCTTTGGCAGTGTGGGCAGGTGCCAAGTCCTGCTGGAAAATGAAATCAGCATCTCCATAAAGCTTGTTAGCAGAAGGAAGCATGAAGTGCTCTAAAAATCTCCTGGTAGGTGGCTGCGTTGACTGTGGACTTCAGAAAACACAGTGGACCAACACCAGCAGATGACATGGCAGCCCAAATCATCACTGACTGTGGAAACTTAACACTGGACTTCAAGCAACATGGATTCTGTGCCTCTCCACTCTTCCTCCAGACTCTGGGACCTTGATTTCCAAATGAAATGCAAAATTTACTTTCATCTGAAAAGCGGACTTTGGACCACTGAGCAACAGTCCAGTTCTTTTTCTCCACAGCCCAGGTAAGATGCTTCTGACGTTGTCTCTGGTTCAGAAGTGGCTTGGCAGCCCTTTTCCTGAAGACGTCTGAGCGTGGTGACTCTTGATGCACTGACTCCAGCTTCAGTCCACTCCTTGTGAAGCTCTCACAAGTGTTTGAATCAGCTTTTCTTGACTGTATTCTCAAGCTTGTGGTCATCCCTGTTGCTTGTGCACCTTTTCCTACCCAAATTATTCCTTCCAGTCAACTTTGTATTTTATATGCTTTGATACAGCACTCTGTAAACAGCCACACCTTTCAGTAATGACCTTCTGTGACTTACCCTCTTTGTGGAGGGTGTCAATGTTCGTCTTCTGGATCATTGCCAAGTCAGCAGTCTTCCCCATTATTGTATTTTCAAAGAACAAGAGATACCCAGAATTTATACTGTATGGATGGTCATTTATTGAAACTCAAATGTAAATATTCTAATATTTTGAGATACTGATTTTTGACATTCATGAGCTGTAAGCGCTAATCATCAAAATTAAAACAAAAAAAAAACTTTTGAAATGTTTTACTTTACATGTAATGAATCTAAAATATATGAAAGTTTCACTTTTTGAAATAAGTTACAAGAAAAAATGAACTTTTTCATGACATTCTAATTTATTGAGATGAACCTGTATGTGTGAATGTATCTAAGAATCTAGTGGGACACTAACCTTAGTAATAGCAGGATATCCAGCAGCCACGTCAGCTGGACAGTACAGCCTCTCTTCATGGGACACTTCCACTGAAGTGGCCCACTGGTCCAGAAAACCATTCGGCGTGTACAGGCCGCAATCCTTCACACTTGTCTCCCGCTCAAAGTCTTCACAGACGCCGTCGCCGTCATAATAGTAGCACATGCTGGGCTCATCTGAAGTGTGCATGTTTGTGTTTGAGAAAGACAGAGAGAGACAATTGTGTTAGCATCACATACATTCTACAAACACTAAATATACATTTTCTAATAAAGGTAAAAAAAAAAAAAAACAGCAGACATTGTAGCATGTGTATTTTCTCTGAATATAATTATGATACACAGTTTGGGAAGCTGCTTTGAAACTATAGCTTGTCAAGCCACAAACTATTCAAAATTTAAAGTACCTTAACTAGCCTTTCAAAAGTAGTTAGCCATGGTACAAGCTACAAACAAGAAGGGGCAATATCATTAAAGTATAAATCAAATATATCAGATACTAATTATGCTGTCTGGAAATCTACTGTAAATGACAGAGACAGCATTGCAACTTAAGTTTGCTATCAATACAACATGAAAACATAGCACGAAAAGCAGCATTTATCAAAATATTTCCCAAAAAAAAGAAAAAAAGAAAAGTGATTCAAATTAGTTTGTGAATCATTTATTTGATCAGTGAATTGCATATGATATTTATTAAATTTGCTCATGTTGTCTTTCGCAAAATATTTGGAATGTACATGATGATGATTACAAAATTGTTATTTTCAGCAAAACTATTGTTTTAACAGCAAAATGTACTATATATTTTTGTCAAAATGCCTAAATTATAAACAGCCAAATATCACATCTTTGCATTAGGCCTTACAGAGTTCTTCTTGCGTTTTATTCAGTTATTTATTGTTTGTATGACCACTCGAAAAATCCATAAAATATTAATATAATATATTAATAAGACTCATTATATCATAAAACTCCACAGTGACAAAGCAATAAATAGAGCCTAAACTCACTGAAGGAAAAAAAAATAGAAAGAAAGAAAGAAAGAAAGAAAGAAAGAAAGAAAGAAAGAAAGAAAGAAAGAAAGAAAGATGACATCTGATAGACCTCTTGCACAACAAAGTCATTGACTGGTTCCTCTCTTTCAGTCTATCCTGATAACAAATAGCAAACGCACGTGCTTTGTGTGTAGTGGTTATCATCTTGGCAGTGTTATGTAATGCAGAGGTTTTTTTTGGGTTTTTTTTCAGAAAATGCTTCTGTAGCTGTATTGCCTGAAGGTCTGCCAGTTATTGTTTAATCCCCACATTAAATTGCATTAAGTAAAAGTCAAATGTAATGCATAATCATAAAAAATCTATCTGATATATCCCATCAATAACATTATTTTAATGTCTTTCAAATGTAACTATCATAAATGATGTACGGAAAGTATACCTGTTATATTGCAGCCATTTGCTAAAATCTATATTTTTTTTCTCAAGTACACACAGCACCCCATATTGACAGAAAAACACAGAATTGTTGACATTTTTGGATTTATTAAAAAAGAAAAACTGAAATATCAGGCTAAAATGCTAAAATGATTTAATACACCACTTTTTGGGAAAGATGCAGTTTTATGGATTTGGGATCCTCTGCCATTCCTCCTTGCATCCTCTCCAGTTCTGTCAGGTTGGATGGTAAACGTTGGTGGAAGCCATTTACTCTCCAGTGCTCAACAGGGCTCTGGCTGGGCCATCAAGAACATCAATGGAAGCCACTCCTTCGTTATTTTAGGTTGAGTCATTGTCTTGTTGGATCTGCTATAAGGATTTTCGTCCAATTCATTGGCCGCATATTGTATCTTGTTTCAAGTAATTCATTCAGATGTTGATTCTGTACAAACACAAGAGTCAAACCAGTTGGAAAATCTTTAAGTACCATTAAGATGAGTTGGATTTAATGATAATAGATGTAATAAAATGTAAAATAAAGTGCAAATTCAAAGTTTTACGTTTAACGCATTATGAGAAGAATGGCAGCACCTGAGTTAAATATATGAGTGTCACAGCAAAGGTAAATTAAATGTGATATTTCAGTATAAATCTGCAAAAATGCCAATTCTGTGTTTTCTGTCAGGCTGTGTGTACATTAATGAGGAAAAAAAATGAACTTAAATGATTTTAGCAAATGGCTGCAAAAACAAAGTGTTCATACTTTCCGAAAAGTACTATACTCAAGTTTCAAATGTTCACCACTCAGTAAATGTAACAATTTACTGTTAAAAATCATGTTCAAGTATCATATATTGTATCAAATATGAATCTGTACAAACACAAGCAAACCAGTGTTTTTTTGATGAGTTGGATTTAATGATAATAGATGTGATAAAATGTAAAATAAAGTGCAATGGTTGTTGTACACATAGTGCCAGTTCAGAATATATCCAAATATGTAGTGTTTTTTTGCATGTCATGTGAATGGATGTGAATGGACCTAAAAGGTTAATGTTAAGGTTAAAGGCTTTATGTATTGATGCACAAAACCTTAAACAATAGTGTTAACAAATGCAAATGTGAGATATAAATGCCTTGCTTTGAGCTCTTTTATAATTTTAGGGACTCATACCCAAGTGCTCCACAAGTGCAATGCTGTACCAGGTTCGCTACAGAGCAAGTTTACTACGTCAGAAAAGCCAAACATATGGAGCTGGTTATGTGATTCAAAATGTGTTCATTTTCAAATCATGCACTATGGTAAAAGTCTAATTTCTGTGGAAAGGAATTAAAGTTGTTGGTGTTGTATTGCCACTGGTGATAATTTCAGCTAGAAACTGCAGTGAATTGTATGTTTAGGTACATTTTTGGAGTTTTAAAAAATGTAGGTAGAGGCTATTTTTTAAGGAATCTGAGTGGAACATTGGTCTGTATTAAGCACTTATTAGGTATGGTTAAAAAAGTTACTTTGTGACTTTCTGTATGAAAGTCAATTAAAATGAAAATGAAAAAAAAAAGTATAGTTTCCATTTTACTTCCTTGTTTGTGTTTCTAAGACCACACACACAAGATTATTTGATGTCATAGGCAGCAAAGTGTACATCCACACTTGTCAATGATGAGTGAATTCAGAACATTTACCAGCCATAAATGATTCTACTAGCCATGAAACTGTTTTCAATTTTTATATATATTTATACAACAGTTCTTTCTGGTCCTCGAATCTGATTGGCTGATAAGAGTGTGATAGAGTGATATCAGATCTCCAACAGCCGTTTCACCGTTTGTAATTGTATCACTCCACTTGCGGTACTTCTTACAGCAAATGTAATGGCAGACGCCCAAATCCAGTATCATTTTATAAATATTACTGTTTTTGTGTCATGGGATGTAGTTTTAAGAGGTTTTCAGGTGAGAATGTACTTGTTTATAGTTCAAATGTGCAGTTTGTTAATAAAAACGTCTATTTGAAAAATTTGCTTCAATGTTTTCAGACATGAGCTCCAGATCGTCACCGGCCGTTCATCGTTCATGAAGCCGCCCGAGAGCACCTCACCTCTGCCAGATCTTCTGGAATTTACCGCTGGCTCTGATGTTTCTATAGTGGTTAAACATGAGATATAATTCGTTTTGGGTAAATCTAACAGGTAGTCTTTGGTCTCATTAATCTATTATTTGTTCCAGAGAAGATAGTTTTGGCAAAATCTCATCATGTTTATATAAATTAAATGCTGTATATCAGAGCACTGTCTTTGTACTTTTCACTGAATTGCCTAGCAACTTTTAGTGACGACTGTTGTTGTTGTTGTTGTTTATTAAATATTATTATTCAATAAATAATATTTTATATAAATATTATTTAATTTAAATAATAGTAGTAATTAATAATAGTGTTTAGCATCGGGAAATGGTGTTCCGTGATGGTGATTTTAATTTCATTGTTCTGCCATTAGATGGCGACAAGAGACGTTTTTATGAGTGAGTCAGCAGTAAAGACTTTTACACTGAAAAATAAACGCTATAAATGGAAGTTATTTTTAATAACTATTTTTAATAATAACAATAAGGTTAATCTGTTAACTATATTAGTTAACACAAATATGTAACATTGAAAATTCCGTCACACTTTAGTTAGGGCCTTAATTCTCATCAACTCTTAACTATGAGTTTTAAATCAATAAACTCCTAATTTGCTGCTCATTAATAGTTAGTAAGGTAGTTGTTACATTTATGTATGGGGTTTAAGGATTAAGGGATCTAAAATATGGTCATGCAGAATAAGGCATTAATATGTGCTTTATATAAGTAGCTACTAATAAACAGCCAATATTCTAGTAATATGATTGTTAATAAGCAACTAGTTAATAGTGAAAATTGGTCCCTAAACTAAAGTGTTACCAAAATACTTCTAAAGCATTTATTTACAATGTTACTAATAAAAGTAAAAAATAAAAATGAACACACAAACAAACAAGTCAATTAATACACAACTAAGTAAGCAAGTAAGTAGCTGTTTTATATATTTAATATATTTAAAATATTTTTTATGGACCGGAGCTAACATGAACTAGCAATGAGCAGTTGTATTTTTAACAAAGGTTAACAAAGACTAATAAATACTGTAAGAAATGTATTGCTCATTGTAAGTTCATGCATTGTTAGTAATGCATTAACCAATGTTAACTAATGGGACCTTATTGTCAAGTGTTTGTACCAATTTAATCAAATACCAAGCCATGTCAGTTGTCAGAACGCATAAAAAAATAGAATAAGGCTGAAAGTGTCAAAAATAGTGATAATGAGCATAGGTTTAGTCTTTCTTTCTTTCTGTCTGTCTTTCTGTCTGTCTCTCAATGTAAGCAGTTCCAGCAAGGAGGACGAAGGCTTGCCGTGCCAAGTTGGCTCGAGCCTCTGCATAAATTCCAGCGCTCCCCTCTGCTCAGCTCTGCTGATGTTGAAACGAGGGGCTGCAGAGGGGGACAAACACACACTCTCACACAGACAACTATCGTTCACATAGCCTTCTGCACAACCTACAGTTATACTGTACATGTACGCACATCTGCGCCACACCGTACCCATGGCACTGTTACACTCCTCAGATACGATGATACAAGCAATTGTACCTTCCCTGGGCAACTCGATTCTAATGCTAACATAGATAACACTATACTGAGATAAGGAAAACCAAATGCTATCTTTTGGTTCAGCAGAGTGCAGCTATAAAAACAATCAATTGCACAGTCAGAAAGACAAATGCTTGATTCATGATGATGCCTGATGGTTCTACATAAAAACAAAAAATGTGAAGCTGCCACACAGATGTGATTCCTTCAGCAAATAGTAAAAACTCTCAGAGAAAATGTTTAAATGTCTGATATTCTGAATGAATGAATGAATAATTAATTAATAAATTATTAATAATAAATAAATAAGATTGCTAAGTCTCTTCTGCTCACCATGGCTGCAATTGTTTGATCAACAAATTCAGTAAAACAGTAATATTGTGAAATATTACTTTTTTAAGCTGTTTTTATGTGAATATATGTTAAAATGTAATTTATTGCTGTGATCAAAGCTAAATGTCCAGCATCCATTACTCCAGTCTTCAGTGTCACATGATCATGCAGAAATCATTCTGATTTGCTGCTCAAAAAAACATTTCTGATTATTATCAATATTGAAAACAGTTGTGCTGCTTCATATTTTTGTGGAAACCATGATGCATTCTTTTTTCAGAATTCTTTTTTTACATAGGTTGAAGCCAATTTGCTGAACACTGAATATGTGTCATGGATTTGGTCTATATCATAAGCAGTATAAGTGTCTATTTTAGACTTATGAGGCTTTTTGCATTTGTGTCTAACCGTAAACAAAAGTGTCCTACCGCTGTCTTTCAATGACATAATCTTTCCTCAGGGTTTGACCATAAAAACGGAGACCGGAAAGCATTGTATTATTAATACTACAGAGCAGGAGAAGGTGCCAAGACATCCTTCATGAATTTGTTAGTATGTTCGTTTTGAATTAAATGCGTTACAGATTTTACAAGGATGCCATAATGCTAGTGATAAAAAATAGCTTTGGCTCTGGAGGGAGCGAACAAAAGAGCTCAGCTAAAGTGCTGCTCTCAAAGATGCTTTTTTCGGAGTGAGACGATAACAAATCTCGCAAAACCGTCAACCAAAACTGATGTACAGCAGTAACTACATTTAAAAGCGTGCCACACTTTCTGACATGCCGTCGTAGCTGTATGACAGATGACGGCTGTAATGAGCCGCTGATGCACTTACGCTTTCTCTCCACACTTACCAATACAGTTAAAAAACGGCTCCTTTTTGCAGTGGCCGGAGCAGCCGTCTCCATTCATAGTGTTCATATCATCACATTCCTCTCCCTGGGACCTGAAATAAATCAATGTATATGTAATAAACATTATGATGATTTCCCCTGGTGGATATGAATCTGTGTTGCTAAAAGCATGAACATCTGAAGCCTGCAGTGTGGATATGGCAGTATATTTTCTAACAACTTAAGGTTAATCTGATGATCCTCTAAATCAGTGCGGCTAAACCTTTTTGACCCCCACTATTCAAAACAATATTCAAAGGCCCCTTATATAATGTAATATTAACCAAACTATAACAAAAATATATTTTAAAATATTCTAGGAGTGTCAATATAGGTAAAATAATTAACCACATTTCATTTTAACTGTATGTTCTTCAATAAAAACCATAGTTGAGAGGAAAGAGTAACATGATTTAAGTTTACATCTTGATGGAGTTAGATTGTTCTATTTATTAATAGTATTAATATTACTTGTAATATTAATAAAATCAGGGCTTGACATTAACTTTTTTGCTCACCATCCACTGTGGCTAGTGGTTTTCCAAAATTACTAGCCACTCAGAATTTTCACTGGCCATAATTTTGTTGTTGGGAAATTACGTTTTATATGACTAAAGTTACTACATACTAAAAAAATATTAAAATTGATTTCAAGGTCTTTTTTTTTTTTTTGCCTATTTAAAGGAGATTTTTCCCTAACTGTATTAAATACATGTGTCCTCTTTCATATCAGATTCTTACATTTTATTAATAACTTCACTTAATATCAGACAATGCTATTGGGCTGTTGCCAGTCAAATTAAATCAGTATTAACAAAACCGATCTTTCCGCTGCAGAAGAAACAGAAGCAGCTGTAGTGGCATTTAGATGCATTTACACACAGTTTAATGAAGCTGAAATGTATCAGGAATGCATTTACGATGCAAAATTCTAAGAGCATAAATAATGTTATAAGCTTGGTATTTTACATTATATATAGAGATTTTTTTTTTTAAATATACAAATATTAAATGTTGGAAAAAATGCAAAGATAAGCTACTTTTAAATATGAAAGTAAACCACCAGTAGGTGGCAGCAAGTGACTGTCTTAATGAGGTAGTCATTGAGTCATTCATTCAAATGATTTGTTCAGACGGCTGATTCATTCAAGAATGAATCAAAATGCCAGTCTTTATGAATAGACCACTGAATCATTGACTCATATTATAAATTCAAAAACTCAGAATCATTCAGTAACAAAACACTGCTGTCTTGCTCAGAGATGCGCGACTATTCTGCTGTGATCTTTGTTTGGAAGTATTTTCGTTAACCAAATCAAGCAAAAACAGTCAACATTGTACTAAAATGTATATTAACTATTCATTTGAAATTGTGTATAAAATCAATGTCAAATTTGAAATCATGGATTTCAGGAAAAACTACACTCTCTTGGTCATGTTATGTTGCTTAAATATAGGTTAGTCTGTATGTTATAAATATCAAAAATACATTTTTACCGCAGTATGTTTCTTCTGTGTGCAGCTGCGTGTATTTGTTCTGATTTCTCCACAAGATTGTTTCACATACAGACAGGCTGCATGAGCCTCAACTGGCATGACCTTGTTACTGTTGATTATCCACTATCAATTGCTGTTTACACCAAATGTAATTAAAACAGAATCATTCTTGCTGAAATTTCAGTGCTTCCCTGATTAGATGTTTTAATCAGATTAGTTGCCCAGTCTGGGAAGTAAAATTCTCTTGCACTTGCCCCTTTAAAAAAATCCACTTGTCCGAGACAAGCATTAATGTCGAGCTCTGTTACTGTAGGCTATATAAAATTCAACCCGCCAAAGTGGCTAGTGGGACTGACCATGTTACCCGCTATTGCCGAAATTCACCCGCATTTGGCAGGTTAGCGGGTGTTAATGTCAAGTCCTGGTTTTAATATATAGTTTAAATAAATGTAAACATCTTAACTTAATGCACTAAAATAACAAACTAAAATTGAAAAAAAAATAATAATAATTCACCCAAAAATTACAATTATGTCATTAATTACTCACCCTCATGTGATTCCAAACCTGTAAGACCCGTTGTTCATTTTCAGAACACGAATTAAGATATTTTTGATGAAATCCAAGAGCTTTCTGACCCTGCATTAACAGCAATGCAACTACCACATCCAAGGCCCAGAAACGTAGTAAAAACATTGTTAAAATAGTCCATGTGACATCAGTGGTTCAACCTTAATTTTATGAAGCTGCAAGAACACTTTTTGTGTGCAAAGAATACTAAAAGAATGACTTTATTCAATGATTTCTTCTCTTCCGTGTCAGAATTTGATGCGCGTCCACGACAGTACCACAACACATGCGAGTGCATTTCTCTCTTTGCAAACAGAATGCTGGCTACTGTGTCAGCAGCACCACACGCATGCGTTGTGGTACTCTCATGAATGTGCGGCGGAGGGTGAGTAATTAATGACAGAATTTTCCATTTTGGGTGAACTATCCTTTTAATTATGTTAGATTGTTTAAATGTACTATTAATTATATAAATATTATATTTTTAACAATATATTAATTGAAATAATTTAAAGTTGTCGAAGGCTCCTCACTATGCAACATATTTGAAGGCCCTTATTTTATTTATACTTTAATAATAATTTAAATAATTTCAAGTCATCCTGCAGCCCCCTTGGAAGTTTCCTGAGGCTCACTAGTGGGTCCCGGTCCCCTGGTTAAGAAACATATCCAAACCCACCTCTGGATGAGACCATCTCCACAGTATGTAGCTCCAAGGCGGTGTGTGAATGGAGGCGATGGTTCACTCACACTCCGACTGGTGATTGTTTGGACCTGGTAAGTGTAAACCCCACCATACTCAACGTACCTGTGGAAAAACAACATAAAAAAATTAATTAAAAAAAACATCACACATTTGTGGAAATTTATACATGCACTTTTGCATTAAGAGGTGATGTTTGCCCTTTGTGATTGATTCTTTGATGTCAAATACTTGTATTTATTTAATTAAATCTAATTTAAGTAATACTACAGGCTGTTGCCAATTATCAACATTACAGTACCAATCCCATCTTTATATATGTTTTTATTTCTGTGTTTGATTATGTGTGTGTTTGTATGCAAGTGAATATATATAGTAGTACTCATTGATAGATGTATGTATTTTTCTGGCCAGTATCAAAGATGATTTTCTTTGTGAAAATCTGAATGGACAATAAAGTTTAATCAAATTGAATCAAATCATCTATACACTGCAAAGGTAGCACAGAAGCTGCATCTGACATGGCATGTTTATTCACACAGACTGATTAAATCATGGCATGTAAACTACACATACAACAATTACATAATGTTATGAGCTTAATAGGAACTTAATAGGATAATATTATTATAATCATTAATGTTGGATATTGCCCTTGATATTATAATAATGATTATTAAGGTTGATTAATGTTTGGGAAAATGGCCTGTAATATTCTTGCAGGATACGCAGCCAAAACAAGCAAACCATTTATTAATTAGTATATTGCTTTTCACATTTTAGAAAATTATAGTTTATTTTAGCAGCATGAAAAACAAAACAATTATTCAAAATGGAAGTAAATCAAGCAAAGAATGGTAACTGAAGTGGTCCGTGACTTCAGTTCAGATAAAAATTGTATAGTCAATGTTATAATCACTGAATCTGTCGACACTGCAAAATATATCTCTTGCTTACATTGTATCTGCCCTTTGTGCTTTATGGTGAGACAATTCACAAAAGAATCCAGTCAGTGAACGCGCACTGAAGAGAACTTTGTTTTCAGCGGTGACTAATGTAAATGACCCTGACTGGCTATTGCATTAATAAGCTCAAAAGTAACATGTGTGATCAGGTAAGATAAATCTAAAAAAAAAAAAGTGTCAAAATAAATCTTTTACGCAATGTGATCAGTAGAAAGTCATTCAATTTCAAATTTCACCTTCATAAAAATACACTGTTAATGTCTCCATTTCTAAATATTCTGACATTGATGAGACTTGCTCATTTTGTGGCTGTATGGAAGAATCAGCATTACTATTAGATTTGGGTCGATTTAAGTTTTTATATTTTTGGTTCTATAAATATGGTTCACAATTTCGGCGCCAAATACATTATTTGTTATTATGAAAACTCAAAATACGTATCTCTTGAATCTGTTGTTAAATTCTTTATTTTGTATGCAAAATTATTTATCCATAAGCAAAAATGGTGTACGTTTCTCTAATTTCATCCCTTAAACAACAAAAAAGCACTTTTTTATGTTTTATGACGACTTCTTTAAAGATATATGTTAACCTTAATATTGTGCTTTTCTCTGTCTACATAAACACGCTTGTTTTGTTGATGCTGTAAATGTTTTATTAGCGAAACAGCCAAATTTTTCCCTGATTATGTATGTATTATATGCCTTGCAAAATAAATAAATAAATAAACAAACTTTAATTGGGACAGTCATAATAAAGTTTATTAGTTTAATTGTGCAGGGGGTTTTGGCCCCCTTTATTAATTTATTTATTATTATTTTTTTTTAATTTAATTTATTTAATTTAATTGTATTATTTTATTTTATTTATGATTGTGGCATTTTTGCAGGCATCCCTATGGAAGCTTGTTTCCAAAGGGAAAAAAAAAAATCTCTCGGTTAACACTTTTCTACTCAGATATGCAAGTTGCAATCTACAATAGATTTTACAGATGAAAGTTATAAACTAATAATATCTTACTATTCAGACTTTTTTTTTCTATGAATTGTTTATATTTCACAATTTTGAGTTTTAAATTTGCAATTGTGAGTTAACAGATAACATGTTTAGATATAAACTCAGAATTGCGAAAAAGCTTATAAACTCTCAACAATGAAAAAGTCACAATTTTGAGAAAAAAAAGTCAGAATTGTGATATATATATTTACAATTGCGAGATATAAAGAAGAAAATTCAGAATTGTAAGAAATAAATTCTCAATTGTAAGGAATTATGAGAAATACACTCTAAATAGTGAGGAAAAAAGTTAAAATTGTGAGATAATATTTGCAATTATGTTTTGTTTTTGTTTTTTTTCTCAAATAGCGGAAACAGGCTTCCATACATCCCACCCACCTCCGCATATTGATAGCGGCTCCCTGACACTAGCTCCCTGAAATGGGTTTTTGCAGGGTGGGATGTCTAGCCCCCATTAATTTCCCTATTATTTCCAGCATAGCTCAAACACCTCCTAATAGTGGTCAGTGGGAGCTCTCTGATCTTTCCGTACTAAATTTGTCGGGTTTAGGAAGCTAACGCACCATAGTTTACACTACAGGATCTGTGTCAATCCGACACAGCTCTTTCTACATCCTGAAAACTCTTATGCAATCGTAGTGCCAGTTTAGTGCTGATTCTAAAACTGCAACACACTCCTCAGCTGCCACTTTGAACCATCGGCTGCTGGTGGTTGAGATCGGGTCTGAGATAAGAGATATCCGATCTTGTGTCGGTCTGAGAAGGCAGGCTCTGTACCCAATCTGAACCATGTGAAATATCATGAGGGATGAAGTTGTGCTGAGACAATGTAACCAAAACCTGTTCACTTAGTGCTGGGCTTCGAGGAAAGGGTCACGGCGTTCTGGTGGCGAAAGATTGCGGCGGCTGATAATAAGCAAAAGAGGCCAGAGATGTTTCATTGCTCAGAGGACAACTGTAAACAAACACGAGTCGCATCTTCTCATTGTCATATACTTCTCAGAGTGAAATAGTCTCTTGGAGGCCATTTACCTTTGGTCAGTACAAATGCATTTAGTGACTGAGAGTAAATACTCTCGATTATATTCTGGTGAAAAGTGAAAAGAGCCCACCCTCAGGTTTCTAGGGGCCCGTGTGAAATAGAGGTATACACATTACAATATTTTATTTTTAAGTAGAGTGCAAACTTAATTTAATATTTTCGAACACTTAATTGCATGTTAATAGAAATTGAATGGAAATGTATTCTAGTTAAAAAAAAATATATTTATTTTACATTATTACAAAGTGCACTTTTTAAAAGTGTACTTAAAGGGATAGTTCACCCAAAAAAAGCAACTACCGGGTTCATGGCCCAGAACAGTAGTAAGGACATCATTAAAATAGTCCATGTGACATCAGTGGTTCAACCTTAATTTATGTACAGTGGGTACGGAAAGTATTCAGACCCCCTTACATTTTTCACTCTTTGGTTATATTGCAATGCCATACATTGCTAAAATCATATTAAGTTCATTTTTTTTCATCATTAATGTACACACAGCACCCCATATTGACAGAAAAACACAGCCTAATCTGTTGACATTTTTGCAGATTTATTAAAAAAGATCAAAACTGAAATATCACATGGTCCTAAGTATTCAGACCCTTTGCTGTGGACACTCATATATTTAACTCAGGTGCTGTCCATTTCTTCTGATCATCTACTTGAGATGGTTCTACACCTTCATTTGAGTCCAGCTGTGTTTGATTATACTGATTGACTTGATTAGGAAACAGCCACACACCTGTCTATAATAAGACCTTACAGCTCACAGTGCATGTCAGAGCAACTATGAGAATCATGAGGTCAAAGGAACTGCCTGAAGAGCTCAGAGACAGAACTGTGGCAAGGCACAGATCTGGCCAAGGTTATAAAAATATTCTGCTGCACTTAAGATTCCTAAGAGCACAGTGGCCTACCATAATCCTTACAATGGAAGACGTTTGGGACGACCAGAACCCTTCCTAGAGCTGGCCGTCCGGCCAAACTGAGCTATCGGGGGAGAAGAGCCTTGGTGAGAGAGGTAAAGAAGAACCCAAAGATCACTGTGGCTGATGCTCATCAGAGATGCATTCGAGAGATGGGAGAAAGTTGAGAAAGTCAACCATCACAGAACAGCCCTCCACCAGTCGGGGCTTTATGGCAGAGTGGCCCGACGTAAGCCTCTCCTCAGTGCACAGACACATGTTAAAGCCCGCATAGGATTTGCTAAAAAACACCTGAAGGACTCCAAGATAGGTGACAAATGAAGATTCTCTGGTCTGATGAGACCAAGATAGAACCTTTTGGCCTTATATTCTAAGCGGTATGTGTGGAAAAACCAGGCACTGCTCATCACCTGTCCAATACAGCATCATGGCAGCATCATGCTGTGGGGGTGTTTTTCAGCTGCAGGGACAGGACGACTGGTTGCAATCGAGGGAAAGATGAATGCGGCCAAGTACAGGGATATCCTGGATGAAAACCTTCTCCAGAGTGCTCAGGACCTCAGACTGGGCCGAAGGTTTACCTTCCAACATAGACAATGACCCTAAGCACACAGTTTCTAACATTGATAATGAAGGAGTGGCTTCAGCAACAACTCCGTGACTTTCTTGAATGGCCCAGCCAGAGCCCTGACTTAAACCCAATTGAGCATCTCTGGAGAGATCCTAAAAATGGCTGTCCACCAACTTTTACCATCCAACCTGACAGAACTGGAGAGGATCTGCAAGGAGGAATGGCAGATGGATCCCCAAATTCCAGGTGTGAAAAACTTGTTGCATCTTTCCCACAAAAGACTCATGGCTGTATTTTAAAGTATCAAAAGGGTCCTTCTACTAAATACTGAGCAAAGGGTCTGAATACTTAGGACCATGTGATATTTCAGTTTTTCTTTTTTAATAAATCTGCAAAAATGTCAACAATTCTGTGTCTTTTCTGATCAAATAAATGGGGTGCTGTGTGTACATTAATGAGGAAAAAAAATGAACATTAAATGAGTCTTTAGCAAATGGCTGCAACATATAACAAAGAGTGAAAAATTTAAGGGGGTCTGAATACTTTCCGTACCCACTGTATATATATCATATTTAAGGTAACAATGCCATACATTATCATATTATTGATATTAATAATATGACAATAGCATATCTGTTGTCAATATTGATCAAATGGGAGGGGGAAATCCAACATGAATTTTGCCTAGGGCCTCCTAATGTCTAGAACTGGTCCTGAGTGCATATTCAGCACAGATAAGTACACTTCTTTTCACAAGGCCATTGTAAAGCAGGCAATATACAAACATCTGTGATATTATTCTGCAATCAAATACAGTTAATATCTGCTTACTGTTACACCCCTTAATGAATTTCATGTGCATTTTTTCTACTCACATCCACATATATTGTAAACTACAACCCACCCACAAAGCTATACAAGAGCATGTGTATTAACTAACAGGCAGAAACCCCAAATCGCTCAGCTTTCCAAAACTACACAAACACACGCATGAACACCAGTCATTAATTAAAGAGCCAAAACAAGCGAGAGGAAAATACACAAAGCCTTCATTATTTGCATTTGCGTTGGACTCGTTCCCCCTGAGAAACGCAAGCACTTCTCTGCTGATTAACAAAACAACACTGCCAAATTGCCAGAGCGCCACGGACATTACATTTATTACGAACGGCGTAGGTTCACGTGAGGCCAAGTGTTTTTGTGCTGCCGTCAGCAGAGTTATAAGGTGCCTGTTCTAATGGGCAGGGAAGCAGTAACATTTAATAAGAGGCAAAACAAATCACTCAAATTAGCACTTGACATGAATGACACCAGAAAGAGGTTCACGCTGCAATTGCCTGCGTTTTGGATAAGGGGAAAAACGTCTGTGAAAGTCCCATGAAATGAAACAAGAAAAACAAATAAGTGTTGCACAGAGAAAAGCAATTTACACACCACGCACACAAACGCATATGGACATGCCACACATAAACCTTCAGAACGTGTAAGGAGATTTATAACAGGAAAACTGATTTGACGTTGCAGTATTTGAGATTCCAGGTCATTGTGTATGAAAACACAGGTGAAAGGGTCACATCATCAATATATACACAAATAGAGCAGATATTTTAGCATTCTACTGAACTTTAATAACTAAAAATCCGACACTGAAAGTCAAAACTATCAAATACAAGCAAGCAACAAAAACAATAAAAAACCTACCCTTTCCTTTCTCCAGAAGAAAGAAAGAAATAAAGAAAGAGAAAAAGAAAGAGAAAGAGAAAAAGAAAAGAACAATCAAATTAATCACAGTCACTAAAAAGAAAAAAAAAGAATAATGTTGGTAACCAAACAGGTGACCGTAGCCATCGACTTCCACAGTGTTTTTCTCCAGAAGTCAGTGGCTACCGTCAACTGTTTGGTTACCAACGTTCTTCAGTCAGTTGTTGATAATTTAGTACAATTTTAAAACTATAAAATAAAAGTGAATACAAATTTGAACAGGGAAGAGAATGAGGAGGAATGTTTGGCATCTTGCTAAAGCTGCACAGTCCAGAGGCAAAATCCAGATATCAACATATATATACACATTACATTAAATTTACCTTTAGTCATTTAGCAGATGCTTTTATCCAAAGCAACTTACAAATGAGGACAATGGAAGCAATCAAAATCAACAAAAGAGCAATGATATGTAAGTGCTATAACAAGCAGGGGTGCATTAATGCACGGGCTTCAAGGGGCTGAAGCCCAGGGGCCTACACTGGAAAGGGGGCCCACTTGCTGCAAGGAAATTATATTTTTCGAATAATTATTTATATGGGAGTTTGCAGCAGTGACAACAGCATTCTGTAAACAAACTCACACACTCATTTTTAGCGACGCCCTGATTGTAGTAGCCTATATAGTGAATGGTTCAGTTTAGGTTCCCCCCACACAGTTTGTGTAGTTGGTATGTTCCACGTGTTCCACCGATATACTGCAAGCGGAATGCACAATCATGCATTCACTAGTAAAGTAGCCCAGCACAAGAGTGTCTTTATGTTAACGTGCAGATTAACAAGATAAACAACACTGCTGTGTGAAAGGAACTGGATCGGACAACTTTCTGTAACATCATACAGTGCGAGTTCAGTAACTTGCGTGGATGTAATCTGTGTCAGTTGAAGGTTTTAGATTAAGGTGCTGCTTCAAAATCTCAATTTTAAATCCAGGGATGGAAAAATAGGAATTGTCCTATTGCTTAAATGTGATCATTAAACTTTATATGGCTGTCATTTAATGTGTTGTTTCGTTCTACTGATGATGAATAATGAATATTTTGTGTGATTTATGATGTTTAAATCATACCCGTAAACTCACATTTCAGCCAGGAAAGTTGTGATGGCATTTTCTTTTCATATTACCTGTCACGAATCCTGGCCATGAACTTCGCTTCATTCACCACCAGAGGTCACTCTCCCATCACATGGACTTTCACACAGTTACAGATCACTCATAGACTGCATTTCCCATCATTCACTGCACACACAGCTGTTCACAATAATCACGCTTACACCTGTTCACCATCACCCAATCACACACACACACACTATATAAACTCTGGACTTTCTCCTACCCACTGCCGAGTATTGTTAGCCTAGCTACTTACAAAGCGTTTCCCAGTTTCCCGAGTTAGATTTCCTGTGTTCCCAGTATCCCGAGTTAGATTTCCTGTGTCCTGATTCCTGCACGTTCTCCTGGATTATTCTCTCTGCCTAGCCCTCTGGATTAAGTTTGCCGATCGCCAACCCACGCTTGCCCCTGGACTATTCTCTGCCTTATCCTGGTCATACCTGTTTGCTACTGTCCGACCCTGCCTGTATCGACCATGTCCTGTAATAAAAGCTTGCAGATGGATCCGTATGTCTCACGTCTCGTCAGGTCCGTAACAGAATACTCGGCCACACAAGGATCCAGCGGCTTTTCAAGTGGACAATGGCCAGGTATGGATATTGCAAGACTGTTATTATCCCTCAAACAGGGCACACGTTCGCTCGAGGACTATATTCAAGAGTATTTGAGCGTTGCTTATTACTCTGATCTGCCAGACTGTGTGCTTATAGATTTTTTTGGTGAGGGCATTAACCAGCCGCTCAAATCCCGATTAACCCTTGAAGGTCTCCGTTCGTCTCTAAGTGACTTTATGGATTATGCTTTATTGACTGTTGGTTCAGCGTTCACCGTGGGTGTCGCGGAGGAACGCGACACCGCACTCAAGTGTGCGATCACAAAGCACGCTCCCGAAATAGCGGACGCACCAGAGCACGCTCACAAGATGGCGGCCACAACAACACCCCGTCATGTCAGTGCTGCCATTCATGAGCCAAGTCAAGTCCCAGCTGATGTTAAAGAGCCAGGTCTAGTCCCAGCTGATGTTAAAGAGCCAAGTCAAGTCCCAGCTGATGTTAAAGAGCCAAGTCAAGTCACAGCCTATGTTAAAGAGCCAAGTCAGGTCACAACCAATGTTAAAGGGTCAAGTCAAGCTACAGTTGATCATCACAAGTCAATCCAAGCAACAGTTGATCATCACGAGTCAAGCCAAGCCACCAGTGATCTCCGTGAGTCAAGCCAAGCCACAGTTGATCGTCACGAGTCAAGCCAAGCCACAGTTGATCGTCACGAGTCAGGCCAGGCCACCAGTGATCTCCGTGAGTCAAGCCAAGCCACAGTTGATCGTCACGAGTCAAGCCAAGCCACAGTTGATCGTCACGAGTCAAGCCAAGCCACAGTTGATCGTCACGAGTCAAGCCAAGCCACAGTTGATCGTCACAAGTCAAGCCAAGCCACCAGTGATCTCCGTGAGTCATGCCAAGCCACAGTTGATCGTCACGAGTCACGCCAAGCCACAGTTGATCGTCACGAGTCACGCCAAGCCACAGTTGATCATCACGAGTCACGCCAAGCCACAGTTGATCGTCACGAGTCACGCCAAGCCACAGGTGATCGTCACGAGTCCAACCACGTCTCAGCTCTCCAGCCAGAGTCACGCCACGTCACAGCTGACCAGCCAGAGTCACGCCACGTCACAGCTCACGTCACAGCGGACCAGCCAGAGTCACGCCACGTCACAGCTGACCAGCCAGAGTCACACCACGTCTCAGCTCCTCAGCCAGAGCCTCTTCACGTCTCAGCTCCTCAGCCAGAGCCTATCCCATCCAGAGACTTAGGGTCAGTCCTGCGAGTTCTCCGGTTGATATCCAGCGTGAGGGATGCACAGTTGGTGTCTGTACGCACTGCTGGTATCCCCAAATCCACTCACTTTGACCCTCCTGTCCCTGAACTGATTACCCTGTCTGAAGCGCTTCCCAGGATGGGGATCGCGTTATGTTGCATTTGGGCCGAATACACCATCAGTGAACTGCCCCAGGGGATGGCGTCTGCTGCAGAACCTCCCCAAGTGGTGGTGCTCGCCTCAGCCCCTTGCAAGGTGGTGGCGCCCAGCAATGTACTCTCAGCCAGTCATGTTACCACCGTAGAACCTCCAGAGGTGGCGGCGTTAGCTGCAGAACCTCCAGAGGTGTCGGTGGTATCTTCCTGTGAACTTTCACCCTGTCCTGTCACGGCTATGGAGGCCGTCTGTGAGCTCTCACCCTGTCCTGTCACGGCTATGAAGGCCGCCTGTGAGCTCTCACCCTGTCCTGTCACGGCTAGGAAGGCCGCCTATGAACTCTCGCCCTGTCCTGCCCCGGCCATGGAGGCCGTCCATGAACTCTCGCCCTCTCCTGCCCCGGCCATGGAGGCCGCCTATGAACTCTCGCCCTGTCCTGCCCCGGCCATGGAGGCCGTCTATGAACTCTCACCCTCTCCTGCCCCGGCCATGGAGGCGGTCTATGAATCCCTATCCTGCCCTGTCATGGCTAAGGAGGCCGCCTGTGAACTCTCGCCCTGTCCTGACACGGCTAAGGAGGCCGTCTGTGGTCCTGGGGGGCTCCTGTCACGCCTGCTCCGCCCTGGGGGGCTCCAGTCACGCCCGCTCCGCCCTGGGGGGCTCCAGTCACGCCCTGGGGGGCTCCTGTCACGCCCGCTCCGCCCTGGGGGGCTCCTGTCACACCCGCTCCGCCCTGGTGGGCTCCGGGTCCGTCCGCTCCGCCCTGGTGGGCTCCGGGTCCGTCCGCTCCGCCCTGGCTTCCTGCTCTGCTGACGTTGCCTTGTTCCACAGCACTCCACTTAAACATGGACCTAGCCCTCCGTCCCTCCCCCTGTTCCACCTCCGCTCCACCGCCCTCCTGGATTATTTAGGGGCGTCTGGAAGCCGCTCCTTGGGGGGGGGGGGGCTATGTCACGAATCCTGGCCATGAACTTCGCTTCATTCACCACCAGAGGTCACTCTCCCATCACATGGACTTTCACACAGTTACAGATCACTCATAGACTGCATTTCCCATCATTCACTGCACACACAGCTGTTCACAATAATCACGCTTACACCTGTTCACCATCAACCAATCACACACACACACACACTATATAAACTCTGGACTTTCTCCTACCCACTGCCGAGTATTGTTAGCCTAGCTACTTACAAAGCGTTTCCCAGTTTCCCGAGTTAGATTTCCTGTGTTCCCAGTATCCCGAGTTAGATTTCCTGTGTCCTGATTCCTGCACGTTCTCCTGGATTATTCTCTCTGCCTAGTCCTCTGGATTAAGTTTGCCGATCGCCAACCCACGCTTGCCCCTGGACTATTCTCTGCCTTATCCTGGTCATACCTGTTTGCTACTGTCCGACCCTGCCTGTATCGACCATGTCCTGTAATAAAAGCTTGCAGATGGATCCGTATGTCTCACGTCTCGTCAGCTAGGTAACATTACCTCCTTATTAAGCCTGTAATAACGTAGTGTTATGTAACGGCTATATTCTGCTGTTCCTAAGCGCCACCTTGTGGCAAAGAGTGAATTTGCATATTCACTTATATTCACATTTTATGCAGAACAGTGTTGTGAACGTTAACTGGCATATTAACAATAAAATAAATAATTGTCAAGGAACTTAAAAAAAAAAAAAAAAAAAAGTTTTTCTGGGGTAGGGAGGCCTACCGTAATGCTGTAGCCCAGGGGCCTCTGGTTATCTTAAGGCGCCCCTGATAACAAGTCTCAGTTAGCTTTACGCAGTATATGTAGCAAGTTTTTTTTTTTTTTATTGTATAATAAATAAAAATAAAACAAATAGATTGAATACAAAAAGATTAGAAAAGCTAGTGTTAGTATTTTTTTTTTACCACCGTTCATGAGGTGATGGTCGTGGCTGAATGGCACAACAATGGGCCTCAGGATCTCGTCACGATATCTCTGTGCATTCAAAATGCCATCAATAAAATGCACCTGTGTTCGTTGTCCATAACATACGCCTGCCCATACCATAACCCCACCGCCACCATGGGCCACTCGATCCACAACGTTGACATTAGCAAACCGCTCACCCACACAACGCCATACACGCTGTCTGCCATCTGCCCTGTACAGTGAAAATCGGGATTCATCCGTGAAGAGAACACCTCTCCAAAGTGCCAGACGCCATCGAATGTGAGCATTTGCCCACTCAAGTCGGTTATGACGACGAACTGCAGTCAGGTCGAGACCCCGATGAGGACGACGAGCATGCAGATGAGCTTCCCGGAGACGGTTTCTGACAGTTTGTGCAGAAATTCTTTGGTTATGCAAACCGATTGTTGCAGCAGCTGTCCGGGTGGCTGGTCTCAGACGATCTTGGCGGTGAAGATGCTGGATGTGGAGGTCCTAGGCTGGTGTGGTTACACGTGGTCTGCGGTTGTGAGGCCGGTTGGATGTACTGCCAAATTCTCTGAAACGCCTTTGGAGACAGCTTATGGTAGAGAAATGAACATTCAATTCACGGGCAACAGCTCTGGTGGACATTCCTGCAGTCAGCACACCAATTGCACGCTCCCTCAAAACTTGCAACATCTGTGGCATTGTGCTTTCTGATAAAACTGCACATTTTAGAGTGGCCTTTTATTGTGGCCAGCCTAAGGCACACCTGTGCAATAATCATGCTGTCTAATCAGCATCTTGATATGCCACACCTGTGAGGTGGATGGATTATCTCGGCAAAAGGAGAAGTGCTCACTTACACAGATTTAGACAGATTTGTGAACAATATTTGAGAGAAATAGACCTTTTGTGTACATAGAAAAAGTCTTAGATCTTTGAGTTCAGCTCATGAAAAATGGGGGCAAAAACAAAAGTGTTGCGTTTATATTTTTGTTCAGTGTACTAAAAATTATGACAGAAATAGAGGACAGTAAAAAAAAAAAACACTTTCCTATCACTTAACATATGATATAATACTCCCACATTTTTCTGGAACAAAAAAATCCAGAAAAATGGATTTTTTCCATTATATATATATATTTATTATTATTTTTAAGCTATCCAAGTATATAAATGAATGCAGGGGTTAAAGCAAAAAAAAATCCTGAGCCCGAACTTTTTTCCGGGGGCGGGGCGCGGGGTGTGGGGTGTGTGGGGGGGGGGGGGGGGTGTAAGGGTTTGGCAGCATGCAATGACTGTGACAACTTTAACATTTGAAAGGATACTATGGCAAAGTTATTGCTTTCCTTATTCAAAATTGATTTTTTTTTTCATGAATATATGGTTGACCTGAAGAATGAAATCTATATCATACACTTGGAAAATTATGAGCTATATCACCACTTATCAACACTAGGGGTGTGACAATATACTTAGCTCACGAGATGAGACAAAATACAGATACTTGGTTCACTAGAACGAGACAATATTTTAATACTATTTTTAAGAAATTTTCAATGACAAAATATTTGTCTTTTAATTACAAAAAGTAAAAATGCAGTTGTATTTTGAAATATTTTAACTAATCTAGGGCTGTAATTAATGATTATTTTGGCAATAAAGTAATCTACTGATTATTTTGACAAATGAGTAATCTGATATTTTTAGTAACATAAACAGACCTAAGTGAAAACCAGGCTTTAGTATGACTATTTATATATAAACTAACGATGAGGCAATAATAATTGGTTCAAATAAAATATCAAAACCAAGTAATTACATGGTTTTATTGAACAACACTTAAAATACATAAAGTTATATGCCTATACATAATATGAACATAACCAATTTAATTACATTATGTATTATAACAAATAACTGCAGAGGGCGCCAACTGCCTGGTGACGTCTATGCTGGTGACGTTTCACTTTACAGCGTGATTAAATGATGTTTAAATCCACCATATTTTAATATTTGCAAACTCAGAAACTTTTATTATGTAATCGCAATGTAAAATAAATGGCATATTTAGAAATAGGTTGATGTATTCTGTTGGCATTTGGCATAGGTTTATAAATGATTTACGTTACAAATCTAGTGAGATAATGCCCACTTTTTTCCCAGATTAACGTTAAGCACAGCATATGCAGAGGATGAGTTTAGCCCCTTTCACACATACAGTCTTTGCTGGTAAATGATTTATTTATTTATTTAGTCATTTAGCAGACGCTTTTGTCCAAAGCGACTTACAAATGAGGGCAATAGAAGCAATCAAAACCAACAAAAGAGCAACAACATGCGAGTGCTATGACAAGTCTTGGTTAGCCTAACGCAGTACACAAAGCAAGGTATTTTTTAGATAGAATATAGAAAAAAGCAATCTATTTTTTATTTTTTTTAAGAAACAAGTAGAATAGAATAGAAAAAAGAAAGCTAGTGTTAGTTTTTCAAGAAAAGCTAGCAGTTACAGAATAAATATGCAGTTGATAGAGGGTCAAGTGTGTGTGTTTTTTTTTTATAAAAAGAAGACAGATAGATAAAATGGAATTAGAATAGAGAGTGCTAGAGTTAGAGGGTCAAATAAAGATGGAAGAGATGTGTTTTTAGCCGTTTCTTGAAGATGGCTAAGGATTCAGCTGCTTGGATTGAGTTGGGCAGGTCATTCCACCAGGTGGGAACAGTTAATGAAAAAGTCCGTGAAAGTGATTTTGAGCCTCTTTGGGAAGGAAACTTGCAGAACGTAAGCTTCTAGAGGGCACATAGGTCTGAAGTACTGAATTTAGGTAAAGAGGTGCAGAGCCAGAGGTGGTTTTGTAGGCAAACATTAATGCCTTGAATTTTATGCGAGCAGCTATTGGTAGCCAGTGCAAATTGATGAACAGAGGTGTGACATGCGTTCTTTTCAGCTCATTAAAGATTAACCTTAATTTGTAATTTTATTAATGAAGAATGTGGCAAAGTTGTCAGCTGTTAGAGTTGATGAAGGAGGGGTAGGAGAAGGACAAATGAGGGAGGAAAATGTTTTAAAGAGCATGCGAGAGTTAGGCGAATTGTTAATTTTGTCATGATAGTATATACTTTTAGCAATGGAGACATTATCAGAGAAGTCAGAGAGGAGTGATCGATATAAATTAAGGTCAGTAGGATTTTGTGATTTACGCCATACCCTTTCTGCAGCCCTGAGCTTAGAACGATGTTCGCGGAGAACGTCAGATCCAACCTTTAACACAACTTCATCTGTGTCTTATTAATGCACGTTCCACGGCGTCCGTGATTTCCAACAAGAATGTCAAATTTGGACTCGTCTGACCATAGAACACTTTTCCACTTTGAAACAGTCCATTTTAAATGAGCCTTGGCCCACAGGACATGACAGCGCTTCTGGACCATGTTCACATATGGCTTCATTTTTGCATGATAGAGCTTTAGTTGGCATCTGCAGATGGCACGTAAAATTGTGTTTACCGACAGTGGTTTCTGGAAGTATTCCTGGGCCCATTTAGTAATATCAATGACAGAATCATGTACCGGGGCCCATACCGGGGCAGAGCCTATAGATTAAGATTATTTTTATTTGTCACATACACAATTACATAGAGAGTATATAATCTCTCTAAGCATTTAAGCTTAGCATTTAACCCATCCTAAGGCACACACCAGGAGCAGTGGGCAGCCATTTCGCGCCCGGGGACAGTTGGGGGTTCGGTGCCTTGCTCAAGGACCTGCGTGGTATTGAAGGAGGATACTCCCCCCACCAACAATCCCTGCCGGACCTGAGATTCGAACCCACAACCTTCCGCTTACAAGTCCGACTCACTATCCATTAGGCCACGACTGCCCCCGTAAAATGTATTGGCAGCAGTGGGATATAGACACTTACTTCTGTATGGGCATAATTTCGACAACCTGCGCGAGTAATAATTTATTAAAAAAGTTACAAGTTATTATTTTCTCATAGCTTAATATTAATTAATTCAAATCTGCACTCACAGCTACCCCGTAGCCTACATCTCTGGCACATCGCCTGTTTTATTGAGCTGAGTTTTAGACAAGAGATGAAGTTGAAATGATATAGATATGTAAAGATATGACATTATTGCATATCAGTGTAGTATATGGTCTATTATTCTATTTTTATTTTTATTTTTTTTCATTGTTATATTTTAGGGGTAATGTTAGCCGTTAGCCATTTGTTAGTCTGGTTGTTTGATGAGAAAGTGATGAAATTTGCAATAAACGCATTAAGAATGCATACAACTTGTAGCAGCAGGAACTAATGACGGCATGGTTTAATGTTTGGTTGACCAAACATTGGAAAGGGGCGTTTTATTCCCACCCACATGCAGAGATAAAAAAATCAAGCTGTTTATTCATTTTCTAGCCCTGAATGTAAAAATTGAAAATCAAGCATAATTCTCTTAAATTTTTTCGTTTTTTTGAAAAATTTAAAAATGAAAAAAGGAACCGTTTTCTTATTTTTCTGTTTTTAATATTAAATTAAAAAAAGAATGATCGGAAGATACCCTGATTGTTTATGTTATGTTGGAGTTTTTGTGGATACTAATTGTGCTGAAGAGTGGAGTTGTGCTAAGGCTGTGGCCAACTATCTGAAGGCTATAGTATATGTTGCATTGCTCAATGAACAATATAATCCCAGTGCAGAGCTTCTACTTACTAAGATAAGGAAAAACACACCCAGTGCTGATGTAAAATGATGTCAGATGAACTGGAAAATGGATTTGAGTATAGCTGTTTTTAGTTTTCAAATTAGAATTGTTCAGATCATTGCATGATCGATCATTGCCATCACTTCCGAGTACTCATGCCTATCTCTATGGAGAACCAGTTCCACTTCCTATTGCATAAAAAGACATCAGCCTCCAGATGTTCTTCCTCACACATGTGCTGAGGTGTTGAAGATATCAGTCTCCGAGCATGCCATCATCCTCTGTTCAGCATCCAACCTTTAACACAACTTCATCTGTGTCTTATTAATGCACGTTCCATTGTATTCTCAACTGTACTGAACCGGTGCAACTGATGATATGTCATATGATGTCATGAGCCAGCCACTCTTGAGAGATCAACAGGCCTGCCAATAAGCTTATGGCATATATGTTGATGACACGTTATGAAGTAAGTTAACATGTCAACAGAATTGCACTTGCAGCTTATCGGTTAAACACTGGCAGAGTTCAGCGTGTGAAGCTACCATCTGTTTGCACCTCTGATTCTCAGTAGTTAATCAGAGAATCAGAGGTGTGTGGGGGGACTTCCCCCTTGTGGGGGAAGTCGTGGCCTAATGGTAAGAGAGTCGGACTCATAATCCAAAGGTTGCGAGTTTGAGTCTCGGTCCGGCAGGAGGTGGGGGGAGTGAATGTACAGCGCTCTCTCCACCCTCAATACCACAACTGAGGTGCCCTTGAGCAAGGCACCGAACCCCGAACACCGAACTGCTCCCTGGGCGCCGCAGCATAAATGGCTGCCCACTGCTCAGGGTGTGTGTTCACGGTGTGTGTGTTCACTGCTGTGTGTGTGCACTTTGGATGGGTAAATGCAGAGCACAAATTCCGAGTATGGGTCACCATACTTGGCTGTATGTCACGTCACTTTCACTTTAACTTATAGATCCCGTGTTGAAGTTATAACGAGAGAAAGACAAAAGAAGAAAGACGTGATTTGATCTCCACTGTAACACCTTAAAATGTTTATGACTTAAAGTTTTAAATGGATTTTTTTGTCACCTATTTTCTCCCCATTGTCTAACGATGAGTAAAATATGGATAAAATTTAGTGAAAGCTTTCTGTTCAGACAATACTTCATCAAATAAAAATGTCCTCCTTCTGGAATTATTGATAAAAAGAAAGAGACTTAATACTTGTTGGGAGACTGACCACAGATACATATCAGGACTTATGAAGTGATTGAAGACAAGAGAAAGTAGCTATTCAATTGACCTCCTCCAGAGAAACACCATACGCAAGCAACTACAGAACGAGTGTTTTCTGCAAAAGAATAGATGAGGTTTTGTTGTTTTCTGGGCAAATGGCAACTGATGGTTTTTAAAGGATTCAAACTCCACCAGTGCCCGCACGTAGTCATATTTCCAAAACCACAGCAGATTAGGTTTTCCTTGTATTTCTATGGATTCAGTCGGGATGATGGAACTGCAGTAATACAGCAAACGCACCAACGTAGATAAATCATTAGTTGGGTCATCCCCAGTTGTTCTGGTTGAGAAGTTATGTCAATCATATATAAAGGAGATCAACTCATAGTGGTGACTTTAGAAAGAAACTACAACATTTCCACAGTGCAAATCTTCCTTCTGGTAAACAGGGATTACTGCGGTCAGCTATGACGTCAAAAGCTCTACAGTGGTGTATAGCACATGCACATTCCCTATGCAACTTTACATATAATCTAGGCCAAATTCTTGTTATTTATGGAACATTTTGGTTCAAATCCAATTAGGAATAAGGAGGATCTTCAATTAAACGTGAAAGGTCACCATGTTCCAAAGCACCTAGCACTGTCTTAACCAAATCCCTTGACAAATTTCAAAAGTGGTCAAGGGACACTTTTTTGATAAGCAGAACCAAACTATGCAAAAATGATGAAAATTTAGAACTGTACATTGATTTGATGCGATTTTCTCTCAAATGTACTTATCCTGTAAGCTGGATAAAGCAATTATCCAGTGATATTAAGGACTACGTGGCACCAAATCAAATCTCTGTAATCGTTCCATCATTAGCAGTGGAGCTGGTAGGAGGGTGGAGCTTCTGGAATGCCATAACCAGTGGACTTGACATGACAGAGGTGAGAGTCTTAGACCAAAGGGTACCAGGTTCTATGAAGCTGGGGCCCCTAAAGTGGATGAGTTGGCCAGTTGTCTTGGCCTCTCTCTCATTGGCAGGGGGGTCCTGTCAACTCAAAGCAGGGGTGCCCTTTGAAGCCATGACAGCAAAGAGGGCCAGGTCAGGGAGAGGAATAGCAGATGGCTGGGGGTTTTCTGAAGGCCAGAGTCACATGCATGCAGGGTCAACCCCCCTCCGTGATTTACTGCTATGTTCCAGAGCTTCATCCCTACTCTCATATTTCTGAACAGACCTTAAGGTCCCATATTGTATGAATCCAAAACCCAAGGCTCCCCAGTCAAATTAACTAGCGAGTGCCAAGTGAGAGAGACACGGGTGACCCAAATTAGGCAGAGGTGTCAGAACATATTTACCAAAGATCAATATCTTTCTTGGATGAGAGCTGAGGTAATGAATGCATTCAGCATGGGACCTCAGAGTATGTGATTGTAATTGATTCAGATCTCAGAATCAACGTCACTCAGAAAACAGACTCTCAAACCCAGCTGTGAGTTGACCACGGTTTACTTGAGCCAAAACCTTACCTACCTCAGATTAGATCAAAAACATGTCTGCTTTATTCAGCTACAGTATAGTGGAGAAAGAGCTTGCACAATACGGGGAGGAAAAAGTCCTACAGACTTAAGAAAATAGAAAGTGGAAAAAAAAGTCAGTCTGTGCCAATGTGATGCATCTGCACACCTGCATCAGTACAGTAATGCACTCTATTACCATAAACAATATATTGTAGTCTCTTCAATGACTCTACTTGCAATCAGCAGGTGTCATCACTAATGGTCAATTATCATGTACAGTGTATCGCTATTTAATTAACCGCAACACTGCTTCAGTTGTAATGTTTACGGACAACCTGTGCTCTCAGGGAAAAAAGGTACAAAAGCTGACACTGGAATGGTACACTTTTGTACCTTTGTACCTAAAAGGTACACCTTATTTAATCCAAAAGGGTGCATTTTAGTACCTTAAAGGTAGATATCTGTCCCTAAATGTACATATTATTACCTAAATGGTACACATTTCTACCTTTTGAAAAGGTACAGCCTCAGTGACAGTCTTTTTTTTATTTTCTTTATTTATTTATTTTAGAGAGAGAGTGTAGTAATATGTTAATACCTTGCTAATAATTGATAGCTCCGTTAGAAAATCCTAAAACTCCTTCATGTAAACACCTCAATCAAACCAGTTGAAAGGGGTGGTGTCAGTCTTAAATAATCTGTTAAATAGCAATATACTGGATATGCAAATCATTAAGACTTTTAAAACCTTTCATCCCTCTACATAACTTCTACAATAGATGCTCAAACAGCAGCATTACAAACGGCCCCATCTTACACCCATCCCTGATCCCCTTTACTGTGATGATTGTCTTTGCAAAGCTAATCTTTGCTGGTGGTAGATAAATCTGTGATCCGCACATTTCTCAAAACTTTTGGAAACACTCTGCAATGTTGAGCTATATCAGTGGGTGGCAAGTTAAACCCTCAATTTTGCATGCATCCCAAAGTGGCCAATACAGAAACGCTGACCAGAGACCCAGTATCTGGCCTTAAGTGGGAAAGCGTCAGTATGTTACTGCCTAAACCAGAGGTGCCCGGCCAAGGCCAGAGCAACCTCAAGATGGCAGAGCATGTTTAACTGGCTTTCTGATGCCAGGAGCTGGACTGAAATCAACCAGCAGCTGCATCCTTCTCTTTGTTTCTTTTGGCTTCACTCGAGAATTGAAAAAAGAACAGAGAGACACCACAAGATTTGAGCAGGGATTTGCTGTGCCTAATGCTGACCAGGCACATTTCGCACTCCAACTTTCAATTACGTTAGTTTTGTTCTGTGGTAAAACAGTTCCAAATCGAAGACAAGTTCCAAAGTCAATACGAGTTTTTCTGGAAGAGGTAGTAAGAGGATCTAAACACTAGCCAGAACCTAAAAACATGCAATTACAGTAAATAATTTACCAGGAATAACAAAAAAATACTTTTTAAAAAGAATTGTTAACATTTTTACAATAAGGTCCAGTGTATTCACTGCATTAGTTACCATGTGAATGAGCAAATTGAACAGCAAATTATTTATTAATCCAAAAGACTCACCTGTCCACGTATCTTCGCATCGAGTCTCTTAGCATGACGCCCTGGGGTGAGAGAACAAATGGCGGCTGCCGCAGAAGCCGATAGTGCAGTGGCTTGCATTCTCGACAGAGCGGGCAATCAGGTTTAGACGTGAGCAGAGTAGCATCAATTTCCAAATGTTGCTCCATGGTGAAAAACTGCACGCCGTACACCTTCTCTTGCACATCCAGCTTTATGGTCAGCGGTGTGTCGCAGAACAAATTACTGGGACCCAGAGATAGGTTGTTGCCACTGACAGTCAATAGGATGATATTGTGGATGGCAGGCAGAACTGTTTCCTCCTGGGAGGAGAAGGTCACCCACACTGTGAGGGAGTCAGGGACCACCGGATATGCAAACTCCAGCTGTAACATGCAGCCTTGCAGAGGGCAGGGGGGAGGCACCATTCCCAGATCCATTCCGTTATGCGGACTCCACGTGCGAACGCTGGGCTCGCATGCCTGCTCCACATCTGGTGGTCCTAAGAGATGCAGCAAAATGCATTAAAGTCTAATACATTATTCCAAAGCTACATATTCAAAGCTACAAAAGTTTTAATTTGTGATATGCAGTCTTTTCAGTATTCCTATACCAGTTAATGACAGGACAATTGTAAAGGCAGCTGTTTACGATATAGATAAAAAGCAATTATTGTGATCTAGTAGAAGGGGGACTACAGTAACTTGAGGCTTGCAAATTTCTAAACATTTGCTCCTGTTCATCAAAGGATACAAACCAGATTTTCTCTATGGAACCGAGGCCAAGCTTTTGCAAACAGAGTACAGGCCTTAAATTTGATTTATCTATTTATTTGTTTGTTTGTTTAATTAATTGTTGTTGACGAAATTTTTGATATAGAGAGAGATTTTATTTTTATTATCTTTATTGCATGTTGATAAAGTCACAGTTTAAAGATGTTGGTGTTGTCTTTGTCTGATCTTAGTCACAAAAAAAGAACAATGAATAGGTTTCATTACTGAAAGAAATATCCTAAAAATATTAATGCAAAGTACAAAATGACTTCAGTGCAGACTTCAGGAAGCATTCCATCATAATACCACTAAAATAAAACCAGCAACCCAGTTCAGTGCAGTATCTGAACTGAAGCAGGAACAATAAATTGTAAGGTAGAGCAGAAAAAGGAGTTGTGCATAATGAGAAATGCAGCCACACACTTGATGCATAGAGTTGCATGTTGTTAAACTCAATCTTGTCCATCCATTTCTCCTTCACATTCTCTCTCATTTCTGTGGCAAAAACCAGAAATCCGAGCGACCCGAGGATGAGGCCCACACAAGGTTTTCAGTTTCAGCCTGGCAATTACCTCTCATGTGCTGCAGTCCAGCCATATTTGGAGTCAACAGCAACCCATTTGACGGGGAGTGACGTACCCCAACATTCATCAAATGTGGGGAGAAGCCAGGGCACTGCAGACAGTGTGTTCTCCTGCTTTTCCTTTGTGCAATTCCAAACTGGCAACAGCAAAAGCCATTTGCTAACCTCATTTCTGGGCAGTGCACAAAATTCCAGTGTTTAATCAACTGAGCACTGAGTTTTTCGCTTTCCAGGCCACATCATCTCAACACGTTTATTATTGTGAGTATGTGTGTGGCCAGAATAGAAGTAAACATATGATAAAAATGTCTTCGATACCGCAGGTTTACGTTCTCACCTTGCTTACGCTGCATTTGACCAGCCACAGAACTTTTCAAGATGGGAGTGTATCTTCTTGCAAAAGAACACATGAAAAAAAGGGGGGGATGAATGTATTAATCAGGTAGTCATTTCACAAGATGAATAACTGTCACCTTTTATCTAAATGACTCCACGGTGGACTAATAACCCTGTCCCAGAGGTATTGGAGTCAGGGTTCAGCCGCTACATCAGCGGTGGGCTGGTTTCAAGGTGACCTGACAATTCGGCCATGAATTAGTGCCTTGCATTTTCACTTGATTAGTTAATCCCATTGGGGTATTAGCTTGTCTAGGAAAGTGCTCGTTCATGGAAAAAAGGGAAGGTGGGGGGGTTGGTGTTTTGTACGGCTGAAAATGTCCTGCTTAAGGTAATTGCGGTACATTGAAGTTTGAGAGCAGGTCTGCTTCAGAAAGCTTCTGTGGATGATGTAGGAATGTTTATCAGTAAATGATACTGATAAACAATAAAATAGATTCAGAATGAAGTGAGCTGCATCTTTCCTAGAGCCCCTGTGACTGATGGTGGACCAGGGTTACTAAACTAAAACTAAAACTATAAAAATTAATTTTTGTTACTTATATATATATATATATATATATATATATATCATGACAAATATGCAAATTGTCCAAAATTATTGGTGAACAAGTCTTTTATTTCTAATGCAGTGAAAGGAGGTGATTGATACTGTCAAGCTCCAAAAATTAATCCGCAAACATTTGGCAGATGGTCTTACGCAAAGCGACTTGCATTGCATTCAAGGTATACATTTCATCTTTTCATGCATTCCTTGAGAATTGAACCTACAACCTTGGTGTTGTTTGCACCATGCTAGTGCACTTGTTTACTAAATACAAGAAATTCTGACTTATCTGTTCTGCTCTGTTGTCATTATCCATTTTGACTGAGTTCATTCTAATTGTTCCTTAAAAAGTTTTAGTTCAGTTTACTGAACTTAGAGATTTGAGGTATTGGAAAGACATTGAAAATTAGGTTGTAGTCCATCTGAGTTGACAACAAACACCATTTGTTCTCATGTTTTGTGTGACTGATCGTACTACAGCAAGTCTGAAAAATGCATCCATAAATGATATTTGAGAGCTGCAATGACTTTAATGTGACTGTTCATCACACAAAGCTATCATATCCTGTCAGAATGCTTGTAATATACCTTGTACGGAATAGTTGTATGTGTTTTTTGGAGCTTGGCAGTATAAATCACCATCTACTATGTTTGTATGGGAAACAGAAGCTCAAACATTCCTTTTTGTGTTTTATGGAACAAAGAGAATATAAAGGGTTAGATATTAGAACTGAAATCTATTACATTACACATTTTAGGTAATGTAATAAGACTACTTTTTGATTACTTTTAGATTACTTTCTCATTTATCACATTGATTTAAATAAGATAGTCTTGTACTTCACTGATATAAAAATACAAAGAGTAAAAAACAAAAACAAAAAAAAAACATTTTATTATTAACATTACATTACATCAAAGTTTCCCACTTAACCAGGGTTTGTGAAGGAACTGCGGGGGCTCATGAGTTTAATGAAAAGCTAATAATTAAATCATAAAAATGTCTATTTAAAAATAATAATAATAATTTTAAAATAACAATTAAAATAAAACACTTACAAAGAAATATTAAATATTTTGTTTGTTTACTGTATGTCATGTGACCATTAACCAATGTCAGAGAACTGTGAACATGCAAACTTATTACCTTAAAATCCCATGGAGGTTTCAAGTAAATATATTAGGTGAAAGGGATTCAGAAAAAAGTTTGGGAATCCCTGTATTACATGTAAATAAGAAATAACTTGAAATTGTGTACAAGTACTGAATTTTTGGAATCTGATTTCATAATCCATTCATAATTTCATAATCCATAATCTGATTTCATAATAAATTACTACCACCAATGGTTGTAAACTAGTTTAGTTAGGCTTACAGTAATTTAACTGTGGGGTGAAATACTATTTGTCGCCATTAAGTTACTGTTAATTTAAATGTGTGTTCATGCACTCCTTGCAGTGCATTTATTTGAATTTGCAAACCGATTGCAAACTTGATTGGTGGACATTATTCCATTGTCAGAGTAATAAACCAATTATGCCAGCATGACTTTTTACCTGTATTTTGCACCTATTTCTCCCTCATTGCCACTGTGATAGAGGCAATGAATTTACTCAAAAAAATAATTAAAGTTTAAGACCTGGGTATCCTCATTTTTTTGCTCTATCTCCCAAAACTTTGAGCATGCAAGCCTGACCACCTGACACGTGCCTCTGAGATATGCTAGTCTCACAAGTATCATTTAGGGAGCAAAGGAAGCAAAGTTTCCTTACTTTAGCAAAGGAAACCCAGTCTCCTCTTGGCTTATATCAAAATCCTCCAACATTTTTCTTTACAAATCTCAGTTTGTACTTCTAATTAATGACCGGCGTTTTGTTTAGTTCTCTCTCTGCGTTCGTCACTAATCAAGCAACAGTGACATCCTACGTCATCCACCGGAACAGCTTCCGCATTTGACAGATAGCAGAAGTGATAGAAAAGTGTTTATTACGTTTGAAATATGGATATCTTTCTTACAAAAATGCATGGATTTGTTACAGGAGGTCTTTATTCACCCCCCGGAGCCATGTGAGGCACGTTTTATTATGAATGCGTGTGCTTTATTTAAAGTGTTTTGGACTGTTGAACAGAAACACCCGCCCACTGCAGTGATAGAGCTTAGAAGTGCCAGGACAATTTTTTATATAATTAGGGCCCAAGCCAGTAAGGCGGAGGGCCCTATTGATCCCCTAAGGATTTTTTTTTTTCAAACTTCCGGGCATTTTTGGGGGGCTTAACATGCTCAGAAACTCTTGAAAATTGGCACACACGTTGGAATCCGCGGCCATTAGGACGCCACAGAGGCTGGGACCCGGGCGTGGCACAGGGCCTCTATGGCGCCCCCTGGAAAACAGTCAGAAATCTTGATGTATAGCTCACACATACTTGCATGTATTCATATGAAACTCAGTACACACATAGATCTCATTGAGCCGAAAAATGTTCACGCTGCATGTCATAGGCTCCGCCCAACAGGAAGTCGGCTATTCAGGGCTGTTTAAAAAGTGCATGCTCTGGAATTTGAAATACTCCTCTGAGGATTTCCAACAGATGAGCACCAAACTCGGTGAACATGATCTCAAGACATTGGGGATGCTAAATTGCGAAGAGATTTTTGATATCTCGAACGGTTTGCCCGTGGCGAGGTGATGAAGTTATGGCGAAAAATGAGAGACAGGAAGTGTCTAATAACATCCACATACATTGTCTGATTTTGATCAAACTTCAGGGTTATGTTCGTTGTATGATGCCGATCGCATAGATGTGACTATTAGGAGTCAAAGTTATAGCGCCACCAACTGGCAGCAGAAAGTGTGTCATTTTCAAAATGCTTTGAATTCAGAATCTTATTTTTAATCGATTTGCTTCAAACTTCATCAGAATAATGTCAAAACACGGCCGATGTAAAACTGTGAAGGGAATATTGATATCTAAAATACTGTTGCCATGGCAACATGTCAAACCTCAATATTCTTTTCCGGTTATTTTGAGGCAGATAACATGATTAGAATGTCATGAAACTCAACACACATATCAGTATTAATGATAGTTAGACACTGGAAAAAGCTAATAAACGGGCGTGGAAGAGGCACTCTATAGCGCCACCTTTTGTCAAAAATGGGGGGGGGGTAGTTTTAGCTACAGACACCAAACTCGGTACATATATTGCTCTAATCAAGCCAGACAACTTTCTAATTTACACTCATTAGCTACGACCAACAGGAAGCCAGCTATATATTTTTTAATGTCAATATTTGGGAAAATCAGGCTATAAATTAATTCATACTCCTCCAAGAAAAAACAAGTATTTCACACCAAACTTTGTCAACATGATGCCAATATACTGAAGATGTTAAATTGCGAATGGATTCAGGATATCTTGAACAGTTTGGCTATGGTGATTTATTAAAGTAACAGTAAAAAAAGAAAGCAGTAATTTTCTGGTATCTTTAAAGTGCAGCTTCCAAACACTTCCAAACACTAATACATAGAACAAGTCATTCTGAGGAAATATGATTAATTTCATGAATATACAATACACTATGGATAGCTGAAAATTCAAAAACCATCAGTGTGTGTGCCAGGGACCAAAAGAGTCACTGTTCCCCCCACTTTTCATCCTCTCCCCTCCTTGCTGAACGTGATCGATTTCGAAAGCGAAAGTGAAACCGATAAAACAGCGCACATAAGAAAGCGATTGCATGCTTTAGCGAGCGTCAGCAACTGCACGCAATCACAGATTGCACGCTTCCCACCCGAATCCCCCCCCTGACACACACACACACACACACACGTGATTTGTGCCCCCCCTAGAAATTAAAATGCCCCCCTGATGGAGGTGCCCTGGCGCCGGCGCTGGTGTGTGCTGAGTGTGAGGGTGAGGAGGTGGGTGAGAGAGAGAGAGAGAGAGAGAGAGAGAGAGAGAGAGAGAGAGAGAGAGAGAGAGAGAGACTTTTAAACATCTCTTTAATCACTAGAAAAAAATAAATCAGTATTTATTTATTTTTATTTATTTTTTTGCATTATAGCTTAAGAAATTTCTTAGGCCTTATCTTTTTCTGTCAGTCTTAAGGACAAAGAAAAAAAAAATCCAAGAAGCAGTTAATTTGTAAGGCACTGACAACATAATTTTATATAATTAGGTTAATAATTATATTACAACATAAAAAAATATAAAGATACATACACGTGGTCTTATAATTTTTTTTGCTGCAAATAATAATTTGACACTAATTTGATACTGACCTATGATATCCTGTGACATGATATTCATCTGAATTTACATCATCTCATGAATGTAACAGTAAAACAGTTCAGCTCACAGATGAAAACTAAGCTGTAATGCAGGCAAAATATTTCACAAATGCTTATAGATCAATAAAACCTTTAAAAATGTTTATGAATCATTAAAGGTTTAGGTAACACTTTATAATAAGGTCTCATTTGTTAACATTAGGGAATGCATTAACTAACATGAACTAACAATGAACAATATATTTTTACAGCATGTTGATTCTTCATTGATAGTATGAACTAACAATGAACAAAATATTTTTTACAGCATTTATTAATCTTTTTATTGTTAGTAAAAATAGTTATGTTCAAAAAATACAACTTTAAATTTTAATAATGTATTAATAAATTTTGGACTTAATATTAATTAACATTAATAAATGGTATATAATTATTGTTGGTGTTAATTAACAGTTAAATAATATATATTTTTAACATTGGTTAATTCACAACTAACATAAACTAAATATGAACAATATATTTGTACTTTATTTATTTGTGTTAGTAAAAATTATTCATGTTAGTTCATGGAAAAGTAAATCGTTAAAAAAATGCTTATAAATCATTAAAAGTTTTTGGTAACACTATAATAATGTCTCATTTGTTAACATTAGTAAATGCATTAACTAACATGAATTACCAATAAATAAATAAAAATTCACTGCGTGTGGGGGGATGGGTGAGTGTGTGTGTTCAGTGTCAGGGTGACACTGAGAGAGAGAGAGAGAGAGAGAGAGAGAGAGAGAGAGAGAGAGAGAGAGAGAGAGAGAGAGAGAGAGGGTAGCACTTCATAATAACTGCACGCTATGAATCATTAGGTACGCATTAGTAAATTTAGAGATGCACCGATTCCGATTTCCGATTTTTTGGAAGTGCGACCTGCCGATGCCGATTTTTGCCGATACCGATTTTCTTTCTAAGAACTATAATTCACAGCATATACAAACAAAAATCTATGCAAATTTCAATTTACTTAATAAAATAAATTATTAAACATTACAATTCCCCCAATCTGGACTAAGTTACAGATTTTCTCTCACTTAAACAACTCTCAAAATAAAGTGCTCTGTGACTGGAAAGAGGAAGAAATAGTTAACTTAAAATGAGTTGCTGTATGTAACAAAACAGATGTCATTTCCCACTATGTTTATAAATGGTCATTTTTTCCCCCTAACCTTATTAAATGTGTCATCTTTCACATCAAATTCTTACTTTGTTTCAATTAATTCAGTTAGCATAATAAGAAACTGTAGAGTTGTTACTATTCAAATTAAATTAGTATTAACAAACTTTATCTTTCCACTGCTGAGGAAACAGAAGCTGCATCTGAAGTGGCATTAGATGCATTTACACAGACAGTTTGATGAAGCTGAGGTGCCATAAATGCATTTACACTGCAAAATTTCAAATGCATAAATAATTTTATAAGATTAATGTTTATTTATTTTAAAAACATACAAATAAATGTTGAAAAAATGCAATGATACTTTTAAATATGACTAAACCACCAGTAGGTGGCGGCAAGTGTCTGTTTTAATGAGTGAGTCATTTATTCAATCATTCAATCGATTCATTCAAACGGATGATTCATTCAGAAATGAGGCAAGCGACTGTCCTTATGAATGGGCCACTGAATCATTGACTCACTCGATTCGTTCAAAACGTGGATTCATCCAGTAACGAAACACCGCTGTGTTGCTCGGAGACACAAAACAGTTCTGCTGTTGCTTTGATCGGAACTATTTTCGTCAGCGAAATTGAGCAAAAACCGTTAATATTTTGTCTAATTTTAACTTCTTGTTTATTTAAATACTATTGTATAAAATCAGTGTCACGTTGCAATCGTGTTGATATTGATAGTCGGGGAAACATCATGGCCGTATATTGCTTATCTAAATCATATATTGAAAATATATATTTTTCTTCTTCTTCTATATATGCATCTATACATTTCTGTGAGTTATTTTGTGTGTGCTGTCTCTCTCACACTCACTCAGGCTGTGCAAGCCTCATCTGGCACGACATAAATACATTATCAGTCGCCGTTTACACTGAATGCAATTAAAATTAGAATCTTTCTTACGCAAAACAACGTGTTTACACGCGACTGTGAGTGTGCGCGTGGCTGTGATGTCAAGGATCGGCTCGGGATCGGCGAGACGTGAGACTGACCAGCCGGTCACCGATCCGGGCCGGTCATGCGAAAAATCGGCCGATTCCGATCACTGGCTGGTCAATCGGTGCATCTCTATTAGTAAATAGTTAGTTCATCCATTATAAAGCATTGTCCCAACATTAACAGTCATTAGTAAGTAGTTCATAAATACAGCTATAAATGCCTTGTTCTTTATTTATAAGGCATATCTATAACAAAGGAGATTTAAAGGCTCAGGTATCTTCCTAACAGAAAAAATAAACAAACACAACACAGAGGGATACAAAACAAATATTTTTCAAGATGCAAAAAATGAAACTGTACACTTGAATTTTTTATTTTATTTTATTTTTTACATTTTTTTTTATTAATATATATAGGTTTATTTTTCATTTTTTATCAAGTGTACAGTTGGACAGTTTTATTTTTTGCATCTTGAAAAAATATTTATGTGATCTGTAGTTTTATTTTTTGCATCTTGAAAAAATATTTATGTGATCTTTTCTGTTTGGGATCTCTCTGTGTTGTGTTTGTTTAAAATTTTCTGTTTGGGAGATCTCCTTTGTAAATGAGCCTTTAAGGTATAAATAGTCTCCTTTGTAAAAGCTTTATAAGGTATAAATAGTCCTCACTTTAGATGAGCTCACAAAAACAGATGGCTGGCAACTGCTAAATGTTTTATAACTACCTGACTTAATCATGAATTACAGCAGGAATATGTGTTAATAAAGCATTTATTAACACACTTAGCAATTATTATTATGTGTCTAAATAATACGATTTATAAATGTACATTTAAATAGTTTATTAATCATTTACTTAAACTTTCTAAATGATCTTATGAACCACTGACAACTCCTAAATAACTGGTTTGTAAATAATGTAATAATTTAGAAATGATAAATTGATCATTAATAAAGTATGAAAATACAATTATTAAACATTATATATATGCTCAAGAAGAAAACATTTATAGCTGTATTTATAAAATGCTTACTACTGCCTATTAATGCTGGAACAATGCTTTAGAAAGGACGGATTGCTTAACTAATGATTTATAGTGTGCAGTTATTATAAAGTGTTGCCATGTTAGTTAATCAAAATGTTCATGTTAATTCACAGTGCATTAACTAATTTCAACAGATAAAACTTTACATTTTAATAATGTTTCTAAGTTTTGAATATTAACTAACATTAATAAATGCTATATAAGTATTGTTCATGTTAATTAATATAGTTAATGTTAGAAACTGAAATATTATTGAAGGTGTTACCGAACTTTTATGTATTGTTGTGTGTGTGTATGTTTCACAGTCTTGATGGCTTGGATTAACCCTTTCATTGCTGAATCCCTCAAATCCAATCTGCCAGAGGGTTACTGTAAAGCATGTGCTCGCTGTGCACCGTTTTCCTGATGCCACCGGGGTGGCGGTTGCACTGACGGCTTGGGCCCGCCATCGCTGCTTGCAGCTATATTTCCGATTTGATTCGTCTGAAAGAAGAAAGTCATAAACACCTAGGATGGCTTGAGGGTGAGTAAATAACAGGCTAATTTACTTTTTTGGTGAACTAACCCTTTAAGAAGTAGTACAGCCTCTTTGTACTCTGAGCCATGATTAAAACATCCCTTAACATCTGGTCAAACTGCACCATAATGCAGATTTACCAGACGCAGATAGGTATTTAGTCACTGAAAGATGAAGCTTTCGAGTTGTTCCTTTCACTATTCAATCTCTAATTGGCCCAACCAACCCTTCAGTCTGTTGGTTTGCATTATTTGCCTGCAAACCATGTGTGATTTTCTGTGGCCTCAAGTGCCAAGAGTGGGTTGTATGGTTTCCCCAATCTGCAGTTGTTTTCCCTCGGCTAACTTTCCCTTGTGCTTTTTTCTCCTTCTGCTATAATTCTCCTGGCTTTAAAGATTATCTGACTCGTGTAGGCTGAGAATGAGAACAGCAGGAGTGTCTTGAGGACATGAGCCACAAACCCTGTGAACTCCACGGCTGGCAGGTGGAGTGGCAATGCCATCGGGAAGACGCAGCAGAAAAGGGTGGACGCTGGAACGCCATCCCTGGCTGAGAAGCACAAACAAACAGATCGCCAAGCAGCTGTGCTGTGGTCTTTGGGGCACATCACGCAGGATGAATACTAGCGAAAGAGGGGCACGTTGAGGGGACTAACTGATTAATAGGGCATCATTCCAAGAGGGAAAACAGAGAGCCGTTTACACGCTGGAGCAGCGGCAAGCCCAGGCATGTCACCGTAACACTGCAACAAGTGCAGAGTGCGGCATGTATTAATGATTATTTGAGAGAGCACGTATGTTTATTTTTAAGAGTGCGTGTGTGCTGTCTGAATAGAGAATGCCATATCAAGGAAATTATGAATGGCCTGTCTCCAACTGTAGAACATTTAGTGAAAATGATGGGTTCTGAAGTGAAGTGCTCTCTGTTAATAAGGTTAACTGCCATCTCTGACCCATATCCATCACTGTCTGCGTGAGTTCATTATCCTCAAAGCAGGTCTTTGAAGAGGAAACACTGCTCCAATTGATAATGAGTCTGCAAGATGTATAAATCAAAACTGCAAGACACCATCTCACCAAAAAAGCATGAACGGACCTGTGTCCTGACCGTGGGAAGCCTTTTAATAGCGAGGAAATGCAGCGTCTCCCGAATGGCACCAATGAGCATAATGCTTCTGAAACAGCCTTGACCACAAAAACATTTTTTTTTTTTCACTGGGCCATATGTCACTGGGCCAAAAATCCAACAAGAACAACAAAAAGCTTTGATTTGCAGAGGAAGAGCATTCTGACACAATGCTATTTTATGCCAGCCACACTCACAAACAATAATTAATAAAGCAGCTGTCTGCAAATTCTGGAGCAGCACAGCTGTGTAGACTATTTATAAAGGGAAAAAAAAAATTACAACGCCAGCTAACTGTTCACTTTCCTCTTCAGAGTTACACTGAGAACATATAAGGCATACTGAAAGGCTAAATAAATAAATAAATGAAGGATGCATTCATTCATCCAAAAATAAAGTTTGTTGCAAGAGAGACTGGATGCTTTGACAAGATCAGTGTGAGGAGCCAGGGTCACAATGCCCTGACAAGGCGAGTATTCATTTAAAATATGTATCATTGTTTACTAGTCTTGACAAGGGCACTGTAAATTACCAAGTCAACTATAAACTGTAGGTTGATTTCACCAAAAAGTGAAACACTGAACATTGCTCTGTTTGTTTCAAGGAGCTCTGTCTGACCTTGAGAAAGCCATATTTACATATTTGCCCACATATTTGCACGGGGACACAGTTGTTTTTGGACCAATCACCTGAGCTGTCAATGTCATGTGACTAATCATTTTGGAGTCACTGAAGCACCACAAGAACACACATAGTCTCAAAACTTTCACTAGTAACTAAAAAGAGAAGAAAGTCTGCTTTACACTTTATCTCTTTCCCCATTATTGACAGAATTGTCTGTCATTTAAGATACAACACTTCCCTGCCACTGACTGGAATTTTCTGGATTTCCTTGTTTTCACTATTATACGGTAGGAGGCACTACTGCATATCTTCTGAAAAATGATTGAATGTCTGGATCAAAACATGGTGAAGAAGAAGCAGAAACAAATGATAGTGTATGTAAACAGTTGCACATGTAAAATAACGCGATCATCAAACATGAATGCAAAAAATGCTGGCAGTGGCTGGCAACTTTTAAAAAAATCCCAGGCAGGGAAAGAGTTAAGATTGCAGAAAAATTACGGCATCGATCAACAAAGGCCACATTTACACTGCATAGTTCAAGTCAAGTCTGCATTATTGTCAATTCTTCCACATGTACAGCACATACATACAGAGAATTGAAATTGCGTTACTCTCAGAGCCTTGGTGCATACATTTAACATTAAACACTGACAGTAGACGTTCAAATACAGATAAATACAGTTTAAACATATGTACATACAAACAGGGGCGCCGCTACGGATTCTGGGCCCCCAGGACAGCATATTCACTCGGGCCCTCCTGCGTTCCGAGAGGTGGGGGGGGGGGGGTTTATACCGAGGGATATCCCCCTCGGTAGAAATCGCGATTGCGTTCCCGAGCCTGTCTTTTTTTCCCCTTCTCCCAAATCAGATTATACCGTTTCAGCTATTAAAATTGTTCAGTTTTGTATGTAATGGCAAAGAGATAATATTTTGTTTTGTTTTTTTATAAAGTTAATTTAGAAAAACGTTTGGAGCATTTTTTTTGTTAGTTAAATAAGTTTTTTCTTTCTTAAGGTCAAGGTCAAGGTCAAGGTAGGTTTATTTGTCACATACACAATCATACAGAGTACAATCAGCAGTGAAATGCAGGGATTTTTGAAGAAAAATATAGCATAACATGAGAAGAGTGAGGAGGAAAAAAATAACCCCCAGACTATGCTCCTTGGGGAGTACAGTGTGAGAACAGGAAAAACACCTCAGCAACAAAAGCACATAATACACCATAGACACACGACTTTGCAACAGGGGAGGTAATCCAGCTCCAACAAGCAGCCATCCGGTCCAGCAGCTAACCCAGCGGCGCTAGTCACAGACCCGCTTGTCAGGCTGGCGGTTCAAAGCGACGGAGGCGAGGGATCGGGGGTGGGGAAGTGAATGCATATATATGTGTGTGTATGTGTAATAGTTTGTAATCAGTATGTGTGTATGTGTGTGTATGTGTAATCAGCAGGTGTCTGTAGAATGGGGGAGGAACGCAGAGCGTCTCACTGCAGTGCTCTTCCCAGGGTTGATTTTCCAACAGCGGCCATGGCCAAGGCCAGTGCTGGTAGAGGGGAGCCGAAAAAGATAAGATTGCGATTTGTTTTGTCTTGGGGCGAGTAACCGCATTCCAATTCCACGGCTACTCTCTTTGTCCGTACTGATCTCCAAGGCCGTCAATTTTCCTTTGCAAAGCCGTGAGCTTCTCCGTGATGGAATCCATATTGCGGTTAATAGTCTCAGTCTCAATGCTGACCGCTCTGCCCACTGCTTCAAACATGACGGGCAGCCTTGTGAGGCTTTGGCCAGCTGTTCCCGTTTTCTGAATTCTTCGATAACCCAGGGCAAAGCCTAATCCAATCAGCAGAAGACCTGTTATCATGGTTCCGAATAGGTAGATATCTTCAATGTCCTCCACGGAAAGAGCCGCCAAACACACGATTCGCCATCTCTCCCACGCGTCCATCGTGTAGCCAGCTGCGAACGTTCCGTCAGGGCAGTCAGGTTCCCCCGAACCCAAGCTTCTCGTCGAGAATATGGTGTCAATTGCGTTGAGAGACCAGTTGATCAAATCCATGATTTTTTTCCAGTTTTGGAGAGCAATGCAGAGAGAGTCTCTCAAGTATTACGAGACGAGACAAGAGAGCAGGCAGGGAGGGAAAATAAGGGCGAGGACGGGGAGTGAAAAATGCGACCGCCTCCGTTGAGTGCCAAAGAGAAGAGGACCATCTTAAAGTAACGACCAAGCGGCCAGCGGCAGACAGTGAGCTGATCATAGCCATGTTTGATCAATTTAGCCTTCTCAAATCATCACGACTTGCCTAAAATAAAATCTATAGATATACTAAAACAGTTCAAGCATATAACAACGTTTTAACGTTAAACCTAGATAAATGTGCGCTGCATCCAATAGTGTGTGCGGAGAGTGTAAGTTAAAGAGCAGGACATGGAGGCACCAGTGAAATCAATTGCATTTTTTTGAATGGAAACAACTTGCAGTAATTTTTGCTCATAAACGTAAGAGTAATACATCATTCGGAACTGTAAAGGGTCTACTTTACAAAACTTTTTATAAAATATCAGGGCTCTAGACTCATTCTTCCCACTGGTCGCACTTGTGCGACTAACTTTCTCAGTTGGTCGCAGAGCACATCATTTGGTCACAAAATTTTTATTTTTTATTTTTTTTATACAACATTTGATTAATCAATTCATGCTGATGAACTTTTATCATAGTTTATAGTTATATGGTAACGAAAGTGTTCAACATTCAACCCGTTCTTTTTCATCAGTATTATTTGTGATTTATATTTTGTGACAGGAATTCCTTTTTTTGCTTTCACTTTCACGATCTTGGTGTCACTCTTTACAAGAAAAGATAATGGTCTGTTTTGCTTATATCTATACACCTTTCACTTTTTAAGACTAAAACAAAAGATGGATTCATTGTTATTCTTAATTAAAAAGCACAACAACAATAAAACAGTATGTTACAATGACAAACTAGCATAACATTTATTAACAAAAACGAATAAGAGGAGGTATGGCATAGGACACATCACATGCTGTATTATACCGACTAATACATAACAGAATGTTTAGCAAACACTGAGGAATCAAATAATAATAATATTAAAAAAATAAGGAAAGCCTCCATAGTGTAACATGAGGTAAACAGCAAAGATAAGCTTTTCAAAACGAAAACAAAAAGTAAAACTAAATTGGCTGTCGCTGACAGGACTTGCATGTTTTCTCTACAAGAATACCAACATGTTCACCTTCTCTGTTTTAAGAAGGGGTCTTTTACTTTAGTTTGAAACCAAATCTTCCATTGCTCTCCGTCCGCTGCGCGCACTTTCGCGCTCGTGCTGACGCAGCGAGTGAAAGCACAATGGGCGCGCGCTGCTCCCGCTCTGCATACGCGCCGCTTCTGCGCTGCCTCTGCTCTGCTTACGCGTGCGGTGTGAAACCAGGCTCTACTGAAGCGCTTGCACCTGATCAGTGAAATCTTTCTCCTGCTACAATGTGCTGGGGCTGGCAGCGCGCGCGCTTTGGAGCAGCGCAGACCATGCACTAGCACAAGTGCGAACACCTCAAATTTTTACTCGCACACTCTCAAAAAATGGTCGCAGTCTAGAGCCCTGAATATATAAAATGATGTTATAAAATAAAGAAAAAAATGATGTGCCGTCTCGTCTTGAACAGGAGCACTTCACAAAAATGAACCGAAAGTCAGCGAATACATGACTCACAGACATGATAAATATATCTATAGAAAGCTTTAAATTACTACTTAACGAAATAAATCAAATCGAAAACAAAAACTCTTTCATTATAATCCGTGAAGATGCACTTCTCTCTAAAGGCGCGTCTAATGAGGAGATGGCGAGTCAGGATCATCATCTGATTCTTCATCTTTGCGACACTGACACAGAAAACACTAGTTTATTGGTAAATAATTCAAATATCTCCTTACTATTTTCCCCTGACACATTCATGGTAATTACTTTTGCTGGGGCTTTATAGCAAGCTTTATTGCGTGTATTTGAACGCAGAACTCTTCAGTTGCGCTGACGGCTCTCTGCTGCTGCTGGACACTAAACACTGTCGAGACGCTCTTGACAGTCGCGGCAGCACGGTCTCGTGTTGTTTCCACCAGCGCGGCAATTTTTTTCATCACTAATTGATGAATGTCTAAAATATAAAAATAAGGCGAAGCGTAAAACAGGCCCAAGGCCCGACCCGCGTCTGAATTATGACGTGAAAATTGGCCCGATCGAAGCCCGGTCGGGGCCGGGCTGAAATGCAGGGCTCTAGCGTTCCCCTCAGTAGAAATCACGTTTCTTCCTCGGGGGCCCCCTCCCATCGTCGGGCCCTTAGAATCGTCCTAACTCCCCCCCCCCCCTTACGGCGCCCCTGCATACAAACTATACAGATATACAATGAGGACATTGTAGAAAAAGAAAAAAAAGAGATAGATAAAGTGGCATAAGGCACATGGCAGATAGAGTGCAAACCAGTTAAATAAAACAAAACTGTGCAGATATATGTGTAGTGCAAAAAAGAACAGTCTTTTATCAGACTGTCAGAAGAGGTAGTTTGCAGTCAATGCTGGATGAGGTAGTGATCAGTCCAATGCTGCACAAAGTGACTGGTGTGGGTCACAGTTTGTAAGTGGGGGGGGAGGTCCTGGGGATGTGGGGAGCTGGGGGGGGTGACCCAAATGTCCCAATTCCGATTTTTTTCCTCCCATGTGGCACAGATCGGATATGGCCCACGACCGTGTAAGCAGGAAAAAATAACATGGATTCAGATATTCTCAGATCGGTTTCAGGCCTCATTCATTTGTGGAAATAAATCAGATATGAATCGGATACGTGCATTTGCGCCTGCCGTGTAAGCGGTCAGATCGGATATTCCCCTGTAAATGGGACTCTTACATCATTGAAAAGTGGTACAGACATACCTGTAAAAAATGAAACATCTCTAGCCGAGTAGCAGAGCATTAATTTTGTTTGTTTGTGTTAAATAAAAGGCGATCTGATGCTGAAATGCGTTGCTTTTGAAATCATGCTGAGTGCTCGTTGCTGCTGTTGTCAGTGACGGTGGCTCGTGCATAGGCGAGCGCTTCAGTCCCGTTCGTTCCATTGAAACCACAAAATAAAACGCACACAAACATGTCCCTGCCTTTGATATACAATCACTGATGAACGCATTTGGTTTTAATTACTAAAAAAACACAGACGATGTGACATGCTTAACAATATCTACCACCTGAGTATTATTCCACATTTGCAAGCTTTCAGCGGAGCTGCATACATCACTGTCCTGAAGAATATGTACTAGGATAGGCTATATAATTATTTTGATGTATAGATGTAACTATTGCATTAAAACATTTCTATATGAATTCCATGTCAATAAATTAAACTCAATGTACTATTCAAATTGATTTGTGATGTCATATATGCTATTTTTGGCTTGTTTCACCAAGTGCAGTGTAAAATGCACACATCGGATATGGGTCACTTTTAAAAGAAATGTAAGCACGTCGTCCAAAAAATCGGATATAGTCACAAAATCGGAATTGGTCATCAAGACCTGCAGTGTAAATGCAGCCAAAGACTAATGGGACCATGCTTGGCTTTCGACAAGTTGGCGCCACACACAGTCACGGTGCTTCGCTCTCCAGTTGTTTTAGTGTTTTTGTTAGTTTTTCCTGTTTTTTTTTTTTCAAACACGATCAGTTTCACCAGGGATGAACTGCTGAACATTCGGCAGAGCACACCACAAAATCTCCTACCGGTTTTCGATTATTCGTACGTTTCGCTGAACATAGTAGTTGGCGGAGCATCGGAGCTGATTTAACGCTTCAGGACGCGCAGACAGGGGAAGCGAGCCGGCGCGCTCGTGAAGCTCAGACAGCGCAGATTTCGAATGCCATTACCTAGCATCCATCTGGCAAATCTCCGCTCCCTACCCAACAAAACGGACAAACTTCTTCTCCCAGAAAAATAAGGATTTCTCACACTCTGCTGCTCTGTGTTTCACAGAAACCTGGCTGAATGACGCCATACCGGACAGCGCATTAAATCTGCCAAGTTTCCAGCTGTTCAGAGCGGACCGTGACGCAGAATCAACGGGGAAATCGCGCGGCGGCGGGACATGCTTTTACATCAATGAAAGGTGGTGTACAGATGTAACAGTGTTAAAGAAGATGTGCTGTCCCGATTCTAGAAGCGCTCTTCATTAACTGTAAGCCGTTCTATTCGCCACGGGAGTTTCACTCGTTCATTCTCGTAAGTGTTTACATTCCTCCGCAAGCGCACGTGAGCTCAGCTTTACAGAAACTCACTGATCAGATCACAGAGACAGAGCAACATCACCCAGACTCTGTTTTAATCATTCTTGGGGACTTTAATAAAGCCAATCTCTCCGGTGAACTGCCAAAATACAAACAGCATGTTACATGTCCCACCAGAGACAGTAATATACTGGACCATTGTTACACAGCAATAAAGGATGCATACCACTCTGTCCCACGGGCAGCTTTGGGGCTCTCTGACCACTGCATGGTTCATCATATACCAACCTACAGGCAAAAACTTAAATCTGCTAAACCTGTTGTAAAGACTGTAAAGAGATGGACCAATGAAACAGAGTGGGTTTTACAAGCCTGTTTCGACTGCACTGATTGGAGTGTTTTTGAAGCTGATACCACTGATCTGGACGAACTCAAAGAGACTGTAACATCCTACATTAGTTTCTGTGAGGATATATGCATTCCTACCAGGACTTATTTAACATTCAACAATGATAAGCCATGGTTTACAGCAAAACTCAGACATCTTCGTCAGGCCAAAGAGGATGCCTACAGAAATGGGGACAGAGTCTTGTACAATCAGGCCAGGAACACACTGAATAAGGAGATTAGAGTGGCTAAAAGGACCTACGCTAAAAAGTTGGAAGATCAGTCCACTTCCAATGACTCAGCTTCAGTGTGGAAAGGTCTGAAAACCATCACCAACTGCAAGACACCATCCCCCAGCACTGAGGTGAATCAACAACTTGCTGAAGACCTGAATGAGTTTTATTGTAGATTTGAAACCCCCCACACCCATCCTGACCATCTCTCTACACAACCGTTAACACCTCCTGTAACCCCCCTCTCCCCCACTCCAGCACTTCAGATCAGTGAAGAAGATGTGTGTCAGGTCTTCAGAAAGAACAAGAGAAGAAAGGCACCAGGCCCAGAGGGTGTCACATCAGCCTGTCTAAAAACCTGTGCTGACCAGCTGGCCCCCATCTTTTCACAGATCTTCAATAGATCTCTGGAGTTGTGTGAAGTCCCTTCCTGCTTCAAACGCTCCACCATCATCCCCGTTCAAAAGAAACCCAAGATAACAGGACTTAACGACTATGTACCTGTGGCACTAACGTCTGTCGTCATGAAGTCATTCGAAAAACTGGTTCTGGCTTATCTGAAGGACATCACTGGACCCTTACTGGACCCCCTGCAGTTTGCTTACCGAGCAAACAGGTCCGTGGATGATGCAGTCAACATGTGACTGCACTTCATCCTGCAGCATCAGGACAAATCAGGGACTTATGTGAGGATCCTGTTTGTGGACTTTAGTTCGGCCTTCAACACCATCATTCCAACACTCCTCCAGACCAAACTAACCCAGCTCTCTGTCCCTAGCTCTATCTGTCAGTGGATCACCAGCTTTCTGACAGATAGGCAGCAGCTAGTGAGACTGGGGAAATTCATATCAAACAGCCGCTCCACCAACACTGGTGCCCCTCAAGGTTGCGTCCTCTCCCCACTGCTCTTCTCCCTGTACACCAACAACTGCACCTCTAAAGACCCCTCTGTCAAGCTCCTGAAGTTCGCAGACGACAGTACAGTCATCGGTCTCATCCAGGATGGCGACGCGTCTGCTTACAGACAGGAGTTTGAGCAGCTGGCTGTCTGGTGCAGTCTTAACAACCTGGAGCTGAACATGCTCAAAACAGTGGAGATGATTCAGGACTTCAGGAGAAACCCCCTGCACTCTACCCACTCACCATCATTGACAGCACTGTGGCTGCAGTGGAGTCATTCAAGTTTCTGGGATCCATCATCTCTCAGGACCTGAAGTGGGACACTCACATCAACTTCATTGTAAAAAAAAAGGCCCAACAAAGGTTGTACTTCCTCCGCCGGCTGAGGAAGTTTAACCTGTCACGGGAGCTGCTGAAACAGTTCTGCTCAGCCGTCATCGAGTCTGTTCTATGCACATCAATAACTGTCTGGTTTGGTTCAGCTACAAAATCAGACATCAGAAGACTACAGAGAATGGTTCGGACTGCTGAAAAGATTATTGGTGCTCCCCTGCCCACACTCGAAGAACTGCATACATCCAGAGTGAGGAAAAGGGCTCAGAAAATCACTCTGGATCCCTCACATCCAAGTTATCCCCTTTTTAAACTTTTGCCATCTGGCCGGCGCTACAGAGCCCCAAATACCAGGACAGCCAGGCACAAGAACAGTTTCTTCCCCAAGGCAATCTACCTTATGAACAGTTAAATGTTCCCCACATTATGCAATACAAATGTGCAATAACCTTATATTTATTTGTTATCACCTCCATCCTAGCACATCCCTGCATCTCATTCTATTATATTCCATTCTATCATCTATAGCACAACTGTACATACAATTTATTTATTTTTTTATTTATTTTTCAATTTTTGTCTATTTATATTTACATATGTGTATTTTTTATTCTCATCTTATTTTTATTGTCTGTGTGTTGTTGTCTCTGTGTACTGGAAGCTTATGTCACTAAAACAAATTCCTTGTATGCGCAAGCATACTTGGCAATAAAGCTCTTTCTGATTCTGATTCTAATAATGATCCCTTGGTTCACAAAGAAACAGTGACTCAGTGATGTAAATTTAGGGCAGGACTATAATGTTTGAGAGACCTGCCTGAAAAAAAGTAATTGGATGTCATTTATGAAACATGAGCACAACAAATTTCAGTGTCATTTGTTTGTATAAACCCTTGCTTTACAAAATGGTTTTATGAATTGTTTACATAGAATGTTTGATTTGAAAAAAATCCCAATATTTCGGCATTTTTCTATAGAAGCATAAGAATTTACAATGTGATTTGAAGTAGATCTACAGGTTTGGATATTCTTATATACCAGGAGAATATGAAATGAGAATCTTACTCTTGGGACGCAAATTCATCATGGCAAAAGACAACAAACATTTCCTTTGGGATGCTGCCGTCATGAACTCAAGAGACTTTGGCAACCGCTTGCCTCTGACCAGGAGAGCCTGCATACTCGTATGGCTCTGCTAAGCAAGCATCCCGCTGAGACTAACTATTTGTAATGAGTTTCAATGGGCCAGAGACATTGAGGTTTTCTATTCTGGTTGCAGAGACAGTTCCGTATTACGAATGCTGGACCAGAAATTCACACAAGCGTCTGTCCGGGGACATGCACAGACCACAAATATTTTCTCAAGGCTTTTGCTTGAGTCTAAATCACACTTATCCGGAATGCAGACAGTAGACGAGTTAATCACCTCTATGACAAATTCTCTATATCGGGATAGTTGAAAAATGTGTAATATTCAGGAACTTTTGGCACTTGCATCTTAGACACAACATATGTAATAGATTGTGATGCAGTCGGTACATCGATTCTCTAAAGAAGCATTGACTGGGTGCAAGACTAGACAATGGAAAGCAAGTGTGTTTAGAAGAAGTGATGTGATGGCGGAGGTATGAAACACTCACCCTCTGCTTCTCTGGGGCTCCAGTGGCCAGACGGGGAGCAGGGACGCGGGGACGAAGAATTGGAGGCGTACTGCAGGAGGACGCGACCTTCTGCACATTTATCACATACTGATCCCACTTCTCTAGGAAACCAACAGAGATAGACAAAATGCAACTTAGATACAGCAAATTCAAGTGGATGGGAAGTTATATGGGAATCGCCAATATGGGGCTTTATTTTTTTCAAGAAAAAAAAAAAAAGCATTCCAGAGTGGAAGAAATCGTTAATTATACCAAAAATAGAAAGTGCTGATAGTATTGAGTTCACTGAGTTTAATGTATTCAGGTTACATTTGGAAAGACTAAACAAAAACTCAGAAAAAAAAAATTTAATAGCAATTTTATAGTGTATTTTAATAAAAAAAAAAAAGTAGATGCACTACCAACAAAAAACATTACATTGAATTATTTTTTATTTTAAATATCTTTCCCAGAATCATAACTGTTTTCAACAGTGTAGGCCTGTACAGTAGTTTTTCCTATAATAGCCTACTTTTGCCAACAATTAGTAGTGTAGTACAAAAGTATTATTTTCAAGGGTTATTACTCGCATTTAGTGCAAATTTAATTGTTCAGATTCAAATGACCGTTCGCAAAACCCACCCACCCTTAGTTACTGTTGCCATGACGGACAAACAATGCCGCTCTCACACTACACACATGTTCTCACGCAGTGAAAAATACATCGCAGAGCAAAAAGGAAACCGACAACACACAGACAGAAGACAGAGCAGGTTACTTCTGATATGCAACAAGGTCTCAGGACCAGAGCATGTGAGCGGAGCGGAGCGGGGAGCGAGCGGGGAGCGGAGCGTGCGAAATATAGTCGGAGCGTGGAGCGGGTTTTTAACCAAAGGCCGGAGCGATCGCTCTGTCTCGCTCCGGTTCCGCTCCGATACCGCTCACACCACGAGTCTAGGGCATGCAAAAATCCACCCAGAATGCTGCGTGTTGATTTTCCTTTCTGCGCCTATGTTAACAGATTAGAGCAGCCACACTGCCTGCGGAATACGCGCTTATCAGGTGCAGTCCAACCACACCGCAACCTCGGCCCCGTGACAGAATAGAAGTGAAGCGGATTTGTTCCGCAGCAGTCACGCAACAAACCCGCTCCACGTCCGCCACGCAGGCAGTGTGTCCCAGGTGTAAGGCTTCGGTTGAAAACGGCAGGTGTTAGGCATGCAGAGGAATTTTAAATTTGAGCGAGCGTGGAGCGATTTCACTGGAGCGGGATGAAATTGTAGGTGAGCGGGGAGCGGAAATGAGCGGAGCGGTCTGGTGTGACTTTGAGTGGTGGAGCGGGGGAGCGAACACCCACGTGAGCGGGGAGTGGAAATTCTCACCGCTCAGCTCCGCTCACATGCTCTGCTCAGGAACCCTCAGCCTTTAAACTGTGTCATTTTTAAAGAAATTCAAACAATAAATACCGTTTTGTGGCTCTTCAATGTGTTGTGACAGATCACTGTATTGCCTCAGTTCAAACACGTGAACCGATCGTCTTTTCATATGTACTTAAAGCACGAAATGAACATGAATAAACATCAGAAAGTATTTTATTTCAACCGCGGAACACACCATTTTTCAAGTTTAAATCCACCGAAGTTAAATCTACTCTCCTGTCCTGTCTGATTTGTGATTAAGTTCTGATTGGTCAGATCACCTGTCAATCAAGCTCTTTGCAAACTGTCAATTATATCAAATAAACAAATAAATAAATATTCTATTAAGGTTTCTAATGAAATCCTTATTCTATGTGCAAGAAACACGGTTAAAATTATGTAATCAAACAATAACAGTATATATAAAAATATTTCCATATTTAAAATAAAATAATTGAATGTAATGTTGGTTTGGTAGTTGGCAGTAGGCCTATCTACTTTTTAATAGAAACTGATATTTATTTATGTATTTGTTTATTTATTTATTTGTTGAAAAATGTACACTAAATGTAATTAATAATCCTTTTGTCCTACACAACTACTTGTTGGAAAACATAAGCTGTTATAGGAAAAACTACTGTACACTGTTGAAAATAGTTATATTTCAGTCACACTATTTAAAAACATTACTCCTAAGACTGCTCTTGAGTGAGAATTCCCTTATCAGCTCCAATGACTCATTAAGCACTTTTGCCAAAGGGCAATGCCAAATCTTGTTTCTGCTTAAGCAGCCAGACTCTGGTGTTAGAATGTTATATGGATATACAGTAAACAATGTCACATGGTCCAAGTGGAGAGTTTGAGAGCAACATGTCTCAACATGCTCATTCTAAGGGGATTCCCCCTGCTGCTTGCCTCAGTGAATTCCACCTGTCTCTCACATAATGTTCCCTAGCCGACTGTCTGCAGCCCCACAAATAAATATCTCAGACTACATTCAGCTCAATAAAAAACAGATGCAAAATATAAAGAGACTCAACCTAACAAAGTTCCACAGGTCTGAGTCATAAAATGTGGATATTCTAGAGCCAACAAAATGATTTAGGAAGGCAATGTGAATAATTCCACTGTATCTGAGATGCAGCCGGTGCACCATTAATTGACACCATGTGTTAGCGATTTGGCAGACACTGAGAATTCTCAGTTGTTTTGCACTTCCTCCAATCTATCCGCTCACTGTATTTAAAAAAAAATGACTATAAAATATCTCTGACTTCTCCTCTTTCAATATTTACTAAACAGAACACGCTTAGACATGTCTCCCCTCTGCCTACAGTACATACACATTTATATACCACAACATTTCATATATCAGATTGCATCTGTCCAAATTCTCATGTGTATTTTGCCACATATATTTGTAAAAATAGTCCCCAGGGTACTTCAGTTCACCTGTCATAGAAGTGGCCAGAGATGGGCGGAAACCACTCCACAGTAATGGAGTCTTGTCCCTGTTCTACCACTTGGGGTGACATGGGGACCGGAGGGGGCCGGTAGTCGGGTTGCCAGGTCTGGTATATGAGGTCCAAGTAGCAGTGCATGCGAGCTACCTGATTAAGTGTAAAGGAATCAGTGCAGTCATCATCTGCGGAAAAATGAAAGTAGTTATTTGGCCTAGTTACTGATAGATCTATAGCACATGAAAAGGCATTCCTGTTCAAATGTCAAAGACCAATATAAAAATTAATCAATGGTTTTATTTTTTGACAGTTGATACTTTGAGGTGACATGAGTAACAGCTACTGTAAAAAAAAAGGGTTGAGTAACATTGAAAATGTATTCAAATTTCCAAGTGTTCAATAATTTATAATATGAAAGTCTATCACAATCATAATATCAATTATAATTGTAGAATGGTTATAATCTAAACAAAGAGTGAAATAAACCATTTCAAATTATATTGTTTAACAATAATATACTAAATTTTTATACAGACCCTTAATTAGCAAAGAGTCAATTTGAGATAAAAATAGGCATGTTATGTGTTAAGAAAACAAAGAAACATCAAGGCATATATGATTTTTTTTTGTCTTTTCAGTCACATTTAGTTTTGGGAACAATTCTCACTATTAACTAACTACTACTTACGACTTTGCCTCAATAAACTCCTAATTTGCTGCCTATTAATAGTTAGTATGGTAGTTGTTAAGCTTAGGTATGGCATATAGGATTAAGAGAGCCAAAATATGCAAAATACAACATTAATATGTGCTTTATATGCACTAATAACTAGCCTATATGACAGTAATATGCATGCTAATAAGCAACTAGTTTATAGTGAGAACTGGTCCCTAAAATAAAGTGTTACTGTTTTTTCCAATCAAGATTAAATAGGAGAGTTTCCATAGATATGTTTTTACCTGCGTAACTCATGTAATTATTGAAGGGCGTGTGAACAAAATTGAGGTTGCCACACGTTTCGTTGCCAGGCTCAGGGTCCCTGCAGTACTTGTATTTGGGTGTGGGATTGGTGTCGGCACACAGATCTCCAGTTTCCAGTGAAGGCTCAGTCTCTAAACATGCATCGTTGCAGGACTCGATCTCCGAGATACCCCTGAACACATGGTACAGTCCCAGACTGTGACCAATCTCATGGATCATGGTATGAGTGTGGCCAAATGTACCGTAGAAAGATGGATTCAGAACTATGCCACCTATGAAGAGGTGAGGAAAAGTACACAGTGTAAAGCCTAATGTGCTTGTTCTTAAATATCCAGGATTGTTTCTTATCACTTGTTGTAGCTAAGTAGGTTATACTATGCAGTTTGAAAAGAAGAGTCCATATGCAAAAACCAATAAACGCCATGTTTAAAAATAAAAAAATAGCTGACTGCCATGCGTTATTCTCCACAAAGCACGTTCTGAAACATGTTTTGTCACAAAAGCCGGTATTGTCTGCTGTCAAAGCTTTGCGAGTTCACGTTTTACTGCAGAAGCCAACAAACGCCCTTGTTGTTTGTGAACAGAAGCCGATACATCCATTTTAGTGAATCAGCGCGCAGTATTCAGGTAAGTTGAAAGGCTGCTAGTCTCTTTGAAAAGACGTGCAAGCTGAGAGGAGTTTTGTCAAAGCTAAATAAAGTGATCGAGGATGGATAATTTCGACGAACTTGATGAACCCGTACGTGATATCTTCTTCGGGGCGTAAAAGGAAAATAAAAGCTGAAACTTTTTCAAGGAACCTTGCTAAAGCAGCAAATTATAGTGATGAGAGAAAAGTTTCCTGGATTGCGTGTAATCACAACAACAAAGTTTGTCAGGCGTCTACACTGTCAGCTGAGGAGATTACAAATATTAGGAGATTACAAATATTAACAGAGTGTTTTTGTTTAACTCTGAAACACGAAATGTGGAGTTATCTGCTTTTTACCAAAACAAAAAAAAAGACTGTTGGAGTTATCTGATTTTGCTAAAAAAAACTAACTTTTAATATATATAAAATATACTTTCAATTAACTTTAATTTAGTAAGTTACCTGTATTTTGGGGGTTATTATTACTTAATCAATACAACCCAAATGCAGTTTGATTGATATTATTTAGAATATACAATAAAAAAAAAAAAAAAAAAAAAAAAAAAAAAAAAAAAAAAAAAACGATTTATGAAAAATGTATAAAATTGATTTATCCGTTTATGCAAATGAACTCTGCAAATACAAATGTATTTAAGTTAAAGAAGAGTATTGTTTTCCAAGCTTTATTTAGTGATTAGAATTAGTGGAATGAAAGCTAAACTGTCAACCATATCCATTTTTTTATTTTTTTATTTTTTTCACAGGCATCTGGTACAGATCAGACCTCATTGAATGCACGTAAACAGGAAAAAAAAAGTCACCTGTTTACTAAATTTTAGTGTGGACATGTTATAATTCAATACTTTTAAGAACTAGTACAACTCTTGTTCAAGCAAGCAAGCAATTGTAATCAGCAAGGACAAAAAAACTGAATGCGTTTCCAAAAAAAAAAAAAAAAAAAAAGACCTGAACACTATGTCTTGCAGAGTAAATGCAACGGAAATGTATTGTAATTTTGGTCATATTCCTTTGCGTACATTTCATGTCATTCTATCAGTTATACTTCTGCTAAGAAAATAAGCAGGGGTCTTGAGAATAGGAACCACTGAAAGAAGGTAACGGTACAGAGTGTGACAGAGTAAGACTTATATGACTGCAAGAACTCAATTCAAACTCTTGACCTGGACTGCGTTTATCCAGTATTTTCTATACCTAGATGTGTCAGTGCCTCCTTGTCCCATGGCCAGGTAGCGACTCCAGCAAGGTCTTCATCTGAGGAATTGGCGAAGAAGATATTGAGGTGCGTGGAACCGTCCAGCTTGAGGATCTCTTTTAGCTCCTTCACATCCAGATAAGCCCTGGAGCCAGAGATGGAGACACATGGTGAAAATTATCACAGTGTCAATAATGTAAACATAACAAATACTTTTGTGTTTTAAGTTACTGTAATATTTTTTTCTCCATATATTCTGTGGAGAGTAAATATGTATTTGCATAATAAGTACACGGATAACTTGTCACCCAAATCTCAACCGTCATGTTACATGATAGAGTGCTGCCAACAAGGTTACAGAGTCCAGCATTGGTGGGCCTCATTTATTTGTCAGCCTTATTTGACACTCATTATGACACACCAATGAATGAATTCCCCCCAGTGCAAAGTTTCTGGAAAACTTGTTCTACAGAGGATAAAACAGGATAGCTACTCCTTTGGAATGATATGAGATGGAATGATATATATGAATGTCTGTCATTGTCTGCCTGTACTTATGTAGGTAGCATACTGACGAGTGGTCGCTATGAGAGTGATTACCACAATAACGATTCCTGTTTCTGCAATTCTGAGCTTTAACTACTGTAGAGACACTGACTTGAGATCCTTAATGATACTCAAGACTTAAAGTCCTGTTTTAGATAATGCAAATCTTGTCTCTTGACCCTTCACCTTAAAAGTTGAAATTATCACCATAATCATCACTGCATTGCAAATTCTGTGCATGCAAGAGCAATCAGCAATCAGAGAAGCTGTCCAGCAACTGTTAACATCACTCTCAAGAATCCATTACAACCATGTTCTCTCTTTCCCCAATCTGGTCCGCATTAACGTCTTTTTTTTTTTTTTTACAGCAAGCTAGGAGACCAAAGCAGGTGTGTGTCTTTCCAGAGACAGGTGCTTTTATGAGCATGTAGCTCCTTCAACTCAACATGCTAAGAGCCCGTTTTATACCAGAACACTCCATTAGGGCAAAACCATTAACGTTAACGTTATGTTTATGGGCTCCATTGGCACTTAGAGTTACTACAACTGTAAAGCACCTGATGAAGGACCTCCCTGAGGTGACCCATGTGACAGCTCACGAAACCCCATTCATCAATTAACCCAACACACACAATAGCCAAGGGAAAAGCATGGGTGTCGCAACAGAAGCAGATGATAATGTAGTATGGACTTTCACCTGGGACTAATCTCTGGACCAAAGCCATGACAGACATTTTTTTCTTATTGCACATCAACAACATGCCCAAAAATGGGCAGGCATCCAAAGCAAGACATGAATTTATGTATACAAGCATGTGTACATGGTGTGCATTCACACAAGCATTTAACTTTTGGCTTATGTGTTAACCACAACTGTGTCCAATGTATACACCATCAAATCTGATCTGTGATATTGTGAAAGTAAAAACACAAATTTCTCCTTACAAATGGGCTGTTTGCTTGCAAAAACAATGTGGCACTGTATACATTCTTCAAAAAGCATGGAGAAATAACTTACAACACGTGCCTAAAACATGTAAAACAACATAAGTTGATATCATTCACATTTCTCAGAGACTCCAACCCGATGTCTCCTGTTAGCTAGATTTCCAAACAAGCAAAGTGGTAACAGGCACCGGGTCTACAAAAATAAATGTCCGACCACACAGCCATTGCTGTGCCACGCATGTAGCACAGTGTTCATCCAGAATTCCACAATTAAGAAGGAATGTTGATGAATGTTTGCGGTGCAACCATCAGCGTGTCTCCCTAGACGTCCCATAATCAAAACAAAATAAACAACCACTTGGGGTGCTTATCTGAAAATTCTTCTTCTGTTCTCACTCTAATCTTTCTAAACCATCTTTCATCCATCAGTTGCAATATTTCCATTGAAATCTCAGGTTTGGCCAACTGCTGATTTCTGTTACTGGATTGGATATCCAGTGATAAACAGTCTCTTGATGATTGCGATGGGATAATATTTGGGAAAAACCACCTGCATGTTTTTCGTGACTGATGTCACCTCATAGCCCGCACACAGAGTCATTTGAAGAGCTTTAAGAAGACTATTGGATGTGATTCCGCGGCCTGGAAAGCATTCAAAACAGCTAATAGAAAACATTGCTTTCCTTTGAAAGAGAAGCTCAATTAAGGCATGCAGAAGAAATTCAAGGACAATACTGGAATACTGGGATGAATCATACTGATCAAAACAAAGATGTAACAAGGTTGTTTTCACTTATCAATTCATTCACTCTTTTCTCTCGACATGGAAAGTTTAAACTTTTCTCATGAACCTCCGTGCACTTCTGTAAACAAACGTTTATGAATACATTTTGAAAACAAAATTGTTGCTTGGTGACCAGTCTAAACAAGAATCAAATAAGCTTCCTTGAAATGTTGGCTTTTACTTTGCAGTCCACCCAACTAAAACAAAAGCCACCAAAAAACTACTTCTTAAGGCAATAAATCCCCCATAAAACAAATCGCATAGTTTGGGATTACTACAGTACGTGTGTCCTTGGGGCTATACCTATTTTTTGTGAAACAAATTAACATAACTACCTTTCATATAGTCCAAAAGTTAAACCAGACCTTATCCATTGGTGGAATTGTAAACATGTTGTGCTTTCTATCCAGTGGCCTCAGGTGTTCAGACTTAGAAATCCAATTTCCTTTTACTATTTTCATCTTTTGGCAAAAAAATACTGGTGTTTAAAACTTTGAGCAAATCGCCACACAGCAGGCGGTAACAGTTGCCCTAGAGGGATCCTTGATAAAAACATTTTTCTTGAAGTGCTTATGAAAAGCCAGAAGAGAAGATCCCACTGCAATAACTGAAGAGTTGTGAGAGGCTCAGTAATAATCCACAGTCACCTTTACAGATTACCTATAGCAGTCCTTCTCAAATCTGTCCTGGAGACCTCCAGCCACTGCACATTTTGGATATCTGACTCAACTAGTACACCTGATTCAACTCATCAGCTCATTAGTGGAGACTGCAAGACTTGAATTGGGTGTGGCAGATAAGGGTGACATCCAAAATGTATAGTGGTGGGGGTCTCCAGGACAGGTTTGAGAAGCTCTGGCCTGAAGCAGGAGTAGCCAACTCTGCTTCTGGGAGGAGGGAGGAGGGAGGAGGGAGGAGGGAGGAGGAGGGAGGAGGGAGGAGGGAGGAGGGAGGAGGGGGGAGGGGGGACTACTTTCCTGCACGCTTTAGTTCAAAGTCTGATCCTACACCTGGATGTGGTTTCAGAGTAATCCTGAAGACCTTGATTAACATATTCAGGTTTGTTTGATTAGGGTTGGAGCTAAACTCAGCAAAGTGGCAGCCCTACAAGAGCAGGGATGCTACCCCTGACCTAGAGAGACATGGCCACTATCTATACATGCTATTCAGCCTCCCTCTTTTGATAAACCTTTAACACTACTGAAATGTGGCGATAGATGTGGAGTTTTGGAAGAAATGTTTAGCTACATAAATCCATATCAAGAGGAAGCAGTGGTTATGAATCTGAAATCAAAATGCTACTTGGGACACAATGTTTGCCCATTTCGCAGTATTCCAGGATTTTCCAATCCTCCTCCTCTGGGACCACCATCCAGAGTTTAGCTCTAGCCCTAATTAAACACACCTGAACCAGCTAATCTGCTGTGGATTTCTGGATCTTTATTAAACTCTGTGTTTTGTAGTTTATCTTTGTCTTCTTCAGGCATTCCTGCAAAGATTGTGACAGAAGACCGGAGCAAAATAGTTAATTTGTGTTTTTTTCCTCCCCTAAATGGATATCCCCACTGTCATGCTCCTCTGCCTGGAGCAAGAGGATCGCTCCCTCAAGGACCACACGAGGGAATTTTTAAACCTGGCATATCAGACTCACTACCTTGACAGCTGCCTCTGTACTTTCTACTATGTCAGACACAACACCTCGACTAAGGCCAAGCTGTCCGGGGAAGGTCCTTGGAGGAGCTTCGCCACATTTGTGAAGTGGGTGCTGGTGAACTGTGGATTGCCTTTTACCATCATTCCAGTGGAGGACATCTCCAGCCACACTCCCGACCAAGAGCCCAGCCCTGAATCATCTGACATCGCATTGGTTCTGTCCAGCCCTGAATCTCCTGAACCTCTTGTGTTCCTTTTCAGCCTCCCTCTCCTGCATCCTCTTCCCATATCTGCCAGTTCTTCAGCCCTGTCTCCGCTGGTTCCTGCAAACCCCTCAGTCAGCGCCATCCTGGTGCTTTGTCTCACCTCGGGTCTTTCAGTCTCCAGCTCCACCTTGGCGTGAGGATCCCATGTCTTCGCCTCCAGCCTCCAAGTCCTGGATTCCACCTCAGCCCTTCGACTCATCGGCTCTGCCTTGGCTCCTAGCTCCCTTATCTCCACCGTGGCTCGTCATACCACTGGTTCCACTGGGCTCCCTTGTCCCTCTGGCTCCGTCTTGGTCAGTCGTTGACCCTCCATTGCTACAGGATTCCACTCATCTGGCTTCGCCTCGTCCCTCCATCTCTCTGGCTCCGTCTAGCTTCTCCTTTCCTCCTGATCCTCCTTGGTCCTCAGTCGCTCTGGCTTCGCGACAGTATTCCGGGTCCCAGCCTCAGTCGCATGAGCTGTCGACTCTGCCTTGGCCCTTCAGACCCATGCTGTCCACCCTGGGCTCCTCAAGTAGCTTTGTCTCCATCAGTCAGCCCCCTGGTGTTGTTAGCTTTACCTCCACCATGGCTCCTCCCTCCATCGACTCTGTCATGGGCTCTAATCCTTGCTCTGCTCTGGGTCCACACCTGGCTCCTCCTCCTGCTCCTGGCTCTGACTTGGCTCCTCCCTTCATCATCTCCACCCTGGTTCCTTCTGCCATCTCCTTCTCCCAGTCCCGGCCTTTCTCCTGCTCCACACCCTCCTCTAGAGCCCCCACCCTCCCTCTTCAGTTGGATCTTCTGTAGTGTGAGGACAACATTCCCAGGGGGGCATAATGTCATGAATATATTAGTTTCTACTTCATGGACTTTTAGTTTGTTTTCATTAGTTTCATAGTTTCCTTTGTTCTTTTTTCCACTTCTCTTCGCTTTGTCAGGGTTACTAATGACATTAGTTCATTCTGTTTAGCTGTGTATCATTAATTTGCCTCATTTGTCAGAGTATTTAAGTTCAACCTTTTCCTATGTTCATTGTCAAGTCTCATCTTTGGAAGCTGCATTGTTTCTGTACCTGCTGTGGATTTCTGTGTGAATCTTTATTAAACTCTGTGTTTTGGAATTTATCTTTGTCTTCTTTGGGCATTCCTGCAATGATTGTGACAGTAAGAAAGTGGCCATCCTGGAGCCGGAGTGGACACTAAATAAACTGCCAATGGTAAAAAAAATGTTTATGGTAATGTACTAAAGACAAGAAGGCAGAAACTGGCAAATATTTCCCACATGTGAATGATTACTGTTACATGACTATTTTCTGTTGACTGGTGAATGTGAAGCCAAGCCGATGAAAGTTGATGCTCCTCACACCTGGACTAGGAGTGGAGCTTGTGTAGGCCACTGGTCTAACTGGCGCAATCCTTACAACCTGTGCACTTTGCCTATGTCTGCTAATACACTACTTTATTTTTCTATTGGTCTCTGGAATTGTCAGTCTGCAGTAAACAAAACAGATTTCACTACATCTATTTCTAGTCATTCAAGACTAAACCTCATGGCCCTGACAGAGACGTGGATCAAACCAGAGGACACTGCTACTCCTGCAGCACTCTCCAATAATTTCTCATTTTCCCACACTCCCCGTCTGACTAGAATAGGTGGTGGTACTTGTCTGCTTATCTCTATTGATTGGAAATGTATTCATTTACCTTCTCAGGGTATTAACAGCTCCTTTGAATCACATTCAGTCACTGTTACCCACCCTTTTAAAATCCAATTCAGTCACTGTTACCACCCTTTTAAAATCCATTTTGTAGTCGTTTATCGACCCCCAGGAACACAAGGTAACTTATTGGATTAATTAGATGTGCTGCTCTCAAACTTTCCTGAGGATGGTACTCCCCTAGTTATGCTTGGAGACTTCAACATCCACATAGATAAACCTCAGGCTGCAGACTTCCACACTCTGCTTGCCTCTTTTGATCTCAAGAGAGTGTTAACTACAGCTACTCACAAATCAGGCAAACAACTGGACCTTATTTACACACGACACTGCTCCACTGATCATGTACTGGTTACTCCACTGCACACATCGGATCACTTCCTCCTCACTCTTATCCTCAACATGTTTCCTGAAACAACACATACCCCTCCACATGTCATCTTTCGACGTAACCGACGCTCACTCGCGTCCTAAAGAGAGAAAATGGAAAATGGAGTGCAGCTGGAGGAAAACCAAACTAGAGGTATTTCGTATTGCTTGGCGGGAAAGTAACCTATCCTACAGAAAAGCATTAAAAACTGCTAGATATGATTACCTTTCGTCTCTTTTAGAAGAAAACAAACATAACCCCAGGTAATTATTCAATACAGTGGCTAAATTAAATAAAGCATCAGCAGGTGTTGACATTTCACAACAGCACAGCAGTAATGACTTTATGAATTATTTTACTTCCAAGATCAATACTATTAGAGATAAAATTGTAACCATGCAGCCGTCAGCTACAGTATCACATCCGATAGTACACTATAGATCCCCTGAGGAACAATTCCACTCATTCTCTTCTATAGGAGAGGAAGAATTGTATAAACTTGTTAAATCATCTAAACCAACAACATGTATGTTAGACCCTATTCCATCCAAACTACTAAAAGATGTGCTACCAGAAGTCATAGATCCTCTTTTGGCTATTATTAATTTGGCATTCTCGTTAAGATATGACCCCAAAACCTTCAAATTAGCTGTTATTAAGACTCTCATTAAAAAAACACAACTTGACCCCAAAGATCTAATTAATTACAGACCGATCTCGAATCTCCCTTTTCTGTCAAAGATACTAGAAAAGGTAGTATCCTCAAAATTATATTCCTTCTTAGAGAAAAATGGTATATGTGAGGATTTCCAATCAGGATTTAGACCGTTTCATAGTACTGGGACTTCTCTCATTAGAGTTACAAATTGCCTGCTCTTATTATCTGATCGTGGTTGTATCTCTCTATTAGTGCTACTGGATCTTAGCGCTGCGTTCGACACTATTGACCACAACATTCTTTTGAATAGACTAGAAAACTTTGTTGGCATTAGTGGAAGTGCATTAGCATGGCTCAAATCGTACTTATCTGACTGTCATCAATTGGTAGCAGTGAATAAAGAGGTATCATATCGATCACAAGTGCAGTATGTAGTACCTCAAGGCTCAGTACTAGGGCCATTAATTTTCACGCTTTACATGTTACCCTTGGGAAATATCATCAGGAAACACGGTGTTAGCTTTCACTGTTATGCTGATGATACTCAGCTCTATATTTCTTTGCGGCCCAGTGAAACACACCAAATTGAGAAACTAACGGAATGCATAGTCAATATAAAAAACTGGATGACGAGTCATTTCTTACTGCAAAATTCTGAAAAAACAGAGGTGAAAATGATCTGACCTAAAACCCCCACATGCAAGAACCTAGAACACTGTCTAACAACTTGATGGCTGCTCTGTAAATTCTTCATCATCAGTTAGGAACCTAGGCGTGCTATTTTATAGCACTCTTTCCTTTGACAGCCACGTTTCTAGCATTTGTAAAACTGCATTTTTTCATCTTAACAATAAATCTAAATTGAGACCTATAATCTCTAAGTCAAATGCAGAAATGTTAATTCATGCATTTATGACCTCAAGGCAGAGATGGGCACTCGAGTTAGTGACTCGGACTCGAGTCGCATTTTTATAGACTTCAGACTTGACTCAGACTCGACCTGAAATGACTCCAGACTTGACTCGACTCGAGGAAAAGGACTCGTGAATATTTTAAAAGCAACTCGAGTCTTTTATCCTTAAGTACTTATGTTTGAATATAACTGATATTCAAAAGGCGGACCGCTTCCGCACCCCGGCATCCATCCAGACCGCGAGCCGTAACAGCAGCACCATTTTAAGAGAGCACCGCTTCAAAACAGCAGAGCGCCAAGTTGAGCTACGATGACACGGTTATTTTAAAGGGGTCCTATTATGCTTTTTCACTTTTTTAATTTTAGTCAGTGTGTATTGTGTATATTTGGGCATAACAAGATCTACAAAGTTACAAATCTCAAAGTCCACTCCAAAGGAAGATATTTAGTTTTTTAAAAAAAACCTTTTCAAAAAGTACAACGAATGGCTCGTTTGGACTACAAAGTTGTTTTCCTGTATTTGTGATATCACAAAAATAAATCCCACCTATGGAAATTCGAATGGTTGGCGGGTGGGGGGAACACTTGGTTGAGTACTGCATGCTTCAAAATCTAAACCCGGTGCAGGTGTTTTTATATCACTGTATTTCTGAAGGAAACCGACCGTCTTCAGAAAATTTTGGATGTCATTTTCATTTCATCTTGCATGTCTGATAAAGCAGCGTTTGTGAGCAGAGCTCTGTTTTGTGTATAGCGTTACCGGGGAAGCCTCGCTCTCTACCACTCCAACAGTGCCTCCCGCTGGCAGAGAATTAATTTGCATATATATGCCGCCACAAATAGTGTAAGTCTGTGGGACTATGGTATAAATAAATTCAACTGTATAACAGTTTCACTGCAATTCATGTTATAATGTTAGAATTAAAGAACAATAAACATAATACATACTACCGTTGCACTTATCTGTACAGAGTAAATGCAGTTATTTTAAGCTGTTGTTGACATCCTATCTAAAACGTGATTTAGCCAAAAAAAAAACAACAACAATAACGTTACCACTTTAATATGTCTTGCAATATCCGTGCGTGTGAAGGTTCTGCGCGATCCTCAATATTCTCGGGGTCTGAATTGATATGGCAATATTGACGAACTTGCTGTTTTGGCAAGGGGTGGGGCAGTACTGAAATGCCATCTAAGCTGTTCGCCAATCACAACGCACTGGGACAGCTAACCAATCACAACACATTTTGTTTTTCGGAAGGCGGGCCTTCATCAAACCCGGAACTAATCGAGCCTTTTGTGCCAGGCTGAGGAGAAAGGTATTGTAATAATGTAAATTATGTGAAAAATAATGCGATTTTCGAACCACCAAGCATGAGAGCATGCTCTAGTACACCCCCAAAACAAAATCAAGACTTTGTAAAAGAGCATAATAGGACCCCTTTAATAACAACAGAAACACGGAGAGCAGCAAAATTATAGATTACTTTCACTAAAACACAGCTGAAAAAAAAAACAATTCTGCAAATATAGTTATTTTTCTTACTATCTATTTATCTATCTATAACCTCTGACTGTTCAAACCAGATGTGACAAGACGTTTCTGATCTACATTTAGCATTATTAATCTGTAGGCTAAGAACATTTCAAAAGAATCATGTAATTATAATTGGGAAAATTGTTGTTAGATGGCTAGGATAGAACTTTGCAACTGCTAGTTATTTTTTTCTTTTCTGGTCAAGATGAGAACGTTTTGATTATTGTAGCTACATTGTTTTTAGTAGATAATGCTTTGAAGTAAAATATTAAAATAGTATAGATTTCAGGAGGAAAACCCTGAACGGAAACAGTATGTTTCTGTCACATGGCCTCTCATGTATCTAAATGTATAAATACAATACATTTTTAGGCTACATGTATTGTATAAATACAATACATGTAGCCTAAAAATGTTTTTTTTATTTTATTTTGTCCGGACCTCTGCTTGAAAGAAAATATAGAGGCCGTGCCTATCTTGGAACTTTAATTGAATACCCCTGACTTATATCATAAATAAATACTTTATTTGTATGGTTTTGTAATATCTGTGTCACATAGGCTATTTCCTTATGTGTCATGATCAGACTCCTTTTATAGAATTCGATTGCAGAAAACTGTTTTGAACATGGTAATGGATTAAAACATAAGTAACAGGCTGGATGTATATTAACCTTACATCTTAATACCTCTTTTTTTTAAAAAAGCAGATCATAGATCATATATTTTGTCTATAGCCTATAAAACAGCTTAATAAATAGGAAGATTTCAATACATGAGGATTCTGAATGGGATTTTTTTTGCGAGCCATTAAATTACTTGAGACTCGACTCGGACTTGTGACCAAAGACTCAAGACTTGACTCAGACTCCAGCGACAAAGACTTCAGACTTGACTCAGACTCCAGGTCAAAGACTTCAGACTTGACTCGGACTCCAAGTTAAAGACTTGTGAATATCTCTGCCTCAAGGTTAGATTATTGTAATGCTTTATTGGGTGGTTGTTCTGCACGCTTAATAAACAAACTCCAGATGGTCCAAAATGCAGCAGCTAGAGTCCTTACTAGAACCAGGAAGTATGACCACATTAGCCCGGTTCTGTCGACACTGCACTGGCTCCCTATTAATCATATAGATTTTAAAATCTTGTTGATTACTTATAAAACCCTGCATGGTTTAGCTCCTCAGTACTTGAGCGAGCTCTTATCGCATTATAGTCCTCCATGTCTGCTGCGTTCTCAAAACTCTGGCCATTTGATAATACCTAGAATATCAAAATCAACTGCGGGCGGCATATCCTTTTCCTATTTAGCGGCCAAACTCTGGAATAATCTACCTAACACTGTTCGGGAGGCAGACACACTCTGTCAGTTTAAATCTAGATTAAAGACCCATCTCTTTAACCTGGCATACACATAACACACTAATACGCTTCTAATATTCAAATCCGTTAAAGGATTGTTAGGCTGCATTAATTAGGTCAAACGGAACCGGGAACACTTCTCATAACACCTGATGTACTTGTTACATCGTAAGAAGAATGGCATCTATGCTAATATTAGTCTGTTTCTTTCTTATTCCGAGATCACCATAGCCACCCGATCCAGTCCGTATCCAGATCAGATGGTGGATCAGCACCTAGAGATGATCTCTACAGCCCTGAACATCAGCGGAGATTAGGACACCTAGATGAGCCCCAGAGACAGGTCCCCAGTGAAGACCTCGCACCTAGACGGCCATCGGGACAAGACCACGGGAACCAGATGAGTCTTTACACAATCTGACTTTGCTGCAGTTGGAATTGAACTGCTGGTTCGTCTGGCCAGAGGAGAAATGGCCCCCCGACTGAGCCTGGTTTCTCCCAAGGTTTTATTTCTCCATTCTGTCACCGATGGAGTTTTGGTTCCTTGCCGCTGTCGCCTCTGGCTTGCTTAGTTGGGGACACTTAATTTCCAGCAATATGGTCGACTTTATTGCACAGATACTAAACTGAACTGAGCTGGACGATGACATCACTGAATTCAATAATGAAATGCCTTTAACTGAAAATTGAGTGTTTAATCTTGTCATTTTATATTATTGACACTATTTTCCTATTTTGATATTGGAAAGTTGCTTTGACACAATCTGTATTGTTAAAAGCGCTATATAAATAAAGGTGACTTGACTTGACTTGACTCTCACCCTCCCGGCTATCTGCTATGGTTTCATATTCGCTTCCTCCCCTAAACAGTTAGCATCTCTTGATGCTAACAGTGCTACTGATACTTTCTGCTCTACACTCTTGTCTACCCCTTCTCTTCCAGGCCAGCCCGTACCACCCCTTCTGCTCCTTGGCTGTCTGATGTTCTCCGTGAACATCATTCAAAGCTCAGGGCTGCTGAAAGGGTGTGGCGCAAGTCAAAAAATCCTACTGACCTTAATGTGGATCAGTCACTCCTCTCTTCCTTCTCTGATAATTTCTCCACTGCTAAAAGGACATACTATCATAACAAAATTAACAATTTGTCTAACACTCGCATGCTCTTTAAAATATTGTCCTCACTTCTTTGTCCTCCTCCTCCCCCTCCTTCATCAACTCTAACAGCTGACGACTTTGCCACGTTCTTCATTAATAAAATTAAAACCATCAGTGCACAATTTTCCTCACCACAATCTGTCAAGCACATCTTACCAACAAACATACACTCATTCACATTCTTCTCTTCACTCTCTGAGGCAGAAGTCTCCAAACTCATCCTTTCTAATCATCCTACTACTTGTCCGCTTGATCCTATTCCATCTTATCTCCTTCAAGCCATTTCTCCTGCAGTTGTACCTGCACTCACTTACATCATTAACACATCCCTTCACACTGGTGTTTTTCCCTCAGCATTTAGACAGGCTCGTATAACCCCACTACTTAAGAAACCCACCCTTAACCCATCTCTTTTAGAGAACTACAGACCGGTTTCCCTTCTTCCTTTCATTGCTTAAACACTTGAACCAGCTGTGTTCAACCAAGTCTCTGCCTTTCTCACACAGAACAACCTCCTCGACAGTGGACATTCAACCGAGACTGCCTTGCTCTCAGTTGTTGAAGCCCTAAGACTTGCAAGAGCGGATTCCAAATCTTCAATACTTGGATCTGTCCGCTGCTTTTGACATGGTTAACCACCAGATCCTCCTGTCAACCCTATTGGTAAAGGGCATCTCAGGAACCGCACTCCAGTGGTTTGAGTCTTACCTCTTAGATAGGTCCTTCAAGGTATATTGGAGAGGTGAGGTATCTAAGTCGCAACATCTAACTACTGGGGTGCCTCAGGGCTCAGTTCTTGGACCACTTCGCTTCTCTGTCTACATGGCATCACTAGGTTCAGTCTTTCAGAAACATGACTTTTCATATCACTGCTATGCTGATGACACTCAGCTCTACCTCTGATGGTAGATGGTAGATTCCATCCTGATGAGCCGACGATAGCTGCTCTCATCTCAGCTTGTCTAACAGGCATTTCTTGCTGGATGAAGGACCATCACCTTCAACTCAACCTTGCCAAGACAGAACTGCTTGTGGTTCCAGCAAACCCATCACTTCATCACAATTTCACCTTCCAGTTAGGCTCATCAACCATAACTCCTTCAAAAAAAGCCAGAAACCTTGGAGTTATGATTGATGATCAGCTGACTTTTTCAGACCACATTGCTAAAACTCCCCGGTCCTGCAGATTTGCTTTATTTAACATCAAGAAGATCAGGCCCTTTCTTTCAGAAAATGCTTCACAACTCCTTGTTCAAGCTCTTGTTATGTCCAGGCTGCACTATTGCAATGCTCTCTTGGCAGGTCTTCCAGACAGTTCTATCAAACCTTTACAATAAATGGGGAAGTCGTGGCCTAATGGTTAGAGATTTGGACTCGTAATCCAAAGGTTGCGAGTTCGAGTCTCGGGCCGGCAGGAATTGTAGGTGGGGGGAGTGAATGTACAGCGCTCTCTCTCTACCCTCAATACCATGACTGAGTTGTCCTTGAGCAAGGCACCGAACCCCCAACTGCTCCCTGGGTGCCGCAGCATAAATGGCTGCCCACTGCTCCGGGTGTGTGTTCACTGCTGTGTGTGTGCACTTTGGATGGGTTAAATGCAGAGCATGAGTATGGGTCACCATACTTGTCTGTATGTCACTGTCACTTTAAATCCAGAACGCGGCAGCAAGATTAATTTTTAATGAGCCAAAAAGAATAGTAGGGCTAGTAGGGCTCCGGCTGTAGTGGCCGGGCCGAGTGGTGAGGCCAAGGCCACGAAGACCGCCTGCCATGGCCTCCAGAGCTCCCGGCTCCGCCATGGCTCCGGAGTCCCCTGTGCCCGCCCCCCCCCTCCCCGTTGGATGTTAGGAGGCGCAGGGACGCGCCTTCCGGGAGGGGGGAGTTATGTCAGTCCTGTGTTCCTGTGTCTTGTGTGTTTCCCTCCCTCATGTGCCTATTTTTTGTCCTTCCTGTTTCCTGTCCTCGTTTAGTGTCATTATCAGTTAATTAGCCATCAGCTGTGTTTTATTAATTATCTAGATTTATCCTGTGTATTTAAATTCCTGTCTGTTCAGTTAGTTTTCATCTGGTCTACTCGTTACTCCCAGTGTTCCTGTGTGTCTGCCCTGCCTTGTATTGCCCTGCTTTGTCTGGATTAAAGACTGTTTAATTTGAGTTTACTCCTCGTCTCGTGTTACTCGTTCCTCCCCTCTGTGTGCACCATGACAGTGTACTGCGTTAAGCTAACTGAGACTTTTGCTTCCATTGTCCTCATTTGTAAGTCTCTTTGGATAAAAGCGTCTGCTAAATGACTGAATGTAAATGAATTAAGAAATATGTAAGGTTTTGTTCAATTTATTTGCTCAACAGTTTGGTATAGTGACAAACCTAACTACTATTTGGTAATGTATATCACTGCCATGGTTAAATGACACATATAACTGATGGGGTTTAAGATTTTGGTCATATTGCCCACCCCAACTTCATAGGGACACAAGGACACAACACCTCCTTTAACGATGGACACTTTATTTCCCTTTAAAATATTTTATCCATTCATTTTCTAAACCACATTTCCAGTGTATTCTTAGGCTGTAAATGGCCAATCCATTAAAGGGCTAACACATAGACATTCATACTCACACCTACGGACAATTTAGTGTCTTCAATTCACTTATGCTGCGTGTCTTTGGATTGTGGGGGAAACTGGAGCACCATAAACAATTCCACAAAAAACACAGGGAGCAAATGCCACACAGAAAGGTCTCAGCTTCTGACTCTACGCTCTTCATTGTTGTCCCCAATACATGAAATCTTTTTGACAGAAATATTCATGCCTTCAGTCTGAAGAACAAACAAGATTTAGCCAACCAGATAGGATGTCTTTAAAACCCTCAGGTATTTAGTCTGCTTGATCTTAAACTCTTACCTTAAATGAGAAGCTGGATTGAAGCAAGTCTTGGTCACATCGGTGATGCTAGGGTTGCAGCAATCTCCATTATCGTAACCATAGTTCTCACAGTTGCACTCTGGATCGCAGACGCCATTCCCTTGTTTATGTTCAGGACATCGTGTCCTGGGCTTGCAGTAACCAGCATCAAAGCCAGTCAGAGTGTGGTTGCATTCAGGGTCACAGTCCTCATCACCCACCTTGCTAATATCACAGTTGGCAAGTACCAGACGGTTATACAAAGAGGAATTGCTCACATTGTGCACAGTCAACTCCCAGGTGATGTTGTACATGTTAAAGGCTTCATTCAGATGCTGATGTTGCAGGTGAATCTGTTGATCTGTGACAGTGGGTTTGCGCTGAGAGTCGTCAAACACATTCACAACACGATACCGTACTGTTTTGGGGCGGCGGAAGCTCCAGAAATGATTGTAGTTGCGCGCCACTTCTGTGTTATCGCACACCGTCTGTCCGCAAGCTGGAGGCTCCAGGGTAGTGTCCAAAGACCCCAACCCTGCACGAGGACCCTCATCTGGTATTGGGAAGCTGCCATCCTTCACAGCCAGCCATTTGCGTGCTGGGTGTTCAAATGTCTCGTGGATCACCAGGTCAACCAGGTCCTCAGGGTCCTCGTGTCCATGCATGTCCCTCATGATCTGCCTCTGAGAGAGAGCCTGTCGCCACAAACCAACATGCTCCACGGAGCCTCTGTAGTTATGATTCAAGGCATTTCCACCCACCATCAGCACCTTGAGTTTTAAATCAGATCGAATCATTACATTTATCTGTTTTTATTTGCATACAGTATGTGCATTATGTAAGAACTGGAACCTTTTTAAAGGTGAAGAGTGTAACTTTTTTTCTGATAAGATATTTTCCAGTACTAAATGTAGATAGTTCTGTAAGTTAATCCTTGACAGATTGATTTGGTAGGTTGCATTGTGGTCCTGTCAATAAAATTAGCTTGAATCTCCCAACCAGCTCAACATAGCATCATTGGTTCAACTAATGCGATGCGGCATGCTCGAGTACGTGTCCCGTAAAACAATGAGTCATGATAAAAAGGAGTCAAAGACTTGTAGAAGTAAGACAAAATGGCATGGCTACTTCTATAAATGCATTTTTATCTCATGTTTGCTTTTGATAACACTATTGATTAGGTTAAGGGTAGGGTTTAGTGTTGGTGGTTAAATTTTTATGAATGTGATAGAGCATTAACATTTTTTAGCGACTCTCAAAAAACATTTAATTTCCTAAAAGCGGTGATATGTACAACAACCAGCATTATAATTTTTTTTGCCACTTTCATGTTTGTCTCAGGTAAAACTGAACGCACTTTTAATGCCCCTCACTTGGCTTTTTTTTCTTTTTTTTTTTTTTGAAATTGTCGTAAGACATGCAAGAAGTTTGTCTTTTTGGTTCACCAATCCTGCTCCTGGAGGGCCACTGTCCTGAGGTGTTTAGCTCCAACCAGGGCTGGCGCCACGGGGGGGCGGACTATCCCGCCCCCTCACTCAAGATGAGTGTGAACATAGATTTTATTTATGAAATATAATGGTTTATTTAAAAAAACACAGTTGCCAAATGAATAGGCTTTCTAGCATTAATATGATGCTACTATAGCAAAAATGTAGGACAGTCTGTTTTACAAATTCGCATTTTAATTGTTACATCTGACACAAAAAATTCCCGCGCAAGCGGTTCAACTAAATGCAGGCATTATGCAGCACTACTACTAAGCTAAAGGTATGATGAAATATTTTTTTAATGTTTAATAGAGGGCTAGATTATCATAGTTAGTTGATTATTTTGCTGTATTGTTTGATGCTGTTCAATTTGTTAAACTTAAAATGATGCATCTGTTAAATGGGCCGCAATGAATGTGTTATGCCAGGGAATCGGTCGCAATAAGCTTTTGTTTCATTGTAAAACAGACACAATTGAGTATTTCTGGTGGTTGTGGTGGTATTTGACTGTATTTGTGGTAAAACTGCTGCCCTAAGATCCTGGATGTCAGATTTTCGAATTTGATGCGATTTTGTTTTATTATACTCTGCCATCTGTATTTGCTAAGTAGGCTACCTTTTAGTAGGGTCATTCACTCAGAACGCATTTTTCATTCCAATGTGGTACTTTTCCATTGTATTTCAAAGTAAATGTGCTACGGATGTCTTTAAATTTGAATGCTGCATTCTCGTGTTTTATAGCAGCTTCTCCGCGCATAATACATCATTCTAAAACACGGCACTGAAAAAAAAAAAAAAAAAAAAAAAATTCCACTGACCTGTCTCGCAACCAAAACCCTATCTGTGTGTGAACCCAGTTTTCTAATAGTTGTAGTAGTAGCGCGGGCAGGTTTGTTTATGGTCCGACAAATACGTGAATGGGCCACATATGTTTTTATTTATTTTTTTTACTTTGCGCTACGTCATCGCCCCCTTTCGTTACCTCAGCCGCCCCCTCATCAGTGCTGCTCTGGCGCCGGCTCTGGCTCCAACCCCAATTGAAACAAATGAACCAGCTAATCAAGGTCTTACTTGGCACACTAAAAATTCCAGGTGTGCAGGTAAGTTGGAGCTAAACTTTGCAGGACAGTGGCCCTCCAGGACAGAGTTTGGCTAACCCTGACCTAGAAGCACATAAATTACACACTTCACCTTTAACTACTACTACTACTACTACTACCAATAATAATAATAATAATACATTACAATTAAAAATATATATATAATTCAACAAAATATTGTGTAAAAAGTTAAACTCTGAAACGCTAAATAATTAAACTTACCTTACACTTTTTAGTAAGGGGGCTGAAGACATCACCTGACTGTTCCCTGCTAACAGCTGTCTGAGCACCATTGACATATAACTTCATATAGAGGCCATTGTAAGTCACAGCTACATGGGCCCAGTGGTTGGGCAAGTAGCGGGCATTTGAATGAATGGAGGTAACTTTGTGTGCTCGATCCGTTTTAAGGGAGAAGAAGAAACGTGGGTCACGGTTTCCCTGTTCACTCACAGCTTTAATTCCCAATAGCCATCCACGATCACTGGAGGCATAAAAGCATTTGTCGAAGAGACCTGTGGTAAAGAAAAATAAAAAAAAAGAGAACAAATGTGTCGGGAGGGAAAGTCAACTGTACTTCAATACTTTTCAGGAAATAACAGAGTAGAGGAGGAAGGGATAGGATGTATGGAAATGACATGAACCTGCATATAGGTGTCATTGAACAAAGCACACTAGGTAGCCTACATGCATGCACCCAACAAGAAGTTATTTATTTAACATTATGCCATGGTCTGTCTGAATACTCGATACTGATTGGCTGGCAGGTGTTGATTAAATTCGTTTAACTGCACAGGTAGTTCCAGGTCAGTTTAATCACCGTTCCATATTAATGCGCTGCTTTAATTGATGCACACTAACTAACCAACAAGCATCACTACTAACACATAGATCGCAGATTGTGCTGCACACACACATAAACTTGTTGTCAACGCTTCCCCGCGATTTTTATTACTAAAATAAAAGATAGATACTAGATCACTACATTATATTCCCCAGCAACGAGGTGATAAAATCGCTGTTTTTGAAGCAACGTTAATTGTTTGTAGAGAGAGATGCGCAGACGCAGCAAGCAGGTAACTTACACACAACTGTCATCTCTCTCTCTCGATCGAAAAATAATTGAAATACATGCTCCGCTTCGCGTCGGGCAGTTCTTAGCCTCCACGTCGTGCATTTAAAATCCTTTAATGCACGTCTAGCCGTTGATTATCCCTTACATAACAAATATTAGGAGTGGTATGCTAGAACACTTACATTCATTTATGATTACTCATTTTATTATAATTTTTTTTTATTATTATCATTTTACTTACATGTTTTAATGTCCAGACTTCACTTTTTATCTAAATGAAGTTTGTTTTGTCACAATTCTTAGATTTCACATTCTAAATAAATTGTTGGTTAAGTTCTTAAGTTCCCAAAAAATAACATTCAGCTTACCGAAAATATTAAATAAAACAAGCACAAAGGCTTAGGGGTATTCCACCATCAACAATCCTGGCATTTTACAGTAAATGGTACTGCTATTGTTAAAAAGGCGATATTTAAAATCTGGCAATATCATAGACTCATATTCATAGACAAAACTGTACTATAACTGTAAAATTAATAATAGGAGGGGAGAGATAAGAGGAAGCAGTGAATGACCCTGAACATTAATTACGGCTATTGTGTCAGCAGCATGTCCAATGTAGATGTAAGATATGTTTCAGATATAGTTACTATTTGTCATCAAGTTGGAATCATGATTTTTAATGTTCACTTTTCTAATAAGTCTTGATCTCCCAGAATACAACCTTTTTGGAAGCAAATTATTTTCTTTAACAATTACAGTATTTTGATGTAGAAATGTTGCTGTAAATAAATAAATAATTAAATAAAATTGTGTAGGCTGTTGCTGTGAGTTTACTAGACCGTTTCTAGTTCAAATTAAATACAAATTCTATGTATTTTTGGGCTAGTTCAATCAGTGACAAAATATCACTAGAACACCAAATCAGAACAGGCTGAATGACTGTTTGGTAAATCTATAGGAGAATTTACATACTTATATTCTCTCACGTGGGGAATTTGGAGGAAAAAAATACTTTACCCAAGTTTACACACTAACACAGTACAGTACAGTATGCTGTCTTGGTCAAGCCATGTTTTAAGCATCATGAAACCTAAATGTCGTTCTTTTGATGTCACCTAACCGGTCAAACTTGCATTCTGTATCTCAGATCAGATCTGCTGTGTAAGTCAATTTGTATCTCATCATCAAGGAAAATCAGTGTCAACTAAGCACTTTTTTCTTGCTCTCTCATCAATCTAACGCGTTGAACGCACTCCCGGAAAGTGTTAATCATCTGATCAAAGTCAACACAAGGTTTTGTTAAAATCAAGACAGTTTGTTTTTTCCTGGACTCTTTCCAACACTAAAAATCAGTCTAAACAGTCTAAACAAGATGTCCAATTTGCCGTCTGATGATGTCTATCTTGGTTTCTTCTTCAGCAGCCAAGTCATGACCATAAATAATATTGATGGTCTATAAAGCACTCATCCAAATCTATCTTACATACTGCAGAGACAAACTCAGCGCTGTTCAGGGTGCTGAATTTACTGACATTATAGGACGTTGATAAGCTTGTTGTTTGTCCTTCATCAAATGTCTTAAAATACTCCTTCATTCCTCACTCTTATATCTTCTGCATAATGGAATGAAAAAATGACAGCTCAAAAAACAAAACAACACAAAAACAACATTAAGTCTCGACATTAAGGCTAACGCTGTGCAAAAACAACAACAAGAACAGCGACTGCTGAAAATAAGCAGTGGCTTCTCTCAAAACAACTGACTTATGTCTTCATTCTTAGAGGCATGAATTAGATTTAAAAGATTAAGCATGTCTGCATAAGCCAGAGTCACTTCAATCACTTTTTTCTTGTTTTATTGTGTTTTTTTCTTCTTCTTTTTAAAATCCTAACACAACAGATATTCAGTGAAACGGGTCCTTCAAATACCTTTAAAAATGTTGATATTTTAAAGGAATTTTTAGGTAGCAGTATTGGTGCCCACTGAATTCAGTTGTATGGAGAGAGAGAGAAAAAAAATAGGAAAAATCATAACAGAAATTTTGAGTGAATTCGCTCACAAGTTTGTTCAAGACCTTACAGTTCATGTTATCCCTGCATGATGTGAGTCTTGGGCAGAAGCACGGAAATTGAGTTTCTGTACATAGAATCTGACATGGTTGATGCCATAAATTTGCTTATTTTATAAGTAACTAATGAAAATAGTGAAATTGGAATCTCAATCAACACTCTCAGAAAAGTCTGTAAAAATATAGAAAGCTGTACTGTGTCAATATGAAGAAATTCTCCATATTGATTTTTACTTGTGTTTTACCCATAGTTTGGATTATGCATTGCATATTTTCTACTATCTTTCTTTCTACAGTGATCATGTCATAACTTTTTCCCTAACTTTAATTCCTCATATGCATAAAATAATTATTGGATGTGATATCAGATTTCTGGGCCCCACTGTAAAATATTGATTATAACCATATACAGCATCATCATGCATGCATTTATGGATCCAATGCGTGCGTGTATGGGAGATTTTATACTGTTCATCTCCGTAATGCTGGTCAGGCATTCGGTCCAGTGCAAACCCACTGCAAGCCTGAAAGAGATGATGTCATCTCAGTGTGGTGGGTTACTGGAGGGGGGCGCACTGACATCAGATGCCACGCGTAAATCAGTGATGCCCACTGCCGTATCGGTAGTGAACTCTCACTCCGGTCTGTCTAGTCGTGCGTGACTGCGTAGAAAAACACACTTCTCGCAGCCAGCATTTTAATTATTATTTTTTTTCTGCCCATGACTTTCAAAAAAGACCGACATGTCGTGTCTTTTACGCTCTCTGTCGGCAGAAAGCGGAATCGAAAGCGATGTTGTAATGCTTACTCACTGAAAAAAACAACATCAGATTTGTGTTTATTGTGACTGCAGGTACTGGAGGAGAACGTAATTGCAATGCGATGCGATTTGGTAAGGTGTGTAGCCACAGTTCAGACGTCTGCAAAGCGCAGAACAGCTTCACATTTCTCCTGTGTTTTCCTCCGAGCTGAATGGAGGTGGGGGGATTCGGGGTCTTTCGGGGATTCGAAGGTCGTACGTGTACACCGGGTGTCTCTACTCTCTACAGACGCGCAAAGACGCGGGGAGGGGGAAAGTCCTGTCCCGCTCGCTCTCCTGAGCTCAGAGCTTAAACAGCAAACCTAAGCTTTTGTATAGACTACATTTAGACCAATGAAGTCATCATTTTCCGGTCGCATCAGCCCAAACGCTAATATCAGAAATGAATTAAAGTGTGTGCGTGTGTGTGTGCGCGCTTGTGTGTGTGCGCGCTTGTGTGTATGCGCGTGTGTGTGTGTGTATGTATGTATGGAGTCTCCGCGCTGACGTACGCGATTACTTAATCATTCAACATTGGAACTGATTGACCTGTAAGAGGTACGAGGAAGTTATGCACTATCCTAACACTGCTGGTCAAGCCTCATCATTCATATGCATTACTCTTCCACCAACATTCATCTCACATAAACTCAAGTAAAACGCTTAGATCTGTTCCTACCAGCTATAACGGTAGGGGTACGCTGCCCACCCTCCGCTTTGACCCACATCTGGAGAGTGAAATTGCCCTTTGGTATGTCCACGCCGGGCTTCAGTCTCAGCTGGTCCCCTCTGCCCGTGAAATAAACGGCTTTTCCCCGAGAGGAGCTCGCATCCTCCGCCGGAGAGGAGCGTCGGCGCTGGCGGGGGAGCCGGCGATCCAGCGCCGGCAGGGAGCGCTTGCCCCGGGGCAGCCGGGTGGCACAAGCCCCCGGGAAGACTGCTTTGGCTTCTCTGATCTTCACCAGCTCGCGTTTGGATCGGGTCCTTCTCAGGACCGTCCCGCAGTCTGATCCCACACACAGGACGAGCAGGATGGCGAGACACTGGAGAAAAGTCCAAACTTTCATTTTATTCAATACAAGAGAGATGATAATGATGAGGATGATGATGAGGATGCGGATGGGTATGATAATGTCCCAGTGAAATGCGCACGGACGCGCTCTTCTTCTCCAAAGTCCTTCCACTTGTTATTGTTGTTTTCTTTTCTTTTCCCCGTCTTTCACAATCGTTTGTCAAAGACGAATGTTCCAGATACACAAATCCATGAAGCTCTAAATTTCACTATACGAGCCGTTCTGTGCGCTGGAGTTTTTCTTTTTACTTCTTCTGGAGGCTAAAGTGAGTCTTCTGACGAGATCGCGGCTTAATTCATTGATTCGATCAGTAATCAATGAATAAAGAGCTTCATTCACACTCACTGTACTTCTGTCTTTCTCTACTCGCAAAACAATGTTTAATAACAATTCATGAATGCAGAACACGTCTAAACATGACGGGCTGTCATATCTGAGGATGGAGCACATTCAGACGCTGCTTGTGCTGAAGTTGTCTCGGCGTTAGAAGTTGAAGTGATTGAGATGCTCTGCAGGAGGTTTGGAGGTGCCCAGAGCATCGCGGATCCTCATGTATGCTGTGAGCTCCGCTGGAGATCCTTCAGTCTTTTAAGAGTGAGAATGTGATGGAAGCAGGCCAGCCCATGTTTCAGTTCTACATGAGTTTTTCTCCTTCCGATCCTCCTCTCGTGTTGTGCTGAAGTCACAGGTAAAGCACTGAGGCAGGAGCATTTCCACACATGCTCCTCCAAGTGTTGGACAGTGTTTCGAGAGTTGGGAAGGGGTGTGTGTGTGTGTGTGTGTGTGTGTGCGCGTGCGTGTATCCCTCTAGTGGCTACAATTCAAACCATTTGAAAGTTTTCACAGTACAAGTGGCCGAAGTCACATTTGACCACTAGTTACCGTTGTTGTAATATTTGTGTAATCTTTGTGGTTTGTTTATTTAATATGTATTTTACACTACAGCTCTGTAAATGAATAAATAAGTGATGTTTTATTAACACATTTCGGGAGGAGCACGCGCAGATAATTAACACGGCCAATTCATCATCAGTAATCACACAACCAATCCAATCAGCACGAGACAGAATCCCTATAAATAATCAAAGCCTTCATTAGCTTTCGCCTTGCAGCATCCCTCCACCAACCCGACTCCTCACCTTCAGCCCGTTGTTTCGACCCCAGCACGGGGAGGAGCACTCGGGGGGGAGCATTCTGGGTCCGGACTAAATGCCGAGCTCGGACCCCTCTTCCCGGTCGTGGGGAGTACCCCGGGCTCGGGAATCATTACCGAGCTCGGAGCCCTCTTCTCGGACAGCACGCCAAATACGCATAACCCTTTACTCAGTTTAATATATGTAAGTGTGAACTCGTGAAATAATGTAATAACGTAAAATGAATGAAACCAGTTAGCACGTGAAACCTGACAATGTTATTATACCTGCACAAATAATAAGACTTTTCAAATAATATATCTTGAATTAAGTCTGACAAATATTTTTTTTCCTTGTTTTAAGCAAAACCACTTTTAACAAAGTGCTTAAAATCTGAAGAGAAAAAAAAACAAGTTGCCACAAAATAAACTTTTTTTTTTTTTCACGATCTATTAATTATTTTTAAGGATCTTTGAGAAAAAAGAGAAGAAAAAAAATACTGAAAAACAGATTTGATACCTTCATATTGGTTGGACTGAAAATAAACCAAAATAAACTACCTACATTAGATTTACTTTTGTAAAGAAATATTCAAGTGAAGCATTTGCTTTAAATTTTTATAAAAGAATGCAAAAAAAATGCATTACATATTACACTGTATTTTTTTATTTTTTCAGTATTGTATATAAAAAGATAACTGGAGTATGTTTTACAATAAAATTGTATTTTGGTCTTTCTACTTCAAAACTTTGCATTTAATTCAATTTTTGTCTTGTCCTTAATTTGTAATTAATTGTGGAATTTATTAGCAATTTCTGGGTGAAAATTGTTACTACACTTTTTTTTTTCAGTGTACATTCATATATATAATTACAAGAAAACAATATCAAGCTTAACCCCTTAAGCACATGCACTTCATTAGAATATCCCAGCAGTACTTTATCATGTAAAACACACTATAAAGTGTGACTTAATCACTGTACAAATAACTGGCACTCAGTTTGCACGCACTCCTCTAAAAGAGGAATAAATATGCAGACGAGAACAGGACGGAGAAGCACAAAGACCAGGAATCTGTGCTATTCTGCATGAAATTGTTGGAGAGTTTATTTCCTCAGTTCTTTGAGGTGGTCCACCTTTGTATGGCAGACCATCTGTGTGGAGCGTGGAGACAGAGCTGGTGTGGAATGCCACAAGAGCTTTTGTTCTCTGTTTGTTTGGTGTAAACGAACACGCAGACAGCAGAAAATTGCTACCTACCATTAAACGGCCAAACCAATGTTAAATATTTGTCTCAGTTTTGTCACATTGCAGTGGTGAAACCAAATGTTTTTCCTTTGTCCAGACAGAAGAGAAGAATGACATGGGTCATAGCAGTCAGGTCAGCCAAATGATCTTTAGAGGAAACCTTCAGTTACAGTAAATTCCATGTCACTGAGTACATGACATGTTATACAGTTTGGGTTAAAATTCATAATTGCTTTCCTTAAAGACAAAAAAAAAGTATTATTATTATGAAATTATTATTTAAAGGTTTATTCATTAAAGTTTTATAAACTTTTCAAATATATATGTTGTTGCTGTTCATGCGTTACAAAACAAATTCAGTCAAGCTGAGCATGTTATTGAACTGAATGAACGCTGTTCTAATTTTTTGTTGTTAAAATATTTCTTCAAAATATACTGTATATGCTACAGTTAACAATTATTAGCTTATTTTATTCTGCTTTCTTTACATGTTAAAGAATAGTTAACCCAAAAATGAAAAGTTGCTGAAAATGTACTCATGCTCAACCCATCCAAGGTAGACGAGTTTGTTTCTTCATCAAATGGTGAGAAATGTAGCATCAGTGAAAAGGTTGTCTGCTCTGAATCAGGAGTGAAATATGCAGAGATCAAGCACCGTTTACAAGCCAAAACAGTCCAAAACAGCTCTAAACAAATATGTGTGTGGATTTTGATGTGAGAGGACAACAGGGAATGGACTTTTTAAGCAGAGGAAGTGTTATTATGGATTATGGACTCATATTTTGACTAGAAGCAACAGTTTGAAGTTAAAGACTTGTTTCTTACAAACACGCAGCTTTGGTCCTTGCACACAGAGTCCGAAATTTTCGTATGCATTTTTTAGTTTTTCCTATCAAAATGCTTGCTACGGATGCGAAAACGCAGAAAATCGAACCTGATCAGATTTTTTGTATGACGGACGAAAGTTTTGGAGGCAGTGTGTAAACGTGATTGACACAACGTTAGGTCGTATTTATTTTTTTACGTGCGAAAATTTCGGACAAAAATTTCAGACTCAGTGTGCAATGCCCTTTAGGCTTTACAAGACATTAATTGATGGACTGGAGTGGTGTGGATTACTTGTGGATTTTTGTGATGTTTTTATCAGCTGTTTGGACTCTGACGGCACCCATTCACTGCACAGGATCCAGTGGTGAGAAAGTGATGGAATGGTACATTTCTCCAACACTGTTCTGATGATGAAATAAACTCATTTACATCTTGGATGGCCTAAGAGCAAATAAATGTTCCTTTAAGAAATATACACTAATTGATAGAAAGCAATCAACTGCTGGACAATTAATATTTAGAAAGGCAACAGCAAAACTTAATACAGGGCCACTGAATAAAACAGTATGAATTATTCAATGGCAGTGTGCCTTAATCTGCCCATTCTCACTGCGGTAAACTCTAAACAGTACCTGCTGTAATACATACTGACTCTGAAATCAGAAAATAAAACACTGAAACAAAAACAGATCAATGGCACAGTACTTATCAAAATATAATCAAATAATTGGACCTGAATTATTAGATAGTTCTAGTGGTAATATCAGTATAGCTGTATGTGTTGCCTTTATTGATCTGTTTTTTTTCCCTGTGATTATACAATTACAACTCTGATAATAAGGAAGGAGAATGGCTGATTCCCACTGATACTTAACTTCTTGCAAAGCTCATAACTTACATCATCATCTTAATTCATCTTAATATATCACTTAGTGGATGGAAGAAGAATGCACATAAAATCTCAAATCAATCAATCAATCAATCAATCAATCAAAAAGCTACATGTTTGAAGGAAAAGTGAACAAATTAAATGAATTTTGAAACTTCGTCTTGTTTTCCAGTACAAATACTTGTACTACTTAATCTTTTCATTGACAATAAAAAGAGAGTTGCACGATTTAATAATTTGTACAAATAACATGCAAAACGTTTAGACAAAGGGCATGTTGCACAAAAGAAAATAACATGATAATCCTCCATACGTCAATCCCTAGGCTGATATCTGATCGCCTGGAGTAGACAAAGAAAAAACACACTGAAGTATAATCCATTAATGCATTTGAAAAAAAATAATCTGTCACTTTGGAGCAGCTAAAGTGCCAACGTAAGTGCTCCTACCCTTATGGAGAATGATCCACTAAAAAAGAGCAAGAGTGAAATAACACATAGTACAATCATTATAATGGACAATAATGTGAATCACCTTACAATATAACATCTGCTTGCCTTTATCATAACATCTCACCGATAAGATAATAACCATGGATATATGGTAGGCCTCAAAGCATCAAATTCATTCATGCAGAATCTGAGCAAAATAATTTTAAATCAACAAAATAATGTTCCTCTGTAAGCAACATAGTTTTATGCTTTAACCATTTGATAATTTACCTATTATAAGCAATAACACAAGAGCAAGTACATTTTACAAGTACATTTATGTACATTTTACAAGAAAATTGTATCTCAGTCTTTTTATTTATTTTTGTAAAATTTCCTTCAATTTCAGAGTGAAAATGGTTTCAAAGTAAATCCGTCACCATTTTTTTTCTTTTTAGAAGCAAACTACGAATATGCTTCAAATGCTCTGTCACTGCATGTTTATTGTTGTTGTTGTTGTTGTTTTTTTCTGTCATACTAAATAAGTATTTTTCTATTTAAATGTAGACAGGAAATCTATAAGTTTTATAAAAAGGCAAATGCATCACTCATTTTTGCAACACTTATACAAAGGTCTTTTTTTTGTCCACTGTTCAATGGTAAAAATTAATAAAGGATATATTTGTATACAGTTTTCTTTTCCTAAGCATGCTACACATATAACTTGAGCTAAGTTCTCAACAGAGGAGGTGTAACACATGAAACCGCTGGTGTCATTCAGACAAAGCTTTTCAGATCCCACTGGTCACCCTGACATCCTGAACTGAACAACTGCTGCTTAATTGGTGTCACAAGCAGAACAGTTGGTGTCCCACCATTCAATCTAATTTCCAAAACAAGACAGAGGTGATGCAAAACCCATTCTGTTCCTCTCATAATGTCATCTGAGAATGAAGTCATCCACAAATCCAGCCAAGATCCCCACATGAAGAGGGGCTGATAAGCCTTTTCTAGAGCTTCACAAGTCTAAAACATGTTTCAATTCATGAGTCTAAAATTGAATTTGCCATGTGCCACACAGGATGTTAAAATTTAACAGCCATGACAGAAAGATTGAGGAAATGATGTTCAGTTTGAAAGAAAATTCAACACAGATGCACAATTTATAGGCTAATTGTGGATGTACATCTATGTCTTCCCAGTAGAAAACATTTGTATTCCTTTTATTTATTCCTCTAGAACTCTCTGGTGTAAAGATTGGAGTAAGGAGTTAAAATTACTTTTAACTGTTGTTTTGTTAAACATTTAAAGCATTTGCTTGGGTCACCAGCAATATATGTGACATAAAATGTGTCATCAGCAAAATGAATGTATCTTTATAGTATTCACGTAATATGCATGAATATGCTAATTAGGCCCCACCTCCACTCAGTCATAGCAGCTCACAACGGCAAGTGGCAATATTGGATAAATGGTTATCTGATTCTTATCAAATTATCAAATTCTGAATGGATTTATATCCTGGATTATAGATGACACTCAATTTATTGTGATCTCATGAAGTTGCATTACAATCACCATAATGGTTCTCACCTCTAAAAAAGTGTAACACACATTTGTAAAGCAAAACAGTGAGTTAAAAAGATTGCAAAAGTGAAAGAATGTGACTTGTGCAGAACCCGCATTGAACATCTTTGGGATGAATAGGTACAGTGAGCCAGACCTCATCGCCCAACATCTGTGCCTGACCTCACTAATGCTCCTTTGATATTTATGCATAAGGATTAAACCCTCCCCATTCGCTGCTACTGATTTCATTCTTCTGAGAAGGCTTTTCTCTAGATGTTGGAACATAGATGGAAAGATTTAGACACAAGAGCATTAGTGAGGTCAACCAATGAGTATTTGGGTCTAGCAGTTAATTACTTTCACACTATACTCAGTAAACCATTTCTAGATGGACATTACTTTGTACACAGAGTGCTGTAGGGATGATTTATTTTTTGTTATTTTTATTTTGAGTGTAAGGTTTTTTAATGAATATTTGCAAATCACCCTTCCTAATAATGTCCTAATTAGCAAGTTTCACGATGAATGTGGCTAAAGTTTACCATCTCTCAGAGAATGGCTCGGAAGAGAGGGGCGGGGTGAGCAGAGCTCATTTGCATTTAAAGCAGCATGCAAGAATATGTTAGACTTTTCTTTAAAGTGCCCCTATTATGGATTTTTGAAAATGACCTTTCGTGCAGTGTGTAACACAGCTCAGTAAGTGAATGAAAACATCCTGCAAAGTTTTAAATCTGAAAGTGCACCGTGTATAAAGTTATTGTCTCTCAAAAGAAAGAGTCGACTCTGAATCATTGAAATGAGTCGTTTTCAAAACGAATCTTAAGCTGTTTCATTTTGACTTTGATCATGAAAAAATGCCCACTTGCTGCCACTAGGTGCCGCATTTGTAACGCTGTACACAAAGCAGCACTGTGCTCTGCTTTAAATGAAATCAACCAATCAGACCAATCACCGCAGATTAGCTTCACACAAAGTAGGGGGTTGGAAAAATGAATTGTTGAGCGAACCGTTTGGGAGTCGTTGAGCAAATAAGGTAAAAATAAATGCATATTATAAGAAAATGAAAGTGTTTTTTGACCTTGCATGCATGTCAACCTGTTGTTGGGACTCCCACAACCAAAATATGAACCTTTCATATCTCATAATAGGGGCACTTTAAGACCCTAAAGAATCATATCAATTTGTGGAAAATGGGCATCAGATGACCCTTTTTAACTCTTTATCAGTGTTGGGCACGTTACTTTAAAAAAGTAATTAGTTATAGTTACTAGTTACTTCTCACACATAGTAACTGAGTTAGTAACTGAGTTACATCATTATAAAAGTAACTAATTACCAGGGAAAGTAACTATTGTGCTACTTTAAAAAAAAAAAAGTTCAAATATGTCAAATAACTTCGATGCCCCCAATATTAAATATGTTAAATGAATGAAATGGACACTAAATAGAATAAATTATTATTATAAAACATTGTACACTAATATACACTATTTTAATGTTTCTGTGGGACTATGTGAGAGACACGTATCAAATTCAATATATTATTGTAAATATGATCAACCCTCTATGGACACCTTGGCAATATAATTGCCATATGCCTAGTACATTTTTTAGTTTACTCACCAGACTAATATTAATTATCTGATATACTGTTTTATATTATATACAGTATATATATATATATATATATATATATATATATACATATACAGTTTATGTTTGTAAAATGGCACCTTTTTTATATCTGACACTTAGCATCAGTTAGTCAAGCATTATAATATGATATTATGATAATTTAGCATTATATGATGATAGAACTTTAGTAATTAGAATAACCATGTATGAATGCATATGTGTTATGTTGACTGAGCTTAGGACTGATGGTGGTGCTTAAGATATTGTTTGTCATTTAGTGTTTCAATAAAAAAGGGGGGAAAACTAAAAATAATACTGATAAGATAACAAAACTACTACGAATTATACTACTAATAACAATATAAAATGCACTAAAGATTAATGAGCTGCTGGGTTCATGAATATTAATCAGGTTGTGTGCGTTCGCTCGAATTGATTTGCTGAAATCAAAACCGGGACGATAATAAGTGAGCGCCGCCAGCCAATGATATTGTCGTTTGCGCATTAGTTCCACCTAGTGTTAAATAAAACATATATACCCTGAATGCACTGTAAGTCGCTTTGGATAAAAGTGTCTGCTAAATGCATAAATGTATGTAAATGTAAATGTAGTGTTGTCAAAAGACCAGGTACTTCGGTACCAAGTCGGTACTAAAAAAATGAAAACGTCACGGTACCAGGTTTCTGTCAACCCGGTTTCTGCTGCGCGATCTGAAAGCTGCTCAGATGCACTCCCTTCATAAAAGCACTGAGACAGGGCGACATCAAAAGGACACATCAAACTAACAACATTTTAAAGACTGACACCCGGATCAAATGAAAGAGTTCAAGCAGGTAAATTTCAATTTAATATTTAGATATTCTGTTATGAATTTTATTCCATATTTTATTTTGAATGTCGGATTAAAATAAACATTGCCGTTATAGCGGAGTTAATCCTTAGCATAAATGCGGCTAACCCTAATGTAATGAGCATAAGAATGAAGTTTCTTTATTAACTACTTAATGCGCCTAACTTTTATTAGGGTAAAAACAACAGGAGGACATGATGGTATTTACTATTGTTATACACCAGAGGCTTTTAAATGAATTGTGAATCTAACATATGCATGTTGGAGAATGTACAAACAGTTAACAGTGTTTATGTTGTATCAGTCTGTCAGAAAAAAACAGTTCTGGCCTTTTTTTTTTTTTTTTTTTTAATTAAACTTTGATTGATTGATTGATTTTATGTCTTTGTAAATTTTGAAATTAACCCTAAGAAGAATAATTGCAATATATAACTATTGTTTATTTGATAGGTCATGTTATCTAAAAAATTGAATCTTATTGTAAAGTGTTTTTAATACTACAGTTTCCTTTTATTTGATATGCACTTGTCTTAAAATATATGTAATCTTATCTAAATTTATTATAAAAGCTAAGGTTTGTTATTTACTGAAATGTTATATTTTAGTCAATGATCTAATGTTGTATTTGGTCAGACTCAGCCCACTGCTTTACTTATATTATATTTTCCTTTTACAGCTGCAGGAAGATCATGAAGCACCAGCAAACCCTAAAACAGAACAGTTTACAGTTGTTTTTCAGCGGCAGCAGAAATATGACAAAAACTTTTGGGTGGAACTTGTTTACTTTTTTTTATACTTTTATTACTTGTGGAAAAACTTGAAATAATTTTAAATAAGCATAATGGCATTGGTTTTTGTGCAGTTTATTTTTGTTTAACTTTATTAATAAAAATGTGTTTTTTAATTAGCATATTTTTGTGTTTTGCTTTGGTACCGAAATTGGTACTGAGAACCGTGGATTTTCACTGGTATTGGTACCGAATACTGAAATTTTGGTACCGTGACAACCACCCACTAACAGAGAAACCGGCAGTTCTTAAAAGCTGAAGAATTCCAAAGGAACTCCGTTATTTTGACAGGAAAATACAACAAAGAATATTGTTTCATGTAACGCGTCAATTCTGCATGTTATGTAAGACTCTCTCACTCTGTATCTTTCTTTGCGTGTGAGACAAAGCGACGACGAGTCGTGCACCTTCACACTAGACTTTACGGTAGCCTATGTCAAGTACAGGTACACTGCGCATCCATGAACTAAAAAATAAAATTATAATAATATTATAATAAATTATAGTAACGCCGCATTTTATTGTCAGTAATGGTAACGGCATTGTAACGGGGGAACAGTAATTCGTTTGATTACTCTTTACTGAAAAAAATAACGCTGATAATAATGCCGTTTATTTATAAAGCCGTTATTCCCATCACTGTTCCTTATGTAGCTGAATCTGTGCTGGTTTGAATTAGCTGCCTCCAGTTTTCCCTTTGTTTTGCCTTCAGGTAGCGCTGTGACGTAATTGTGATGTCGGCCCTAAAAGGGTCTATATGAATTACGATTCTGTCTTCTAACATTTCTAATGGATTCACAAGTTTCAAAATCAATGTCCTAAAGCAGCGGTTCTTAATCCTGTTCCTCGCATCCCCCTGCTCTGCACATGCTCTGTTCTGCATCTCTCTCTCTCTCTCTCTCTCTCTCTCTCTCTCTCTCTCAGAGTGATTCAGATCATCAGCTCAGCTCCATCAATGAACTGTGTTCCAATTATACACTTTACGTTAGACAGACAGATATTTTTCACATAGCTACGAGAAGCGATAAAGGTCACATATTGTCAAAACTGAAATTTCCTGGCTTTTTTCATGATAACAGAGGTCTAGGGGCTATGTAACTACCATACAAGTTTCAAAACAGTCAATCCACAGTAAAGTGCACACAGCCTGCATAAAGTTGCTGTGTTTTTTCACAAGTCCTTGTGACTTCCGTAAAAATGTGACATCCAAATTACTCAGTCACCGCCTTCAGTCACCATCCCGAGCACCGGCCACCGTCCTTTTGCCAAACCCCCAGATAGCATCGCGTCCATGCCATTGCTGAGCAACAACAACACGGAAACATGTCGAAAAGGTTAACTTTAACGGATGAAAACCAGATCAGCTGACCTGTAACACTCTCACTCAAAGGATGGACGATCTGACAGGATTGTTACTAGAGGTGGATCACGTCTAACATGTATAGTAAAGACAAACTCACCGTGTCTATCTAGTCATGATGAAGATGTAAATGCATTTCAGTTTCAGCAGGCACCTATTTTTACAGCTACATTATTATTCCAGCCACAATTAATCACAACACTGTATATACAATTACAAATGAATCGTCAGTTTGTTGTTTTACACACATGCACACAGACATTATTTCATACACGAGTCGTGAGATGCAAGAAACATTCAGACGCGCCCATAACAATAAAAGACAATAGTTTATTAAACCTTTTCTGATAAGAAGTGTGCGCTGCAAACGCAAGCATTTTTGACGACTGTTTCTGTCCAGTCCACTCGTTTTATCACGTTTAAGCACAGCTGTAGTCGTTTTTTTGTCTGGCAGTGGCAGCAGGTATGCGATCAAATTTCTAATTTGAGGCTGTATTACATCGATTCTTGCATCCAACATCACAACAATATGATATTTTAAGCTCCTTATGTAGCTGAATCTGCGCTAGTTTGAATGGGCCACCTCCTTTTTTTTTTTTTTTTTTTATGCCAAGAAGAACATACAAAAAATGAAATAACCAATGCCAGGGGTGAGTGCAATTAGGAATACAATTATTAGTTACAAAATCGTGAAAATATTATGAAAATGACACAATGAGACAGCTTTAAGGGCTTTGGAATTGTTGGATGTAAGAAGAGTGTCCAGGTAAGATTTAAGGTCCTTACAGAAAACAGGAAAGTGTGGCTTAGCACCTTAAGGGCCGCCTCCTTTGTTTTGCCTTCAGCTAGCACTGTGACGTAATTGTGACGTCGGCCCTACATGACCCTAGTTACCTGTGGTTGGCCTAGCCGTGCGTCACTCAGAAAGCAACAGGCCAATCAGAAGATAGGCTCATGAATATTAATTAGACAGGACAAATCGACCTGTTTTTACCAGAGATCCTGAGAGAAGAGCTGTAAAAATATATTGAGATGGTTTTTGGTACTTATACTGCAAATATGTATTCTTAAGGACATCAAAAACTAAAATAAAACTCCAGAAAGGTGTACAATATGGGACCTTTAAAGGTCCACTGAAGTGCCTTGAAACACACACCGTTATTCAATGTGTTGACATCAGTTTAACTGAAACAGGAAGACAGTGTGGGATTATCAAGCAGCCCTGCCCCCTTTTTAAACAGCCAATAGCATTCGTTTATATCACAGCTTGGGCTACAGCCATTGAGCTTAGCAATGGGAAGTCCGGCTCTTTTCAAAGATTTGGCTCATTTGGCTCGGCTCCTTTAGAAGAGCGGGCTCTTTAGGCTCCCAAATGGCTCTTCGTTAAGTATCACTCGGAGCCTTCTATTTTAGCCCAAATTATCAATTGTGAATGGTTTGTGTGTTGGTAAGCAATTTTTAATTCAGTGTTTTCGTAAAAGCCTTCTTTTTGTAGCCTAAAGATCATATCAGCTTGTGGAAAATGGGCATCCGGTGACCCCTTTAATCAGGATAAAACAGTATATTAGAAGCTAACATAAGCAGTAGCATTTACAAGTATGAGACAACAACAAACAGAAAAACATACCATTTTGAAACATCCATCAAACATCAATCGGCTCACAACTGGAGCCATTCTGAGGTGAGGGGCGTGACATTTCTGAACGCAAACTAGGCGGTTTAGCGAATCTCAACACACTGGTCCAGCTGACCAATCTGAGCCCATTGAGTATTCTCTATTGCGGGGCTTCATAAAAACAGGAAATCATCAAAGAGTTTATCGGAGAAGGGACAGAGCGGTGTAGCATAAAGGTAAATTATGTGAAAAATAATGTAAAAAAAAATAAAAACATTCTTGCATGTTAGACAGCACCCCGTAAACACAATCAAGCCTAGAAATTGTTTTTATAAAAAAAATCAGTCAACCACCCCTTCAACTGTATACTTTTGGCCTATACAGTTATGCACTGTAAAATATGACATTTAAAAAAAAAAAATCAGTATCAATAATATTAATTCAGAACCGAAAGTGTATTTTTAGCCTAACATCAATAGATATTGCAAACAAAGGTGATTACCCACAACCAAACTTGTTTTAATATGTAGCCTAATAACTTTATTGAAGTAGGTAATGCTGCAATTATGCAACACTTGCCGTTCAGTCTGTGAGTCAGTGTCCACTCTGACAGATTCAGTAAGGGATTTGTCAGACTGATTCAAATCTGAGTTTATGAGCAATTCATTAAAAGATCCAGCTAATAAGAGTGATTGTTCATGTTTGTACTACACAGGTCAGATGTATAGTATGTGAATACAAGTTTCCATTAAATTTTCCCATTCAGTTCCCACGACTTCCCTGTGTGACACTTCACGTTTGGTGATTTTTCATTGATATAACCGTTGCCCTCCTCTTCCACATTTCTCTTTACCATCTGTGTTTTTAAGGCTGTTTTAAGGCAATAAAAAGAAGATTTTAGTAATTTGGTAGGCCTGTTATTTCAATTAATGATTTTTTTTCTTTGTTTACTGTAAATGTAAGTGAAATCTGTAGAACATAAAATGTTGCAACCATATGCTTTATGGCACAGCTTTTTACAACCTCAGTTATTTATTTTTTTTAATTTATTTTTTTTAACCATAATTAATTTTATTTATTTCATAACTTATTAAAACATTTTCATAAGTTTTTTTTGTTTGTTTGTTTTGACAGTGTAGATAACTATGAATGTTTGCAGAACAAAAAATATATGAAATTAAATTGAAAATTAAATATTAAATTAAATTAAAATCATATAACATTTCTTTAAGAATAAATTAACTAAAAAATATGCTTTACCATAAGTCCTGCAAACAAAGGCAGTAATGCTATATGTTATGCTATAACCACACATATTAAATTCTAATGAAATATATACACAAATTAAAAACAAAAAAATACATGAAAAAAAAGACAGTTTTATAGTCTCTCATTTGGTCTCATTCAGATTTTTTTTTATTACTTTTTGAATTTTAAATTACAGTTCTTCATTGTGTTTGCTACCTTTCAATTCAAACTGAGATATAAAAAGTGAGTGGCACAAGTCTGCTGCCTCATCCAGTCATGAAATTCACCTCAGCATACGATCATTTTGGATCCTGTTATTAAGCATTTCAAGCTTAATTTTTGTCCCAGGCAGTGCGTGATGTAAAACAGTCTCTCCTCGTGGTTTTTCTAGTCCATATGGAGGTGGTTAGAGGCCTCATTAGCTGGTTTGTGTTAAGCAGTTACAGTGATGTGCTACTATAAAAACCCTGCACTGATGAATTATCAAGGCTGAGACGTTTACAGCATCACCCTCTGGCTAAACAGTAGTTCTGCCAACCTCAGTACAGTAACAGACGGTGAGTAGGCCAGACTAAAAATCACACAACTGTAAACCTCAACAGTATCTCATTAAAAGTGAAATATTCAAAGTGATAATGTAATTTTTGAATGACGGTAATTAAAATATCTGAAGCACACTGAGAACACTTTATTTAACCTCTGTCTGATGTAGCAGTTTAACATTTCTATTAATTTGACACTGAAAAGCCTATAAAATATACAAATTACCAGACACCACAGGTTTAACGCAATAAAGTCCCTAATTGGATACAATTAAAAGCAATTCAGATGTTCTATTTAGACGCATATGCAATTTATAAACCATAAGTTATAAACCACCATCAACACCCACATCAGGAGAGAGGGTTGGGAGTGGATCCTCAAAATCCAAGTGCTCCTTAATTTTAACAGAAATGTACTCTCATTAAAAGAGGATATACTGTATTATATTGTGAAATATCTCATCTTCAGCCAGAGATGTGCTTTGATAGACTTACATTAGAAATGAAATGAAAAATTGTTACGTTTTTAAGACATGTGAATTATAATGTTATTTCTCAAGAACACTACCATTAAACTACCCAAAAGCATGATAATAGAATTAAAACAATTTAATCTGTGCAAGTATATAGGACTGGTTAGTTTGAGCTTAATAAGAAGTGTGTCTTCACCTTTTTCATCTTCATCTAGTTTTCTGAAGACTGCAATGAATTCCACCCCAAAAGGACAGTTGTAAGTTTCATTCATTCATTCAAATTGCAAGTATTTCATTGTATTTCTATTTTGTTATTATAACATAGAATTCTCACTTTAAATCATGCAGTGCAACTTAACAATTAGTAAAAAAAAAAATATTAAATTGCAGTTATAAAAAAGTCAGAATTGTGAGAAATGGTCAGTTATCTATTATATATTCATATACACACACTCTCTCTCTCTCTCTCTCTCTGTAGAAACTCTGTAGAAACTCTCCCAGTGTAAAAACATGCTTTCATACAAAACTAGACCAGTTAATCAACTTTGTTTAATTATTTATTTTTTTGTATTTTAGAGAAAAGATGAGAGAGTACAGGAAATCACACAATGTCAAGATGGCTTCAGACTCACATATTTGTGACTCACATCACAAAAGCTATTCTTTTTCTGTCATTTAAAGGAGCCATGAATTAAGAAATTAATTACATCTTTTGACATATACAAAGTCATTGTACTGAAAAAAACATTCTGTACATTTTACAATTCCTCAGTCTTCATAAATAAATAAATAGAAGTCATGCTATAAGTCATGGTTAAAAATGCAGTTATTCACCCCTTTAAACTTGCCAAACATGATATCACAATATGAACTCCATATGGCCAACAGACACAAACTGTATTTTCCCCAAACTGGCCTTCAGTGAAGGAAATAATTGTAATACCTATAGCTGTACCTGTTGTTTGTCAGGTTACCTGTATGTTTTAAACAGCTTTTGCTAAGTGAGAGTGATTGACAATCACTGCTTACTCTACCATAGACAGTATGGTAAAGACATCATCACAACAGGAATGACAGGGTGCTGGAACGGATCAGGAATCATGACAAAAGACACACTGGAGTAAACTACAAGCACCTGTCAGATTGCCTGGCAACAATCCCAACTCCAGGAATCAGAGATAATGGTTTCATTAATATGTGTGCTAGTGATGAAAAGCAAATCACTGTATTTGTCAAAATGTGTTAAGTTTGTGGCTTCAAATGTCTTAAAGATTTTAAAAGTTTTGTTTGAGGCAAGTAAACTTGACATCCATGAGCAGAACTGTATCCAGTCTGTGAAATAATCATTAATTGTTAGTTTGGATAAGCAAAACTTCTAACAAAGTTCACACACTTTTTCTTCAAGTCCCCCCCCCCCCTCTCTTTTCACTGCACTATATTTTTTTTTTTTTTTTTTCATCTTTCTGTTATTGTAGTATTGTCTTTTTTGATTTATTCGCCCCTAATCGGCATGTTACAAAATACACTTTTGTTGGTTCTTGGCCAGAAACCCACTTTCACATCATTTCTGACCCAGTTCTGTTTATTTGATACAAAACAGACACAGGACAGAATTGATATGCTACATGAACTATATGAAGATCTGAAAAACTGCTGATCTATTTTACACACGTGAAGATGTGGACGCCAAACCTGTCTGCCTCCCTTCTGGAAAACCTCTCTTTTAAGTGTATATTCGTAAAAAAAAATCTAAATGATTAAAATGAAAGATGATAGATTAACTTTCCCCCCAAAAGTAGGCCTATTTTTTATTGTTTTCCATGTGTTAAAAAAGTGACTAACAACTTCATAATGTAAATGTTTATTCAACAACAACAATAAAAGCTTTCTCTATTATGAAAATCTGTAAACTAATTTAAGTTATTTTTAAAGATAAATCTGTTCTACCTGTTAACATCATTGTCACGTTCTTCTGAATCAGTCTGTAAGAACTGACTGCCTGAGAGGGAGAACCAATAAAGACAGCTAGTCGTTTCCTGTTTTCAACAAACAGCCAGACAGAGTAGAACTGAAACACATGTTTGATAGGTCATCAGAATGGTTTGCTGTAAAACTCAGCAACTTAAACGGCAAAGTAAATGTTTTACTGCCACCTAGTGTCTCCTGAGATGAAGACCATGAGCATGCAGAACTCCTCAGAGTACTGAACTCAGACCAGTGTTATTTTTATTTAGTTTTTTTTTATTTAAGCACTTTTTATGGTTTGTTAACTTCAGTAACCCTGGTAGCTACCAAAATTTGATGTTCTCTGTATTTGACCTGGGAACAATTCTTGAAACATTGGTCTTATTCTTTAGGACAGGTCTAAGCAAGCCTAAGTTTGGGATGGATGGAGGGATGGATGGAGGGACGGGTGGATGGATAGACAGAGATTTTATGATGTCACAGAAGGGTCAAAGAAAACCATTATTTTTAAGGTGGAAAATTCAGACATGAATATGTTAAAGAGAAATGAGGACAAATAAATTCTGCATTTTCTTGGAAAATGCATAGTATATATATATATATATACTTTAATTAAAAGTTAAATATTTTTTTTCAATAAATTGATTTTAAAGTCTATGCACTTTTTGATATATATATATATATATATATATATCAAAAAGTGCATAGACTTTAAAATCAATATTTAACTTTTAATTAAAGTAAAACAGATTGTATTGATTTATTCTCTACAATTTATGATGTAATGCTGATGAATAAGGACATGTAAGTTGCATTACACACAAAGCTAAATCTATCAAATAATGTTACTAAGAAGGTGTCTTAAACTACCCAAATATAAAAAATAAAAATAAAAAATGTGATGTATTGTCAAGTATGGTGACCCATACTCAAAATTGGTCCTCTGCATTTAACCCATCCAAGTGCACACACACAGCAGTGAGTAGTGAACACACACACTGTGAACACACACCCGGAGCAGTGGGCAGCCATTGCTCCAGCGCCCGGGGAGCAATTGGGGGTTCGGTGCCTTGCTCAAGGGCACCTCAGTCATGGTATTGAAGGTGGAGAGAGTGCTGTTCATTCACAATCCCCACCGGACCTGAGATTCGAACCCGCAACCTTTGGATTACAAGTCTGACTCTCTAACCATTAGGCCACGACTTCCCCTATTATACAATGAGTAAAAGCAACTGGCCAATCAGAGACTGTCTATCTGCTGTCTTTTATGAATCTTTAGTGTCAGGGGTTTTACATTTTTATTTCATCTGAAGCCCTATAACGTAAATTATTTACTTTAAATACCTTATGACATTTTAAGTAATTATAGCCTTTTAAAATATAACCGATTAGATATATTTGCATGCAAAGATATTAAAGCATTAATATTACATTTTTATTAATTCGTTTATTTTGTCAAAATTACCACATAAATGCATGTGATTAATTACTTGGCACCATAATTTATTTTAACATTTATTTTATTAACATTCCGTATTTCTTATTTTTTTTTTTTTCTTGTTGCACATGCTCTCCTCGGAAGGATTTTCACTAAGTTCTTGTTTAGTTTTAAATGTGGTTCCTTTCCTCTTCAAAACCATCCACTGATCAACTACAAAATAACAACATTATTTGAGCACTAGTATTGTGGTAATATTTACCATTTCACATAAAATAGCATGTAGCTGTTCATCCTGATGTTATGTGACACTTTTGACCAGCTGCTTTTTTTTCTGATGGAGGAGTCACTGCTTTCCTGCCATCCAGATCCACTGATGTCACAGACGTAACTAATGCAGTGCCCTACATGTCAGACAAATGTTAGTATGTTGCTTAATGAGTGAATGAGATGACTGAAACTGTAAAAGAAACTGCTGGCCAGCTAGTTTGTACTGTGTCCTGCTCAGTGGCGTGCACAGGCCTCCGGAGGGGCAGGGGCGAAATGGCGTTACAAGGGCACAATCACAGACCGGGGGGGTTGGGGGGTTGTTCTCCCTAGGCTAGGGGTATCACGATTCACGATTTTATCACGATTCTTTGACATGTTGTTTTTTCTATTTTGCAAGCTGTTTGAGCAGTACAGCCAAACTAATTTCCCTATTATAAAGACAAAACCTTTTATTTAGGCCAAAGTGGCAGATATTTAGGCCAAAGTGGGTGAAGATAAAAAAATCTTTGTCATTATTTTATCTTTGTTATTAAAAAATTAGATTACATAACAAATACAAAATAATAGTTGTTTTAAACCTGAGTTTCCTTCTTCTGCTAAACATCAGAGGTGTCAAGTAACGAAGTACAAATACTTCGTTACCTTACTTAAGTAGAAATTTGGGGTATCTATACTTTACTGGAGTAATTATTTTTCAGCTGACTTTTTACTTCTACTCCTTACATTTTCACGCAATTATCTGTACTTTCTACTCCTTACTTTTTAAAAATAGCCTCTTTACTCCCATTTCATTTCAGATTGTTTTCATTCCGGCTTGTCGAAAAAAAAAAAAAACCTATCCAGATAAGTCGTGCCATCCGGATAGAGTGAATTTGATTGTGGTTGGATGAGAAGAAAAAACACCATTCCGACACCCTATTGGTTTGTATCGGGTGTGTCTCACACCTCGTGAAAAGTGAAGCTGCGGGCTCTTTGATCGCCCCCTGGTGGTTGGCTGCAGTACAGGTCATAAACCCCGCCCTCTCCATGTAAACGAATGGGACTTAGTCAAAATAAAAAAATAAATTACACTTCCAATACAATTTTCCAAAATATGGTTTTGGTCATTTAAGGTAGTTGTTATCACTCTGATATATGTTCAATTGTTCATTTTTGTGATAAGTTTAATTTTAGCTAGTAATTGGATGCCATAAAAACGGGGCGTGTCGTTATGGTTGATTGGGTCTGCCGGAGTTTGGGCGGGAGTTTGATTCCGCGGCTCCACCTCACGACTCTACTGTGCAGACTCTGGCTCCAAACTAATCTCTACTGCGCAGACTCGGGCTCCAAATGACGTCATTTTCGCAAGATGGCAACGGCCATACTGAGATGATTTAGCTTCACTTTTCTATAGTGGAAGGAAGCGGAGTTGCGTCATCCATCTTTTTTACAGTCTATGGTTTGTATGCGATCCATCGCACCTGCACATGACACAAATCACGTCACACTCCAGCAAGGACATAGCCAGTGTTTGGGTCGTTACTCAAAATAGATTATTTCTTAAAAGTTATTATTTCTCCACTACTGGCTCATTTATCAAACGGGTGCTTTCTCTTCGTCCTCCGCAAATTAAGCTACAGTAGGTAATTCGGTAGAGAGACGTTTGAATAAATTAGCGTTTGCGATTGACAACGCGATTGACAATGTTGTGATAAGTAGGCTATACTAACTTTGTTACTCGTTACCCCCAACACTGGACATAGCAGACGTATGTAGCCAAGTACGAAGATGTCCGTGGCCACAGTTGCCAAGTCCGCGTATTATACGCGAATTTGGGCTTCTTTTTTTGTAAAGTTGCAGGAAAAAAATCCCTGGTTGCGGTTTTTTGGGCTTATTTAAAAAAAATATGGTTGCTTGTTAGGGAAATCTGACAAGCGACTTCATTTCTTTATTTATGTTCGCCGTATTCTCCAATGCATTGATTGACACTCTGTCTGCTCGCAGTTAATAGCCAACCAGTGCAATAATATAAGTGCTGTAGAGTAATTTGCCATATGTTCCTCTCCTCATTGGAGAAAAATCACCTTCAAAAAGAAGGAGCGTGACGCTGTAATCCAAGCGATGATAGAAGTAGACGTAGAGGAGTGGGAGGACTTTCTTTTAGCCTAATTTTTACAATGTTTTTGTAATGTATTAATTATCACGGGCTGTAATAAAAAAATCAAGTATCCATGTCCTAATAGTAAATACATTTGGTTTCAATAGCCTGGTATGGCAAGATGTCTTAAAATGTATTTCTTTTTTTAACATTTAAACTTAGACCACATTATTAGATTACCTTTTGACTTCATGAATACACATAAATGATTTTTTTAATAATATTATATTTTATTTTTTAATATAATATATATTATAATTTATTATAATATTTAATATAATATTTTTTATACATTTGTCTATAATATTTATTTGGAATTTAGTTTTTTATGTCATTTATTTGATAGTTATGTATACATTATATTATTTTATTTTAAATGGTAGAAAAACCTGTTTTTGACCTCAAAATAAAGCACTTTCTCTCTGTATATGGCTGTGGGGAACAGCAGTTTTGTGGTGCTGGGTATTCTTTATAATTATTTAAAAACAAATATTGCCACATTGATGGCTCAAGAAGGTGTAATTGTTCAAATAACACATTGTTTCATTTTAAAATATAAAAAATTGTAACCAAGTGTAATATTTCTGTAAAGGCTAGGGACAGAAAAATGGAAATTTCTATAGAATGACCCCAATATATTTTAGGCTATAAATATGTAGCTATGTTACAGCTCTCCTTTGAAGCTCTTGTGTTTTTCTCCTTTTCCATCTCTCCAATCCTATTCTGCTCACATGTGACTGGAGATGAGTTTTGTTCTCACTTTTGTTGCAGTTTGCTGATTTTTGTAAAATAGCTTCTGTTTTTGCTTTTCAGATAAAATAGTGGTTTCAGTTTAATATGTTGCAGGCTCATTTATTTGTTATAAATAATTGTTAATAAATAATATTGATGATAATAAATCATCAAAAAAAATATTGGGCTTGTTTTTGAAGCTGCGGTTGCTTATTTGTCTCGCGAGAGTTGGCAACAGTGTCCGTGGCAGAGACTCAAGAAGAGAACTCGAGCGAAATGTCCCAACCAAGCACCAGCGAGGAGGTTTGTAGCCAGGATCATCTTCCGCTCCATGAAACACGTTAATGCTCAGCAGTACACATATATGTTTTTTAATGTATTTGCATTGTACTAAAATGTGTTCATTTTCAATGGGCATATATGCGTCTGAAACAGGTAGCCTAGTGCATCCCAAATTTTTCAACATTAACATTTTAATATAACATTATAGTCATTATGGCCTTTAGAATTTTTTTTTTTTTTTGAGGAGGTGGGGTAGTGCACAATAGGACCCTGTGGCGCGGCCTAAGCTTTTGTCCTTAATGGCATTTTTTCCCTTACATTGCTTTTACTTTTATACTTTAAGTAGTTTTGAAACCAGTACTTTTACACTTTTACTTGAGTAAAAAGCTTGAGTTGATACTTCAACTTCTACAGAAGTATTTTTAAACCCTAGTATCTATACTTCTACCTGAGTAATGAATGTGAATACTTTTGACACCAGTGCTAAACATAAACGCTATTGTGAAGACGGTGGAAAACCAAACAGTTGCTGGTCCACAGTGACTTCCATAGTAATTTTTTCCCCTACAGTCAAAGTCAATGTAGACCAGCAACTGTTTGGTTACCCACATTCTTCAAAATACCTTCTTACTGATGTGAATGTATGTTGCGCTGTACAGTATATTGATATGGCAGTGCCAGAACTGCAGCTGATAGAATGTGCGCTGTAGCAAGATACAACGATATTTCTTCAAAAGCATGCAGATCATGGAGACATTTTTATCAGGGCCAAATGGGTGCCCTAAGCAGGATTTTATTGTTGTGCCCCCTCCCTCAAATATTATGGAAGTAAAAAAAAAAACTAGAAAATAGAACTTTAATACAATCTAAAAGTAAATAAATAAATTGTAATTAAATTGTATTATTTACAAATTACAATTGTAGCTCTAGACAATTACATATGGCAGTAATAAAGTTGTCTGATTGATTTTATGGTCTCAAGCATTCAGAAATCACGCAAAAGAAAATTAAGCAGTTTTACTACGAAAACCATGGTTAATTTTTGTAAGGGTTGTGATGTCCACATGTTTTTTGTTGAAGAAATTATAGAGGCGGTGTCATCTATAGCAAAAAGGTGGCCAAAAAATAAAGATTAAATGGATATTTGAATTAAATATTTGGTCAATAGCCTATTAAACAAGGATATGATCGTCCTGTAAGTGTAACAGCAGCAATTACCAGGCCTTTGGCTCCCTTTGCAGGCATTTATAACATGTAATGTTGAGAAAAAAAAAAACAATAGACATCACAAAATTTGTAATGGTTTTACTGGTTATAATGGGACGTGTATTGGTTTTAATGGAAACTGTAATGGACCCTGTGGGTCTCTACTCGTAATTGTTCACCTTCTATTGGTGGCTTGTTAAAACCAATAAATCCTAATGGAATATGTCCCAAAACACACTACAGAAAACCATTTTTTAATAGTTAAAAGTTGATGGTCTGTAATGGCATTTGTGATTTATTTGTGATGGTGTTAGAATTTTCTGTGATGGTCTATATTGTTTTTTTTTCAGCAGGGTTGCCTCATTGTTTTTATATAATGCATTTTAAGTCATTTTAAAGGCTGTTGTTGGCTTAGGTCTGTTTTTATAATCACAAAAATATATATATATTATCTTAATACTTCTTTGATCATGAATATAGCCTACCTGAAAGTGACGTGCGGGCTTTGTTTTCTTTTCTTTTTTTTTTTTTTTCTTCTCGGTGCCGGATAGCTGATGTCTTTTCACGGGCATAGTTGTCCATCAATTATGATCATCTGCATTCAGCCGTAAGCATGAGGCGCGATCGGTCACAGGCGACGAAATGGCGCGTCACGTTTTTTTTTTTTTTTTTTTTGAGCAACTGGGATGGTGCCCCCCAGTGAGTTGGTGCCCAAAGCAAACTGCCTACTCTGCATATAGGGAGCGGTGGTACTGATTTTTATCGTCCACGATATCGTTCATATCGCACAGACCGGACTGCAAGGGCACTTTAGCATCGGACCTCAAAGGGGCAGGGGCAAAGAGAGACACTTACATTACTATCCCCCGGTTTCACAGTAAAGGCTTAAGCCTAATCTAGGCTAAAATGTAAGACTGAGCTGTTTCAACTGAAAGAAACTTGCACTGACTGATCTTAAAATAGATCAGTGCCTTTGTTTTGTCTCAAGATGCACACCAGTAATGTTTTTTTTTTTCTAGGTACGTTTATAAAAATTACTTAAATGTCCTAATTGGACTATGGCCTAATCCTGGTTTAGTTTAAGCCCTGTCTGTGAAACCGGGCCTATGTTTCTTAACACACTTAAGTGCATGTTTTAAAAGGATGCACTTTAAGTTTTACTTACAGTAAACTTACACTTCAAATCTTTTTGCTTCTGCCATGCTTTGAAGATCTATGTTGTAACAAGGGAGGCGACAACAGAGTGGGGATCCAATTGCAGGCTTTATTAGATGAGTGTGGTCAAAACAGGCAGGTACAAACATCAGCAAACAACCACATCCAAGGCAATGGCAAAAGAGTAATCTATGGAACAGGCGAAGGTAAAGGCAGGTAGCAAACAATCAGTCAAGGATCATGATCAAAACACTAAGGCAAGTCAAAACTAGGAAACTTGGAAAACAAGGAACTCACAGGAAACTTGGAAAACATACAACTAGTCAATCACCAGCAAAGTCAGAGAGTGTGTGCTACTTTTAAATACCTTCTAATGTGAGACAGCTGTGATCTGATGAGACAGGTGATTGCAATTGATGATGTGTCCAGACAGAGGATTATGGGAAATGGAGTCCGGGGTGAGTGGGAAAGGGTACAGGATGGGGTGCTCTCTAGCGGAGCTCGTGGGCACTCCAGCTAGAGATTGTGACAGATGTACTGACTAATATATAAAGCAAACATAAAATAATTGATTTTATACACTGAAAAAAAAAAGATTAATTGAATTTACTAAAATAAATTTAAGGTAAGTGGTTGCAATCAATTTATTTTAGCTACATATAAATAAAAAAATTTAGTTGACTAACTTTCAACAAAATGTGTTTATTTAAACGTAGCTAAAATAAACTGATTGCAACCACTTTCCTTAAATTTGTTTTTAGTAAATTCAATGAATCCTTTTTTTTTCAGTGTACATAATAACTGACTATAATGTTGCATGTGATGTGCCAGCTCCTCTTCTTTATATTTTATAAAGCATGCTGATCTGATATTGATATCTTTATACAGTAGGGTCACTGAATCTGACAAGACAAATGTATAGCTACTGAAGTGTTACCCCTCTTAACCCTTTGACGCGTACGATCACACCGGTGTGATCAGTCTTGGCTGGTCCCTGAAGCTTACGATCACACCGGTGTGATTAGAACTTTCAGTGCATCATGCGCCAGATCGCACGCGCTGAGCACTTGTCATATTATCACAAATATTCAGTGTTTTCAATCATGTAATGCTTACTTTAGGGTTCAGACATTTAAATACACTTAAATACTAGCAAAACCATACATTTATAGTTTGTAAAATACACGCTGATGTCTATAGAAGCAGCAATAATGATCCTTACAACATGTTTTATTGATATCATATACAGATTGTGTAGATAACTTTAAAGTTTACTCTGCTCTTCTCCCAGTTTACCGGAGACTTACTTTAACGTGTTTCGGGAGGAGAAGAAGAGGATGACTGTATGTGTTGTTAATCCCCCGGCTCAGATTCAGCTCGAACAAACATGGCGGCGCCCATCACCCGGTATAGATCAACTAACACGGTCATTATAAAAGTGTCTAAACTACCAAATACATTTACTTGCACATATTTCAGAATCGGAATATCAGATATTTCATAATATAGTGAGCATGTTTGTAAATATTTTGAATAAAAAAGGAAAAACGAAATAAAAGCAATCAATGTGTCATACAGCGCTATTGTGACAGCGGTGTGTCACATGACCAGCATGACACGTCGCCATGGAAACAATAAGGCTATACAATCTAAAATAACGGTCGCCTGAAAAAAACTCACGCTGGGGGCTCAGCTAAAATATTTTAAACTCAGGTGCGAAAGGGTTAATTTCATAATAACTGACTAAAATGTTAAATAGCCTGTCTCATGTGATGTGCCAGCTCCTCTTCTTTCTGTTTTATACAGCATGTTGATATTGATATGTTTATAAATAGAGAAGAGTCACTGAAGCTGACAGGTCAAATTCATAGCTAACGAAATGTGATACCCTTCTTTATTTCATAATAACTGACTATAAAGTTAAATTAGGTGACTAATGTGATGTGTCAGCTCCTCTTCTTTCTATTTTATAAAGCATATTGAATGATAAAAAAGGATATTTTATAATGTATATTGACGTGATATTGATATCTTTATAGATGCAGTAGGGTCACTGACTCAAAATCGGGTCAAATTTATAGCTACTGAAATGTGATACACCTCTTTATTTCATAATAATTTAATGTTTCATAATAATGATTCTGATGAACAGGGTGTTGTCTGTGGAAACTTCATTCATTCCAGGGCCTCTGAGGGCCTCACTGTAAATGAAACAAGCTTATGTCTGGATAAAACAAACGATACAAGTTCAAGTCAAGTTGAGCTTTATTGTCATTCCGCTACATGTAGGGACATACAGTGGAACGAAATGTCATGCCTCACAGGACCATGGTGCTACATAAATACAGACATGCAACCATGAAGTAAAACAGTATAAACCTATACACAACTAACCTACTGACAGATTTTGACTATAAGTATACTATATATAAATGTTTACCCTATACAAACTAAAAAATAAAATAAAAAAACTATACAAACTATACCAATACTTCACATAAATACTGTACATGTGCAAAGAGAAACATTGTGAGTCAAGCAGCTGGCTGGGGAACAGTGAAGGATGATTTGTAGTGCATGAGCATGTAAACATACATATATTGCTAAGTCTTTTGTGGGATTGTGTACACACAGCAGTGTGTGAAAAGTGTCTAGTGCGCATAGAGGAGAGTGTGTTACTACAGGTGGTTTGTACAGGCCCACTCACCTGTGTGTAGCACACTTCGAATTGCACAAAAACGTTTCATACAGTTTTTTCTTTAGTGTGGTAAAGGTGTTTGGAGAGGGAGGGGGGGAGAGATGGTCCATGTTTCAGGAGGTAGGGGTTTGCATGGGGTTTCAGAGGGGGGCGGGGTGATTTGAGTTCAGGGCTTTCACAGCCTGGGGTAAAAAGCTGTTGAGCAGTCTGGCGGAGCGGGCTCTGATGTTCCGGTACCGTCTTCCTGATGGCAGGAGCTGGAAGAGACTGTGGGAGGGATGGGTGGGGTCCTTCACGATGCTGTTCGTTTTGCTGGAGCATCGTGCAAGGAAAATGTCCAGGATGGATGGGAGAGGGGCACCAATGATCTTTGCAGCTGTGTTCACTGTCAGCTGGAGGGTCTTGCGGTCAGCAGCACTGCAGTTCCTGTACCAGACAGTGATGCAGCTGGTCAGCACACTCTCAATGGTGCCCCTGTAGAATGTGGTGAGGATGGGTGGAGGGAGACTTGCTCTTTTCAGCCGGCGGAGAAAGTGTAGGCACTGTTGTGCCTTCTTGGAGAGTGAAATGGTGTTGGTGGTCCAGGTGAGATCCTCTGTGATGTGCACCCCCAGGAATTTAGTGCTGCTGACTCTCTCCACAGTCGAGCTGTCCATGGTCAGTGGGGGGTGGTCAACGGAGTTTCTCCTGAAGTCCATCACAACCTCCTTTTTCTTCCCCACATTGAGGGACAGATTGTTAGTGCCACACCATTCAGCCATCTGTGCCACTTCCTCTCTGTAGTGTGTTTCATCGTTGTTGCTGATGAGACCTACCACTGTTGTGTCATCAGCGAACTTGATGATGTGGATGGAGCTGAACTTGGCAGTGCAGTCGTGGGTCAGCAGCGTGAAGAGCAGCGGGCTGAGCACACAGCCTTGTAGGGCACCTTTGCTCAGTGTGGTAGTGCTCGAGGTGTTGTGGCCGACACGGACTGACTGAGGTCTTCCGGTTAGAAAGTCCAGGATCCAATTACAGAGGGAATTGTTAAGGCCCAGCAGGTTTAGTTTATTTATGAGCTGTTGTGGGATTATTGTGTTGAATGCCGAACTGAAGTCATTGAACAGCATTCTAACATAGGAGTCTTTATTTTCTAGGTGGGTAAGAGCCAGGTGGAGGGTGGAGGAAATTGCATCATCCGTAGAGCGGTTTGGACGGTATGCAAACTGGAGCGGATCGAGTGTGTTGGGGAGGCTGGTTTTGATTTTGTGCATGACTAACCGCTCAAAGCACTTCATCATGATTGGAGTCAGTGCTATGGGACGGTAGTCGTTTAGACAGGACACAGGTTGATTTATTTGGTACCGGTATGATTGTTGTGGATTTGAGACATGTGGGGACGACTGCCTGGCTCAGCGAGGTGTTGAAGATATCTGTTAGGACATCCGTCAGCTGTGCAGCACAGTCTCTCGGTACACGGCCAGGTATGTTGTCAGGACCCGCAGCCTTGCATGGTTTAATCCTAGATAGGGTCTTCCTTACGTCGGCTGGAGACAGACAGAGTGCCTGTTCGTTGGGAGGTGTGAGCAGTTTTTGTGCAGGTGTGTCATTCTGCATTTCAAACCGTGAATAAAAGTGGTTGAGTGCATCGGGGAGGGATGTGTCATCATCACAGGCCTGTGGCGGGGGCTTGTAGTCAGTGATGGTCTGAATGGCTTGCCACAGGCTCCGTGTGTATCTGCTGTCTGTGAAGTGATTGTTGATTTTTTGAGGATATGACCGTTTTGCATTTTTGATGCCACAGGACAGAATGGCTCTTGCTGTTTTGAGGGCTGCTTTATCTCCTGATCTGAATGCTTCATCTCTGGATTTTAGCAGCCCACGAACCTCTGCTGCCATCCACAGCTTCTGGTTTGCACGTGTGGTGATGGTCTAGGTGACCGTCACATCATCAGTGCACTTTTTGATGTAAGCAGTCACAGTTTCAGTGTACTCCTGCAGGTCTGTGTGGTTGTTGTAGGTGGCCGCCTCTTTAAACATGTTCCAGTCTGTGCACTGAAAGCAGTCCTGTAGTGTTGAGGTAGCATCATCTGGCCAAATTGGGATGAGTTTTTGAACCGGTTTGGCAAGTTTCAGAAGTGGTCTGTATGCTGGGATTAGCATAACAGAGATGTGATCCGAGTACCCGAGGTGGGGGCGGGGTACAGCCTTGTTTGCGTTCTTTTCTGTTGTGTAAACAAAGTCCAGTGTGTTGTTTCCCCTTGTTGCAAAGTTCACATGTTGGTAGAACTTTGGCAAAACTGTCTAAGTTTGCATGGTTGATGTCACCGGCTATGATGAAAAAGCCGTTGGGGTTATTTGTTTGTTGTTCGCTGATGGCGCTATACAGTTCACGAAGTGCGTCCTTAGCGTTTGCACATGGGGGAATGTAAACCACGACAATAACAATGGCCGTGAACTCCCGCAGCAGATAGAACGGTCGACACTTCACAAACATAAACTCCACCAGCGATGAACAGTGTTCATCGATACTACCGCAGCATTGTTACACCATTCTTTGTTGACGTACACACACAAGCCTCCTCCGCGAGCCTTACCAGATAGTGATGAATCTCTGTCCGCTCGGTAGCAGGTTAGCCTGTTCAACTGAATGGCGGAGTCCGGGATGTTGTCGTTTAGCCATGTTTCAGTGAAAACAAACACACAACAATCCCTTGCCTCATGCTATGTAGACCGACTGAGTTGAATTAAGTCCAGTTTGATCCAAAAGTAAGGATTCAGCTGCTCGGATTGAGTTGGGCAGGTCATTCCACCAGATAGGAACAGTTAATGAAAAAGTCTGTGAAAGTGATTTTGTGCCTCTTTGGGATGGCACAATAATGCGTCGTTCCCTTGCAGAATGCAAGCTTCTAGAGAGCACACAAGTCTGAAGTAATGAATTTAGGTAAAGTTGTGCAGAGCCAGTGGTGGTTCTGTAGGCAAACATTAATGCCTTGAATTTAATGCAAGCAGCTATTGGTAGCCAGTGCAAATTGATGAACAGAGGTGTGACGTGCGTTCTTTTCGTCTCATTAAAGATTAATCTTGCAGCGACATTTTGGATTAATTGTAGAGGTTTGATGGAATTGGCTGGAAGACCTGCCAAGAGAGCATTGCAATAGTCAAGTCTGGACAGAACAAGAGCTTGAACAAGGAGTTGTGTTGCATGTTCCGAGAGAAAGGGCTTGATCTTCCTAATATTGTATAAAGCAAATCTGCAGGACCGGGCAGTTTTAGCAATGTGGTCTGAGAAATTCAGCTTATCATCAATCACAACTCCAAGGTTTCTGGCTTTTTTTGAAGGAGTTATGGTTGATGAGCCTAACTGGAAGGTGAAATTGTGATGAAGTGATGGGTTTGCTGAAACTACAAGCAGTTCTGTCTTACCTAGGTTGAGTTGAAGGTGATGGTCCTTCATCCAGCAAGAAATGTCTGTTAGACAAGCTGAAATGCGGGCAGCTGTAGTCGGATCATCAGGATGGAATGAGAGGTAGAGTTGAATGTCATCAGCATAGCAGTGATATGAAAAGCCATGTTTCTGAATGACAGAACCTAGTGATGCCATGTAGACAGAAAAGAGAAGTGGTCCAAGAACTGAGCCTTGAGGCACCCCAGTAGCTAGAAGTTGCGACTTGGATACCTTACCTCTCCAAGATACCTTGAAGGACCAATCTGAGAGGTAAGACTCAAACCACTGGAGTGCGGTTCCTGAGATTCCCTTTCTCAATAGGGTTGACAGGAGGATCTGGTGGTTGACCTTATCAAAAGCGACAGACAGATCCAGCAAGATAAGTAATGAAGACTTGGAAGCCGCTCTTGCAAGTCTTAGGGCTTCAACAACTGAGAGCAAGGCAGTTTCGGTCGAATGTCCACTTCTGAAGCCAGATTGTTACTGTCCAGGAGGTTGTTCTCTGTGAGAAAGGCAGAGACTTGGTAGAACACAACTCGTTCAAGTGTTTTTGCAATGAAAGGTAGAAGGGAAACCAGTCTATAGTTCCCTAAAAGAGTTGGGTTAAGAGTGGGTTTCTTAAGAAGTGGGGTTATACGAGCCTGTTTAAATGCTGAGGGAAACATTCCAGTCTGAAAGGATGTGTTAACGATGTGAGTGAGTGCAGGTACAACTGCAGGAGAAATGGCTTGAAGGAGATGAGATGGAATAGGATCAAGCGGACAAGTAGTTGGATAACTGGAAAGGATGAGTTTAGAGACTTCTGCCTCAGAGAGTGGAGATAAGGATGTGAATGAGTGTATGTTTGCTGGTATGATGTGTTTGACAGATTGTGGTGTGCAGAATTGTGCAGTGAGGTTTGTAATTTTATTAATGAAGAATGTGGCAAAGTCGTCAGCTGTTAGAGTTGATGAAGGAGATCTAATTCTTCCACAAAGTTACTTAGTTGTCCTGGAGGACGATAAACAACTACAAAATGGATTTTTAGAGGGTACGTAATAGTAAACGAATGTGATTCAAAGGAGCTGTTGATACTCAGAGATGGTAAAGGGGAAAATTTCCAATTATTAGAGATGAGCAGACCAGTACCTCCACCTCTTCCATTCAAACGGGGGGTGTGGGAAAAGGAGAAATTATTGGAGAGTGCTGCAGGTGTAGCATTGTCCTCTGGTTTGATCCAGGTCTCTGTCAGGGCCATGAGGTTTAGCCTTGAATGACTAGTAATGGAAGTAATGTAATCAGCTTTGTTGACAACAGACTGACAATTCCAGAGACCAATAGAAAAATTAAGTAATGTATTAACAGACATAGGAGAAGTGCACAGGTTGTTAGGATTGCGCTGCCTACATTGTGTGATGCGTGGTTTGCGAGTGGTAGTGATAGTATTGATCTGAAAACACATAGTAAGAATTGGTTATAAATATTAAAACAGAAGTTAAACAAGTAGTAGGAAAGAGGATAAATAAAAAGCGATACTTATATCCCTTGCCGGTGTCCCTGTCCGATGGAGTCGCACGGTAGAGTCGATGGTCTTTACACTCTTCGGTCTTCACACAAGGAGGGCTTCACACGACAGCTGCCGCGACCGCTGCCGCGGTATAATAACCTTTTTTATACCCGTCTAACAAATCACTATTTTAATTCAGCTGGACACACTTTCCTGTTTATCACAACAAATGGCCAAGCAAGCGCAGACACTGACAAGATACGCGATACAGTACGAGACCGAACGCGATTTCAGCAAGTCTCAACACAGTAAACAAAACAAGCGTTTCCTAGCAATGGCATCTACTCTAAACACTAATGAGACAAGTAAATACACTTACGAGCTGCTTTTAACTTCCGATGATAGACTGCTTCTCTCAAAGAGGATTTCTTTACACTGTCTTCTGCTGGCGCTTGAACACACTTTCCTGTTTATCACAACAAATGACCAAGCAAGTGCATACACTGACCCGCCCTCAGGAAAATTCAATGCTGGTCGGACCAATCGGACGCTATACTGCAGGACTGTTTTGATCACGTGGACTGGGACATGTTCCAGGCAGCGTCTGATGACGACATAGAGGCGTACTCAGATTCTGTAACGTGTTTCATCAGGAAGTGCGTAGAGGACGTGGTTCCGACAAAAACAATCCGTATCTACCCCAACCAAAAACCGTGGATTAACAGCGATGTTCGAGCAGCCTTGTCAGCGCGGACATCTGCCTTTAAATCCGGGAACTTTGACGATCGAAAACAAGCCAGTTACGATCTCAGGAAATCCATCAAAGCCGCCAAACGACAGTATAAAAACAAAGTTGAAGAACAATTCAACACCAACAATGCAAGAAGCATGTGGCAGGGCATCAATAACATCACGGATTTTAAAGGGAATAAACCAGCTACAGTGAACATTACCGCCTCTCTACCGGATGAGCTTAATCTTTTTTATGCTCGTTTCGAGGCTCACAACACCGCCCACACAGAGAGTGCTCCCGCGGCTGTTGCAGAGGAGGTGAGAGCAATCTCCATTTCTGTCGCGGATGTAACACGTTCCTTCAAACGGGTGAATATCCACAAGGCTGTGGGTCCTGATGGCATCCCAGGCCGTGTACTCAGAGCATGTGCATTCCAGCTAGCCGGGGTTTTCACAGACATTTTCAACCTCTCCCTCTCTCTGTCTGTGGTTCCCTTATGCTTCAAAAAATCCACCATTGTGCCCATACCAAAGAAAAATAAAATCACATGCTTGAATGACTGGAGGCCCGTTGCTCTGACACCCATCTCTTCAGCAAGTGTTTTGAGAAACTCATCAGAGACTATATCTGCTCTGTGCTGCCTGCCTCACTGGATCCGCTGCAATTTGCATATCGCAGCAACCGTTCCACAGACGATGCTATTGCCTTCACCCTGCATACTGCTCTCTCCCACCTGGAAAACAAGCACGCCTATGTGAGGATGCTGTTTGTGGACTACAGTTCTGCATTCAATACCATAGTGCCTGCCACACTGGTTGCGAAGCTCCAGACTCTAGGACTAAACAGATCTCTGTGCAGCTGGATCCTGGACTTTCTGGCAGGCAGAAGTCAGGTGGTCAGAATGGGCAACAACACTTCATCTCCGCTGACCCTCAACACTGGTGCTCCGCAGGGCTGCGTTCTCAGCCCACTCCTGTACTCCCTGCTGGTGGAGCTGGTGGAGAATTTCAGGAGACAGAGCAGAGAACACACCCATCACCATCGACAAGACACCTGTGGAGCGGGTAAACAGCTTTAAGTTCCTCGGTGTTCACATCACTGAGGATCTCACATGGTCCGCTCATACAGATGCAGTGCTGAAGAAGTCACATCAATGCCTCTTCTTCCTGAGACGGCTGAGGAAGTTTAGAATGAGCCCCAGCATCTTCAGATCATTCTACACCTGCACTGTGGAGAGCATCCTGACCAGCTGCATCACCGCCTGGTTTGGAAACAGCACCGCTGGCAACTACAAAGCTCTGCAAAGGGTTGTGCGAACTGCCCGCCACATTGTTGGAGGTGAGCTTCCCTCCCTCCAGGATATCTACACCAGGCGGTGTATAAGGAAAGCCCGGAGGATCACCAATTACTCCAGCTACCCGTCCCACAGACTGTTCTCTCTGCTGCCCTCAGGAAGACGTCTCCGCAGCATCCGATCCTGCACTAGCCGGCTGAGGGATAGCTTTTTCCCTCAGGCTATCAGGCTAATGAACAGTCAGAACTAATACACCCTACAGCACACTCCCACTTTACGATATGTCACGCACTGCACTTTAACTCCACAGTTCAAACTGGACTACACGTACACACTGCACTAATACAACAATCTATCTGCTACCACTGGATACCATCCAATGCACATCCATGACATTTGCGTATCCATCTTATGTATAATCTACTGCACCTTTGCATATTACTGTGTATATATGTGTACATACTGTAGAATGTGTACATACGGTGTATAATATGTATTGATAACTGTAAGTATGTCTAACAGTACACTATGTGTACTGAGTATATGTATGTGTATATTGCACATTGTCTGTATAAGTCTGTAAGTATGTAATGGTACTGTCTATATGTTAATTGTTTCTGCACTGTATGGAGCACGCTCTCAAGAATTTCACTCATCAAGGCACGTGTGCTGTGATGATGTGACAATAAAAAGTGATTTGATTTGATACGCGATACAGTACGAGACCGAACGCGATTTCAGCAAGTCTCAACACAGTAAACAAAACAAGCGTTTCCTAGCAACGGCAACTGCTCTAAACACTAATGAGACAAGTAAAAAACACTTACGAGCTGCTTTTAACTTCCACTGATAGACTGCTTCTCTCAAAGAGGATTTCTTTACACTGTCTTCTGCTGGCGCTTGAACACACTTTCCTGTTTATCACAACAAATGGCCAAGCAAGCGCAGACACTGACAAGATACGCGATACAGTACGAGACCAAACGCGATTTCAGCAAGTCTCAACACAGTAAACAAAACAAGCGTTTTGTTGTAAAACGTAACTTTTGTTAAAGCGTAATAAAGTGGGAAGTTGCAGTTTAGGGTCAGCGATATCTTTACCTTATCTTAATATCAAAATATCTTAAATATTTTTGTTTTATTTTTTTGTTTTTCGTTTTTAGAGCAAATGATACTTGTGTTTTTTGTTTGTTTTAACAGAGATATCTGGAAACACTGCAACGCCGGCACTTAAACTGACAGTAATCAAACAAGCCCATGGTCAGGTTATTGCTGACATGATAGCAGACTCGGTCAGAAACGTTATCCATGCTGTCAAATCAGTAGCATTTAACACTAGTACATAGATCTGTAAAACAAGTGCATGAAATGAAATACGCAAACACTAGCCATGAAGAAGTCTATGCTATGTCATTCAGTATAGTAGTTAAATTTTCACAAATCATGCTAAAAACATTCATAAGAGCACTAGACAAAGTTATCAGCTATATAGCAATGGTTATTAATAAAAACTATAACAGTAATATGTATTGTTGCATGAATAATAAACAGCTGATGTTTATATTGTTGCATGAATAATAAACAGCTGATGTTTATTCTTCATGCAACAATACATATTGTTTTATTTATTATTGTTTTGTTTATTATTCATGCAACAATAGATATTGGTGGCCAGGGTGCCATTTTCTAGCCTGTAGAGGTCTGTGCGTCCCTCCATGGATATGCCTCCACAGACCATCACTGACCCACCACCAAACATGCTGAACGATGTTACAGGCAGCATAAAATTCTCCACAGCTTTTTCAGACCATTTCACGTCTGTCACATGTGCTCAGGGTGAACCTGCTCTCATCTGTGAAAAGCACAGGGCGCCAGTGACAGACCTGCCAATTCTGGTGTTCAATGGCAAATCGAGCTCCATGGTGCCGGGCAATGAGCACAGGGCCCACTAGAGGACATCGGGCCCTCAGGCCACCCTCATGAAGTCTGTTTCTGATTGTTTTGTCAGAGATATTCACACCAGTGGCCTGCTGGAGATAATTTTGTATGGCTCTGGCAGTGCTCATCCTGTTCCTCCTTGCACAAAGGAGCAGATGCCGGTCCTGCTGACGGGTTAAGGACCTTCTTCAGCCCTGTCCAGCTCTCCTAGAGTAACTGGCTGTCTCCTGGAATCTCCTCCATGCTCTTGAGACTGTGCTGGGACAAACAGCAAACCTTCTGGCAATGGCACATATTGATGTGCCATCCTGGAGGAGTTGGAGTGCCTGTGCAACCTCTTAAGGTTCCAGGTATCGCCTCATGCTATAAGTAGTGACACTGATCCTAGCCAAATGCAAAACTAGTGAAAAACAGTCAGAAAAGATAAGTAGGGGAGAAAAAAGTCAGTGGTCTCCACCTGTAAAAAAACATTCCTGTTTTGGGGGCCGTCTCATTGTTGCCCATCTAGTGCACCTGTTGTTAATTTCATTAACACCAAAGCAGCTGAAACTGATTAACAACTTCCTCTGCTACTTAACCGACCAAGGCCCGTATTCACAAAACATCTTAAGGCTAAAAGTAGCTCATAACTTGCTGATTTATGAGAAAATCTTTAAAATAATGGGTGTCAATCCTAAATTTAGGATTCCAAAGTTTTTGTTCTAAGAGTATTTCACAAAATGTTTTAGCATTAAAATTAGCTCCTAAATCTGTGAATTGTTAGGAGTCGTGAAGAGGACACCTAAGTGACTAAGACCAAATCACAAACTATCCTAAAATGTCTGTTGCTGGCAATCTGCCTCGGAACATTAACATTTTAGAAACATTTGACCATAATGAGCTTTTGAAAAGGAATTGCCTTTGGTTTTGGAGGTTATCCTAACTCCAGATTTTCCTTTGATTATATTGTTTTCATCAACCAGTTGGGAAGAAGTAACAGCTGTTCTTGCGTCCAGTCTGGTTTTCTTTTACGTTTGCATGTCTTACTATCAGCCATGATTATTCTACTTTATTAATTTATAGGCTGTTTATATGCATATCCGCTAATTGATTACAAGAAGCACACATGTAAGAAGCTGACAATTAGACAATTATACTTATTTACTGACACTTAGCCTGCATTTTACAATCTTTATTTGAATGTGGCAACATTTTTATTTTTAATCCTTTACTTGAATATGGCAACATAACATCGCGCTCAACAATAATTCTATGAATAAATCTCTAACAGAGACCCCTCCCCTCTCAGCCAATCACTGTGTGCATAGTAGCATGCTGACATCATCCATAGCAACAAGGTCAACCCCGCCCTTACTCTTAGCTTAAGACTTCTCTTTATTCCTTAGTAAAAGTTTGTCTCAGCAGCTTTGTGAGTAGGTTTTAAGAGAAAACTCTCAGCTAAAAAACTTGTACAGCTATTTAGGAGAACTCTTAGTGGTAAGATAAAATGTTTTGTGAATATGGGCCCAGATCAATATCCCAGGAGTTTAAATGACTTGATGCTATACTCTGATTAAAAAGTGTTCCTTTAATTTTTTTGAGCAGTGTATTTGTCACGAATCTGGGCCCGTATGTATCAAGCCTCTAAGAATTACTCTCAAGAACTCTGCGATTAAAAGTTAGGTTAAAAAGTGTTCTTAGAGATGATTCACGACACTTTAGCTGTTTTGCTGGACCAATTGAACAGCAGTGTATTTGTCACGAATCATGGTCTATATTGTTAACTCACCAGCCAGATTATTAGCAGTCGCGCACAGTAAATAAGGGGTAAGAGATTTATTCATCATACAGTGTAGATCGCATAATACTCGCACTACATGTAAATGTGTGTCATTAACTGCTTCGCACTGAAAGATTCGCGCACGACTCTCTTAACACTTGAGAGACTCTCCAGCTCTGGAGAGTAAGAGTGATTCTTAGCTTTAAGAAATTTGATAACTTGCTTTTATACACAATCAAGCTTGATACAATACGGGCCCTGGTCTATGAACATCTGTTAACTCACCACCAGAGGTCACTCGCTCACCACATGGACTCTTGCACTACACTACTGTCACACAGCACACTGGACTGCATTTCCCATCATCCATTGCATTGATCACACAGCTATCACCAATCACACATTGCACTGATTACACAGCTGAATCCCATCAGACACGCTTTATAAGCCTTGGACTTCCTCTCTGCCATCGCTGAGTATTGTAAGCACATATCGCTGCTCTAGCTGTTAGTTTCTTGTTGGGAATAAGTATGTAAAATGATTTATTTGAAAGCAACTGTAATTTTCTGTAAATCTATGTCAGTGACGGAAGCTTCCGGGCGAGCGGATTCTCTGCAGCTTTCTCTCCTCCGCTCTGTTGCTATGACTCGTCAGGATTGTTGCGCATTCTCAGTGATTTGCTGGCCTGCGCGTGATTTCATGAGCGAGGTAAGCTGTCCGCGAAGTGCTCGCCCAAGCGAGAAAATGCACTAGCTGTTGCTGCCAGATCTCGACTGCCGAAAATTACATTGTGTTTGATGCAAAACTAACTTGACTAAATCATATGAAAAAAATGTAACTGTATATTTTCATGCTTTCTCAAGCAAAGCAAATTTTGAAAGTCCACTAAAAACATATCTGTCATAGGCATGTTGACAATAACATCTTCAACTTTGCCTAAGTAGTAAAAATGTGTATAATATTTTAAATAATTACAAATCAGGAAAAAATAGGAAACATACCTTTGTTTTTCGTATACTCGTGTCGCTCACAGTTAAAGTCCTTCTCTGATTTCATTGTTGTTTGCAACGTTATTGGCAATATTTTAAATATATTATTATTATTTGGTATTTTGCATGGTCTATTATTGCAGTAGTGTCACCCTGGTGGGAGTTTTAAATCCTATTCACTGGGAATAAAAAATAAATGAATGAATGAAAAAAAAAAAAAAAAAAAAAGTTGATGCAGACATATAGAGCGGGGGAATCCCCCTTACCCCCATCCTCTGAATATTACGTATCATAACGTAACTACGTGTAAACGTTATTTGGCGGGTTTTACATGCAAGCAGCTGTTTTCTAGCATTCAAATAACTATTGATAAACCTGAAACGATAGAAGAAGGATTGGAGATGAATTTCATTTACAAATAAGGTAGGAATGTGAATACTTTTAAATCGACACCTGCCATGGTGTTTTCCTCTTTGAGTGTGTCCTAAAAGCGATGAGGAGGAGAGGAGAGGAGGGGGAGGAGGGTGTTAATCTTAGCACTCAGCATACCCGGTTAAAAAAAGTCACCGCTCGCCACTGGTATTCATATGTGACCCTGGACCTCAAAACCAGTCTTAAGTAGCATGGGTATATTTGCAGCAATAGCCAAAATACATTGCATAGGTCAAAATTATCGACTTTTCTTTTATGCCAAAAATCATTATGATATTAGCCTAAGTAAAGATCATGTTCCATGAAGATATTTTGTAAATTTCTTACCGTAAATATTTTAAAACTTAATTTTTGATTAGTAATAAGCATTGCTAAGAACTTCATTTGGACAACTTTTAAAGGTTAAAAGGCTTTAAAGATTTTCTCTCTCTCTCTCTCTCTCTCTCTCTCTCTCTCTCTCTCTCTCTCTCTCTCTATATATATATATATATATATATATATATATATATATATATATATATATATATATATATATATATTATTATTATTTTTATTTTTATTTTCACCCTCGGATTCCAGATTTTCAAATATCTCAGACAAATATTGTCCTATCCTAATAAACCATACATCAATGGAAAGCTTATTTATTCAGCTTTCAGTTGATGTATAAATCTAAAAAAATATTTCATAAAATTTACCCTTATGACTGGTTTTGTGGTCCAGGGTCACATACAGTATCTCACAAAAGTGAGTACACCCCTCACATTTCAGCAAAAATTTTAGTATATCTTCTCAAGGGACAATACTACACAAATGAAACGTGGATATATTTTAGAGTAGTCAATGTGCAGCTTGTATAGAAGTACAAATTTACTGTCCTCTAAATATAACTCAACATATAGCCATTATTGTCCAAATAACTGGCAACAAAAATGAGTACACCCTAAGTGAACATGTCAAAACTGTGTCCAAAGTGTCAATATTTTGTAGGGGCACCATTGTTATCTAGCACTGCCTTAATTCTCCTGGGCATGGAATTCACCAGAGCTGCACAGGTTGTTGCTGGCATCCTTTTCCACTCCTCCACAATGACATCACAGACCTGCTGGATGTTAGACACATGTTGCTTCTCCACCTTCCGCTTGAGGATGCCCCACATGTGCTCAATAGGGTTCAGGTCTGGAGACATACTTGGCCACTCCATCACCTTCACCTTCAGCTTCATCAGCAAGGCAGTTGTCATCTTGGCGGTGTGTTTGGGGTCATTATTATGTTGGAAAACTGCCGTTCGACACAGTTTCTGAAGGGAGGGCATCATCTTCTGCTTCAGAATGTCACATTACATGTTGGAATCCATGTTTCCCTCAATGAACCACAGCTCCCCAGTACCAGCAGTAGTCATGCAGCCCCAGACCATGATGCTACCACCACCATGCTTGACTGTAGGCAAGGCACAATTTTCTTGGTATTCCTCACCAGGGCGTCACCACACATGCTGGACACCATCTGAGCCAAACAAGTTTACCTTAGACTTATCAGACCACAGGACATGGTTCCAGTAATTCATGCTCTTGGCCAGGTTGTCTTCAGCAAACTGTTTGCAGGCTTTTTTGTAAGCCAACTTCAGAAGAGGCTTCCTTCTGGGACGACGGCCATGCAGACCGACTTGTTGCAGTGTGTGGCGTATGGTCTGAGCACTGACAAGCTGACCTTCCACTTCTGCAACCTCTAAAGCAATGCTGGCAGCACTCATGCATCTGTTTTTTTAAGCCAGCTTCTGAATCCTGACGCACAGCACAAGGACTCAACTTCTTTGATCGACCCTTGTGAGGCCTGTTCCGAGTGAAACCCATCTTGGAAAATCTCTGTATGACCCTGGCAAACTGTACTGTAACTCAGTTCCAGGCTGTTACTGAACTTCTTATAGCCTAGGCCATCTTTGTGGAGAGCAACAATTCTAATTCTCAAATCCTCAGAGAGTTCTTTGCCATGAGGTGCCATGTTGAACATCCAGTGGTCAGTATGAGATAATTGTTCTCAAAGCACCAAATTTTAACTGCTCTAAAACAAGATACACAAATTTGTATGGTCCTGTCAAGAAGACAAAAACATGAACATGATGAATAGGACATGTGGCTTTGCATGGTTAAACAATGTATAGCTGTTATCACTTAGGGTGTACTCACTTTTGTTGCCAGCTTTTTTGACAATAATGGCTGTATGTTGAATTATTTTCGGAGGACAGTAAATCTTTACTGCTATACAAGTTGCACATTGACTACTCTAAAATATTAGTATTGTCCCTTGAAAAGATATACTAAAATGATTGCCGAAATGTGAGGGGTGTACTCACTTTTGTGAGATACTGTATATGTCTCGAAATAATCTTGTTCCATCATAACACTTGCAACAATTCTCACTCAGAAAGCATGCATTGTCACTTATAACACACTGACCTAAAAATCACTTACATTAGGGAGTATAACATAAATTACATTTTATCTTTGAAGTTAGGGGTATTTTTAAATTAATCAGTATTTCATTAGAGAATAAGTGTAACACATTAAGAGTTTAAGTAGTAGTCTAATCACTAATATTGTAAAGTACTGTGAGTGTTCTAGTTCTCCCTGTCTCCTGCATTTGGCTACAAGTTCACATCAACATTAAATCTCATGTCTTCTATGGCAATGCATCTTGGAGAGTTCCTTTTGGAAAGTCTAATCCAACCCTGGCACTCTTCAGATAAATGTTTTCACACCCTGCATTCATTGCATCCAGTAAAGTCATCTATCTGGCCATGGTGGTCATAAACCTTCCACCTCCACTCCTCTAAAGAAGGGGGACTATGGAGGCTAGAATAATACTGACATATGTGCATTATCCCACACAACAACAAAGGTATGGGAGTTCCATGTGGGGGCTAATGAGTGGATTGTGTAACAGAAAACCTTCACTGGACAGTGCTGCACACATCATAATGTTAGCTTCTCTCTGGCCTGGGACATCCATGGCCACTCTCTGTCCAATCACATTTATTTAAGGCAGCGTGTTTTGCCATGTTGAATCCAGCATCATCCACAATGATAAAAGTGCAATTCACCTGTCTCCTTTACTATCTAAAATACAGTTTTACATTAATATACCTCATGCATAAGTATGTATGTACCCTGTTTGGTTACTGACAGGCATCTTACTTGGATATACTGATACTGCAGTTCTCTATACAGTGTACAATTGCTTCATCCTTGTTTTATGTTTCTCTAGGAGTCTGGCAAATATCATTGTGTTGACCATATTCACATTCCCAAAAGTGATATCTGCCAGCAATCTGTCCCAAATTTCCTGAAGTTTTACTGGATTGTTGGCAATTAGCATGTCCACAATGGCAATTTCCTGCACATCAGGGCCCGTATTTATCAAGCTTCTCAAAGTGCCATTTTAGTCTTAAGTGCTGAGAATTCATGAAAATTACTCCTACTTTCAAACTTAAGTATAAAAGCAAGTTATCAAATTTCTTAAAGCTAAGAATCACGCTTACTCTCCCAGTTATTTAAGACAGCTGGAGAGGTCTCTCAAGTGGTTAGGAGTTGCCAGCAGGGGCTTGTGATGGCGCTGAAGAGACAGAGACGTGCGCAAATCTTTCAGGAGAGGAATGTCTTTGAAATGTTTGGCGACTAGCAGTTAATCAAACAAGTTACATTTCCTCAGTTATTCAAAACGAGCAAAGAACATTTACATTACCAAAGAACATCATAACTGACTTCAGTCTAGCGCGAGTATTATGCGATCTACACTGTATGATGAATAAATCTCTTACCCCTTATTAACACTGCATGCGTCTGCGGCGCGTTACAGCTCCACAGCCACCGTTTTTTCTCAAGCCGCTCTCCGTGCCGCATCACTAAAGATAAGCACCTAGTCTATTTTTGACGGATAATAATAATAATAATTGTCTCGCTGTCGTCAAAGGCATCAGCAACAGCAAGATAGTACACTATACTATCGTCTATCGGCACCCTAAATTAAGTTGTGATGATGCTTCGTTTCCTTGCCATAATGTGTTCTCTTAAAGTCTTTATTGTCAAATGTGTGTTGAATGTAAACTCCTATTAGGAATTTAGCCATTCAATGTGAATTTATCTGAGAATATTCTTAATTAAGGAAATCTATTCAGTGATTGGTTTATGCGTATGTCGTCATCCAAAATCCCGTTTGTGGCACAGCAAAGTGTCGTGAATCATCTCTAAGACTGACACTTAAGATTTAGTCCTACACTTCGCTTAAATTACGACTGAGATGATTGATAACTAACTTTTAATCGCAGCTTTAAGCCAAGAATTCTTAGCCATTCTAAGTCAATTCTTAGCAGTGTTCTTGAGAGTAATTCTTAGAGGCTTGATAAATACGGGCCCTGAAAAGACTCTCCCTCCTCTGGGAGGCAACCTTTGGATCCTAAAATACAACAATTGACCCGAGTTCGATTCCCGTCTCGAGGTCCTTTGCTGATCCCACTCCCCTCTGTCTTACCAATGCTTTCCGGTCATCCCTCAACTGTCATGTCCATTAAAGGCATAAAAGCCCGAAAATATAACTTATTTTTTTTTATTATTATTATTAATACAGCTGTGGATGTATTAATGCAGCTGTGTCAATATTTGGTTGCGCCCTTAGACCAGCCTCTGTTCCAGAGTCCGGTGTGGCTACACCACAGCATGTTTGAAGCTTGCAGAAACCACTTCATTCCTCAGAGAACTATTTATTTCAGGCAGTATGATGGGGCAACAGAATTAAAAACATCCTTAGAAATTGTGATGGCATGACATCCATGGGAGAATTTGCATGTTTCAATGATGAAACTATATCTGACAACTGAACAAGAGACAGGGTCAAAATGCCTGAAAGAGCTGGGAGGCAGCATGGATTCAGAGTGAATCACAACTGGAGCCAATACTCATGTTCTAATATCCTGAATTTTATCAAAAAATAATAATAATAAAAACAAAATAAAATAAATAATAATTAACAACTTTTCACATCTCTCAGGGGTTGCAATAGGATAGCCTACTGTGGAAGGTTTAAGAACGGAATATGTTGTATTAAAAATGACCTTGGCCTATGTGCAATTATAGCAATTATTTCAGAGAAGTAACTAGATTTTACAGTCTTGACTGCTTTAAGGAATCACAAAGCATTTCTACCTAGTGGATATCTGAATTATTTTTATATCTCAGCAACTTGAGATGACCTACCCGTTCTAGAATGTCAGTAAAAGTTGTATTAAGAACTTCAATTTAACTTATTCCAGATTCTAATCCCTCAAGTTTAGTCACATTAAAACCAGTGGTTAATGCAAGATCAAGAGTATGACCTTTTATATGAGTAGGACCTGAAACTAACTGTCAGATTAAAATAATCCACCATACACAATAATTCCTTTACTAAAATTTGTTGTGCAGCATACACAAATATGAAATTTACCAGAATTAACAGTTTGTTACCAGTTTTTGGGGTAACGCATTACAAGTAACGCAAGTTACATAATCAGATTACTTTTTTTCAAGTAACTAGTGAAGTAATGCATTACTTTTTAATTTAGAAGGAAATATCGGAGTTACTTTTTTTTCAAATACCATGTATTGACTGACAGCTCTCCTTTCCTCATGTTGTGAGCAATCGGGATTGAGCGCAGATGCACTGTGTATGTGCTGTGAACATGATGTTACTGTAGTTCTAGACAAAATGTCAACATGCATTTACTTATCTCATCTGCACAAAAACAGATTCAGTGTTCCTCAAAATGAATAAAAACAGTCAAATGCAAACTCAGAATATTATACAAACCTGCAATAATTAAATATGTTAAATTAGACAAATATCCTTTATGTATTTAATCCCATTTTATTAACCAATGTCTTTGCTACTGACCTTCGATGTTCCAATTCAACCATACTAATAAGAAAAAATTACACATTTGTGTTTCATTTTTGTTATTGCGGAATAGTGTTGAACTTTCTTGTCCTGCATCATATTATTCATGCAATTTGTTTGAGGTGTGCCCTCTACAGTACAGACGTGAATTTACATTTCCATCCGCCTGAGGCGTATTCATTTCACGTTCGATGTGAAAGGGCTTTTACATTTGTAAAAGAAGAACTTTTTTTATATTAAAAACAAACAAGCAAGCCCTGCCCAGATTTAAAAAGTAACTCAAAAGTAACATAACATAAAAAAGGTAATACATTTTTCCATAAAAAAGTAATTAACATAATTTTTCTTTTTTAGGGAGTAACGCAATATTGTAATCATTACTTCTAAAAGTAACTTTCCTCAACACTGTTTGTCACAATGAGGTACCAAGAATAAGAACTGTGAAAATTAAACAATGAACTCCTTATACTATAATAATATAATATATTTAGGAGGTCTGTAAAGGAGTGCACAGAACACAGGGCATATAAGATTAATCTTAATTAGCTGCACTTCAGAAGCCAAAAAACCATCAACCGGCAAAAGGTTGCAGTGATACTGATTCCTGAGCACAGCTTGACCACAACCACAACCTTGGAGAATTATAAAAGGTACAGTTAGCCATAGTCAGTTCTTCAGGATTTAGCCAGGTCTCTGTCAAGAATTAAAAAGTAATTTAAAGTAAAAGATTTGCTAGAAAGAGACCTGGCATTAAGTAATGCCATATTAACAGGAGAGGAGGGGAAATTATGTTCTTTAAAAGTACACTTAAGTGTGTTAGAAAACAGTCATGAAAGTGTATTTTTTTTAAGTACACTCAAGTGGCCTTTTATTTGAGTAATGCAGTATATTATCTGCAAGTATCCTTTTTAAAAAGTGTACTTTTAGTATCTGAAATACTAAAAGTGCACATTCAATACATTTAAGCACACTTTTTTTTCACAAGGGTATATAAAGATAGTTATTATGAAATAAAGAGGGGTAACATATTTCTGTGGCTATGAATTTGATCCTGTCAGATTCAGTGACCGTGCTGTATCTACAAAAATATTAATATCAATATGCATTATAAAACAGAAAGAAGAGGAGCTGACACAACACATTAGTCACTTTATTTAACTTTATAAACAGTTATTGTAAAACAAAGAGGGGTGTCTGATTTCGGTAGCTATAAATTTGATCTGCCAGATTGAGTGACCCTGCTATATCTATAAAGATATTAATCAGATCAGTTTGCTTTATAAAATAGAAAGAAGACAAGCTGACACATCACATGAGTCACGTTATTAAACATTATAGTCAGTTTTTATGAATCAAATAGGGGTATCACGTTTCGGCAGCCATGAATTTGACCTGTCAGATTCAGTGCTCGCCAAGATGGGTCTTTCAACAATTTTGTATGTATTTGTCCATTCAAGTGCAAGAAGACAGCACGTGCATGCTCAATTAAACTCTTTCACCTCTTTTTGTGCTTGAATGGTTAAATTGGCAAGGTGAATTTGCTCGTTCAAGCGCAAGAACACACGAAAGAGAACTCAATTCGGTGTTCATACTTATTACTCAGTTGAGTATTTTCATTTCTTACCGAACCAAAAGACCCATACCGAAAATTTTCGTTACACCCCTAGTGTCAACTCTAGCCTCTTAAGACCCTGCGGCCTCATATGAGGACATTATATTTTAGTGAATTTCTCTGAGACTATATATGCCTGTCTGGATGTCCTGTACAGAGCACATTCAGGGCTTTTCAGAGATACCAAATGATTGGATGTTTCACCATGACCACTCCCTCTCCTTGGTCTTCATAAATGTCTAAAATTAATTTAGTGACACTCTTATGGAAATATGATAATATTTTGTAATTATCATTTAAATCGGTCTAATTTTTAAATTGTGTGTCATAAATCAACATCTCAGGAAAATGTTATGGGGTTTCAAATCAAAATATGACTTTGTTACAAAACAGGATGGTGATTACATACATGTCCTCATATGAGGACACCGGGACTAAAAGCATGTTTATTACGCATTTTGGGAGACATAACAAATTAATAGGGAAATAAATTATATTTCAATATTCTATGACATATTATATATTATTATGAAAATCGTGTCAGTTATTACTCCCATTATTACACTTCTTTTTTCATTACATGTTGCCCCAAAAACACATTAATATGCAAATTAGATTTAGTTTATAGATACATTGTATATAATGAGAAAACCCATTTATGGCCATTTTACTCACATTTTGCAGAAAGAAAAATGGTATATCGAATCATTATGTTATAACATAGTTGAGAATCATCTTTATACAAAGTTTGGTAAAAAAAATATCTTGAAAACTAAAAATATATTGGTGATTAAAAAAATCTATTGTTTTTGCCTATGCATGTTCATTCATGTATTTTTATTTATTTTTTTAAGAATTTGAGTCCAGAAGGGGATCACATGACCCTTCGACGGCGATGCAGGCTTAGTCTTTCGCTCTGCTCACTTTGCCACATATTGTATGATCCTGTCAGTAAAATTTAAACCACTCTGCATTGGACCCATCATGAGTGCTAAGGCAGACAAAGGGGATCGGAAAAGAGAGATTGAGCAATCGCCAATGAAGGAAAAATTCAGAGATTCCGCCATCTCCAGAGAAGACCTCGACGATGCTATTGCTAGCGGCATTGAACTAGCATTTAAAGAGCAGCAAAGCACTTTGAATTAAGTTGTGAATTCGGCTGTAAGAGATGCGATGGACTCTGTGCTGATTCCAGCATTGCGCGAACTGCGTGAGGACATACAAGCGACCAACAAGTCTGTTAAAGAGCTAAGAGAGGAGTTTGAGGCCATAGCTACCGAGGCGAAGCAGACACGTGACCACGTTGATTCTGTTCAGGCAGCTGCACGTGAAGATAGGAGAACAGTCACGGACTTAAGAAATCAGCTGGAGCGACTCCCCGAGAAGATGACAGATATGGAGGACAGATGCAGGAGGAACAACGTACGACTGGTGGGGCTGCCAGAGGGGTTGGAGGGTCCCGACGCAGCTGGTTTCCTCAGAGTTAATCTTTCCAAGTGGATTCCTTCCTTGAGGGGCCGTGACATTGAGATTGACCGGGCGCACTGCGTGTATGACGGAGGGAGGGGCTCCGATCGGCCGCGCACTCTCATCTTCCATGTACTAAGATGGCATGACAGATCAGATATCCTGAAAGGTGCCAGGCAGGCTTATCTGGTGAAATGCGCACAGAACAATGTCACACTGCTATTTTTTCCCGACTGTAGTCCAGCTACAGCGATCAGGAGAAAGGCATTTGGTCCGGTTTTGAAGAAGATGACAGTGCTTGGTCTACAGCCCTTCCTCATCTATCCGGCGGTAATTAAACTATGGCACAAGGGTGAGCAGAAAAGCTTTGATTCCCCTCAGAAAGCGGAGGATTTTATCAGCTACCTGTCTCAGCAGAAGTCGTATGCCGCAGCTCTGCGGGGGGGCGACGGGGGAACAGCGGCCGCTGTCTCTCCGGCCCGGCGGGAGGGGCTTGATGGCCGGGATGGACATGGTCCTAGCTGCACAGGAGGGGATGATGGCAAGATGAACATGGACGCTTGCTAAACCTATTTTTTGCTTTTTCTTCTCTCCTCTCTCCTACTGGGATACTACTGTCCCTATGTATCCGGTACAACGATCTCTTTGCTGGTAAGACTGACACTCCTTTTTCTTTTTTGGAGGGGACTAATGGAGAGTAGGTTTAATTAAAAAAATATTTTTTTTCTGGCTGTGTGTGTCACGATCGAAGCTCCCGTACCACCTCCTCTGCACCACCAGAGGGAGCCTTCCCCTGAATATTAACTCTCATTCGGACTCAGTTTCCCATCATTCCTCATACCTGGGCCTGATTACCTTGCCACACCTGCACCTAATTCACACACACACATATAAGCAGCACACTTCCATGCACTCACTGCGAAGTCTTTATTTGCCCCGGCTGTCACTTCTGAGCGTTACTACCCGTGTTTGTTTTTCCTGTTATTACCTCTGCCTTGATCCTCGACTCTGTGATTCCTCTCTGGTTGCCCTGACTCGGACTGTTTCCCTGGACTCTGATATTAGCCGCCTGCCCTGATTACTCTGCCTGTTTATCTGACTACGTCTCTGCCTTGTCTACGCTGTTTCCATTGCTGGTGATTGACCTTGTTCTGTTTGACCATTCTAATAAACAAGCTGCAAATGGATCCCTCTCCGTCTGATGTTTCGCAACATAAGACTTCGCCAAACAGCGATCCAGCAGCATTGATGCAGTTGACGACTGAACTCACAGCTCAAGCCTCGCAACTCGCTTCGCATCAACATCAGCTGCAGCGACTCACCACGCTCACCGAGGAACTTGTTACCGCTCTGCAAGGTCTGCGCATAACTCAACCTCAAGCCGCTGCCAACCCGCCACCTGTTTCAGCCAACCCTCCAGCCATGCAAACTCCCCCTGTCAGCCCACGACTCGCCTTTCCTGAGAAATTTGACGGTGATTCCACTAAGTGCAAAGGCTTTCTATTGCAATGCTCGCTCTTCGTCAACCAACAACCGTCACTTTACCCCACTGAATCTAGTCGCATCGCCTTCGTGTGCTCGTTACTCACCGGCAAAGCTCTGGACTGGGCTACGGCGGTATGGAGGACCGATGGTTCCGCCTTCCCTACCTTCGACTCATTTCTCCATCACTTCAGGGAGGTGTTTGAACATCCAGCTGAGGGAAGAGGCGCGGGTGAGCAGCTTCTAGCACTCTCACAAGGCAGGACAACGGCAGCCGATTATGCGTTATCCTTCCGCACTCTGGCGGCACAAACTACGTGGGTGGAGGATACCCTGAAACTGTTGTTTCGGAGAGGTCTGAACGCTGAGCTGCAATCTGAGCTGGCGTGTCGAGACGAAGGGAGAACCCTGAGCCAATTCATTGAACTCACTATCCACATAGATAACCTGATCCGCTCTCGACGCACGGTACGATCTGCACCTCGCTCACCACCCAGATCTCAAAATTCCGTTGAACCGATGCAACGAGGATTCACTCCCCTCACTCCCCAGGAGAAGGAGCGCCGCATGCAAAATCAACTCTGTCTGTACTGCGGCCAGGCGGGCCATATGAGGAACACTTGTCCCGTTCGGCCATCATCGGATTGGCGCTCGGTGAGTGACATTACCCGTTCAATCAGTTCAGCCTCTAGTATTAAACTACCAGTCGAATTAATCTCCCAGAACCAAGAAATTCAGACAACAGCGCTTCTAGACTCAGGAGCAGCTGGAAATTTCATAGACCGTGAGTTTGTCAGTCAACATCACTTAAAACTAACCCCCTGTAATTCCTCCTTGGCAGTGGAGGCGCTAGATGGCCGTCCCCTGGGCAAGGGAAAGATTCTCCGTCTCACCGAACCGGTCACATTGCACATCGGAACCCTGCATTCTGAAAAGATTCAATTCTATGTTATACAGTCACCTACCCATCCGCTGATTCTCGGCCTTCCCTGGCTTCGAACACACAATCCACAAATATCCTGGAGAGAGGGACAGATTACTGAATGGGGACCAGCATGTCAAGAACGTTGTCTGTCCAAAATCACCCGAAAACTCAACACAACCACGACTTCCACCGTAGACACGCTCAACTTACCCCATGAGTACGCAGATCTCATAGAGGTCTTCAGCAAGAGAAAAGCCTCACAGCTCCCCGCTCACCGCTCAGTCGATTGCGCAATCGACCTCCTGCCTGGCACCACTCCACCCAAGGGAAGGATTTTCCCTCTGTCCCAACCAGAATCAGAGTCCACGAAGACCTACATACAGGAGGAATTAGCCAAGGGGTTCATCAGACCGTCCACCTCTCCTGCATCCGCAGGGTTTTTCTTCGTGAAGAAGAAAGATGGGGGCCTAAGACCATGCGTTGACTATCGAGGTTTGAATGATAACACTGAAATTTCGCTACCCACTACCACTCGTGCCTGCGGCCCTCGAACAACTGCGGAGGGCAAAATACTACACCAAGCTCGACTTACGTAACGCCTACAATTTGATTCGCATCCGTGAAGGGGATGAGTGGAAAACAGCCTTCTCTACCACTAGTGGGCACTATGAGTACTTAGTTATGCCCTTCGGGCTCGCTAACAGTCCGTCAGTCTTCCAAGCTTTAATGAATGACATCTTCCGCGACATGTTGGACAGATGGGTAATCGTGTACGTCGATGACATACTGATTTACTCAGATACCCAAGAGGAACACGTAAGACACATCCGATCAGTTCTCAAGCGGTTACTACAGCACCAGCTTTACGTAAAGGCAGAGAAATGTGAGTTCCATCAGACCAACACCTCCTTCCTCGGTTACGTAATTAGTCAAGACGGGGTTTCCATGGATGATAAGAAGGTCCAGGCAGTACTCGACTGGCCACAGCCCCAGACAGTAAAGGAATTACAACGCTTCCTGGGGTTTGCCAACTTCTACCGCCGTTTCATCAGGAACTTCAGCTCCATCGCTTCTCCGCTCACCGCCATGACCAAACGCAACATCTCGCCTAGTGTGGCCCCCCGAGGCTCTCCAATCGTTTAAGGAACTAAAGGCTCGCTTTACCTCCGCACCCATTCTTCGACATCCTGACCCAGAGCGCCAGTTCACCGTCGAAGTCGATGCTTCAAATACAGGGGTGGGAGCCGTATTATCCCAACGCCATGGTGAGCCCGCTAAACTATACCATTGTGCTTTCTTCTCCCGCAAACTCTCTGCTGCTGAACGGAATTATGACATGGGCAATCGCGAACTACTGGCCATGAAACTAGCATTGGAGGAGTGGCGGCATTGGCTGGAGGGCACCACACACCCATTTATCGTGCTCACCGATCACAAGAACCTAGAATACCTGCGCTCAGCTAAACGCTTGAATCCCAGGCAGGCCAGATGGGCACTATTCTTCACCCGTTTTCACTTCACCGTAACCTACCGACCTGGCACCAAGAATACTAAAGCTGATGCTCTCTCCCGTCAAGCTGAAAGTGTAGAGTACTCAAGTCCCGTCGAGAATATCATTCCAGAGAAGATCCTACTAGCTCCCGTTCAGTGGGATATAATGACCGAGATCACCCACGCTAATCGACAGATTCAGCCTCCTCCAGAATGCCCCGCCGACCTGGTCTTCGTTCCAGAATCCTTCCGTCAGCCACTACTAAATCAGGTCCACACAAGCCCCAGTTCAGGTCACCCTGGAATCACGGCTACGGAACATCTCCTGCGGAATCGCTTCTGGTGGCCCACGCTTTTGACTGATGCAACTAAATTCATTCACAATTGCACCATCTGCAGTACCACCAAATCACTCAGACAACTTCCAGCCGGCCTGTTGCAACCCTTACCCACGCCCCGCCGCCCCTGGTCACACGTAGCCATTGACTTCATCACGGATCTACCCAACTCCCAAGGTAACACAACCATTCTCACCATTGTTGATCGATTTTCCAAAGCCTGCCGCCTCATACCATTGCCTAAATTGCCTACTTCTCTTGAGACAGCCAAATTACTGTGCAACCAGGTGTTTCGCTACTACGGCCTGCCCGACGACATTGTCTCTGATCGTGGTCCTCAATTCACCTCAAGGGTATGGTCAGCCTTCTTCAAAAGTCTTAATGTCAATATCAGTCTCACTTCAGGTTACCATCCACAGTCTAATGGTCAGACCGAGCGTCTTAACCAAGAGGTCATTCGCTTCCTTCGCTCCTACTGCCAACAACAACAAACAGAGTGGAGTCGATATTTGATGTGGGCAGAATACGCTCAAAACTCCCTGACCAAACCAGCCACAGGCATGACCCCTTTCAAATGTATCCTCGGATTCCAGCCACCAATGTTCCCCTGGTCCGGAGAACCCACCGAGCTGCCTTCGATTACTGAATGGCTACAACGCAGTGAGGAAGTCTGGGACCGAGCTCACACCCATCTTCTACGGGCAGTCAGGCGTCAGGAACTTCAGGCTAACCGACATCGATGATCAGGTCCCCTCTACCAGCCAGGGCAATGGGTCTGGCTCTCGACCCGGGATCTTCACCTCCGACTTCCATGCAAGAAACTCAGTCCCAGGTATGTTGGACCCTTCAAAATTTCCAGACAAATCACCCCTGTATCATTTCGGTTAGAACTGCCCTCTAATTACCGCATTTCTCCCACTTTTCATATATCCCTGCTGAAACCCGCTGGTGGTCCGAGAGGGGCGTCGGAGGAGGGAGCTAAGCCGCAGACTCCCCCGCCCATCCTGGTCGACAGCGAGGAGGCGTATCGAGTGCATGAACTGCTAGACTCCAGACGCCGGGGCGGTGCGCTACAGTATCTGGTCGACTGGGAGGGGTTCGGTCCGGAGGAGTGATCCTGGGTTAACTCAGGCGATGTCCTGGACCCCACTCTCACAGAGGAGTTCCACCGATTGCACCCGGAGAAGCCGGCCCCTCGACCTCGCGGAAGACCCCGGCGTCGTCTGCCTCCTCGCGTCAGGAGCCACTCGCAGGGGGAGGGCTCTGTCACGATCGAAGCTCCCGTACCACCTCCTCTGCACCACCAGAGGGAGCCTTCCCCTGAATATTAACTCTCATTCGGACTCAGTTTCCCATCATTCCTCATACCTGGGCCTGATTACCTTGCCACACCTGCACCTCATTCACACACACACATATAAGCAGTACACTTCCATGCACTCACTGCGAAGTCTTGATTTGCCCCGGCTGTCACTTCTGAGCGTTACTACCCGTGTTTGTTTTTCCTGTTATTACCTCTGCCTTGATCCTCGACTCTGTGATTCCTCTCTGGTTGCCCTGACTTGGACTGTTTCCCTGGACTCTGATATTAGCCGCCTGCCCTGATTACTCTGCCTGTTTATCTGACTACGTCTCTGCCTTGTCTACGCTGTTTCCATTGCTGGTGATTGACCCTGTTCTGTTTGACCATTCTAATAAACAAGCTGCAAATGGATCCCTCTCCGTCTGATGTTTCGCAACAGTGTGAGCCTTTCGGGAGACATGTCTTGCGTTGGAGTGGATCGGTCACGAACCATCACTATTTTTTGTTGCTCAGTCAGACCTATGTTCTCGGTAATGTGCGGTCTGAGTTGTTCCTTGTTTATGGTTGTGGGTTGTTCATGTTTTTATGTTGTTTTTGTTTTTTACAGCAGACATTTATACTTTTATTTATTTTACCTTATTTCTAAAGGGATTTTTCATCTAGGAGGTTTGGTATATAAAATGCACATCAGCGTTTACATGTTATTTACAGAATGGAAGTGCTTCTGTTTTTTTTTTTCATTTATTGAGTACAATCTTGGGATGATGAATATTCAATGCATACTCTAAATATTTTATCACTGAATGTGAATGGTTTAAATTCTGCTGTTAAACGAACCCGTTTGTTAGAATATTTACACCGTAAATCTATTTCCTGTGCCCTAATTCAAGAGACACATTTAAAACAATCTGACGTGGCACGTTTCCAGAATAAGTATTATAAATTAGCAGCTTTTTTTGGTCTCTATTTATGGTCCGAATGAGACGGACAGTGCATTCCTTACACAGATTTCCAAAACTCTACTTGAGGAGATTGATTGCCCTCTAGTGGTGGGTGGTGATTTTAATGCTGTAGTAAATCCTGCTTTAGATAAATCTCAATCTGATACAACAGCCAATACATCCTCTAAATTATTGAATAAATTTATCACTGAGCTCAACTTAATCGATCTCTGGAGAATTCAGAATACTAAAGCTAAGGACTTCACTTTTTTTTTTTAATAGACAAGACTTTCTCTAGGATAGACTACATATTTCTCAGCCCATCTTTAATTTCGTCTAATTCCTCCATCTCTATATTACCAGTTTTATTATCTGATCATTCTGCTGTGTTGTGCAGTGTTCCTTTTTTTTTTGTAAAAACCTGTAAATATGTCATTAATTGCCACAGGGTTCGTGGTGACCTGATCATCCGATGATTTTATTGCGCTAATATATGCCTTAGACTCGCATTCTTTCAACCTAAGGGCCAATAAATGACTAGGTCTCTCTGATTCAAAATAATATTTTTGTCTAGTCCTATGTAAAATAAATTCCGCCTTTGAGTGTGAAAGTAAATCATATTCTTCTTTTAAAGAGGACAGCTGTGTAGCCTGTTGCTCAGTAAAATGTTGTTTTTGTAGGTTTTGTAATGATTGGATTTTATTTTCTAATTGTGTAAACTGGTGAGTTTTCGCTTTGGCAAGAGTAGAAGAGAAAGATATACAGAAACCTCGTATAGCACACTTAGTCGTTTCCCACAGTATTTGAGGATCCACATCAGAGGGCATATTAATTTCAAGAAATTCCTTAATATATTCTTTTAGAGAAGTAATGAAAGTCTGATTACTTAATAATGATATGTTAAAGCACCATCTAGGGGACTTGGCTTTAACATCGGAAAGAGGAACACTGCACAACACAGCAGAATGATCAGATAATAAAATTGGTAATAAAATTGGTAACATTCAGTGATAAAATATATAGAGTATGCATTGAATATTCATAATCCCAAGATTGTATTGAATAAATGAAAAAAGCAGAAGCACTTCCATTCTGTAAATAACATGTAAACACTGATGTGCATTTTAGATACCAAACCTTCTAGATGAAAAATCCCTTTAGAAATAAGGTAAAATAAATAAAAGTATAAATGTCTGTTGTAAAAAATAAAAACACAAAAAAAACATGAACAACCGACAACCATAAACAAGAAACAACTCAGACCGCTCATTACCGAGAACATAGGTCTGACTCATGGGCGACATTTAACACTCGAGTCAGGGGGGGCAAGAAAAAAAATATATTTTTCGGATGTATGCATCAAAATTATATTGCAACGCATTGTGTCAATACAGCACAGTGAAGAATAAAGAGGTTGCCTGCGTTTACTAAACTGTGGAGCTTTGACTCTTGCTTCTGATTTGAATGGCGATGCTTCCCATTTTAAGTGTCAGTTGATGGCCTTTAAATTTTAATCAGAAATGTGCGCGCTGCTTTTCTGATGTTCACAGTAGCGGCTCCTGACCACAAATTTAGGTGGGGCAGATTATTTTGTAAACTTTATATTCTAATCATAGACTGTAATTCTAATCTCTGAACACAAAATTTTGGCAGAGCTGTCCTTCCTTGAGTTTATCCTGTGGGTGGCGCGCTAATGTTGATTGACAGGCTCGAAGTAGGCCTAATGTTACACGCATAAAATTCTGTATAATTGCCTTAATATAGTATCACCTCCAAATGTTGATTTAGAATGTTACAAGTTGTGGAGCAAATCGGGTGAGGAAAGACGATCATATGTCTATTCTCAGAATAAACTAAACAAACACAACAGAACCATATAAAAGCTATTCATGTGAGCCAGTAGCTTAGCCAGAAACGGGACTCTGGGTGTGCATCAGAAAAACTGGGTGTGCCACATTTATTGCCAGATTAATGTGCAAAAAAAAATCAGACTCTGCGTAACAGAACAGACTGGGCTGATATAGCTACTCATAACTCAGGCTCGCTACGTGCCCCTCCAGATTCTTCTTGTGCTCCTCGTTCATCCACAGGATACTTTTTTTTTTGTGATTGCACACAATCTAAAAAAAATCTAAACATTAAATTAGTTGCATATTACAATGCCCAGAGATAGTTCTGCTTGTATTTTTCTTGCGCGCCCCTACAACTCCCCCCTCACTGACAGAATTTCATGTGATGTTCTCGCCATATTACCGTCATTTTAGATTCCGACTTGTAAAAGCATTCATGTCCTCGTCCTTTTTATGAGCCATTTTCCAAAGCTTTCTCGCTCCTCAAGACAGCCACCGACAATCACATAGGCCTATAACAGCTCTTTAACTGCGCTATAGTTTCTAGTCAAACGCGCTCAAACCATCATTAACTACACACACGTCATAAATTCCTTTTAGTCAAGTACCATTTATGTTACAGTATATTTTAATAAGACTGAATTTGTATTTAACCTGATGATCACAGGTTTAATAAAAAGACATTTTAAGTTTCTAATTATAACTCCACCACGGTTATTCAAACAACGAACAAATTATACAGCAAGCAATAAAATAACATTTACATTATCAAAGAATAATCACTGAGTCAAGCGTGAGTGTAAGCACTCTAAAAAAGCTCCAGTTATAATCAGCGATGCTGTCTGCAATGTAAAAAACACTTTCTTGTTTTTGAATTCGCAAGAGTGCAGAATTCAGTCAGTGAACGTGAGCTATGACCAACACTCCAGCGTTTCAGCGATGAGATGACTCATCTGAACGCCTCTGACTTGCCAAAATCAACAGAATCGTGTGATTGGTTATAATGCGAAATGCTGTAAAAACTCTTGAAAAGAAATGCACCATGCGCAGATCTAAATTTAATGCCGCAATAGACTTGACTTTTCATTTAATTTTCACTTTATTCACGACACACGGCAAATTTTTAAGTCATAAGTTTACATACAACTTGCAGAATCTGCAAGATATTAATAATAGCCGGGGGAAAAAAGAAAAGAGAAAAAAAGATATTTTAAATTGCATGTTGGATTTAGTACTGGCCAGAATAAGTTTTTTCACATAGGCGTTTACACACAAATTAAGCAGTTTAAAAGTTTACATAGCTACGCTTGTTGTTTAAATGGTCAAATATGTTGTACTAAGAACTGTATTTAACGAAAATAAAGGCAATTATCCTGTAAACATGTCGTCGTATGTAATATAAATTTTGAGGTTGTATTAGCCTATAAGTAGGCCTACTTGTTCATGTATACGAAGTAAAAAAAAAGCTAGTGTTTTTGTAAACAATCAAACAAGAAAGAAAGAAAGAAAGAAAGAAGAAAAAGACAAAAAGAAAGAGACAGAATTTGCCATTGTTCCACACTACTGCTGTTTCAGGCATTGCCACAGCTGCCTCTTTTAGATAAATATACTTGATTATAAGCCTATATCGCGCTTACTGCATGACGGCGACAGTGCAATCCCTAGTATTTTTTTTCCCTGCGGAAATAACTTTTTTCTGATTTATTTAGGCTATGTACACTCCCGATAACACCAAAAGGTTGCGCTTTTGTAAAATAGAGAAAATAAACAAGATGCGCTTTCTTCCGTCTCATGCAGTCTCCGTGTAATGGAGCGCATCACAACAATGAACCTACTTGCCTCACAAAGAAATCAATAGAAAGCTAGAAATGTCTATTAAACGAATCAATAAAAAAAAAATACGTAGCTGGAATGAAAAGGTGCATTTCTCTATTCAAGACACCTTCATGTGAAGATGGCGAGTGCAGTGTCGGCATTCAGCAACTTCATCTTTTCAGCCGACACTGACTGAGAAGAAAGCACTAGTTTATTAACAAATAATTAAAATGTTTTCTTTCCCCCCAACACATTCATTACTTTTGCCGGTGCAAGCATTATGGGCGTGCTTGAGCGCCGAATAGGCTATAGCCTACGCCTATATATTAAAGGATGGTTAGGTTATTATATTAATCAATTTAATATAAACGTGTGACTAGTTGACTAGAAAAATCTTTAGTCGGGGGCAGGCCTACTTGGCACAAGGAACCGATCCGTTTTTAAAATAAAATGCTGTGACATTTCGAAAAGTGCGCCTGCTAATCACGTTATATTGCAATGCACGAGTTATGCATGCTTAATGAGTCAAATGTTTTTAATTTATTTCATTTTTTATGTGTGGGGGTGATATGGGGGTGCTTTGGTCTTTCTTAGGGGTGCTGGAGCACCTGCTAGACCCTCCCTAGCGCCGCATGTTTATTACTATTATAAAAAATAATTCTCCATCTATTTTTAGGTGTGTCAGCTGCCACTGTGGGTGGCACCGGCACACCCGTGGCTACGCCCCTGATGTGAGCACATTTAAACTAAAGGATTTAACGTATACTTTGTTAATTTGATCCACTACTCCACATAAAAAAGAAGAAAAAGAAACAGACATGCCAACTAGTTACTGACCTGATGCAGACACACAGCTGAAGCGGATTGATATCGTCTTGGTGGAGCGAGGTTCATGTAAAATAACGTGAAAATAAGCGGGGCAGTCTCAAATCTGTCCCAATGGCTCTCAATTAGAGCGCACTGCAGTTCCCCTTTTCACCACAGATTTACGTTGCAAAATTGTGGGGCGCTGTTGAGGAGGACTCAGGCACCGTCTGCCCCACTTATAGTATCATACATGCCTGCTAAAGCCATGCGCGGGATTTTAATATATACTGCTTACTTTATGACTTAAAATAGTATAGAAAATCCGAAAAATATTTGTTGCAGAATGCTGAACACATTTACAATTTATTATTGATTCAGTTTATATAGAGGTCTATGTTTTGGATGACTATTTCCACCTGCCCATATAGACGAGCCGTGCCTGGATGTTCATTTAAGTTTTCCGTGTCTTTTTCCCGTGTCACTTGAAATGTGTCCGTTTTGAATCATTGTGGTGAGACACGTGTGGAAAAAAATAAACGATCAATTGTGGGACTATTTTGTCATAAATGGCATATTTCTGAACTTTCTACCGTCCGTTACTGGAAATGAAATTACTGGTTGATATGTCCTGATCTTTTTACACACGCTTTTAGTCCGTCCGTGAACTGGATCTCCGCGCGCTCAGAACTCGTGCTGTCTGTGTGGAAGTTTGGTCAGGACGGTTCCAGAATAAATCACTGAGGCATTTTTGTCCCGTCCATTGCTTATCACTGATATTTCGAGAATGAATCCAGAATTATTCCCGAAACTTTGCAGCATGTACATGTCCGAAAAACAAAAGCATCATTCAAATTATTAATGGATTATAGCCTGAAAAACACACAAAGCGCGCTCCCTTTATTATCACTAAAGCATAACTCATCAAAGTCCATCGCGATCTCACAAAGTTCCGTTATAATCAAGCTCTCTAAAAGACACAACGAATCTCTCATTTACATCACGTCTGCACTTATGAGATGATTCACGAGCTTGCAAAACTCTGGTGCTTTCAGCTGTGAGTGAATTCTGAAAAACTGCAACGTTTCTGATTGGCCATTGCGTTGAAGAAATCAAAATATGTCTTTGATTGTCTACATTGCTCAACGCTGCAAAAACACTTGGATAGTTTGCTAAATCTTTTAAGTGCTTTTGCTTTCGTTTGAGGGTATTTAAATAGCTAATTAGCACCGTCTAGTACCCCCGTACAACTGGGCCTGGGCTGACATCAGAGATTCCATGACTGACAATTCAGGGGGGGCAATTGCCCCCTCCCCCCTCCCCTAATGTTGCCCATGGTCTGACTGAGCAGCAAAAAATAGTGATGGTCTGTGACCGATCCACTCCAATGCAAAACATTTCTCCCGAAAGGCTCACACAGCCAAAAAAATATTTTTTTAATTAAACCTACTCTCCATTAGTCCCATCCAAAAAAGAAAAAGAAAAAAGGGGTGTTAGTCTTACCAGCAAATAGATTGTTGTACCGGATAGATAGGGACAATATCCCAGTAGGAGAAAGGATAGAAGAAAAAGCAAAAGACAGGTTCAGGCTTTCATGTCCATCCTGTCATCATCCCTTCCTGGGCATCTAGAACCGCCTCCTTCCCGGCCATCAAGCCTCTCCCGTCGGGCCAGAGAGATAGTGGCCGCTGTTTTCCCGTTGCCTTCCCGTAGAGCCGCGGCATACGTCTTCTGCTGAGACAGGGAGCTGATAAAATCCTCCGCTTTCTGTGGAGAGTCGAAACTCATCTGTTCCCCTTTGTGTCGTAGTTTGATTACCGCCGGATAGATGAGGAAGGGCTGTAGACCAAGCGCTGTCATCTTCTTCAAAACTGGATTAAATGCCTTTCTCCTGATCGTTGTAGCTGGACTAAAATTGGGAAAAAATAGAAGTGTGACATTGTCCTGTGTGCATTTCACCGGATAAGCCTGCCTGGCACCTTTCAGGATTTCCGATCTGTCATGCCATCTTAGTACACGGAAGATGAGAGTGCGCGGCCGATCGGAGCCCCTCCCTCCATCATACACGCGATGCGCCCGATCAATCTCAATGTCACGGCCCCTCAAGGAAGGAATCCACTTGGAAAGATTAACTCTGAGGAAACTAGCTGCATTGGTACCCTCCGTTCCCTCTGGCAGCCCCACCAGACGAACATTGTTCCTCCTGCCCCTGTGTTCAATATCCGTCATCTTCTCAGTGAGTTGCTCCAGCTTATTTCTTAAGTCCGTGACTGTCCTTCTATCCTCACGTGTATCTGCCTGAACAGAATCAACGCGGTCACGTGTCTGCTTCGTCGTGGTAACTATGGCCTCAAACTCCTCTCTTAGCTCTTTAACAGACTTGTTGGTCGCTTGCATGTCCACACGCAGTTCGCGCAATGCTGGAATCAGCATCGAGTCCATCGCATCTCTTACTGCCGAATTCACAACCGAATTCAAAGTGCTTTGCTGTTCTTTAAGTACTAGCTTAACACCGTTAGCAATAGCCTCGTCGAGGTTCTCTCTGGAGATGGTGGAATCTCTGAATTTTTTCTTCATTGGCGATTGCTCAATCTCTCTTTTCCGATCCCCTTTGTCTGCCGAAGCACTCATGATGGGTTCAATGCAGAGTGGTTTAAATTTTACTGACAGGATCACACAATATGTGGCAAAGTGAGCAGAGCGAAAGACTAAGCCTGCATCGCCTGTCGAAGGGTCTCTTTGGGTTGTTGTAACAACAATCTGATCGAATCTTAAATTTTCTGATTCACTCTGATACCCTACAACATGCTCCAATGTTTTATGTCCCCTTGTAGTGCAGGAGACATTTTGATGAAATTTAGGGAGAACAGATCTTAAAAGTGCAATGATTAAAGTCCCCAGCAACAATAAAGGCCCCATCTGGGTGCAAGGTTTGTAATTTGCTAATAGCAGCCCAAAGTTCTTTCATAGCCATGTTAGCATTAGCATCAAGTGGTACATAAACGGTATATAGATAATACAGGTGCATCTCAATAAATTAGAATGTCCTGGAAAAGTTCATTTATTTCAGTAATTCAACTCAAATTGTGAAACTCGTGTATTAAATAAATTCAATGCACACAGACTGAAGTAGTTTAAGTCATTGGTTCTTTTAATTGTGATGATTTAGGCTCACATTTAACAAAAACCCACCAATTCACTATCTCAACAAATTAGAATACTTCATAAGACCAATAAAAAAAAACATTTTTTGTGAATCGTTGGCCTTCTGGAAAGTATGTTCATTTACTGTATATGTACTCAATACTTGGTAGGGGCTCCTTTTGCTTTACTTTTTCACGACATTCTAATTTATTGAGATGCACCCGTATTTGCGTAAAGAGAGAACACCATGTTGGATGTTGCTAGAATTATTTGTACTGTTAAACTATCAGAACCTGTAGAAATGACAACAACAGACCATCCTTAAGACTATGAGTAGTGGTGTTTCTGTATTCTAAGTCAATTTTAGGTTGGCTCCTCTTACTCATTTTCTACAGCATTTGGAAGTGTTGGAAACTCTGTCTCTGTGACTCTTAACTCTCTTAACTCTGTAACTCTCTGTAAACTCTTTGTCAACTGATTAAACTTCAATTTGACTCCTGGACTTCATTGAACATAATGGTTTCTCTATGAAGTTTAACTGTAAATCCCCTACAAGTAATGGTGGAGAATGTGGGCAACAATTATTTGGTGACATCCTTGATCAGCCAGCAGATAAGGTAGGGAGATTTTTCTTATTTTTGTTTAGGGCTTTCTGGGTGAAAAGAATGCTCTAAGCAGATTTGGCTAGTAGTGCATAGGTCATGCTCTCTGGGAAGGGGTGAGGAGCGCACAGGCTTTTGTTTACATGCACCTGTAAGGTAAAGGGGTGAGGAGCATGCAGTGCTTAAGGATTACCATCCTGGGAGAGTGAACAGACACTAAAATCCAGAAGTTCAAGTGTCAAATCACGAGCCTGACTCTTCCATTCAGATAGTAGTATGTAACCCAGGTCACTGACTAGGTCACTAAAAATTATAAATGGGTCAATATCACCATAGAGTGCCTTTCAACTCTCACAATGCTCAAAAAATTTTGGTTTTAATTTCCCATTCGCTTTATGTCATATCATAAATAGTAGACACTCAAGTACTACAGAAACGTATTAGCTGAGCTCCCACGCATTTTTTTTAGATAATTATGGGCCATTATTCGAAACATAAACCATAAGATATGTCCACCCTGTCATGGACATATATATTACTGTTAAATACATTTTCATTGCAAGATTAGTATGCAAATGATATTTTCTGAAAGGTATGATGTCCCTTTCATAAACAGGGTTATTTGTTTGCTTTCAAATCATAAAATTTGGAGAAAACTGTGATATTTTGATGCAGTTATTTGTTTGCATGTTATTGCCCCCACACCTAGCTATTGAACACACTGGATTATATAGATATGATTGAAATATTATTTAAAATATTATTGTAAAATATCAAGATGACAGGGTGGACCAGCACATGACGGTGTGGACACATAATGCAGAACACACAAATCATGACAAAATATGAAAATGTATTAAACTTCTAAAAAAAGTAATATAATAATAATAAATAATATAATTACATCCTCAATCACATTGATATACCGACCCCTCCCCATTCATTTTCATTCAGCCCACCCTGTCATGCATCTGTCCACTCTATCGAGTCTAAATGGCTGACAGGGTGGACATTTTGGAACAACGACAGGGTGGACATTTTGAGCTTCAATTAGCATAGTAGCTTACAACAAACGGTGACTAGCTAAATATTTAGTCTGGTTTTTGAAGAGAATTTGGTATATTTAAACTTACATATTTTGAACATACTGTATTCTAATCACTTCTGGCATATTTTATGCTGACAGGGTGGACATGTTAAGCTCGGGAAAAGCAAGTAAGCAAACTAATACGAAGAAAATTTGTCAATTGAAAAGTCACCAATTTATTCACCTAAGCAGTTGAAATTCCCGCCACTGAGGAGACAAAAAAATCTGTTGTCCTGATTTCACTAAAGGGGATGGCCTTTTCTTAAATGGGTGGATTTCCCAACACGACAGGGCGGACAACCATTCAAGGGACATGGAAAAACTCTTATTTTTTATTCTAGAAAAATATCATGTTTATTACCAAATGATCAATACGCTCAAATTGAGTTTAACAAAAAAATAACAAAATATTAATAGAGAACAAAAAAAATAATTTTTTGATTTGATTGTATTCTACTCTCATTCAAATTTAATGAGCAGTGCATGGGACAAAGCAAAATAACATGCATCCTCTTACACAAAACTAAAAAAAAATCTAGAAAATGTATCTAAAGAGCCAAGTAATGCTTTTGTTATGAATATAAAAATGTAGCCTACTATAACACACTTTCATAGTCATTTTTATGTTAAGTCATCATGGCAAATTAGTTATTTATGTACAGGACACCAAAAGGCACCCTACAGTGATATTGACCCAAATAGATAGTTATTTTTTTATTTTATTTTTTTACTTGTTAATATTGGTTACACTTTGTTTTGATAGTCCACTTTAGTAATTCTACTAACTATAATTAACTTTGCAACTACATGTCTACTAACTCTCAGAGTAGGCTGTTAGGTTAAGTTTAGGGTCAGTAGAATAAGTTGACATACTTGCAAAGTTTATTATAGTCAGTATGTTGTGGGCCCATCAAAATAAAGTGTTAGAAGATATTAAGCAGACAGTCTACTAATACTCTAATGACTGCTATTTGACATGTAGTTGCAAAGTTACTTACTGTTAGAATGTCTAAAGTGGACTATCAAAATAAAGTGTTACATTAATATCTTTTTATTATTATTAATAGGATAAATGTTGATTAAAGTTGCTATATATCATAATATACACAGATTAAAAAAAAAAATGCCAAAGTAAGTTTTGACTTGGATAAGGCCAGATGTTAGCTCCGCCTCCGAGAGAAGTCATTGAGAGAGAGCAGAGGGTGACGGAGAGAAATGTGTAGAGCAGGGCTGTCCAAACTCAGTACTGGAGGGCCGGTGTCCTGCAGAGTTTAGCTCCAACCCTAATTAAACACACCTGAATCAGCTAATCAAGCTCTATAGGTATACTAGAAGCTTCCATGCAGGTGTGTTGAGGCAAGTTGGAGCTAAACTCTGCAGGACACCGGCCCTCCAGGACCGAGTTTGGACAGCCCTGGTGTAGAGCAACACGATCGATTGCATTTGTGTTCATAATCTCTAAAAAAGACAGTTTAGATCATTTAAATGATCTAAAATTTGATTATTTGAGTGAAAGAAATCCTTAGAAGCTCATATTTGAAGTAAATAGAAGCTGACAAAGAGAGACGAGTTGGAAAGTTAGAAGCACACGAGAAAGACAACAAAACTAACTGGATTAAGGCAAAATCATGACATACTCTGCTTTATTCTCCTCTTTCATCTTATTTTTTAATTTATAATTTTTTTTCTTCTCTTTCTTCCCTGTTTTATTATTTCTACAGGTGCATCTCAATAAATTAGAATGTCGTGAAAAAGTTCATTTTTTCTTGTAACTTATTTCAAAAAGTGAAACTTTCATATATTTTAGATTCATTACATATTTTAATTTTGATGATTAGAGCTTACAGCTCATGAAAGTCAAAAATCAGTATCTCAAAATATTAGAATATTTACATTTGAGTTTCAATAAATGACCATCCATACAGTATAAATTCTGGGTATCTCTTGTTCTTTGAAACCACAATAATGGGGAAGACTGCGGAGTTGGCAATGATACAGAAGACGAACATTGACACGCTCCACAAAGAGGGTAAGTCACAAAGTCATTACTGAAAGGTGTGGCTGTTTACAGAGTGCTGTATCAAAGCATATTAAATGCAAAGTTGACTGGAAGGAAGAATTTGGGTAGGAAAAGGTGCACAAGCAACAGGGATGACCGCAAGCTTGAGAATACAGTCAAGCAAAGCTGATTCAAACACTTGGGAGAGCTTCACAAGGAGTGGACTGAAGCTGGAGTCAGTGCATCAAGAGTCACCACGCTCAGACGTCTTCAGGAAAAGGGCTACCAAACCACTTCTGAACCAGAGACAACGTCAGAAGCATCTTACCTGGGCTGTGGAGAAAAAGAACTGGACTGTTGCTCAGTGGTCCAAAGTCCTCTTTTCAGATGAAAGTCAATTTTGCATTTCATTTGGAAATCAAGGTCCCAGAGTCTGGAGGAAGAGTGGAAAGGCACAGAAACCATGTTGCTTGAAGTCCAGTGTGAATTTTCCACAGTCAGTGATGATTTGGGCTGCCATGTCTGCTGGTGTTGGTCCACTGTGTTTTCTGAAGTCCACAGTCAACGCAGCCATCTACCAGGAAATTTTTAGAGCACTTCATGCTTCCTTCTGCTGACAAGCTTTATGGAGATGCTGATTTCATTTTCCAGCAGGACTTGGCACCTGCCCACACTGCCAAAGGTACCAAAAGCTGGTTCAATGACTATGGTGTTACTGTGCTTGATTGGCCAGCAAACTCACCAGACCTGAACCCCATAGAGAATATATGGGGTATTGTCAAGAGGAAGATGAGAGACACCAGACCCAACAATGCAGATGACCTGAAGGCCACTGTCAAAGAAACCTGGGCTTCCATACCACCTCAGCAGTGCCACAAACTGATCACCTCCATGCCACACCGAATTGAGGCAGTAATTAAAGCAAAAGGAGCCCCTACCAAGTATTGAGTACATATACAGTAAATTAACATCCTTTCCAGAAGGCCAACAATTCACTAAAAATGTTTTTTTTTATTGGTCTTATGAAGTATTCTAATTTGTTGAGATAGTGAATTGGTGGGTTTTTGTTAAATGTGAGCCTAAATCATCACAATTAAAAGAACCAAAGACTTAAACTACTTCAGTCTGTGTGCATTGAATTTATTTAATACACGAGTTTCACAATTTGAGTTGAATTACTGAAATAAATGAACTTTTCCACGACATTCTAATTTATTGAGATGCACCTGTACTCTGGAATCCTGATCTGTCCCTGCCGTCTATGCTCTTTCTGTGGGTTGGACATGGCGAGCCACCCATCTAATTGATCGTATCTGGAAGTAAAAAGAACAATCATTCTGCTGAACTGAAAGGACAAACCATACTCACCTTGAACTGTGGTATTTTATTTTACTTAACTTTTCCCTGGATTGAGCTTTGAATTTTTCATGTTGAACTGGAACTGAACAAACTGAAATTTGGACATTGAGCTTGATTATTTTTTTTTTGGGATACAAAATTTGAATTGTTAAACTGAATTTGATATCCCATGTCTGAAATCTGAATTCCTCATTTGAAGTGTATGTGATTCTGATTCTGAAATCCATGTTTCTAATTTGAATTCCAGTAACTTTTGTGAACAGAACTATTGTTTGAAATTGTGCATTTAATTTTTTTTTCACCATTTTAATTTACTCAGGAACAATATATATATATATATATATATATATATATATATATATATATATATATATATATATATATGTATATATATATATATATATATATGTATATATATGTATATATATATATGTATATATATGTATATATATATATGTATATATGTATATATATATATATATATATATATATATATATATATATATATATATATATATATATAGTGAACTTTGGTAATCAGGCCTGGGTGTGGCTAGAGAAGCTGAACTCGAGTGTGATAAAACGATTTTGTTTTCCCTTCATAAAAAAAATCCTTTATTTATAAACTGCATGTTGTGTTTACTTGTGTTATCTTTGATTAATATTTAAATTTGTTTGATGATCTGAAACATTAAAGTGTGACAAACATGCAAAAAAATAAAAAATCAGGAAGGGGGCCAACACTTTTTCACACCACTGTATATATATATATATATATATATATATATATATATATGTGTATATTTGTATTATGTAATATTTTTATTGTATATTTCCTAAATACAATTTTATGTTTTGTTTATATACTACACTTTTTCCATTTTTATCACATAATAAGGCAGAATACTTTCTGTACCGTAATAAACAGTGTTGGGGGTAACGCATTACAAGTAACGTGAGTTACGTAATAATATTACTTTTTCAAGTAACTAGTAAAGTAACGCATTACTTTTTAATTTACAAGAAAATATCTGAGTTACTTTTTTTCCCATTTATTGACTGACAGTGTGCTGTGTGAACATGCTGTTACTGTAGTCCTATACTAAATGTGAATGTGCATTAATTCATCCCACTCGCAAAAAACAGATTTAGTACTCATCAAAATGAATTAAAAAAGTGAAATGCAAACTCAGAATATGACGCAAACCTGCAATAATATGTTAACACAAATGTATCTAATCCCATTTTATTAACCAATGTCTTTGCTGCTGACCTTTGATGATCCAGTTCAATAAGCAAAAATGACTTTAGATAAACTAACAATTGTGCTTCATTGTTTTTTTATTGCCGAAGAGTGTTGAACCTTCTTCTCCTGCGTTCTACTTTACAGACGTGAATTTACTTTTCCTTCAGCCTGAGGTTTATTCATTACACTTTTTGGTATGAAAGGGCTTTTACATTTGCTATAATTAGAACTTCTATGCTCATATTTAAAAAGTAACGCAAAAGTAACGTAACGCATTACTTTCCATAAAAAGTAGCTAAGTAACATAATTGGTTACTTTTTTTAGGGGGTAATGCAATATTGTAATGCATTACTTTTAAAAGTAACTTTCCCCAACACTGGTAATAAATGCTATGTCAAGCACTGCATTATTCATATACTTTATTACCTGGGGGTGACTTGAAAAACAAGTAAACCATAGGCCTATATTGTCACAATCAGGCGCGGACTGGCCATTGGGAGCACTGGGACGTTTCCCGGTGGCCTGGCGGCTGATTTGGCAGGCTGCCCTGTGTTTTTTATTATTATTAGGGCCCAAGCCAGTAAGGCGCAGGGCCCTATTGATTTCTTCAGGATTCTTTTTTTTTTTTATTGACTATCCGGGGCTTTTTGGGGAGCTTAACGTGCTCAAAAACTCTTGAAAATTCACACACACGTTGGAATCCGCGGCCATTAGGACGCCGCAGAGGCTGGGAGCCGGGCGTGGCACAGGGGCTCTACGGCGCCCCCTAGAACACAGTCTGAAAACTTGATGTATAGCTCACACATACTTGCACGTATTCATATGAAACTCGGTACACGTATAGATCTCATTGAGCCGAACAACTTTCACACTGCATGTCATAGGCTCCGCCCAACAGGAAGTTGGCTATTTAGGGCTGTTTAAAAAGCGCATGCTCTAGAATTTGATATACTCCTCTGAGGATTACCAACCGATTGCCACCAAACTCGGAGAACATGATCTCAAGACATTGGGAACGCTAAATTGCCAAGATATTTTTGATATCTCGAACGGTTTGCCTGTGGCGAGGCGATGAAGTTATGGCGAGAAATGAGAGACAGGAAGCGTCTAATAACAGCCACATACATTGTCTGATTTTGATCAAACTTCATTGGTTTGTTCGTTGTATGATGCTGATCGCATAGATGTGACTATTAGGAGTCAAAGTTATAGCGCCACCAACTGGCAGCAGGAAGTGTGTCATTTTCAAAATGCTTTTAATTCAGCATCTTATTTTTAAACGATTTGCTTCAAACTTCATCAGAATAATGTCAAAACATGGCCGATGTAAAACTGTGAAAGGAATATTGATATCTAAAATACTGTTGCCATGGCAACGTTTCAAACCTCAATATTCTTTTCCGGTTATTTTGAGGCAGATAACATGATTAGAATTTCATGAAACTCAACACACATTAGTATTAATGATTGTTAGACACTGGAAAAAGCTCATAAACGGGCTTGGAAGAGGCACTCTATAGCGCCACCTTTTGTCAAAAATGGGGGCGTTAGTTTTAGCTACAGACACCAAACTCTGTACATAAACTCTGTACATCAAGCCGGACAACTTTCTAATTTACACTCATTAGCTACGACCAACAGGAAGCCGGCTATAATTATTTTAATGTCATTTTCTGGGGAAATCAGGCTGTAAATAAATTCATACTCCTCCAAGCAGAAACAAGTAGTTCACACCAAACTTTGTCAACATGATGCCAAGATACTGAAGATGCTAAATTGCGAACGGCTTTAGGATATCTTGAACGGTGTATTAATGGCGATTTATTAAAATTACAGTAAAAAAGAGCAGTCATTTTCTTATATCTTTAAAGTGCAGCTTCCAAACACTTCAAAACTTTTTTTTTTTGTTATCAACATTTTTTATATTTTTTTTCACACATAACATAACATAACATAACATAAAATATAACAAAACAAAACAACAGACATATACTCAATAGCTCAAAGTCAAGTCAAAAGGGAGGGAGAGAGGGAAGGACAATAAAAACACAAAACAAGTCACTCCTCCATACAATCACGTACATCAAAAAGAAAACACTGCCAAGCATCAACGGTCGAAGGCTTGGCCCCACCGACTCACGCCGTTGTACATTCACATGACACTATTTGCAGGAGGCTACGGATCCAATATGTTTTTCTACACATGTGTGGTGTAAACCAGTTCTGGATTATTGTCTTCTTCGCAGCTGTAAAACCAGCAAACAACATACTCTTTTGCATTGAACTAATACAGAGACCTGAATCATCATTAAGAAGACACAAACTTGGGTTAACAGACCAATCAATTCGCAGTAATGATGACAAAACCAGGTTTACATGTGTCCATAGACTGATGACGACAGGACATTCCCAAAACATATGCAGAAAAGTGCCCGATGATGTAGTGTTACATATATGGCAGTTCAAATTTGACTGTAGTTTCATTTTAAATCTTTTGTAAGGAGTTATGTATGCTCTATGAATGACTTTGAAGTGAATAAGACGATGAGCCAGATTTTTAGATGTTAAGCTGAGATTAGACCACACTCTCTCCCAGTCGACAGATAAATTAAGGTCAGATAATTCCCTATTCCAAATAGTTTTAATAGAAAGAGGTTGTGTAATGCAATCAATAATTTTAGTATATATTAAGAAAACAGATGGCCGACAAGCAGATGGTGCAATCCAGTCCCGCATAGGATGAGAGGAAATGGAAGAAGACCAAGGAACGCCATACACTTTGAGAGCAGAACGCAACTGAAGAAAGACAAAATATGCGGAAGTTGGTAGACAAAATTTGGCCCTCAATGTCTGTAATGAACAGAGGCCCTGGTCATCATATATATCACCGCACGTGTTTACACCTAAAGAAGACCAAGAGGGTTGGGCAAATGGACGATTTCCGCTTACAAAATTAAAATTGTGCCATAAAGGTGTACTGTTACAAAATTTGAAGGGTCCTCCTATCCGACGTTCAACCGTTTTCCAGATTTTAATAGAGTTAGCCACAACCGGACCAAATTTATAATTATCCCCTTTTTTTCCTGTGCCAGTAAATAGAATATCTTGAAGTCTATTTGGTTTAACCTTGTCAGCTTCAATCACCCTCCATGAAACTGTAGATTGAGGATCAACCCAATTATGAAGAGCCTTAAGCTGGAACGACCAATAATATAATTCAAAATTTGGTACAGCCAGTCCTCCTGCGCTATTAGGATGTTGTAATGTGGTAAGTTTAATTCTGGGACATTTATCATTCCAGATAAACTTAGAAATTATGGAGTTGATCTCCTTAAAGTAACCTGGAGGGGGAGAAAGTGGTAGCATAGAGAAAAAAAAATTAAATCGAGGCAACAAATTCATCTTAACAGTGGAGATTCTTCCTTGGAGAGAGACTTTAAGATTTTTCCATCTTTGAATGTCATTTTTGACCTTAACTAAAATGTTATTAAAATTGTCTCTGGCAATCTTATGAATGTTTTTATATATGGTAATGCCCAAATAGATGAAAGATTCCTTAATAGGGATAAATGAGGGAATAGAAAAATTTACTTTAACATTGTTAATTGGCATTAAAGCAGATTTGCTCCAATTTATTTTATATCCTGATAGGCTACTAAAATTATCAAATTCCTTAATTATACTAGAGACTGAAACATCAAAGTGGTCTAAATATAGAATAATATCATCAGCGTATAATGAAATACTATGATTATGATCATGAATCTTAATCGATACTTCAGATTTCCTGATGGCTTGTGCTAAGGGTTCAAGAGATAGACAAAACAATAAGGGGGAAAGCGGACACCCCTGCCTCGTTCCCCGCTGTAAAGGGAATGAGGGGGAAATAATATTACCAGTTATGACTGATGCTGTAGGTGAGTGGTATAATGTCTTAATCATAGAAATTAAGTGTTCACCGAAGCCATTGCAGAACTGCCCACATATAATTCCACTCTAGCCTGTCAAAGGCTTTTTCTGCATCAAGTGAAAAGACCGCACAAGGTGTTGGGTGGGAGTCCGCAAAGTCAAGAATATGAAGGAGTCGACGCATATTGTCAGACGCATTGCGCCCCTTGATGAAACCAGTTTGGTCCTCCTTGATCAGACTGTGAATTACCTTCTCCATACGAGAAGCAAAAACTTTAGCATAGATTTTTACATCACATGGGATAAGCGAAATCGGTCTGTAGCTGGAACAATCTAATGGATCTTTCCCTTTTTTAAGAAGTAATGAAATCAGTGATGTTTTTTGATCTCTGTGAAAAATCCCATGTTCAATTGCAAAATTAAATGAGTTAAGCAAATTATCCCTACCAAATCCCAAATTTCTAAATATAATTCAGGGGGGAGACCATCTAGGCCCGGTGATTTGCCCTTTTGAAGGCTTTTTAAAGAGACGTGGAGTTCCTCCAAACTTAATGGGGCCTCCAAAGATTCTTTATCTATCTGTGAGATCCGAGGCAGTTCCAATTTATCTAAATACTGCTTACAAATTGGTTCATCAAAATCTGTTTCGGCTTTATACAGATTTGTGTAAAAACCTTTAAATATGTCATTAATTGCCACAGGGTTCGTGGTGACCTGATCATCCGATGATTTTATTGCGCTAATATATGCCTTAGATTCACATTCTTTCAACCTAAGGGCCAATAAATGACTAGGTCTCTCTGATTCAAAATAATATTTTTGTCTAGTCCTATGTAAAATAAATTCCGCATTTGAGTGTGAAAGTAAATCATATTCTTCTTTTAAAGAGGACAGCTGTGTAGCCTGTTGCTCAGTAAAATGTTGTTTTTGTAGATTTTGTAATGATTGGATTTTATTTTCTAATTGTGTAAACTGGTGAGTTTTCGCTTTGGCGAGAGTAGAAGAGAAAGATATACAGAAACCTCGTATAGCACACTTAGTCGTTTCCCACAGTATTTGAGGATCCACATCAGAGGGCATATTAATTTCAAGAAATTCCTTAATATATTCTTTTAGAGAAGTAATGAAAGTCTGATTACTTAATAATAATATGTTAAAGCGCCATCTAGGGGACTTGGCTTTAACATCGGAAAGAGGAACACTGCACAACATAGCAGAATGATCAGATAATAAAATTGGTAATATAGAGATGGAGGAATTAGACGAAATTAAAGATGGGCTGAGAAATATGTAGTCTATCCTAGAGAAAGTCTTGTGTCTATTAGAAAAAAAAGTGAAGTCCTTAGCTTTAGTATTCTGAATTCTCCATAGATCGATTAAGTTGAGCTCAGTGATAAATTTATTCAATAATTTAGAGGATGGATTGGCTGTTGTATCAGATTGAGATTTATCTAAAGCCGGATTTATGACAGCATTAAAATCACCACCCACCACTAGAGGGCAATCAATCTCCTCAAGTAAAGTTTTGGAAATCTGTGTAAGGTCTGTGTAAGGTCTGTCTAATTCGGACCATAAATAGAGACCAATGCTAACCTATTATTATATATTTTGCATCGGATAAAAACAAATCTACCCTTCTCATCACTACCAAGGTGTTCAATTGTTAAATTTAACTTCCTGTTAACAAGGATAAGCACCCCCTTAGTTTTATTTTGAGCGCTAGAAAAAGCTGCTAATTTGTAATATTTATTCTGGAAACGTGCCACGTCAGATTGTTTTAAATGTGTCTCTTGAATTAGGGCACAGGAAATAGATTTACGGTGTAAATATTCTAACACACGGGTTCGTTTAACAGCAGAATTTAAACCATTCACATTCAGTGATAAAATATTTAGAGTATGCATTGAATATTCATAATCCCAAGATTGTACTCAATAAATGAAAAAAAAAAACAGAAGCACTTCCATTCTATAAATAACACGTAAACGCTGATGTGCATTTTAGATACCAAACCTCCTAGATGAAAAATCCCTTTAGAAATAAAGTAAAATACATAAAAGTATAAATGTCTGCTGTAAAAAAACAAAAAACAAAAATATGAACAACCCACAACCATAAACAAAGAACAACTCAGACCGCACATTACCGAGAACATAGGTCTGACTGAGCAACAAAAAACAGTGATAATTCGTGACCGATCCACTCCAACGCAAGACATGTCTCCCGAAAGGCTCACACAGCCAAAAAAATATTTTTTTATTAATTAAACCTACTCTCCATTAGTCCCCTCCAAAAAAGAAAAAAGGGGAGTGTCAGTCTTACCAGCAAAGAGATTGTTGTACCGGATAAATAAGGACAATATCCCAGTAGGAGAGAAGAAAATGCAAACAATAGGTTTAGCAAGCGTCCATGCTCATCCTGCTATCATCCCCTTCTGGGCAGCTAGGACCAAGACCATCCCGGCCATCACGCCCCTCCCGTCGAACTGGAGAAACAGCGGCCGCTGCTTCTCCCCCCGCCCCCCCCGCAGAGCTGCGGCATACGACTTCTGCTGAGACATGGAGCTGATAAAATCCTCCGCTTTCTGAGGGGAATCGTAGCTTCTCTGTTCCCCTTTGTGCCGTAGATTAATTACCGCCGGATAGATGAGGAAGGGCTGGAGACCAAGCGCTGTCATCTTCTTCAAAACCGGACCAAATGCCTTTCTCCTGATCGCTGTAGCCGGACTAAAGTCGGGAAAAAATAGCAGTGTGACATTGCTCTGTGAACATTTCACGGGATAAGCCTGCCGAGCACCTTTTAGGATATCTGATCTGTCATGCCATCTCAGTACACGGAAGATGAGTGCGCGGCCAATCGGAGCCCCTCCCTCCGTCATAGACGCGATGCGCCCGATCTCAATGTCACGGCCCCTCAAGGAAGGAATCCACTTGGAAAGATTAGCTCTGAGGAAACCAGCTGCATCGTTACCCTCCATCCCTTCTGGGAGCCCCACCAGTCTTACATTGTTCCTCCTACACCTGTCCTCCATATCTGTCATCTTCTCGGTGAGTCGCTCCAGCTGATCCTTTAAGTCCGTGACTGTTCTCTTATCTTCACGCGCCGCTGCCTGAACAGAATCAACGCGGTCACGTGTCTGCTTCGCCGTGGTAACTATGGCCTCAAACTCCTCTCTTAGCTCTTTAACAGACTCGTTGGTCGCTTGTATGTCCTCACGCAGTCCGCACAATGCGGGAATCAGCACCGAGTCCATAGCATCTCTCACTGCCGAATTCACAACCGAATTCAAAGTGCTTTGGTGTGCTTTAAATGCTAGTTCAATGCGGCTAGCAATAGCATCGTCGAGGTCTTCACTGGAGATGGCTGAATCTCTGAATTTTTTCTTCATTGGCGATTGCTCAATCTCTCTTTTCCGATCCCCTTTGTCTGCCTTAGCACTCATGATGGGTCCAATGCAGAGTGGTTTAAATTTTACTGACAGAATCGTAAAATGTGTGGCAAAGTGAGCGGAGCAAAAGACTAAGCCTGCATTGCCGTCGAGGGGTCACGTGATCCTCTCCACTTCAAAACTTTTTACATACATATAGCAAGTCATTCTGAAGAAGTATGGTTAGTTTCATGACTTTACAAAAGGTCTATGAATAACAGAAAATGTTGTGTGTGTGTGTGCGGGGGTGGATGGGTGTGTCTCTGTCTGTGTGTGTGGAAGTGAGGAGCTGGGTAAGGGGGTGGGTGGGTGTGAGTGAGAGAGTGAGAGTGAGAGTGCGAGTGAGAGACTTTTAAACATCTTTTTAATCACTAGAAATAAAGATCAATCAGTATTTATTTATTGCATTACAGCTTAAGAAGTCTCTAAGGCCTTATCCTATTCTGTCCATTTTAGGGACAAAATAAATCCTAGAACCAGTTAACTTGTAAGGCACTGACAACATAATTTTATATAATTAGGTTAATAATTATATTAATTACAACATAAAAAATATATTTTTAAAAAATCTTACATGTGGACTTGTACATTTTTGTGCTGCAAATAATAATTTGAAACTCATTTGATACTGACCTATGACATCCTGTGAAATGACATCTGAATTTACATAATCTCATGGATGTAACAGTAAAACAGTTCAGCTCACAGGTGAAGACTAAGATGAAATGCAGGCAAAACTATTGCACAAATGCTTATAGATAATATATAAATATAATATATATAAAAATGGTAATAGATCATAAAAAGTGTTGGCAAAAATTTACAATAAGGTCTCTTTGGTTAACATTATTTAATGAATTAACTAACATGAACTAACAATGAACAATCTATGTTCAGATCATTTATTAATATTTTTAATGTTAGTTAATACTAATAATAATTCAAAACTAACAAACTAAGTATGAACAACATATTTTTTACTGTATTTATTTTAGTTAGTAAACAATTGTTTATCTTAGTTCATGGTATAGTAACTGATGTACATTAACTAGAAATTTTTATTAATACTGTAGTAGTCAATTTTAAACATATCATTAACTAAGATTCATAAATGCTATAAAAAATATTGTTCATGATAACTTATATAATGTTAAAAACTAAAAACTTATTGAAAAGTGTTACAAAAGTTTTAGTCATGGCCAAAAATATCGGCACCCTTGGTAAATATGACCAAAGGCGGCTGTGAAAATGTATCTGCATTATTAATCCTTTTGATCTTTTATTTTAAAAATTCACAAAAATCTAACCTTTCATTGGATAATAAGAATTTAAAATACACTTTCTAAATGATGTTATGAACCAGTAAAAAAAGATAGCAGTATTTTTTTTCTATCTTTAAAGAGCAGCTTCCAAACACTTCATAAAAAATGACATACACAGAACAAGTCATTCTGAGGAAATGTGATTAATACACTATGGAAAATTCAAAAACTATCAGACATCTGTTGTCACTCTGCTTCTGTGTGTGGGGTGGGGGGGGGGGGGGGGTGACTGCGTGGGGGGTTAAAGGGATAGTTCACTTTGAAATTATAATTTGGTATCTATCAGCTTACCCCAAGGGCATCCAAGATGTAGGTGTCTTTTTTTCTTCAGTAGATCCAATTTTGATATTTTTAGGTCAAACCGTTCTAGTCTGTCAGTCATATAAATGGCAGGTATAGGTCACTGTCTCTATAAGAGGGAAAAAGAACATTACATACATTAAGAGCCGGGGGTGAAAACTTTTGAACAGGATGAAGATGTCCACATTTTTCTTATTTTGTAGAAATGTAATTATTTATTTTTTTTCCATTTAGTACTGCCCTTCGGAAGCAACAGAAGATACTTGCATGTTTCCCGGAAGACAAATTAGGTACAATTTACCTTGATCTTCAAATTCAAAAAGTTTTCACCCCCCCAGCTCTTAATGCATCGTGTTTCCTTCTGGAGCATCAGTGAATGTTTGAACCTTTTTTTAATAGTTGTGTTTGAGTCCCTAAATTGTCCTCAGTGTGAAAAGGTGGATCTCAAAATCATACAGTCACTGCTGAAAAGGGTTCAAATATGCAAAAGATGCTAGAAAACTGAAGATTCTGCAGGACCGGGAGGATTTTTCTGAAGAACAGCAGGCAGTTTAACTGTTCAGAACAAACAAGAGACTCATGAACAACCATCACAAAACAAAAAAAAACTGTCGTAGATCATCCAAGTAACCACACACAGTATTAAGAACCAAGGGTTCCCATATTTTTGAATGGGGTTATTTTAATAATTTCAGCATTTTTTTTTTGTCTTGTGGACTATATGTAAACATCTTTTATGGAAAATATCTTACTCAGGACAGTACTAAATAAAAAATAACATGCATTTTGTATGATTTCTCTTATTTTGTTAAAATTATTCACATTTTCACAAATTCTGCAAGGGGTTCCCAAACTTATGTGCACCCCTGTATATAAGTATTGTTCATGTTAATTAATATAGTTAATGTTAGTAACTGAAACCTTATTGAAAGTGTTACCGAAGTTTTATGTATTGTTGTGTGTATGTTTCACAGTCTTGATGGTTTGGATTAACCCTTTCATTACTAAATCCCTCAAATCTAAACAGCCAGAGGGTTACTGTAATGCATGTGCTCGCTGTGCACCGTTTTCCTGATGCCACCGGGGTGGCGTTTGCACTGACGGCTTGGGCCCGCCATCGCTGCTTGCAGCTATATTTATTATTTATTTTTTTATTATATTATTTTTTATTTTTTTTTGCCTTCCCAATGTGCCAAAGTGATCATTTCCGATTGTGGCATTCCCTAATAAATCGATAATAAATCATAAATCGTTTAGTCTTGACTGGCAGCGCGCGCTTCACGTCTGTTCCTTGCCTCCGTCAAATGGTTTTGAACAGAGTCGATGCGCGGGACTCGAGGAAGGAGAGGAAACGGCCAGAAGAAACCGATAAATGTAGCGAAATTACTAACCTGTTCAGGGCTTCAAGTGCAGGTCAGTTTCATCTGTAATATGAAGTCTTTATTAACCTAGTTGAGTATGAAACTGCTAGCACCTGTTAGGCTGTCAGTAGCACCCCATTATTATCATCAGTCAGAATACTGTGCTAAAGGACATCATTATCGATTGGAAAGTTACATTAATAAATTTAGCAGGCAGATATTCACATGGATTTATTGTATAGAAAGGGAGGGAGCTAGAGCAAACAGCAACACAAAAATATCAGTCAGCCCAAAAATACAATAGTGTGTTCAGTAATAGGATTTCCAATGTACTAAATTTGGCATTTAGGCACTTTAGAAAATTTGTTTTAATATATTTGTATGAATTATAGGTTTGTTAAATATTGGGTATTTAAGTCATTTTAAGAGAAATAACATTATGTGCAAACAAATTGCAATGAGGTGGTTGTTTTGCAACAAGGTGAACACAGTTCTGTTAATAACAGTAGACCTGCTGGTAAAGAAGACAGGTACAAGAAAAAAGGGAGTGACAGAGATATTGGAGAAAATGAAGAAAAGGAAAAGGGAAGTGAATGTGCAGTTCAAAAGAGAACCTTTAATTATTTTCCATGGCCCTGAATAAAGACTTAGACCTTTTTATGTGATGGTCATACATTTAGGCTAATAGGGTTGTCCATGTTTCAGAATTTGTTGTGGTGTATGGGATGGCCTGGATGATTTCCCGGCCTGAAATTTTGTCCCAGTCCGCCCCTGGTCACAATCGTATGTTTAATGTCTTCACGGTTAATCTTTCCAAACGTTTCTGCTTTTTATCAAGTTTATACAGCGATAGTTGTATGCTTTTGTCCATATTAGGGATTTCCTGGCAGTTATTTCATACTTCTATGAACCCGTTTTCACTTTGTGCACGTGCGCCCTCCGGCTTCGAGTATGAATGAAAAATACAAAATGTTTAGTGCTCCATGAGGTTTACATCGCCTCATTGTGGATACGAATAAAACATCAGGTGATGCACAGACTATCCTGTCTCTTTGAATTTAAATCTATATTTATTTGCACCGGCTCTTAAAAATCTCTATGGTAACACACTTGCCTGAAAAAAGTGTGGGGGACAAATTTACGTGTTTTTAAAAATCCCATGCGTATTCTACACCCATGATCTATTCATCTAGCTCATTTCTATTAATTTGTGCATCATCAATTGTAAAATATTTTTACCATTCCAGTATTATTCCAGTTCCATTATTTCCAAAATTCTCCAGATTAACTTCCCATGGAAGTTTTCAGGACATTTACTGCAATCTTGCTGATCTTTCATATTATCGATAATGGTATACTATATTGTAATTAAAAATGTCATTGTGCAATAATATAATAACAAGCATTCCCTCACCCACTTGACTGGTGAAAATTGTGGTGAGGTATACTTTATATACCTCGTATATTTTATACTTTTATAGTTTATACTTAGTGTAAAGTATATGACAATCGCATGCGATATACCGCCCAGCCCTATTTCCAATGAATGAAAGTGCTTAGGGATGTTCATACGTGTATGTCTAAAACTGAATTGGAACGCACCCTTAGTTGATTGCATTAAAGTTAAACCAAAGTGCTTTTTTTTTTTTGGTTGAATAAATGAATCCTGGAAGTTAAAAAGGGACATAAAATGCATTTTCAGATCTTTATAAGGGTTTTCTGAAGGTAAACAGTTTATATAAAAAAATAATAATAAAATAAAAAATAAATATAAAATAAATAAAAATAAAACCTAATTTTCACTGTCAAACACAGTTTGAAGGCTTATACTGCTGCTGTGATCGGTGAATGTAAAATTTGAATGTAAAAGCTCAAGATGGCCAGCACTGTTATAGACCCATATACAGTATGCTTGAACCGGAGTCAGATCCTGAGGCTGAGGAAAATGAAGCAATGCAACCACAATGATTTCAACAGTCTGATTCAGCATGGTAATTGTGCTTGCAAAAATCTATTATCTGTACATGTTCCTAAAAGTATACTTACTGAACAACGACACAGTTGCTGCCTGGAAATCAGTGTATGTAGTCATTTGATTTGCAGAACTCTAACAATGATACACTTGGGGTCTTAATAGCGTTAAGTGTTGGACAGACATGAGTTGTTAAACGCACACCTCCTTAATTTGAATATGCATGTTAAGGGGCACATAGAGGAAAATGTTGTGACCTGACAACAGGGGCATTCTTGAAACAAAAACTCATTTTAAACTCAGGAGTTTGCATCAAATTATGAAACTATAAGTATGGTAGAGTAAATTATTACATTTGTAAATAAAGACACTTTGATTTTTCATTTCATGACCCCTTTAAAGTGCACTTGTTGTCGGAATGTTTAGCGTAAACACACGACTCGCACAACACTACAATTCTCTTAAAAAAATTAAAAAAACATTAAGTTCAGTTACTGTAACATGAGCAATGCAATATAAAGAGTGACTATCCAAAATAAATAAATAAAACTGTATTTGCTTGTTTGAGGATATTTTATTCACACAGCACATACTACAGGAGTAGATAGATTCTTAGAACAGCGCAGTGTACTACTGACAGTCGATAAGGAGAGAAAAAACTATCAGTCATGTTTAGAAAAATAGTGTTGTTAAAAAAGTATAAATTAGACCTACAGCTGAAACAAAATCAGAAAAATGCCTGTCAAAGACAAATGTAGGCTGGACTATAATGGGGGGGGGGCTTTCAAACAAACAGAATGAACGAAATTACTAATTGTCGTACATCCATAAATAGTTGTGATTAAAACAGTGTTTTATACTTTCAGAGATTAGCATTTGCCAAAATCTTGCCTGCTGCTGAAGAGCATTTTACATTTGACCAGCTTTCATGTTTCCCCAAAAATGTACATTCGTCCAGAAAAAAAAAAAAAAAAAAAAAAGGAACAACTTCATGAAGTCTGACATATTCATAGACTGAGTTTATCAAAATAGCTGAAATGCTTGAATAGAAAACAGAGGTAAGATGTTTTGAGACTCTTTGCAAAGACAGATTTCTGAGACACTTCTGCCCTCTTGTGGTTACACAGAAAGACGACAATATTCAACAGCAGCTGTTTCTGGGCCAGGTTTATCAAAATATTTTTTTTACATATGAACATTTCTGCACATGCTAGCCAGTATCATTACCTGTATTTTGGGGTATGTGAGATATCAAGTCCAAACAACATGCATCCCTGCTCCTTTTCTTTTCAGCAGATTACTTTTATATGAACTAAGCTCTTAAGCAATTCCGGCTAATGGCTGCGTTCACACAATGGCCACGTACACGCTGGAGCTAAATACGGTTGTTACTCCTCTATTGAGTGCTTATTTGCGTTCAGAAAGATCTGAACTCTTTCCCACCTCCTACTCAGGAATAAAAAGACTGGAATGGCGTTTAAAGTTGGACATTAGTATTCAACCACAATCTTAAAAATAAAAAAAAGTAGTTGAAAGATGGCGGTGAATTACAAGAACAGGCCAACAAGTTTACAATGTGGTATACAAAGATGTAGCCTATATTACACAAATGTATAACACACATTTTTCCTTTTTGGAAAAAAAATCCTTTTTACAGCTAACCGGAGCACTAGGTGTTCTTTGCTTTTGTTTTTGTTCATAATTGATGTGGGAATATGAAATGCTCAGGTTGAGTCATGGCGCCATCTTGTGGTATAAGGCTACATGACAAGGACCGTTGGCTAAACGTCTGATGCATATGGCACACAAAACTGGAAAAACTTCAGGAGTGTTGAAGTCGTCATCGGATTGGTTGAATTATACAGGATTTCCGGGAGACATGTGTGTCGCGTTCTTTAACGTTCCGCCTGGAAACAAAGATGCCGTGATGCCAAACCCCCTCACGAAAGAAGAAAGCTGTCGTGTTTACAACAGTGACGACGAGCGCTTGTCAGGATCAACTGAACGCTGAATTTTCAAAAGTATGTGAAATATTTAAAGTTTGCGACATAGTATCTTTAAAATACGTCCGAGAGTTTTACACACCGGTCTGTTATTGTGGCGACATTCACACGCCCCGAAACGTGACGCTGAACGAAACGAACTGTGATTAGTTGTTTGACATGTCGATCAAACGGCCTCATGGGCGGGCCTTGGCCAATGAAGCTGCCATGGATTCCAGACCTTCAGCCGTCAGTCTGAAGGTCTGGCTACGCAAGACTACATGACATGTGACAGTGTGATTGACCTGAAGGCATTGAGGTTGGAAGCGGGAAATTTCAGTTTCCTGCCTTTGACTTCATCTGGAACGAGGCATTAATCCACTCTACAACCGCCTTAACTCGTAAACATTTTCAGGTATTGACAACAACATTAACATTTAATTCAAAAAGTACAAAAAGAAGTGAACGAAACTACTTGATGACTCACTTAAACCAGTCTCTCACATTAAAAAAAATGAAAAAAAAAAAAATGTTTGTTGTTCATATTTTTAGTGACCAAGCGCCTCTGTCAAAGGTGGTTTAGGTAAAATTGCACGACACAATGCGTCTTTGGTCGCTAATCTTTGGTCAAACATAATGGACACCAAATAGGTTAAACTGTTGTTCACAGCTGTGAAACACCGAAACAATTGTTCGCTATAGTTTTATCATAGCAATCAAAAATTATGTGGCGTGTACGTCAGTGTTTGGGATTAACAACCGTATTTACCAGCAGGTGTGATTCTCAAATTTTCTTACACCTACAACAGCAGAGGAGTGCCTACAATGTCTATACAGGTAACCAAAGTCAGTCCCCTTAGCAGGGCAAATAATGCCTGTAACCAAAGGAACAGATGATGATAGTCAATAGACTATAAAAGACTTTAAGGATTTCAAATTTATTAGGAACTGATAAATATATACTGATAAATTATATGTGGTCAAAAACTCTTCGGTACTGTTTTTCCACCTTGTAAGCCTATTTCCTAAATACTTGAGGGTTTTGTCTCACTCTCTCTTTCACTACACGATACCATCATTTTACAGAGAGAGGTTACATTTAACCTGAGAGAGGTCGACAGCCCAAAGCGCACACCTCATGCTTACCCATTTCAATGATGCCATAGACTACTTCACTGCCATTTTATTCCTATAGCATATTAACTGAACCCTCAAAATTTGGCTTTGACTCCAAGTCAATCACTATTGTTACAGAATGCCGTTGTCATTCTTTTATAAGGGGATCTGCACATGAACAAAACCTTATTTAGCACTCAAAATAGGACTGAAAACAGTATTTCTGCTGTTGTGTGAACATTGACTATGCGTTTGTAGATCTCTGCCACTTTATTAAAGATAAAAAATAAAATAAAATAAAAACTCTAATATTGTCTGCATGCATATCTGTATAATCACAAACATGTTCAAGGCATTACAAGACAAACTATATAATACTAAATCACATCTTTCCTTGGAAAAACTACTGAAAAATACTCTTGAAGATCATTTATTTATTATGGAAGTGAAAATTGTTACTTCTGTTTGTTTACTAGAACAATTTTGAAATGAACAGTTGTTCAAAGGCAGTGGAAATCTATGAGGGCGGAACAGTTATGAGGAAGCATGAGTATTATGAGATAAAACTACAAATCTGTCCGGAAATGGCAATTATTCACAATGAGAAACTACATTTAAAAGATACTTTGGTCCTAATCTAGGAAATATTTTTTCTAGTTAATGTTATCACTAATCTAATTACCTGCTGTAGATAAATGAGGAAAATAATGATAAGAGAAATCCAGTGCATAAATAATGAAATATTAGTTTAGCTTTATCCTCTTAAAATGCATTCAAACACTAATGCAGTTAGCTGCCTCTGTTCAAGGAGGTTTGTACCGAGACAGTGAGAGACAGACAGTTTCTGTATTTCATAGCCCTATTCCCACTTTTTCAGAAACAAGATCTGAATAAGAAAAAATCAGATCCACTGGACTGGCACACCAGATCATTCCTATATACTTCCATAACCCAATTTTATTGGGGATCCAATCTTGGGGTTTAAGTGGCTGTTTCAGGTATTGCAGATTGTATTGTAGAAGGAAATGATCCCAGTGAGCTGTAATGGAAAAAAAAGGCTGCTACAAAGGTGCAAGGCATCAAAGTCAGCTTGACAGTATAACTTCTGCTACGGAACATTTATTGCAACGTTATTGTGAGAACTGACAAAAATAAAATAAAAATAAATAATTGGAAAATCATTTATCTATGTGACCCAAGTATAAATTTGAGTTCTGCTGGCCTTAAACTCCTGAGGCTGAACAAGAGCTTAACACACTCTAACCGGTTAACTGAGATTACTGAATCAGGGCCTGCTTACGACAAGACTTACATCTCTACAAGCTTGATCTGCCCTCTGATAAACTGCTAAAGAGAGGTATCATTCGGATGTCACAGCAAAGAGTGTTTGTGGTTTTATAAAGGCGTAATTGCAAAGAAATGGCTTTTTCTAAGTACCCCGTTTTTTCCTTCTCTAGATGGAAAGTATGTTGTGTATGATTTCAATAATCCATTGACTAGATTTCAGATGGATTCCACAGAAAGAAAATAGACATGGATGAACCACATACTGATAAAAACACATCACAATTTTAAGCGATAGTTTAACCGAAACATCGAAAACGCAAGTTCACGTCCGTGTCCTCGCGCAGACTGTATTTTCATCGAGTTGCTTCTGTTGCCACTGCCAATGCCAAGCTACTGTATGGTCTGAAGGGGTGTTTGTGAATTAGTTGTCAATGTACCTTTCCTTGGTAAATTTCTATCATGTGCCTCATTGATAGACACTTACGGTAAAACGGGATTTTTGGAAGGGGTAAAGAGAAGTGACGGTACATCTGGTTCAAAAAGTCTACATTTCAAACAGTCTATGGTGCCATTAGCTGAAAGCCCTGAGCCATCTCAAGCAAAATTACTCTTGAGGAAGACCAGCTTGTTCATCTCCTCTGCAGTGACCTGCTGCTTTCTCTTCATGGATAAGGTCTGCTCGCAGATGTTCGCGCACTCTTCATGCACAGCTACAGCCGGTACAGCCAACAACCACAGCGCTAACCGCGACAGCCTGGGGTATCGGTCCATGACTGAACTCCAGTACTGCAACAGGTCACCTGTGCCATTGAAGAGTGGTTCACCGAGGTACTGGAACAACTCTTTTCGTACCTGTGGCTCTTCAGCATCACACGATGGCCTTTCCAATCCACAGTCCAGGCGGCCACGCTTTGGTGCTGATGGTCCTTCACTATCCCGCTCATCCACAGACATACCCCCAGAACCACCGCTTCCTGATTCCCTCATATTAGCAGCCATGTCACACACCCTTGAGATAATGTCCTCATGCTGGTACGCAGGGACTGGCCGCAGCTTCAGCTGTGGATCCAGGATCATTGCGACTTGATGGACACGTTCCACTTTGAAGTTCTCCTTCAGGGCTTCCAGGAAGTAGTGGCAGAGCTTACTGCCAGCACCCGCTTCACCGGCTTTGGAGGTGAAAAGTTTTTCGAGACGGAGGTAGACGGGAAGGACGTGTTGGAGCGTGGGGCAGCGTTCCACACTCAACTCCTGTGCTGCCTGTCTTAGCGGCGCAAGCAAACATGCAAGCGTACCAAGCAGGTGCTTGTTCAGGCCTTGCAAGAGCGGCACAGTGCTCTTCGAACGGCCGTACGCTTCACAGGTGGCCTCGAAGTTCTCGTGTACCTTGAGCAAGGCCTCTGCAACTGCATCCCAGCAGGGCGGAGCGGCAGGCTCTTCTTCGGCTTTCCCTTCTTGACTAAAGCTGGTCGTAGCAGCAATGTCGCGACATGTAGCCAGAAGCTCTCCTAGTTCATGGAGCCCTCGTGCTTGCAGGCTGCGGCGACCGAGAACGGCCTGAACCGTGGCTGTTAGAGAGCAACCTGTGCAACGAAGGCCAATTCCAGTGCGACCGCAAAAGGCTACCGAAGACAAGCGTGGCTCTGTCACGTAGACTGTGCGGATTTCCGACATGACAAACTCTGACAGAACATTCTGGACCCAGTGGTGTATCTGCTCAGGACTCTCCCTTAACGAGGCCTCCTTGAGTCCCAGGACGTAGCGCCGGAGTCGCACACCCTCTACTTGATACGCTGTCAGCAAATAGCAGGAGTCTGGTCCTATAGTCTGGGAATGGCAGGTCACTGCAATGCCCAAGGATGAGTTGGAACCCAGGGCGCAGGTGACTTTCACTTTGACCTGATTGTACATACGGGGGAGCTGTTTTAATGCCAGTGAGCTCATATCTCCCAGGGCTTCACGAATGGAGTAGGCCCCATTACGCGAACCTGTGTCCACCAGGGTCTGCGCAAGCTTCAGGAAGTCTTTGCTGCTGAGGACGCCAAGAAGGCCAAGGTCTACGCACATTACTCTCAGTAAACGTTCAGCCACTTGTTGTCTCTCCTTTTCTGGAAGTAATCTGTTCTCTGCAAAAGCAGAATGAGACAAATAAATTAGGCTATGTTATCTCTACAAGTTAACTGACTCTTACAAAACATCCATATGCAACAGCAACAGCTGCAACCCATCATATCATCAAAACCAAAAATGCAGTTAAAAATCGCTGGGGCACATACAAGAGTGACACTAACTTCTTAGAGAGGACACATTTGGCAAATTTAACAAAGAAACCCAGATTAATTTACTTTGTAACAAATGTTAACTTTAACATGAACTGAACATTTTCCAAGTTACTAACAACAGCAGTCAGCAGTCAATAGCTTTACTAGCTTTGCTTTGTTGGTCCAAGCAAATAATAAACTTAACCAAGTGTTTTGTGAAATGAGTGTGAATAGATTCTGGTAGTGCTTGTAAGAAAGAACTCACGAAACGATGGTATGTGGTTCCTCTGTTGTGCCGGCTGAGGAGATTTCCACATCTGCTCCTGTGTGGCCACAGGCGCTTGGCAAGGCTTCGGAGACTCATCTTTAACATGGTTCTCATTATCAGCTAAAAGGGAATTAAAACAGAAGGAAGAAAGAATACATTATGTACTCATTCTTGGGAAAAGTGTAGGTATTAATTGAAAAACAACAAGATAAACACACCGAGGGGTGAAAACAAATGAAAATGATCAAGGTGCATGCAGAATGAACAATCTGTGGAATTGACCTGCGCATTCTAAAATTACCCACTATATATATATAATATAGAGTTCGCAATAAATAATTTTCCACGAGTTTTCCATTTGTTTTCGTGTGGAGTTAATTTTAAAGAAACTGAACATGCAAATTTCAATCCTGTTAAATAGCAGCGCACCACAGCAGACGGGATGAGGAGAAGAATTGAATAAAGCCGTTATTTTTGTTTTCTTTGCATACAAAAAGTATTCTCATAGCTTCGTAAAATTACAGTTGAACCCCTGTTGTCACATGGACTATTTTACCGATGTCCTTGCTACGTTTCTGGACCTGAGAACATTGCAGTTGTGTTGCTGTCTATGGAGGGTCTGAGAACTCTCGGATTTAATAAAAAATATCTTAATTTGTGTTTCCGAAGATGAACAAAGGCCTTACGGGTTTGGAACGACATGAGGGTGAGTAATTAATGACAGAATTTTCATTTTTGGGTGAACTAACCATTTAAACAAATGGGTATGCTGGGAGTGGGAACTTGAACAAATAAATGACAATAAATGGCAATATGATTCTGTGGAGTTTTTATGGAATTGTGCAGGTGCAGATTCCATGCACGAGTAAAGATGTTAAGTTTACTGATCAGACAGAGCAAAAAGCACATGATAAAAACAAACTCAATATATTATGCAGTGCTCACATAATGCAGTCTGTAAAAATGTGCCCTTTGCATAAAACAGTTACCCAAGTGGTGATGCAAAGAAATAATGTAAACAAAACAGAGTGAGTCCAAATTTGGATGAGCTCACAGCTGAAAATGTTTTCATTTTCTGGGCTCACTCACCAGCATGGGACTGCATGTGCTCCAGGAGGTTGTTGTAGAACTGGAACTGAATTCCACAGGCTCCACACGTGTAGGTTTCTAGAACACAACGTCCAGTTTCTCTCAGAACACAGCAATGTTCTCATAACAGAGTGTAACCGGCTAGCCTCACATGAGAGCACTACATACAGCTAACAAATTTAGGTCAGCGTCAGGCATTTAGGCAAAAGGTTTTTATTTAAAGGTTTTAACAAACCTGCAAGGTTTGAAAGCCATGCAAATGGCACAAAAATGGGCACGAGTGAAGTCAGTCATGATTTACAAAAATAAAAAAAAATATGGACTATGGAACACGAGAAGAGTGATATCAAGTGAAAAGGAAAAAAGAAAAATGGATTTCCAAAATACATACTCTGAGGGCTGGGACGGGAAGAATAGGTCCGGCTGTTTGGAGTATCTGAAAGACAAAAATCCATGTTATTTTTAAGCATGAGTACACTTGCGTGCAAAGTGTAACACTTTATACGACAGGTTTGAAAATTAATACAAAGGCCCCAAAAAGACATATTACTGCGAAACATACAGTGACAACTGATATTTATATGCATTATGTAAATAGTCTGATGTAAGTTGACCCTATTGATATACATTACAAACTATCAAAATGTAATATTGACTATAAATATCAGCATCTGCACCACCTTTTATTTTTATACTCAGGTTGGGCCTCTTAATAAAACTAAGGTGTTTTTAATGGGGTATGAGCTCCATATTCTCACTACATTATACTACATGAGTCATAAAAGCCTGATGTATAAAATATGATACTCAAAAACATATATCCAAACTTTTTTTATTTTGTTTAAATGTTCAAAAAACTTGTTCTGATTATTTATTCATATGACAGCCTTCACAGGGTTAAAAATGTCTGAATGTTTTGCACACATTTAAAATAAAAGCAAGCGGCATCTGCAAACAAAGTGATGGTAGACCGACCCTTGTCGTCCCTTCTACAGTAAAGTGGGAAGTTATAATGATCTGTATGCATGTTATTTTAAATCTTCTATTTGCGAGTGGAACAAGACGAAGGGCAGAGGTGTAAAGACTGCCTGAAAACCATACTTGAGTAAAAGTACAGATACCGTACAGTCAAAACTACTCCACTACACGTTACAAGTCACCAATTCCAAAACAACTTGAGTAAAAGTTTGAGTATCTGATTTTAACAGTACTTAAGTATTTTATGTATACTAAATATAGGCTCAAAGATGCACTAGTCAAAGAGACATGCCAGTGAAAAACTGTAATGTTGTGGAGAAGCTGGGGAAAACAGGCAGAAGCAATGATCTATGTGCATGTATTAATGGAAAAACTAGAATAAACAAACCAAAAACCACAGGGAACAAAACCACAGTTTTTTTGTTTTTTTTGGACAAAAATGTCCCCATTGAAACCCATTAAAACTGCTATTTTTAGTCGCAGTGCCGTTTAACTGTAAAATGATGCAATTTTTGTTAATAGGCTTTCATTCTGTTGGCAAGGCTTCAGAATTATTATTATTTTAAAAATTTTACCAGATGGTGCAATTTTTTCTGGTTTGGTCCATAAAGGGTCTATAAAGCAAATACTCACTTTATTCCTGTTTTCTGCTTCTGCATATTATAGAGCCAATTGGATAAATAATGCAGCTATAATTGTTTGTGTGTGTTGGTGTGGATGTCAGAGTGTGGTTTGTATGAGTGTCATAAAAAAAAATTGTGTGTGTGTTCTTGTAATATTTGAGAGAAAAACTCTACTGTAAATCACAAATCCAACCACTGTGTGCACCAGCAGAGTTTTGCTGGCATCTAATGGGGAAAATTTGGTACTGCGCCCAAACAAAATTTTACTGAAGGCTCATTTTTTTGATATATCAACCTCAAATTTGGAACACAACTTGTTTAGATTTATGGATTTAAACCTTTGGTTTCACTTTTTAAACTTTTTTACTTCAACAATAATCTGCCATGGGTCTTCTTTAAAATGAGACCAAACTTAACTATGTGCTCCCAAGCTTCAAATTTGTATGCACTAGGTACACAAAATAGTTCCTCTCAGCACCTTTTGGACAAAAATGTCCCCATTGAAACCCATTAAAACTGCTATTTTTAATCGCAGTGCCGTTTAATTGTAAAATGAGGCAATTTTTGTTAATAGGCTTTCATTCTGTTGGCAAGGCTTTAAAATGTAATTTTTTACCAGATGATGCTATTTTTTTCAGGTTTGGTCTATAAAGCAAATACTCACTTTATTACAGCCAATTGGATAAATAATGCAGCTATAATTGTGTGGGTGTGTTGGTATGGATGCAGAGTGTGGTTTGTATGCGTGTCATAAAAAAAAAAATGTGTTTGTGTACATGTGTGTTCTTGTAATATTTGAGAGAGAAAAACTACTGCAAATCACAAATCCAACCACTGTGCACCAGCGGAGTTTTGCTGGCATCTAATGGGGAAAAATTGGTACTGCGCCCAAACAAAATCTTACTGAAAGTTCATTTTTTTAGATATCAACCTCAAATTTGGAACACAACTTGTTTAGATTTATGGCTTTGATTTTCTAGCAGGTTTAGAGTTCAACATGTTTCATAAAATATATATTTTATATAAAATATTGCTCATAAATCATTTTCATAAACTTAAACCTGTATAACGTTTTTTTGGTTTCACTTTTTAAACTTTTTTTTACCTCAACAATAATCTGCCATGGGTCTTCTTTAAAATGAGACCAAACTTAAGTCTGTGCTCCCAAGCTTCACATTTTTATGACAGTTTTTTGACATGAACATTTTTGTCCACTATGGACCTATGTGTAACTTTTTTTAAAATTGATGCACAAGGGTTAAGCGAGAACAGGCTCTCATTTTGTGATATTTTCAGTATTTAGGTGTACATGGTCGTGTACGAGTAGTGTAGCATTATTCTCTGCTCTAGTGTACTTACACACGTGGTCAGAATCGTTGGTACCCTTGGTAAATATGATCAAAGAAGGCTGTGAAAATAAATCTGCATTGTTAATCCTTTTGATCTATTATTTTAAAAAAAAAAAAATCACAAAAATCTAACCTTTCATTGGAGAATAAGAATTTAAAAATGGGGGGAAATATCATTATGAAATAAATGTTTTTTTCTCTAATACACATTGGACACGATTAACGGTACCCTTTTATTCAATACTTTAAGCCTCCGTTTGCCAGGAGTTTTCTCCTATAATGCCTGATGAGGTTAGAGAACACCTGACAAGAGATCAGAGACCATTCCTTCATCCAGAATCTCTCCAGATCCTTCAGATTCACAGCTCCATGACGGTGCTTCTTCGATTCAGTTCACCTCACTCATTTTCTACAGGGTTCAGGTCAGAGGACTGGAATGGCCATAGCAGAAGCTTGGTTTTGTGCCCAGTGACCCATTTTTGTGTTGTTTTTAAGGTTTGTTTTTGGATTATTGTCCGTTTAGAAGATCCAAACATGGCCCATTACAAGATTTCTAACAGAGTCAGTCACTTTTTGATTTTTTATCTGTTGGTATTTGATAGAATCAGTGATACCATGTGTCCAAACAAGATGTCCAGGACCAGCAGAAATATAGGCCCACAACATTAAACATACAGCAGTATATTTCATTGTACACATGGGGTACTTTTTATCCCTGTGTTCACCAAACCCATCGTGAGTGTTTGCTGCTAAAAAGCTATTTTTTTTTAGTTTCATCTGACCATAGAAGCCAGTCCCATTTGAAGTTCCAGTCGTGTCTGACAACTGAATATGCTGGAGATTGTTTTTTGGTGAAAGCATTTTCTTTTCTTGATTTTTTTCTTGAAGCCCTCACAAACAACGTGGTAATATAGGTGCTGTTTGATACTTTTTTTAAAGGTTTTCTGACCCCGAAACTCAACCTTTTTCTGCGATTCTCCAGCTGTAATCCTTGAAAAGTCTTTGGCCACTCAAATTCTCCTTCTCACCTTGCATTAGGACGATATAGACATGTCCTCTTCCAGGCAGATTTGTAACATCTTTAGTTGATTGGAACTTCTTAATTATTGCCCTGATGGTGGAAATGGGAATTTTCACTGCTCTAGCTCTTTTCTTAAAGCCACTTTCTAATTTGTGAAGCTCAATTATCTTTTGCTGCACATCAGAAATATATTATTTGTGTTTTCTCATTGTGATGGGTGATTAATTTGGAATTTGGCCTTTGTTTTGTTTTCCCTCCTATTTATATTTCTGTGAAACAGGAAGCAATGGCTGGAAAATTTCATGTCCATAATCACGCTGTGTGCTCAAAATTGTGAATATGAATGGGAATATATTTCAGATATATTTTACTCATAAGAATTTCTAGGGCTACCAGTAATTGTGTCCAACATAGGGCTGTCGCGATAACCGCAATATCGCAATACCGCGCTATTGACGAGCATAACCGCAGAGGAATGCAACAACCGCAGCAACCGCGATATTTCCTTTTTTTTTCGTAAGGTTACGCCCTTCTCGTTTTATACTTCGTTCATATGTACTGAATATTAGTAATGATAACAATGTGTACCATGCTGATTTGTACAGAGACTCAGTAAATTTGCACTTAACAAGCCTAAACAGACAGCGAATGAGAGAGAGATCGACTGAGCGTGTGCGATTACCTGCGTTTGTCCTTCAGGCCGAGTCATGTATATTGGTGAAAACAGGTTGTCATGTCCAAGGAAAGCGAAATCTGTCTTAACATTGACGCTCTGCTGGTCAGCTGAGCCTTTAAAAGTGGCGCTCAAAGTTAAAATGATTTCAGCAGCTTGTTCATTACATATCTCGAATGAATCAGCATTTTTGAACGTGTAGTTGAATGAATGGTTTAAGACCAACTCAAAGACAGTCACTTACCGCCACCGTGTGGCGCAACAATGAAACTGCACTGACTGACAGCCCGTCTAGAACACGCAGGTTAAATATCAACAGAAAAAGTATCTTGTCAGTCAGATTCGAGGATCAGAACTAACTGTTATATATATATATATATATATAGGCTAACAATGGACTAACGATCTTATTGTCAGGTTTATGTTTTGTTATGTGGACCGTTATTTTGTCATTCTCTTCTGTTTACATCACTTCCTGTTTCAATGTGATTTAGTTTCGGTTTCATTGGTTTCTGAATATGACCTCGTTACATCGTAACACATACACACAGATTATATATATATACTGTATATAATCTTATATACATATGTATACAATGCACATTTATTATCACAGCCTTCTTTGATCATATTTACCAAGGGTACCAACAATTCTGACCACGTGTGTATGTGTTCTGTGTGTTAAAATTTACTGCTGCAGTAAACTGGAGGACATTCAAGCCTCATATTTAAACAATTCAAGCTCGTTTTTAAATAAAAATCTAATTTTCCAGTTCGTAACGAAGCAACTCCAGTTGAAATGATTAGACCATTCTGCCAAATGGTGTACTGTCTTTTCATCATTTAGTTTGATTTTAACAACACATTTCTGTACAGATTGTTTTATGAATCTGTTACAATGCAATGCAGCTTTGGCAAATGGAAGATTGTGCAACACGCACAGTGAACCCTCAACCGTTTAAGCAAACAGTGTTACTCAATTCACAAGTGAAGAGGTTACCAATTCATAAAAGAGGTCATTATAGCTAGATAAAGCATTGAAATGTACCATAGAAAACAGTCCGTTTAATTTTGGTTGGAAAATGTAAAAACTAAATTATGACTGTTTTGAAGCAATCAACCTTGACTGACATAAGAAAAAGAAAGTGTGGAATATGTGCCCTTTAAGAAACATTGTAAAAAATGTAGTAAGCTCAAGAGTGAAGACAGTTCATTCCTTGCAGAGTGCATTACTAAATGAAACAACCTCTTTCCAGTAAAAGCATCCATGCATCCTTAAACAAGAAAAGACGCAAAAGATACGCTTAATTTAAAGGGAAAACAAGTTTATTTTTCCCATCATTTTTGGAGGTCGGTCTGCAGAGAGATGCTGTAGACCTTTGATTACGACAGTAAAATATCACTGTGAGCAAAGGGCAAACACTTCACGAGATTCAAATATCAAAAGGTGAAAGATTTGAAAGATTTCAATGTCACTTACCACTCGAGTTCTGGGAATTGTTGATGTCGGCACGACTGGACTGGCCTGACTGGCTAGACATTTTCCCTTCCATTTTAAGGCCATAATTTACCTCTGCAAAAGCAAAAATCAAAGCAGCTTAAATAATACATATCAGTCAAAGATAAGAAAAACTGAAATGCTCATTTCGTCCTTCTTAGTGCAACACTCAAAATAAAACCGGTATTTTCCATGAATAGGGAAGAAATGGGTTTTTAAAGCCATTTCTCCTTGATTTATGGGAATTGTAAGCTGATCGATAACTTTTTTTTTGGCAAGCAACATATGTAATATATTATATGAAATCTTTTGATATTTGTTTTGCCAGTGCTTGATTTGTGGAAGGCTCCTAAGAATGTAAATATGTGAAGAATTGTCAGGTCATCGTTTTTCTTCACATCTAGAGAGTGTTAAGTCACACGGCATTTACTCCTCGGGTGAATGGCTCAGACAAATAAAGAAAAAGTTCAATGTCCAAAACAAAGTTCCCATAAACAAAGATGTCAGCACACCAGACAAGCAAAAGCCATTGGGATGAACGGGAATGCTAACGGAGAGCTTTCTCCAGGGACAGGATATAGAAATCTTTGCACAGATTTCATTCTATAAGTATGCATAAGCTCAATAAGCTTGTGCAAAATTCCCTTATAAATTCCAATCCGCAAAAGACCTTTAAGCTTTATTCTTTAACATTGTCTCTTCGCCCAAAATAATCATATTTGGAGCTTACAATTACTTGCTTTACTATGCATAAAATAATTGTATGCATGCCATCAAGACAATACAACTACGTTAAGAAGTACAAAGAAATTAAGAACATTTTAAATATTACCGCTGATCAATTATAAATAAATTGCATTGCTAAATGTAATTTTCTTATTCAGTATCATTGCTTTATTTTAAAGACATCTAAATAAATAAACAGCCTGAGAAGCAAACCTGTATAATATACTGAGGCTTATTTTCAGCAAACTGTATTATTCTCTCCACTTTGGCAAGTTAAGCATAAAACAATTGAAAATTTAAATTTATTAATTTATTTTACTTGAAACTGAAAAGATAATTGAGACTTATTTAGATCATTGACAACAATTTAAAAAAGCATATATCATTTTATAACTCCTGACTAATTAGAGCTTCATTAGAGTGGCAGATTTAATCTAAATCAAAAGAAGTGTATCAAAATATCATCAAAATGGATTAAAATCATTCTGTTTACTTCAATACTGGGCCAGTGGTCATTTCGCTCACACCAGAGAAAGCTGTTACTTATATATTCTTATGTTTGGAGGAAAAATGTGTGCACGTCAAGCCCAATTAGGCACCTTATTCATGGAAAGTTTAAATTCACCAAATAGAACAATAGTGGTAACCTATCTGAAAGTAATGATGGTGATGGAGCATTTGAAAGTATTACAGAAAAAGTGAAAAATACCCATACTGCTACATTCCTGGCAATGACTATGCCAATAGTAGAGATTTAACAAAGTCTGAAATGTCTCTAAAGCAAATGATTAATCACCCAACATGTCTCATTGACAATTAATCATAGGCATCCACAATTAATCATTAAAAACATGCTTTATTACTAGTCAACCATCTCACAGCTCCCTGCAAAACCACGACTCTCTAAAAATTTTACAGCTCATTTAGAATAATCAGTCATTTTGAAACAAATTGAAATTTAATTCTGGTAGCATCGCTACAGTCTCTCTGACCCATTTCTATATTTTCACCATACTTTAAATAGCTTTCAATGTCAAACTCCTCTGCATATCCTCAATGCAGGACTAAGAGATAAATGAGAGGAGAGACGAAGGACAAAGATAATAAGAAAGACTTTACAGAGAACACCTCAGCAGAGCGCAATAACAATTTGAGATCTTGTACAGTTTATTGCAGACAGATTGGGTAGTTTTACAACAGAAATTATCATCTTGGTATATTAAGTTGCATAGTAGTTTTGTGAACAAGCTTCCACCATCTCCATATTTAATGACTAGAGCTTCCTTTACCGTTAGTGTCTAATCTATAACTTCTACACGCCTCTATTCATCTATTAGCAGAAAACTGCCATAAACAACACAACACAGGTAATGAAGTGAGGACTTACTCATTGGAGCGTGAAGAGCCACATGTTCCTGATAGGGGTTGAAGTATTTGTACTGTTTTCCACAATACTCACACGTGTAACTTCCCGTTTCTACAGAACACAAAATACAGTAATTAACCAACACAGTTATTAGTCAAAAACACATTAGCGCTGATAAATGCAATGCTTCAGAGATTCATTATTCCACTTGAACAATAATTATTTATCAGTACCAGATTTCTGTTTCTTAAAGTGACAGTACCCCCCAAAAATTAAACATTCTGTCTTCATGACTCACTCATGATGTTCCAAACATGTTTGTCCATACAATTCAAATCTAGATCCAATTGGAGGGGGAAATCTCTTTACAGAAATGTATTCAGGTTTGTAATGACATGACAATTGTTATTTTTTGGTGAACTATTAATTAAAGCCAGTGGTTCTCAACCAAGGGGTCATGATTCAAAGAAAGACAAAATAAGCATTCAAATAAGCAAAACCATTTTAATTCACCCCTCAGCAATAGTAATTTTTCTTTTGAATTACCAGAGTTCCCGCTTTCTTGGAAAGACATGGATATATGAAGTAGCCTAATTTTAAAAGTGTGATTTTTAGACCTGGAACATTTTTGAAAATTAATAAAATCTTAAAATTCAATTTTTAAAACTAATTTTTTTTTTTTTTTGCCAGAAATACAAGGATTTTAATCAAATGTAGTTTCCACATCAAAAACATTTCCAGGTGTGTGGTTCTGCAAATAAAATCAAGGGACAATATGAATTGTTTACCAGTTATCTTCATGGATCATAGAATGAACTCTGTCCAGAATGGCTGATTGTGATCACAAAATAAATTGAAAAGTGTGCCCTTGGATGTCGTACATTTAAAACAAAGATCTGAGCAACTAGAGAACATTCTAAAGAAGGTGACCAGGTGTAAAACAGATCCTATGAAAAAAAGAAAAAACTTTTGAGAATCACATGCTGAAGTGTCAGAGTGGAGCAATACAGCATAAAATGGCAGAAATCTTCCTCCAAGACTGCTTCCAATTCTGATAAATTTAAACAGAGTTTGTCCTGCCTCAAAAGAGACTCTGTAAAATTCCAAATTTGAAGGTACTTGAAAAAAATAAAATAATGCATACTACTACTAATAATAAATAAATAAATAAATAAAATCAGAGGAAATGTTATACTCTACTTCAAGTTGTTCAAATTACTTTAACAAGCTAAACCCATAAAGCTCCATTCCAACAGGCCAAAACTCCTAATCTGAACTGGAAAATCTGTGTTCAAATCCAAGGGAGACTGGACAGAGATAACTGGAGTAATATTTTAAAAAAAGTTTCCCAAAGCCAGTAATGTTGCATAAATAATTACATTATCAATAAGGGAATTTATCTGGTCTATACTGTTGATCAATGGGAAGGACTCGAGTCTTCTGGGGAAATAAGATAAAGATTCAAGATCAATCCATATAGAATCATGCTTGTTCATGAACCAATTCATCATATTGAGTTGAGCAGATCAGTAAAAAATTGTAAGTTAGGCGAGGAAAGACCTCCCAAAGCTTTTGGTAAACAAATTTTAGAGAGTCTAACTCTCTGTTGCTTTTTATTCCAAATACAGCAGTATATGTGAGAGTTCAGTGATTTAAAAAAGGCTGGGGTCAAATAAGATTCTGGAACCAATAATTTAATCGAGGAACAATATTCATTTTAATAACATTGACTCTCCCAAGAAGAGAAGTTGGCAAGGAGGTTCACTATTTCAAATCTTTCTATTTTTTATTTTTATTTAGTTACTTAGTTTAGTTAGTTAATTACTGGTCTGAAAAAAAGTTATTCAAATCAGATACAAATAATAAAAATACCTAAATATTTAAGACCTCTCTCTGAAACCTGAAAAGGGGATTGTATAGCCAGATTATAGGGAATATTAAAAGACCAAGAGACAGAATTTCCTAAATTAATCTTATAGCCGTTCACATTGACACTGGTTACTGAATCTGTGTATAGATATATAAATCACACTAATAAAATTGGAACCAACCCCAAATTTTTCTAACACTGGATGGCAAAAAGTCTTTCATCGGGTGATTTTCTTTTTTTCCTCAAAGACAAAATCATTGCTGGGTTTTAGGAATATTAAAGTAATGTATGGCATTGAGAATATAATAATTGAATTTTAAGAAATACTGTTTCAAGCCTGTGGGATAAAACTTTTGTAGTCCACATTAAGAAGACTAATGGGCATGTAAGATTAACAATCTAAAGGATTTTTTATCTTTTTTAAAAGCAGACTAATAGAAGTATATCTCCTGGAAGGTGGGATTTCACCTTTCCAAATATTATTAATAGTGGGCATAATAATTTGACAGATTATCGGCCAGAACTTCTTAAACAAATTCTAGTTGAAAACCATCTGGGCCCAAGACACTTCCAGTTTGGCATAGTCTGAATCACTGTCCATACTTCCACTGTTGTGAATGGTGCATTTAAACTAGAGCGATCCTCCTCTGCAATAAATGGTAAAGAAATTTAATTTAGATAGGCTTCAATGTTCAAGTCCGTCGCTTCTCAGCTGTAAAGGGATTTATAAAAATATCTGAACTTACTATTAATAATCCAAGGATCACTTGAAACATCCCCACTCACATTCCCTATATTAACTGAGCAATTGTTATTCTGATTCTTCAAATGATGAGTAAGCAAGCGACTAGACTTGTTACCAAACTCATAATATTTTTTGTTTGGTGAAAAACAGAAGATTTTGAATGTGACCAGTGTGATCCATATTCAATTCGGCCCTTGCATTCACTATCACTTTTAAATTTAGTACTGTGGAAGACTGCTTATGTATTTGCTCTAGCCTAGTAACTTATTTTTCAAGATTCTTCCTCTTGCTTTTTCAAGCTGTCTTTAGGTGGGAAGTGTAAGAAATAAGATGACCACGCAACGTGGATTTGGCAACATTCCTTATCACAGCTGAAGACACTGAAGAGTCTCGGTTATCAAGCCAAAATTGTGACAAACTATTCAGAACAAAAGAACAAAAAGGGTCACTATTTAGAAGAGATATATTGAATCTCTAATTTGAAGTTCTGGGGATGCTAAAAGATGGATCTATATGTAAATGTACGGATTCATGATCTGATAAAGTCAATATGACAGGAGTGAACTGCATGTATAAACTGTCTAAGTTTAGACTAAAAAATAGTCAAGCCTAGATTATGAATTATGAGGGTGTGAACAGAGTATAGTCTCTCACTTTGGGATTCAGCTGGCACCATATGTCAATCAAGCCAGTGTCTATGCATAAATTATTAAGAACACTGGACGACCGGGGGTTCTATGCATTTGTAGAATAGGATCTGTCCAAAGAAGCATTCAATTTGCAATGAAAGTCACCAACAAGGAAAACCCAATCCTTTACAATGATAGTTAAACAATAAAATCATCCGTGATATAAAATTAGGTAAATCATAATTTGGTGCATACACATTGAGAATAGTTATATAATGTTTAAGAACTGAGCCTGTAAATCACAATAAATCTCCCCTCAGGATCCGATTCTGAATATTCCAAAATAAAAGAAATGACCATCCATACAGTATACATTCTGGGTATATCTTGTTATTTGAAACCACCAATAATGGGGAAGACTGGGGATCACGTGACCCCTCGACGTTCACGCGACTGCAGGCTTAGTCTTTTGCTGCCAGGTGCATCACTGAAAGTTGCCACATATTTTATAGATCCTGTCAGTAAAATGATTAGAGCTTACAGCTCATGACCACTCCATTTGTACCATCATACAGTGAGTGCTAAGGCAGACAAAGGGGATCGGAAAAGAGAGATTGTGCAATCGCCAATGAAGAAAAAATTCAGAGATTCAGCCATCTCCAGTGAAGACCTTGACGAAGCTATTGCTAGCCGCATTGAACTAATATTTAAAGAACACCAAAGCACTTTGAATTCGGTTGTGAATTCGGCAGTGAGAGATGCTATGGACTCGGTGCTGATTCCCGCATTGCGCGGACTGCGTGAGGACATACAAGCGACCAACGAGTCTGTTAAAGAGCTAAGAGAGGAGTTTGAGGCCAAAGTTACCACGGCGAAGCAGGCAGCGGTGTGTGAAGATAAGAGAACAGTCACAGACTTAAAGGATCAGCTGGAGCGACTCACCGAGAAGATGACAGATATGGAGGACAGGTGTAGGAGGAACAATGTCAGACTGGTGGGGCTCCCAGAAGGGATGGAGGGTAACGATGCGGCTGGTTTCCTCAGAGCTAATCTTTCCAAGTGGATTCCTTCCTTGAGGGGCCGTGACATTGAGATTGATCGGGCGCATCGCATCTATGACGGAGGGAGGGGCTCCGATCGGCCGCGCACTCTCATCTTCCGTGTACTGAGATGGCATGACAGATCAGATATCCTAAAAGGTGCTCGGCAGGCTTATCCCGTGAAATGTTCACAGAGCAATGTCACACTGCTATTTTTTCCCGACTTTAGTCCGGCTACAGCAATCAGGAGAAAGGCATTTGGTCCGGTCTTGAAGAAGATGACAGCGCTTGGTCTCCAGCCCTTCCTCATCTATCCGGCGGTAATTAAGCACGGCACAAAGGGGAACAGAGAAGTTACGATTCCCCTCAAAAGCGGAGGATTTTATCACTCCATTCTCAAAGGTATGGGCTCTGGGGGGGTGTGACGGCCGTGATGGTCTTGGTCCTAGCTGCCCAGAAGGGGGTGATAGCAGGATGAGCATGGACACTTGCTAAACCTATTGTTTGCGTTTTCTTCTCTCCTACTGGGATATTGTCCTTATTTATCCGGTACAACACTCTCTTTGCTGGTAAGACTGACACTCCCCTTTTTTCTTTTTTGGAGGGGACTAATGGAGAGTAGGTTTAATTAATAAAAAATAATTTTTTTTGGCTGCGTGAGACTTTCGGGAGGCCTGTCTTGCGTTGGAGTGGATCGGTCACGAATTATCACTGTTTTTTGTTGCTCAGTCAGACCTATGTTCTCGGTAATGTGCGGTCTGAGTTGTTCTTTGTTTATGGTTGTTCATATTTTTATGTTGTTTTTTTTACAGCAGACATTTATACTTTTATGTATTTTACCTTATTTCTAAAGGGATTTTTCATCAGGAGGTTTGGTATCTAAAATGCACATCAGCGTTTACGTGTTATTTATAGAATGGAAGTGCTTCTGGGTTTTTTTTTTCATTTATTGAGTACAATCTTGGGATTATGAATATTCAATGCATACTCTAAATATTTTATCACTGAATGTGAATGGTTTAAATTCTGCTGTTAAATGAACCCATGTGTTAGAATATTTACACCGTAAATCTATTTCCTGTGCCCTAATTCAAGAGACACATTTAAAACAATCTGACGTGGCACGTTTCCAGAATAAATATTACAAATTAGCAGCTTTTTCTAGTGCTCAAAATAAAACTAAGGGGGTGCTTATCCTTGTTAACAGGAAGTTAAATTTAACGATTGAACACCTTGGTAGTGATGAGAAGGGTAGATTTGTTTTTATCCGATGCAAAATATATAATAATAGGTTAGCATTGGTCTCTATTTATGGTCCGAATGAGACAGACAGTGCATTCCTTACACAGATTTCCAAAACTTTACTTGAGGAGATTGATTGCCCTCTAGTGGTGGGTGGTGATTTTAATGCTGTCATAAATCCTGCTTTAGATAAATCTCAATCTGATACAACAGCCAATCCATCCTCTAAATTACTGAATAAATTTATCACTGAGCTCAACTTAATCGATCTATGGAGAATTCAGAATACTAAAGCTAAGGACTTCACTTTTTTTTCTAATAGACAAGACTTTCTCTAGGATAGACTACATATTTCTCAGCCCATCTTTAATTTTGTCTAATTCCTCCATCTCTACATTACCAATTTTATTATCTGATCATTCTGCTATGTTGTGCAGTGTTCCTCTTTCCGATGTTAAAGCCAAGTCCCCTAGATGGCGCTTTAACATATCATTATTAAGTAATCAGACTTTCATTACTTCTCTAAAAGAATATATTAAGGAATTTCTTGAAATTAATATGCCCTCTGATGTGGATCCTCAAATACTGTGGGAAACAACTAAGTGTGCTATACAAGGTTTCTGTATATCTTTCTCTTCTACTCTCGCCAAAGCGGAAACTCACCAGTTTACACAATTAGAAAATAAAATCCAATCATTACAAAATATACAAAAACAACATTTTACTGAGCAACAGGCTACACAGCTGTCCTCTTTAAAAGAAGAATATGATTTACTTTCACACTCAAAGGCGGAATTTATTTTACATAGAACTAGACACAAATATTATTTTGAATCAGAGAGACCTAGTCATTTATTGGCCCTTAGGTTGAAAGAATGCGAATCTAAGGCATATATTAGCGCAATAAAATCATCGGATGATCAGGTCACCACGAACCCTGTGGCAATTAATGACATATTTAAAGGTTTTTACACAAATCTGTATAAAGCCGAAACAGATTTTGATGAACCAATTTGTAAGCAGTATTTAGATAAATTGGAACTGCCTCGGATCTCACAGATAGATAAAGAAACTTTGGAGGCCCCATTAAGTTTGGAGGAACTCCACGTCTCTTTAAAAAGCCTTCAAAAGGGCAAATCACCGGGCCTAGATGGTCTCCCCCCTGAATTATATTTAGAAATTTGGGATTTGGTAGGGATACTTATGCTTAACTCATTTAATTTTGCAATTGAACATGGGGTATTTCACAGAGATCAAAAAACATCACTGATTTCATTACTTCTTAAAAAAGGGAAAGATCCATTAGATTGTTCCAGCTACAGACCGATTTCGCTTATCCCATGTGATGTAAAAATCTATGCTAAAGTTTTTGCTTCTCGTATGGAGAAGGTAATTCACAGTCTGATCAAGGAGGACCAAACTGGTTTCATCAAGGGTGCAATGCGTCTGACAATATGCGTCGACTCCTTCATATTCTTGACTTTGCAGACTCCCACCCAACACCTTGTGCGGTCTTTTCACTTGATGCAGAAAAAGCCTTTGACAGGCTAGAGAGGAATTATATGTGGGCAGTTCTGCAATGTTTCGGCTTCGGTGAACACTTCATTTCTATGATTAAGACATTATACCACTCACCTGCAGCATCAGTCATAACTGGTAATATTATTTCCCCCTCATTCCCTTCACAGCAGGGAACGGGGCAGGGGTGTCCGCTTTCCCCCTTATTGTTTTGTCTATCTCTTGAACCCTTAGCGCAAGCCATCAGGAAATCTGAAGTATCGATTAAGATTCATGATCGTAATCATAGTATTTCATTATACGCTGATGATATTATTCTATATTTAGACCACTTTGATGTTTCAGTCTCTAGTATAATTAAGGAATTTGATAATTTTAGTAGCCTATCAGGATATAAAATAAATTGGAGCAAATCTGCTTTAATGCCAATTAACAATGTTAAAGTTAATTTTTCTATTGCCTCATTTATCCCTATTAAGGAATCTTTCATCTATTTGGGCATTACCATATATAAAAACATTCATAAGATTGCCAGAGACAATTTTAATAACATTTTAGTTAAGGTCAAAAATGACATTCAAAGATGGAAGAATCTTAAAGTCTCTCTCCAAAGAAGAATCTCCACTGTTAAGGTGAATTTGTTGCCTCGATTTATTTATTTTTTTCTCTATGCTACCACTTTCTCCCCCTCCAGGTTACTTTAACCTGTTAACCTGCACCAGGACGCGGGCGCACTGAAAGCCCTTTGTTTGCACACGTCATTGTTTTCAAACAGATAAAGTAAAACAGGACAAAATGAATCTTGACAAACTATATATCATTTTGAAGGTCTAAGCCTCAAGCATCGACGACAGATCGCTGTTTTTCGATAGAAAGCTTATACGGAATGTATTTGCTAAATTTGTGTAAGCAGTACACCAAAACATGTATAAAAAATCCCCGCAGTACATACCATATTCATCCTGATAACGACTCTCAAACGTATCCACTGCTGTAAATCCTGGTTTCGTTTGAGAGATAAGGGTCCACTGAACAACATTCCATCGAGCACTTTTAGTCCAAAGAAACAACAGCATTGTAATTTAGATCGTTAATCCTTTGTTTACGTCTCATCTCTTCAGGGAGAGTTATTGTTTGTGTCCGTTATGGAACAAATTACGCTCAAAAACAGCGTCTTGGTGGTAAAAAAACAGCATGATTTTGTAGCAGACTATGTCCCAAACAGAATGAAATCATCAAAAAAAAAAAAAGTCAAAGATACACGGAAGATTGATTATTTGAATTCTGGCGCTCCCTCGCGACGGCGTGTGACGCACGCTGTGACGCACCTATCATCTGATGGGGGCGTAACTTAGCGATCTTTAGCACAAATAAACATTTCTTTTTTTTCTTCTTCAGCAGTTTTCATATATGTTTGCGTGTTTTGTGGAGAATGTGCCTGTATCTGTGTGATTAACATCTCTATGGCTGATAAGCAGCATGTAATTACTGACTGTTCACAGATATCAGTGTGAATGCAGTCTATATAAAAGGTCATTATAATGTGAATATTGACTATATTGGGCAGCCATCAGTATGATTAGCATCTGTATGAATGATCGTCAGCAAGTGATTACTAATGTATGAGCATAATGTATCTGTATGTCAGGAAATCAGTATGTAATTAAGTTATTTTTTTTTATTATTATTGTTTTTGTTTTTTTTTCATCACTCAAAAATTATTATTATTGTATTTTTCTAGTGCTCAAATAAATCACTGATACGATGTCTAAGATTCTGTATACAGTTTTATAATTGAAAAACTGCAGTGGCATGTATAAAGACTAAATAGTTTGTAGCAGAACCCTTCAATAATTTGGTAAATATTTTTCCTCAAACAGAGGGGGGGGGGGGACTAGAAAAATGTCTGCAGGAATCTCATTTTTCATGGTATCTTCTTCAGATTTGAAATATAAACTCATGAGACATGTGACTTTCAACCCATTACTTTTCTGGATTGCTCCAGGGCTGATTTCATGTATTTTTATATGAAATAAAAAAGAAATTCAGTGTGGTACAATTTTTATCAAGGCACTTCAGTGTCTATAACTTTTTATATTTTTGAGCATCATCAACTCTGGATGATGGATAGTAAAGCCCAAAGGGTCTTCTTTCCAAAGACACCACAATTGTGTGTGTGGCACACTGAAGTCAGGAGCTGTTACCATTTTAAGTTAGTTAGTCATTTTCAGCTGTGATTCCCAATATGGGGGGTGCAGGTTAACAGGTTAAGGAGATCAACTCCATAATTTCTAAGTTTATCTGGAATGATAAATGTCCCAGAATTAAACTTACCACATTACAACATCCTAATAGCGCAGGAGGACTGGCTGTACCAAATTTTGAATTATATTATTGGTCGTTCCAGTTTAAGGCTCTTCATAATTGGATTGATCCTCAATCTACAGTTTCATGGAGAGTGATTGAAGCTGACAAGGTTAAACCAAATAGACTTCAAGATATTCTATTTACTGGCACAGGAAAAAAAGGGGATAATTATAAATTTGGTCCGGTTGTGGCCAACTCTATTAAAATCTGGAAAACGGTTGAACGTCGGATAGGAGGACCCTTCAAATTTTTTAACAGTACACCTTTATGGCACAATTTTAATATTGTATGCGGAAATCATCCATTTGTCCAACCCTCTTGGTCTTCTATATGATATATGATATATATGATGACCAGGGCCTCTGTTCATTTCAGACATTGAGGGCCAAATTTTGTCTACCAGCTTCCGCATATTTTGTCTTTCTTCAGTTGCGTTCTGCTCTCAAAGCGTATGGCGTTCCTTGGTCTTCTTCCATTTCCTCTCATCCTATGCGGGACTGGATTGCACCATCTGCTTGTCGGCCATCTGTTTCCTTAATATATACTAAAATTATTGATTGCATTACAAAACCTCTTTCTATTAAAACTATTTGGAATAGGGAATTATCTGACCTTAATTTATCTGTCGACTGGGAGAGAGTGTGGTCTAATCTCAGTTTAACATCTAAAAATCTGGCTCATCGTCTTATTCACTTCAAAGTCATTCATAGAGCATACAACTCCTTACAAAAGATTTAAAATGAAACTACAGTCAAATTTGAACTGCCATATATGTAACACTGCATCATCAGGCACTTTTCTGCATATGTTTTGGGAATGTCCTGTCGTCATCAGTCTATGGACACATGTAAACCTGGTTTTGTCATCATTACTGCGAATTGATTGGTCTGTTAACCCAAGTTTGTGTCTTCTTAATGATGATTCAGGTCTCTGTATTAGTTCAATGCAAAAGAGAATGTTGTTTGCTGGTTTTACAACTGCGAAGACGACAATAATCCAGAACTGGTTTACACCACACGTGTGTAGAAAAACATATTGGATCCGTAGCCTCCTGCAAATAGTGTCATGTGAATGTACAACGGCGCGAGTCGGTGGGGCCAAGCCTTCGACCGTTGATGCTTGGCAGTGTTTTCTTTTTGATGTACGTGATTGTATGGAGGAGTGACTTGTTTTGTGTTTTTATTGTCCTTCCCTCTCTCCCTCCCTTTTGACTTGACTTTGAGCTATTGAGTACATGTCTGTTGTTTTGTTTTGTTATATTTTGGATGTTATGTTATGTTATGTGTGAAAAAAATAAAAAGATGTTGATAACAAAAAAATAATGGGGAAGACTGCTGACTTGGCAATGATCCAGAAGACGAACACTGACACCCTCCACAAAGAGGGTAAGTCACAGAAGGTCACACTGAAAGGTGTGGCTGTTTACAGAGTGCTGTATCAAAGCATATTAAATGCAAAGTTGACTGGAAGGAAGAATTTGGGTAGGAAAAGGTGCACAAGCAACAGGGATGACCGCAAGCTTGAGAATACAGTCAAGCAAAGCTGATTCAAACACTTGGGAGAGCTTCACAAGGAGTAGACTGAAGCTGGAGTCAGTGCATCAAGAGTCACCACGCTCAGACGTCTTCAGGAAAAGGGCTACCAAGCCACTTCTGAACCAGAGAAAACGTCAGAAGCATCTTACCTGGGCTGTGGAGAAAAAGAACTGGACTGCTGCTCAGTGGTCCAAAGTCCTCTTTTCAGATGAAAGTAAATTTTGCATTTCATTTGGAAATCAAGGTCCCAGAGTCTGGAGGAAGAGTGGAGAGGCACATAATCCATGTTGCTTGAAGTCCAGTGTGAAGTTTCCACAGTCAGTGATGATTTGGGCCGCCATGTCATCTACTGGTGTTGGTCCACTGTGTTTTCTGAAGTCCACAGTCAACGCAGCCATCTACCAGGAAATTTTAGAGCACTTCATGCTTCCTTCTGCTGACAAGCTTTATGGAGATGCTGATTTCATTTTCCAGCAGGACTTGGCACCTGCCCACACTGCCAAAGGTACCAAAAGCTGGTTCAATGACCATGGTGTTACTGTGCTTGATTGGCCAGCAAACTCGCCTGACCTGAACCCCATAGAGGATCTATGGGGTATTGTCAAGAGGAAGATGAGAGACACCAGACCCAACAATGCAGATGACCTGAATGCCACTGTCAAAGAAACCTGGGCTTCCATACCACCTCAGCAGTGCCACAAACTGATCACCTCCATGCCATGCCGAATTGAGGCAGTAATTAAAGCAAAAGAAGCCCCTACCAAGTATTGAGTACATATACAGTAAATTAACATACTTTCCAGAAGGCCAACAATTCACTAAAAATGTGTTTTTTTTATTGGTCTTATGAAGTATTCTAATTTGTTGAGATAATGAATTGGTGGGGTTTTGTTAAATGTGAGCCTAAATCATCACAATTAAAAGAACCAAAGACTTAAAACTACTTCAGTCTGTGTGCATTGAATTTATTTAATACACAAGTTTCACAATTTGAGATGAATTACTGAAATAAATGAACTTTTCCACGACATTCTAATTTATTGAGATGCACCTGTATTAGGAAAAAAAATAAACTCAGACAGTCTTTCAGCACAACAGCAAATAATGAATAATAGGAACTCGGTATACTGTCAACAGAGGAATCGAGACGAATCTGCTCATGAAAACATCTAGAGCTGAGCTGGATAAGCAAAGCCATGATACATATCTCATCGTCAACGTAAAACTTCCACAGACAAGTCAGAATAAAAACTGTAGACTGAAATGGTCATAATATGTGTCACGCTTATTTAGAGCTGCTTCAAGTACAGCCTCTTTTTGTGAGTATTGAAGAAACCACACCAGGACACTTCTCGGGGGCTTATTCGCAGCTGGAGTGGGAGCCAGGGCTCAGTGAACGCGTTCAAACTCCAATGCTGACTAAAGTCAGAAAGGATACTTGGAGAAAGTCTGCAAGAGAAGCCTCATGCTTGAGTCAGACGTCATATCAAATGCATAAAAATTTGAATTTGCTCCCTGAGCTCAAACACTCTGGATAGCACTTTGCCGCAGGAGAGTCATTTCGCTTCACTGTGAAACAGCACAGCAGTGTGATCGGCGCCCATCTCCTCACAGAGTGCGGAAAAAAGTTGTGATTTCAATGGTCTTGTTTCGATGCAGTTGACCGTGATGACAACTTCAGACAAAACAATTTACAACCCGAATTCCAGAAATATTGGGATGTGTAGGATATCAGAGTGAATCAGACAATTTAAGATTCGATCAGAACATCGAAACATGAGGAGCCGAAATTCCACAAAGAGGCCCAAGACAACAGGATGTCATAAATCAGATCCCTAGCGCCACGAGTCTGAAGCAAGCCTCTTTCACAGAACAATTTACAACATTAACACAAAAGAACACATTGATAATCCCAACTCAGGAAGGAGATTGTCAAATTTGTGGCAAGTAACCAAGATTGATGATCAAAGACACAGCACATCATGACCAAAATCATTAGAAACTTTGTTGGGTGGGTTCCCCACCCAGGACAAGAACCAGACTGAAATTCCTTATGAGACCTTTTAACCCTCTGGGGTCTGAGGTGATTTTGGGGTCCTTGAGATGTTTTGACATGTCCTGATATTTGTGCTTATTTCAGCTACTTATAACATACTAACGACCAACATGTATTTGTTTTTGTATTCAGCACAAACTTTGCTACAATATTATGTGACCAAGATGGATGTACATGTTTGTATTTTTTTAGAAAAAAAATATTATGCGTGGTTAGTAAGTTTTGGGGGAAAAAATGTAGCTGAAATAAGGCCATAAAACCCACACTAAATAGTCCTGAATAAGACTTGTGTAATCAGTCTTGTCGGCTAGAATATTTACTTCACAATTAAGTGAGAATCATTCTGCTTACTCATTTACAGAAAACAATATATTGATTAAAATTTTTTAAGACATGTTTTGTGATTGAAAGCCTGTATGCGAGGGAGTGACAATGTCCTTGAATATTAAGTGATTCTCACCTGAGACACAAAGGGCCCTCCCCTAAAGGCTGCTAATGGCCCATCAGTGTGATCTGACTTTGAGGCAAGTAAGAGAGAATGCGAGGAGATTGAACAAATGTTTTTTTTAATTATTTGTATTTTATTTACAACACCGTATAATCAAAACATACATAATGAAGATCAAAGACACATTATTGTGCACACTGATCTAACCACAGAGATGTGAACAGACTTTGAGTCATTCCTGCAACAGATTCTGTTCAACAAGTGACACAAGTAAATCATGCCTGATATTTACGTGTGTTATTTAAGTGTTTCTGCTACTTTCCATGGATTCAAGAAGAAAAAAAACAATCAGTGGTCAAGGAGCTTGTTTTACCATATAATATCAGTGTAGTTGGACATCTGATGTTGGTACAGCACTCTCAGAGGAAAACAGTTTGAAGAAAGTCATCAGGATTCATCATCTGTGGTGCAGGTATCTGATTCAATAAAATACAAACAACCAAAAAAAAAAAAAACATTTGTGAGCATGTTAATATCAGGAGCATCTTTTTATATATGTGTTTTATAGACTCACGCATGCTTTGTACTATCGTAAACAAAAAAAATAAATGTTTATATCTGAGAAACTAATAATTATTATTGTTTAGAAAAAACGAACTATGATTTTGTAGTCATATAGCCTAGTATGTATGGCTTTGTACTACAAAAGATGTACTTTGTACTATATAAAAAAGGATATTTTATATCTGAGAAACTAATTATTATCGTTTAGCACGCTATTAAATCCATTTGTGAACATTAAACATTTTTCTAAACATTGTAGCATTCATTATTTTGTCGTTTGGGAAAAAAAATAAACGCGTTCAAGTTTGAGTCACAATAACACGTTAACTAATGCAAAAAAATAAACATTACTTACTCATCAGATCGCTCTTCTCTTCTGGATGAACTCTTGCTCTTATTTGGAGGCAAATCCAGCTTTTATTCAGCGTGTCTTCTTCCAGAAACGAACAGTAATGTTAGCCACGAGGAACGATCTGGCTTTGTTTGTTGTTGGGCGTCTCCTTGAGCACGCGGCTCACGTGGTTATTTACATATGAACGCGAGGGGGCGGGATCACATTAGAAATAATGAGTTAGACGGGACAGACTGAACATTGTGTTGGTTTCATACGGATTACTTCATCACAGAATGTTTGTTTTCGATAAGACTTACTTCATTTCAAAGTAGACACTTCCAGCTTTCTATAGATATAACTCCCATGTCCGTGTGTTGAGTTTTCGCTGAGTTACAGTTCATTTTAGTGACGTATTTCGAAGAGCAGCTCGCGGAGATGAAGACAAAGAGCGCATCATGTTTGTTTTCTTTTTTTTTTTCCAAAACCACAAAGTTTTGTTGTATTCGTGAGTGTACACAAAAAAAATAGACACTTCAAAGTTTCAATTGATGTATAACATTTATCTGTACGACCAAAATCGACGGAGTATTTTTAATGTCTTTTGCAGTGGTCTTAAAAAAAACGAGTTGGTATCGCCGGCGATACAGCCATCCCCTTAGGGTTAACCTCTTTGGTCTTCACATAACAGTCTCACGTCCACAGAATGGCACAGAAACAGTCTTTTATGCACCAAAAACATCTTAAAAGGAATTATGAGCAACTAAGGATATATATGCATAACTCCATATTATGTACAAACCCAATTCCAAAAAAGTTGGGACACTGTACAAATTGTGAATAAAAAAGGAATGCAATAATTTACAAATCTCATAAACTTATATTTTATTCACAATAGAATATAGATAACATGTTATTTCAATATATTTCAACAAACAAATGTTGAAAGTGAGACATTTTGAAATGTCATGCCAAATATTGGCTCATTTTGGATTTCATGAGAGCTGCACATTCCAAAAAAGTTGGGACAGGTAGCAATAAGAGGCCGGAAAAGTTAAATGTACATATAAGGAACAGCTGGAGGACCAATTTGCAACTTATTAGGTCAATTGGCAACATGATTGGGTATAAAAAGAGCCTCTCAGTGTGTCAGTGTCTCTCAGAAGTCAAGATGGGAAGAGGATCACCAATTCCCCCAATGCTGCAGCGAAAAATAGTGGAGCAATATCAGAAAGGAGTTTCTCAGAGAAAAATTGCAAAGAGTTTGAAGTTATCATCATCTACAGTGCATAATATCATCCAAAGATTCAGAGAATCTGGAACAATCTCTGTGCGTAAGGGTCAAGGCCGGAAAACCATACTGGATGCCCGTGATCTTCGGGCCCTTAGACGGCACTGCATCACATACAGGAATGCTACTGTAATGGAAATCACAACATGGGCTCAGGAATACTTCCAGAAAACATTGTCGGTGAACACAATCCACCGTGTCATTCGCCGTTGCCGGCTAAAACTCTATAGGTCAAAAAAGAAGCCATATCTAAACATGATCCAGAAGCGCAGGCGTTTTCTCTGGGCCAAGGCTCATTTAAAATGGACTGTGGCAAAGTGGAAAACTGTTCTGTGGTCAGACGAATCAAAATTTGAAGTTCTTTTTGGAAAACTGGGATGCCATGTCATCCGGACTAAAGAGGACAAGGACAACCCAAGTTGGTATGGGGTTGCATGAGTGCGTGTGGCATGGGCAGCTTACACATCTGGAAAGGCACCATCAATGCTGAAAGGTATATCCAAGTTCTAGAACAACATATGCTCCCATCCAGACATCGTCTCTTTCAGGGAAGACCTTGCATTTTCCAACATGACAATGCCAGACCACATACTGCATCAATTACAACATCATGGCTGCGTAGAAGGAGGATCCGGGTACTGAAATGGCCAGCATGCAGTCCAGATCTTTCACCCATAGAAAACATTTGGCGCATCATAAAGAGGAAGATGCGACAAAGACGACCTAAGACAGTTGAGCAACTAGAAGCCTGTATTAGACAAGAATGGGACAACATTCCTATTCCTAAACTTGAGCAACTCGTCTCCTCAGTCCCCAGACGTTTGCAGACTGTTATAAAAAGAAGAGGGGATGCCACACAGTGGTAAACATGGCCTTGTCCCAACTTTTTTGAGATGTGTTGATGCCATGAAATTTAAAATCAACTTATTTTCCCCTTAAAATGATACATTTTCTCAGTTTAAACATTTGATATGTCATCTATGTTGTATTCTGAATAAAATATTGAAATTTGAAACTTCCACATCATTGCATTCTGTTTTTATTCACAATTTGTACAGTGTCCCAACTTTTTTGGAATCGGGTTTGTATGTAACCCACACATTTGACTATCATGTCCTAATCACTCATTATGTATGTCTTTTTAATAACTATTGAATAGCTTAAGGGTTTTTATTCATGTTTGGTATGTATGAGTGTGAAAATCCTAGCTTGAAATGCTTCTTCCAATCAATACTTTGTCAAATGTATCATATTCTGCTTATAGAAATCATGTCCAAAATTATACTCTGCAAGAGGGGGAAAGTTCGGACCATGTGACTGACCAGATAACATGTGGATTTATGTATTGGGAACAGATACAGAGCAACACCCCGAGCTAAGACAATATTTAATTGGTCAAGACACCATTTTGGGATGTGTCCAAAAGCCCAGTTAAAAACTCAGGACACCATCAAACCATGCTTTTTGCATTTTGGCTTTTCTTGCCTTTTGCCACCACGTTTTGACGCTGCTTTTTAGCACTCTTTGAGCATGCTCTAGCTTACATGCCAGCTGCTAACACCACGATGAGAAGAAAAACCACCTAGTCTCGATACATCCTTTCTTTCATTTACTTTAGTTTATTTTATTTTCCGTTATGAGTTTCATGTTCTGAGTTAAGTTTTTGCCGCCATGTATTGTCTACAAGTTCAACTCGAGTCTGTGACTGCCTCAAAACTTCAACTTCAGCCAATGACCAAGACTTCACTACGAACGACCACTGAACTTTCAGCCAATCAGCAACCTTGGGAAACCCCTTTTCTGCGAAGAGACAACAAAAAGGGAATCCCTTAACACAAAGGCAAAGCAAGTACAAACTCCAGATTCTAGCTGAGCTGGTGCATTTAATATAAATTTTAGCCTCATTGAGAAACTCAATGTGAGGGTTAAATAAGTGATTGATGGTTGTTCAGGTCTATGCAATAGCACATATTGCCATAAGCTTGGGATTTCACATTTTCATTCTCAGACTCATTCTTTCCTCACTTTCTCTCTTCCTGCAACGTGTATGAATGTGTGAGTGCGTGTGATTGTGTTAGATTAGTTTACATGTCTTAGATTTATCCAATAAAATCTTATTTGTATTGAAAAGAGAAATATCTTGTGTTTTATACAATATTAAGTTAATGTCTTAAACTGCCAATCTTGTTACTGTGCTATTTAATAGTGTTTTCACTATATTTTGGATTTTAATATCCAGTGCAGCATTGATGTTATACGGCTTGTTCGGTGAATCGCTGGCCGATTTAGAGATCAGCCGTAAAACAGTGATTCTGTCCAAATTCCCTATAAAATCATAAATGATGCTCTTTGAGCTAAATTGACCTGTTTCCCTTACATACGTTTTTTTTTTAAAATTTGAATAAAATGAAAACTAAAAAGACTTTCAAATCACATGAGCCAATATTTTATTTACAATAGAACATAGAAAACATAAATGTTTAAACGGAGAAATTTCACACTTATCCACTAAATTAGCTCATTTCAAATTTGATGCCTGCTACAGGTCTCAAAAAAGTTGGCATGGGGGCAACAAAGGGCTGAAAAAGCAAACCATTTTGAAAAGATTCAGCTGGGAGAACATCTAGCAACTAATTAAGTTAACTGACATCAGGTCTGTAACATGATTAGCTATAAAAGGGCTATAAAAGCTATAAAATATCTTATATATCATCTTACTAATGAAAGAGTGTGTAAAAAGATTGTGGAATACTTTAAAAACAACATTCCTCAACGTCAAATTTTCAATGGCTTTGCAAATCACATCATCTACAGTGCATAACATCATAAAAAGATTCAGAGAAACTGGAGAAATCTCTTTGCGTAAGGGACAAGGCAGAAGACCTTTGTTGGATGCCCGTGGTCTTCGGGCCCTCAGACAATACTGCATCGCTCATCGGCATGATTCTGTCATTTACATTACTAAATGGGCCCAGGAATACTTCCAGAAACCACTGTTGGTAAACACAATCCGCCATGCCATCTGCAGATGCCAACTAAAGCTCTATCATGCAAAAAGGAAGCCATGTGTGAACATGGTCCAGAAGCGCTGTTGTGTCCTGTGGGACAAGGCTCATTTAAACTGGACTGTTTCAAAGTGGAAAAGGGTTCTATGGTCAGACGAGTCCAAATTTGACATTCTTGTTGGAAATCACGGACGCCATGTCCTCCGGGCTAAAGAGGAGGGAGACCTTCCAGCATGTTATCAGCATTCAGTTCAAAAGCCAGCATCTCTGATGGTATGGGGGTGCATAAGTGCATACGGTATGGGCAGCTTGCATGTTTTGGAAGGCACTATGAATGCAGAAAGGTATATAAAAGTTTTAGAGCAACATATGCTCTCCAAATTCCAGACGACGTCTATTTCAGGGAAGGCCTTGTGCATTTCAGCAGGACAATGCAAAACCACATACTGGAGCTATTACAACAGCATGGCTTCGTAGTAGAAGAGTCCGGGTGCTGAATTGGCCTGCCTGCAGTCCAAATCTTTCACCTATAGAGAACATTTGGCGCATCATTAAACGAAAAATGTCAAAAGCCCGATTCGGACGGTAATTGTTTCTCATATGGAAGTCTGTAAAAATAAATTTACATATCACCTCAGTGATAAAACTCATGGATTCGGATGGCGATTTATTCACAGTGGAGGAGCGAGTTCTATGATCCTGCTCACCCGGGAACGTGCTGCTCACGTGGCCAATCACATGATTGTCTGCTGTAAATAAAATTCATTTTATTTACAAATTTATTCTTATCATTGTGTAAAATGTATTTAAAAATACTTATTATGTAAAATGTATTCTTATTATTCCAAGTATATTTTATAATATTTATTATTTGATTATTTAAATCTCCTGTTTAAAAATAGGAAAATAGACGCGCTATAGTTGTATATAATTATACGCAATATATATATATCTGTTTATAATACACATTTTAAAATTGTATTGCATACCTGCTGCTGCCATAATAAAGACCCATTTGAAAGTTTGTGCTTTTCTTATTTTTCTGCTCCCAGTCGCTGTGGTTGAGCAGTCATGAAGTATTGTTCTTTTAAATACTTTCCAGCACTTCAGAAATAATATGTAAATTACACCGAAGTACAATGTTACGGTGTTTGGGAGTGCTCAAAAAGGGATTAAACACTGAATTTTGAATCGATTGCTTCTCGTAAACTCAGAGATGTGGATTCGGATGACAGTAGGTAATTCGGCCGAGGATTTTTACGGGGGTGGTGAGAGAAAAATACAGACATCCTAGATTCGGACGGCAATTCAATCACCAACTACCCCTGTATATGGTGAAAATCACTTACGTCCCCCTGAGAAACAATCCGAATAGGGCTAAAGATGACCACGAACTCTTCAGCAGCTGGAATCCTATATCAGGCAAGAATGAGACCAAATTCCAACATCAAAACTCCAGAAACTCAACCTCGATGCCCAGATGTCTTCAAACTGTTTTGAAAAGAAGAGAAGATGCTACACCATGGTAAACATGCCTCCGTACCAACTATTTTGAGACCTGTAGCAGGAATCAAATTTGAAATGAGCTCATTTTGTGCATAAAATTGTCTCAGTTTAAAGATTTATGTTACCTATATTCTATTGTGAATAAAATGTTGGCTCATGCGATTTGAAATTCTTTTAGTTTTCATTTTATTCAAATTTTAAAAAACGTCCCAACATTTCCAGAATTCGGGTTGTAACGTAGGGCTATGCTGCCATGATGCAAGTGCTTCTCGATGTATAATGCAGTGCATCCAATGCGCTTAGGGTGCGACTCTCTTGATGAGCAACAGTAATTCACCTCATTTCCCCCGCCATGGTCTGTGTGGCATCCATGCAAATTCCCAAGCAGTCTTCCCATTTTATCCCAGCCTCTGTCAAGTACAAACTATAATCTTAAAAAGTTCATCAGCCATTGCTCTTTTTGAGATGGCATTTGCAAAACAGTAAATCCTAATTCAGTGACTTGAAATCAACAAAATCGCACATACACTATTAACAAACTCCTTGTTATCAGTGGCCTTGTAGACTCTAATTTTCTCAATGAGCTGTTCCTTAATGTCATTTGCAATATGACATGACACCATATATATGGCAGCGGGAAGAATCAACTCCTCTGCAATGAGATTTATTGCATTTTGCAACGCGATATGCAATTTTGTAAGAAGCCAGTTGTGCTTTCGCTGTTGCTGTAGTGGCTTTTACAAAACGAGTTTGTTGCCCACGATATTGATCAATTTTTGGAAAAAATAAAGTGGCTTTTGAACATAATTCGGATGCATGCTCTCAATGCGTCTTAATTTTGTGTGTCTCATGCTGTCCGCTGCCAGAGTTATAGGTGTGTCCAAGGCATCGGACGCACCTATGCTAACTGGGCAATTGAGGGTGGTAAATGGAAAGCTCAAAACTTTGGAGATACAAGAGGCTAAAGAAAAACAGAAAAGTTCAAGTTCTTTAAAGTAAGTTAATTTATGCACTCAATACTTGGTCGGGGCTCCTTTAGCACAAATTACAGCATCAGTGATGGTGTGGCATAGAAGCGATCAGCCTGTGGCACTGCTGAGGCACTATTGAGCATTCAGCTCGTCTGTATTGTTGGATCAACTGTTTCTCATCTTTCTCTTGAACATATCCCATAGATTCCACATGGGGTTCAGGTCAGGCATGTGGGCTGGCCAATCAAGCACAGTAATATAATGGTCCGCAAACCACTTGGAAGTGGTTTTGGCACTGTGGGCAGGTGTCATTGAACACCATGGTCATTGAACCAGCTTTTGGTACCTTTGGCAGTGTGGGCAGGTGCCAAGTCCTGCTGGAAAAGGAAATCAGCATCTCCATAAAGCTTGTCAGCAGATGGAAGCATAAAGTGCTCCAAAATCTCCTGGAAGATGGCTGCATTGACTTTGGACTTGATAAAACACAATGGACCAACACCAGCAGACGTCACGGCACCCAAATCACAATGACTTCGGAAACTTCACACTGGACTACAAGCAGCTTGGATTCTGTGCCTCTCCAGTCTTCCTCCAGACTTTGATTTCCAAATGAAATGCAAAATTTACTTTTATCTGAAAAGAGGACTTTGGACCAATGAGCAACAGTCCAGTTCTTTTTCTCCTTAGCCCAGGTAAGATGCTTCTGACATTGTGTCTGTTAGAGAAGTGGCTTGGTAGCTCTTTTCCTGAAGACTGCTGAGTGTGGCAACTCTTGATGCACTGACTCCAGCTTCAGTCCACTCCTTGTGAAGCTCTCCCAAGTGTTTGAATCGGCTTTACTTAACAGTATTCTGAAGCTTGCAGTTATCCCTGTTGCTTGTGCACCATTTCCTACCTAATGTCTTCATTGCAGTCAACTTTGCATTTAAAGGTGCCATAGAATGGAAAACTGTCTTTACCTTGGCATAGTTGAATAATAAGAGTGCTGTACATAGAAATGGCATACAGTGAGCCTCAAACACCATTGTTTCCTCCTTATGTAAATCTCGTGAATAAAAAAGACCACTGAAAAATAGGCGAATCAGAACATAACACCGACTGTGACGTAACAGTCGTGATCACTAATAGTTACGCCCCGAACATTTGCAAAATGTATACCCACCCATGTTCTATGCCATCAGAAGTGCTGCAGGTATTGTGAAGAAACAAGCGAGGACAACAGCGAAAATGGCAGATCATGGAAATAAATGTTATGTTCCAGGCTTTGCAGGGGATGTGATGTGCAGGGATGGGTTGGTATCTGTATTCAGAAAGGCACGGAAAGCAAATAACGCGTTCTAATAAAATAATGCGAGCCACTAAAGGGACATGGTTAGCTCCTTGCTAGCTGTAGCCTGTTACAGTACATACGATTTCACTTACCACATAAACAGAGTAAGGAGAGATGATGGCCAATGATTTACAGATCCTGAGCACCACTGACAAGCATCTGATCTTGTAAAATGTGTGGTAAGTACTGCTGTTCCATAGTATAAACAGAGTTTGTGCGATCACGAATATCGAAAGCGAAAGTTAAAAGCGATTTGTGCATTTGAAAGCAGTTTCAATGCCCAGCATATTAATAGCGGCTCCCTGATGCCCACATTTTATTTACAGTATAATTACCCAACGATATAACTGCGCGAGAAAGTATTGAAATATATATGTGTTTCCTTCCTGTGAGCTAATGAAATGAGCAGCACTGTGAAACATTATTATTCATGACCCTTATAAATAAGCCAATAACAGACCGTTTCATTCTGGGGAGAAATCCTAGGGTTGTAAATGGACATGTAAAACTGTTTCTGGAGAATTTTTGCACTTACCTAAGCCACATACCTTCTATGTAGATATCAGAGAACAATTTAAAATATTGTATCAATGCATTCTATGGCACCTTTAATATGCTTTGACACAGCACTCTGTGAACAGCCAGCCCTTTCAGTAATGACCTTCTGTGATTTACCCTCTTTGTGGAGGGTGTCAATGATTGTCTTCTGGACCATTGCCAAGTCAGAAGTCTTCCCCATTATTGTGGTTTCAAAGAACAAGAGATACCCAGAATGTATACTGAAGGGATGGTCATTTAATGAAAATCAAATGTAAATATTCTAATATCTTAAAATACTGGATTTTTGACTTTCATGAGCTGTAAGCTCTAATCACCAAAATTATATATACATATATATATATATATATATATAAAAACACTTTTTAAATGTTTTACTTTACATGTTATGAATCTAGAATATATGAAAGTTTCACTTTTTGAAATAAGTTGCAAAAGAAAATGACTTTCACGATATTCAAATTTTTTGAGATGCACCTTTACAGACGCAGTTGCTGGGAATTCCAGTTTTTACTTTTCTGAGTGGACAGAGCGATCGATAGATCATCCATGCAATAACAAATACATTTGCTAAGGCTGATATAGGTTGTACAGGGAGCCACAGAAGATGCACTGGGGAAGGAGAACAAACAACCACAAGAAATAAAAATAAAACTGTTTACACACAAACCATTACAGCCGGATCAAATAGTTAGTAGTTAGCCTTTCCAAATTTCTCAAACATTATGACAACCCATATGACAATGAAGAACAACTACAAGAATATGCTGATGTATATTCATACTCCTTTAAGAACAAGTTAATGATGCTAAAAATTGTTTTGACAAAAGGCAAGTGCAAAAGGCAAGCGCAAACCTTCAATACCACGACTGAGGTGCCCTTGAGCAAGGTGCCGAACCCCCAACTGCTCCCCGGGCACCGCAGCATAAATGGCTGCCCACTGCTCCGGGTGTGTGTTCACGGTGTGTGTGTGTGTTCACTGCTGTGTGTGTGCACTTAGGATGGGTTAAATGCAGAGCACAAATTCCGAGTATGGGTCACCATACTTGGCCGTATGTCATGTCACTAAAGTCACAAATTGAGTAAACTGCTGGCTGCTGGAAGCCATGCACACTGTTGAAGTTGAGAATCATTTTCAGAAAGGTGATTTCAGGTAAGCTAGTAACATCAAGAAATATAAAGGGGCTAAAAGATAGTTGTCAGATTAGTTGTAGAAAAAGTTGTAGATTTTATACAGAACACACATTTCTGTGCCCTATAACGTTGCATTTTCACAGTGTTTACTTTACTGCGCTTGAGCTCTGCCCATACAGGTGTACATCCTGACATGCATATAACTTGCGATCAGTGTCATTTTGATCAGTGTTAATGTCCAACAGAGACAGAAATAATCAGTTTGCCATGACTGCCCTCTAATCACTTGTGCAGAAGACTCTCATTTGCAACCACACAACAAGAGTGTGACCACAAAGACAGATAATCTGACCATAATTGTGCCAAGGCCTGGTTATATGCACAATGGGGCTTAAGCGGTATTTTACAATTAATTTGCATGATTTTTTTTGGTCTTCAGAAGTAGGGCTGGATGACATGAGGAAAGAAAAAAAACAAGGAAAAAAATAATCACTTTTTTTCATATCATACAATATCAATATTCATCACGATATTTATTAGCCAGTAATCGGAAAGGAAATGATTTGCACATGCTTGTAAAACATTGTTTGTTCACAATTAAACTCCATATAAGTTACCTTTTAATTTAGGGCCCCATGAAATCAATTATTTTTTTCTCTAAATCCTGTATTTGTTTGCTTGATTGCTTATTTATTTTCATTCAATTATTCATTCATTCCAGATTCTGTGTTTTATGATTTAATACATATTTATCATTAAAAATTGTGTCTAAAGAAATCGTTTAATAAAACTTTAACATCATAAATCAGTCTTTTGAAATCAAATTGAAATATAATTCATTTACAACAAAACTTTTTTTTTAAAATCAAATAAGACACTGCACAACATCAATACATTTAAAATTATATATAAACAATTAAATTAAAATATGGATGAAAAAAATATCTTGGCTGTACGCTATTCCTAATATTATAATTATTACTTTTTCAGTATACAACAACAATTTATTTAATTTCTTCACATTAAACCACACTTTTATGTTGACACTTTGCGGTCAAGATTGTTAATTTCAGTGTGCATTTGATGCTTTTCTCAAACTAAATGGTGTAAATCTGATGAAGTGACTCAGGGCAGCTCTGGAGATGAAGTCTGTGAGTTCATGTCCTCAGATACTGAAAACACCATTAGCATCCCGTGTGTTTGAGTTTGTGTTGTAAACTAAAGCAAATTTCATTTAAAGGAGAGTCTGTTCCCTGATGGTCATATTTGAAACGGCTCCGGGCAGCTATTTCGGGCATCCAAGACCAAGTCCTATCTACCTGAATGAGGAAATCCTAAAATCCAAATAAACTGCTTGCTAAACTCATTTAAATCATGCTTCATAAAAGCAACAAAATCTGACATCTGACAGAAACTGCCACAAAAATGCTGCTTATGCTCAAGTAGCACTAAAAAAAAAACATGTATTTTAGGCTTGTCCAGCCAATGGGCATCTGTAGTCCTAAGCGTGCATCTCAGGATACTGACTGATTCTTGAGCTTATCGTATTGACATACACTTTAACCGCAATCTCAATGTGATATTGTTTATCGCCCAGCCCTATTCAGGAGTCATCACTCCTGGGGTCCATTCTTCGTACGTCGCTAACTCAGTTAGCTGGATTTGATTGTTGACGATTTCGCTTGATCTTGAATTGGTTGGTTCTTTAAAGCTCATCCTGGAGTTTCTGTCATAGCAACAGGTCCATAAGCTTAAACCTGCTCGGGAGCAGGCTTAATTCATGTCAACAGGATTAGATCGCATCTTTTTATGCAGAATTGATACTTAACATCTGTTCCAGCTACTGCTACTTTATTACAAGAGTACCCTACTGATCCAGGGACAGTAATTTAAATTAACTAATTGAAAAATTAATAGAAAAATAATATAATAATGTTGTGTATAATACTATAGACAGCCAGTTTAATCATTGAAATATTTATTCATGATAAAATAATTACTTTATAATTGCATTGGAGTCTGACACGCATGCTATACAGTTAATCTGAGTGGTGCATTAATTTGAGTGGTGACAGCTATTATGGGATTGGCTTGATGGAGCACAGGAGATGCAGATAACATGATCTTGACCCTTAAGAAACTTTAATTAATGCTGGCACGTGACAAATCTGCTTCAAAGATAAAAATTAAATCAATTGCTAATTACTACATTAAAATAAAATCGTAAAGCCTGTACAAATACTAGAAATCGTGAATATAAATAATTGGGAATCATGTAGGCTAATTTTTTTTAAATAAAATAAAAATAGTGCAAAATAAATGTTATTTCATTTATCTATTTTACCATTTATGTAGTTTTGTTCACTTGGCTGTTTCCTTATAAAAGTACAGAAACGTGTCATGTTTTTCGTCAGGTGTCTTTTTTAATTATATGGTGTCATTACGTTGCCGTTTTGCCACCAGCCAATCGATGCACTGCTGATCGTGGTTTTAAGTATCGATACATCTGCCCTTTTCGGGGAACACAAGAATGCGCTGTAATCTTAGACAATTTAATCAAATCCGCAAATTCGTTTGAAGAACCAAATTAGCTCGAGATCAGTTATTACGATTAGAAGATCTGGCATCTTTCAAATCATCTCAGATGTATTAAAGGGGTCATTGGATTCTAAATTCACTTTTACATGTTGTTTGAACATAAATGTGTGCTGGCAGTGTGTGTACACATCTATGATAAAAATCCACCCAGTGGTTTTTATTTAATCCCTAAAAATAATATCCCCTTTTTCAAATCAGGCCATTCTCAGCTTCTTGTCTGTGCGACATCACACGGACAAAGGTCGCTCCCACGATAGTTGATTGACACGGCCGTCTTACCTTAGACCCGCCCTGAGTGAGCTGTAACAGTCCGACCGCCATTGTTTTGACGCCGGAGCAGAGATGTAGACAATAATGTCTCCATAGCGACTGAGGTGTTTTGTTGTTGGATGTAATAATGAACATAGCAGTCATCATTTACTCCCGACATCTGAGCCACTGACGTCGCAGTGGATTACTTTTGTTTGTGAAGGGAATGCACCCTTTTTTAATGAATCTTTGCGATTGCTATTCTTAATAACATGCTAGTTAGCAAGTTTTGAATTTAAAGTAACAGTCTCTCAGAGCACGACTCATCACCCCACAGAAGAGAGGGCTCATGAGCAGAGCTCAGTAGCATTTAAAGCAACATGCAAAAAACGGGTTGATTTCTGCAGAGCTGTTTTTGACAAGGTAAAAAGGGTGTGTTTTACACTACCATTGAGAAATTTTAACCAAAGTATGTTATAGACTTGTCATTAAGACCCTTAAGAATCATATCAACTTGTGGAAAATGGGCATCCAATGACCCCTTTAAGCGAGGTACGAAGAACGGGCCCCTGGATGGAGGTCCTGTAAAGTCAGCTACTAAAGCAACAAAGTGACCAATAAGAAAGGAAAACATTTTAAAAACTCTTACTTGGTCCCATTTTCTGGTAGGATTCAGTCTCCTCTTTAAGGTCTTCTACTGGTATCACATGATCATACGGATCTGGACAACACAACAACAAGAGGACGGAAGATTAGTGAAGGTAAGGTAGCCTTTTTAGTTGGAGTCTCAATCTTGTACTCAACACCTCTGGAGACAACATAAAACCACTGGTTCTCCCAGTGTGGGTCTTAAATGGGTGCTATTATGCTTTTTCACTTTTAGAATTTTAGTCAGTGTAGAGTGTATGTTTGGGCATAAAAAGATCTACAAAGTTACAAATCTCAAAGTCCACTCCAAAGGGAGATATTTAGTTTTTAAAAAAATCCCTTTTCAAGAACTACAACGAACGGCTCGTTTGGACAACAAAGTTGTTTTCCTGTATTTGTGATATCACAAATTGTAAATCCCGCCTACGGAAATTCGAATGATTAGGGGGTGGGGAGAACGCTTGGTTGAGCACAAATCGAAACCCAGTGCAGGTGTTTTTATATCACTGTATTTCTGATGGAAACCAACTGTTTTCAGAAAATTTTGGATGTCATTTTCATTTCATCTTGCATATAACGTCTGATAAAGCAGCGTTTGTGAGAGGAGCTCTGTTTTGAAACCTCGAGCTCTCCCGCTCCAACAGCGCCTCCCACTGGCAGATAATTAATTTGCCTCTAAAACACGTCTAAAGCTGTTCGCCAACCACAACGCACTGGGACAGCTAACCAATCACAACACATTTCGTTTTTCGGAAGGCGGGCCTTCATCAAACCAGGAACTAATTGAGCCGTTTGTGTGAGACTGGGGAGAAAGGTATTGTAATAATGTAAATTATGTGAAAAATAATGCGATTTGAAAATAATGCACCAAGAATGAGAGCATGTTCTAGTACACCCCCAAAACAAAATCAAGACTTTGTAAAAGAGCATAATAGGACCCCTTTAATAATGATTTCACGTCAATGGTGTTAGCAATGTTAAAAACTAGTATTTGGTCATTGCAAATAGTGGAAGAGTATTTACATTTACATTTAGTCATTTGGCAGACGCTTTTATCGAAAGCGACTTACAATTGGGCAAAGAAGAAGTGAAGGGTGAGATGATGCTTTTATAATGTATCAATATATCCTCAAACACCATCTTAGAAAATTCATCATTCATGAAAATGTCACCAGTTTTATTGCTGCTGGAGTTACAACCCATGCTTCATTTGTGAAATAAAATAATAAAAGAACAAACGTCAAGTTGTCCTTTATGATTAGAAATAAATGTCAGGATATTTATACATATTTATCATCAGCTTTTATGGAAAAAAATGTTTTGCAGGATCAAGATCAAGCAAATTGCCAGCGTTTTTTTTTGTTGTTGTTTTTTTTATCACTGTTCATTAGGAAGGATTTGGTCAAAGTTTTTTTTACAATGTAAAAACATAGCTTACTTCATATTGTCCCCTTTAAAACGAGGCATTGTTTCCCACAGATATTGCATAAGATAGGACCTGTGCTCAAATGATCAGAAAATGTAGTATGTACACAATGTGGTATGTTGGAAATCAAACTAAATATAAAATGCTTAAAAATAAAACGGCTTAAATTATTTGAGGTTTGCAGTCTTTAAAATACAATATAAATTTTGATATTTTTTTGGATTGTCAATGTCAAAAAAATTGGAACATGTATAAATACAGTATCACTCAACAGTTAACCGTATATTGTCCATAAATTAAAGAAAAACATTTGCTTGATCGAGTAACAATAATGTATTTTTTAAAGCTGCAGTCTGTAAGTTTTGCCTCTTTTTCTCCATCTCTGTTGAAAACCTGGTATTGCAGCCATGTGCGGAATTATCTTTATTATGTGGGCTGTACTCCGGCACGGCTTCAGTGCGGATGAATCTAATGTTTTGAGGAGTATGTGTGACTGTCAGTCACCGCACCGGTGTGAATCAAACACTTAGTAATCACAGATTCTAGCCTACATCTTGGAATATATGACCCAAATCAGAATTTTCACCGTATATTGTCATCTGAACAAGTAAGTAACAAGTCTGCCACGTTTGTTCTGCCCAACTGAGGAAAAAAGCATTACAATAAATCGCACTACCAATGGTGATTAAATCTAACGATCGATTAGCTCATATCACATCAAACCGTGCAAATTATTATTATTGTTCTACTTTATTCTCAAATTAGTAATGTTAACAACATCAGCATTGCGTGACTATGGGTATAGTGTGTATTAGCATGTAGATTTAAATTTCTGTACAGTCTAATCTCTAATTGTCATACCATCCGAATTTCATATTAAAAAAATATTTTAACCCCAAAAGCAAACTATGCTCCTTTCGAAATGGTTTTCATTAGAATACAAATCTTGTGTAATCACAGGCTATCTGTAATCAGAAGCACGTTTAAAACTGGAATATAATTTAATTTCATTCACACGTTTCATAAACACAATCCTTTCTGGATCCCAATCCGCCATCAAAATTATAAATTTAATTATTCTAGCTGCTGTGAGAAAGTCTATAAATGATCCTACACCTGCAGGATCCTCACGTGCGATAGCCTACTAGCCGGGAAAACTTCTTTATATTTACAGATGTGATGTAATGACGCAGTAGCATGCTCGAATTTCCCGCGAAAACCTACCCGTACCACTCAAATTAGAAAACATTATTATAAACTAACCGTTGTGAATTGGGCTAAAGTAAGGCCATAGTTTTGAACACTGGCTGGTTATGTACTTGCTCAAATATTGATTTCGGATCATTTTTAACCCAAAAAAATTAGCAGCTTTAAATGGGGGGGAAAGTCGGAACATAATATTTATAATGTTTTAATATTTTATCTAGTACACCGATTATTAGTTTAACAAAAAAAAAAAAAAAAATCTATTGTGCCCATAAAAAAGTAAAGGGAGACCAATTTGTACCCTATTTGTGGAAAGTACCTTGAAACATTAAAGTGATTTAAATGAAGGCTTTTGATTAATTGAACAGCAGCCATATGTTTGCTGACAAAAAAAAACAAAAAAAAAACAGTTTGGTTATTACAAATCAAGTGAATTGCCTCACCATCGACTGCATGGAGGTCTCGGTGCTCCTGAAAACAGCTGTAGTACTTGTATTTTTTCCCACATACGTCACATGTATAGCGGAAAGAACCTAGATTAGAAAAATACTTGTATGAACAGAAACTTAAGATATCATTATGTGATGGGATGTTGGGAAGAACTCTGGTCAGCTTTACCCACTTAATTTAGAAAATTCCAGGACAATTATACAAGAATCTGTCCCATGAATAAATGCTACTCACTATTGATTCCCAGAGATGCTCCTTCTCCAGAAGCAGCACCCTCAGTCTCTGAACAGCAAGAAACCACACAAAATACACACAAATATATAAACTGGTAATGAAAATTGTCAAATATTATGATTTTGGATTTCAGTTCAATGATTTATTTTCAGTTCAGCACTTTTAAGGAAGCATTCATCACCCAATAATTATTACACTTCCATTCAGATATGTTGATGTTATTGAAATAAATTAATGCTTCTGTTAACAAATGTAACAACCAAAAAGCATAACATTGTATTGTAAATCACTGTTTTTTGTTTGTTTTAATCTATGAGGGCATTAAGTACAATTGCACTTTATAGTACATTTTGATGTCAAATTTTTATCAATGAGACTAAGATGCTGCTACCCTTTAGGTAGAGAACATCCCTGACACCAGTAAATAAAAAGAAAGGGTTCAAATTGGCAGAATGTCTGTAATGTCTGAAAAGCACTTTACAAACTAATAACACCAAGGAGATGTGCTGCAGAAAGCATGAGATGAAATTATGACTGAAAATCTTAAAATGTTACATTGCATTTGCTGTTAAATTTGGCACATGGGGGATTCTCTGATGAACAGATAGTCTGAATTGTACAGCATTTTTATGAAACAGAAGTAGGCATTTATAAATATCTTCAAAGTCATTTTTAAACAATTAAATGCATTCTAACAGAATAAAAGCATCAATTACAAAAACATAAAAAACTGGAATAGTTGTGTACACACACGTGGTCAGAATTGTTGGTGCCCCTGGTAAATATGATCAAAGAAGGCTGTGAAAATAAATGTGCATTGTTAATGCTTTTGATCATTTATAAAAAAAATAAAATAAAAATAAAATTCTAAGCTTTCATTGGAGAATAAGAATTTAAAATGGGGGGGAAAATATCATTATGAAATAAATGTATTTTTTTTTCTCAAATACATGTTGGACACAATTACTAGTACCCCTAGAAATTCTTATGAGTAAAATATCTCTGAAATATATTCCCATTCATATTCACAATTTTGAGCACACCAGCGTGATTATGAACATGAAATAATCCAGCCATGGCTTCCTGTTTCACAGAAATATAAATAGGAGGCAAAACAAAAAGGCCAAATTCTAAATTAATCATCCATCACAATGAGAAAAAACTAATAGTATATTTCTGATGTGCAGCAAAAGATAATTGAGCTTCACAAATTAGAAAGTGGCTTTAAGAAAAGAGCTAGAGCAGTGAAAATTCCCATTTCCACCATCAGGGCAATAATTACGAATTTCCAATCAACAGAAAATGTTATGAATCTGCCTGGAAGAGGACGTGTGTCTACAGGTGCATCTCAATAAATTAGAATGTCGTGGAAAAGTTCATTTATTTCAGTAATTCAACTCAAATTGTTAAACTTGTGTATTAAATAAATTCGATGCACACAGACTGAAGTAGTTTAAGTCTTTGGTTCTTTTAATTGTGATGATTTAGGCTCACATTTAACAAAAACCCACCAATTCACTATCTCAACAAATTAGAATACTTCATAAGACCAATAAAAAAAAAACATGTTTAGTGAATTGTTGGCCTTCTGGAAAGTATGTTCATTTACTGTATATGTACTCAATACTTGATAGGGGCTCCTTTTGCTTTAATTACTGCCTCAATTCGGCGTGGCATGGAGGTGATCAGTTTGTGGCACTGCTGAGGTGGTATGGAAGCCCAGGTTTCTTTGACAGTGGCCTTCAGCTCATCTGCATTGTTGGGTTTGGTGTCTCTCATCTTCCTCTTGACAATACCCCATAGATTCTCTATGGGGTTCAGGTCAGGCGAGTTTGCTGGCCAAGCAAGCACAGTAACACCATGGTCATTGAACCAGCTTTTTGTACCTTTGGCAGTGTGGGCAGGTGCCAAGTCCTGCTGGAAAATGAAATCAGCATCTCCATAAAGCTTGTCAGCAGAAGGAAGCATGAAGTGCTCTAAAATTTCCTGGTAGATGGCGGTGTTGACTGTGGACTTCAGAAAACACAGTGGACCAACAGCAGCAGATGACATGGCAGCCCAAATCATCACTGACTGTGGAAACTTCACACTGGACTTCAAGCAATATGGAATCTGTGCCTCTCCACTCTTCCTCCAGACTCTGGGACCTTGTTTCCAAATGAAATGCAAAATATACTTTCATCTGAAAAGAGGACTTTGGACCACTGAGTTCTTTTTCTCCACAGCCCAGGTAAGACGCTTCTGACGTTGTCTCTGGTTCAGAAGTGGCTTGGTAGCCCTTTTCCTGAAGACGCCAGAGCGTGGTGACTCTTGATGCATTGACTCCAGCTTCAGTCCACTCCTTGTGAAGCTCTCACAAGTGTTTGAATCAGCTTTGCTTGACAGTATTCTCAAGCTTGCAGTCATCCCTGTTGCTTGTGCACCTTTTCCTAACCAAATTCTTCCTTCCAGTCAACTTTGCATTTAATATGCTTTGATACAGCACTCTGTAAACAGCCACACCTTTCAGTAATGACCCTCTGTGACTTACCCTCTTTGTGGAGGGTGTCAATGTTCGTCTTCTGGATCATTGCCAAGTCAGCAATCTTCTCCATTATTGTGGTTTCAAAGAACAAGAGATACCCGGAATTTATACTGTATGGATGGTCATTAATTGAAACTCAAATGTAAATATTCTAATATTTTGAGATACTGATTTTTGACTTTCATGAGCTGTAAGCTTTAATCATCAACATTAAAACAAAAAAACTTTTGAAATGTTTTACTTTACATGCAATGAATCTAAAATATATGAAAGTTTCACTTTAAATAACTTACAAGAAAAAATGAACTTTTTCACAACATTCTAATTCATTGAGATGCACCTGTATATCGTCCTAATGCACTGAGAGGAGGAGAGTTTGAGTGGCTAAAGACTCTCCAAGGACCACAGCTGGAGAACTGCAGAAAAAGGTTAAGTTTCGGGGTCAGAAAACCTTAAAAAAAATTATCAAACAGCACCTACATCACCACATGTTGTTTGGGAGGGCTTCAAGAATAAAATAAAATAAAATAAATGCTTTCACCAAAAAACAATCTCCAGCATATTCAGTTGTCAGACACGACTGTAACTTCAAATGGGACTGGCTTCTATGGTCAGATGAAACTAAAAAAAATAGCTTTTTAGCAGCAAACACTCAAGATGGGTTTGGTGAACACAGGGATAAAAAGTACCCCATGTGTTAGGGCTGAACGATTAATTGCATTTGCGATAATATCGCGATATGAAAAAACGCGATTTTTCAACCGCAGAGGCTGCGATTACACTGTCACGTGACACGCGAGAGAAAAGCGGTGTGTTCGACTTGAAGATCGATCGTATGACATCAAAGTACGGCGACATAAAGCATAAGGAGACGTCTGCTCTATTATAGCTCTCGCAGTACTTTGATGACACACACAACAATCAGTCTAGCAGCGCTGCTTCAAGTCGAACACATCCAAGCAGTCTTCAGAGGAAGCATCAAGTTGGCACGCTATGTTGCCAAGTCCGCAGTTTGCCGCGGGTTGTTTTCGTGTCCGCGGGTCTTACATAACATGCAGAATTGATGCGCTACATGAAAACGATATCCTTTGTTGTGTTTTCATGTCAAAATAACGGAGTTCCTTTGGAATTCTTCAGCTTTTAAGAACTGCCGGTTTCTCTGGTAGTGGCTGGAACTAATGCGCAAACGGCAATCTCATTGGCCGGCGCTCACCTATTATCGTCCCTGTTTTGATTTCAGCAAATCAATTCGAGCGAACGCAGACAACCTGATTAATATTCATGAACCCAGCAGCTCAATAATCCTTAGTGCGTTTTATATTGTTATTAGTAGTAGAATTCGTAGTAGTTTTGTTATCTTATCAGTATTCTTTGTAGTTTTATTTTTCCTTTTTTTATAGAAACACTAAATGACAAACAATATCTTAAGCACCACCACCAGTCCTAAGTTCAGTCAACATGACAAATATGCATTCATAAATGCTTATTCTAATTACTAAAGTTCTATCATCATATAATGCTAAATGTTTTATGCTAAATTATCATAATATCATATTATAATGTTTGACTGACTGATGCCAAGTGAGATATTTAAAAAAAAAACTGTGCCATTTTACAAACATAAGCTATATATATATAACTAAAAAGAAATGACAAGCCAATGGAGATTATATTGCCAAGGTGTCCATAGAGGGTTGATAATATTAACAATAATCAATTGAATTTGATAGGTGTCTTGCACATTGTCCCACAGAATCATTAAAATAGTGTAGATTAGTGTGCAAAGTTTTATAATAATAATGTATTATATTTAGTGTCCATTTCATTCATTTAACATTTAATATTGGGGACATCCAAGTTATTTGAACATTTAAAAAAAGTAACAATAGTTACTTTCCCTGGTAATTAGTTTATTTTATAATGATGTAACTCAGTTACTATTTGTGAGAAGTAACTAGTAATATAACTAATTACTTTTTTAAAGTAACGTGCCCAACACTGCATACTATACAATTATTTATTGCTTGTCTTTGTTGAATAATACAAAATATAAAGAGCTTTAAAAAATAAATCGCATATTAAAATCGCAATCGCAATATTGGTAAAAAAAAACAAAACGCAATTAGATTATTTTCCAAAATCGTTCAGCCCTACCATGTGTACAATGAAATATACTGCTGTATTTGTAATGTTGTGGGCCTATATTTCTGCTGGAGGTCCTGGACATCTTGTTTAGACACATGGCATCACTGATTCTATCAAATATCAACAAATAAAAAAAATAAAAAAGTGACTGACTCTGTTAGAAATCTTATAATGGGCCATGTTTGGATCTTCCAACCAGAAAATAATCCAAAAGCAAACCTTAAAAACAACAGAAAAATGGGTCACCGAGCACAAAACCAAGCTTCTGCTATGGTCATTCCAGTCCTCTGACCTGAACCCTATAGAAAATGAGTGAGATGAACTGAAGAGAAGAAGCACCGTCATGGAGCTGTGAATCTGAAGGATCTGGAGAGATTCTGGATGAAGGAATGGTCTCTGATCTCTTGTCAGGTGTTCTCTAACCTCATCAGGCATTATAGGAGAAAACTCCTATACTATTTTGGCAAATGGAGGTTTCAAAAAGTATTGAATAAAAGGGTACCGTTAATTGTGTCCAATGTGTATTACATAAAAACATTTATTTCATAATGATAATCCCCCCCCATTTTAAATTCTTATTCTCCAATGAAAGGTTAGATTTTTGTGATTTTTTAAAATAATCTAGAGTCTTGTTTGTGTTAAACATGGCAGAAAATAGATCAAAAGGATTAACAATGCAGATTTATTTCCACAGCCTTCTTTGATCATATTTACCAAGGGTACCAACAATTCTGACCATGTGTGTATGCATTGCATGATAATACCTCCCCTTCATGTACTATATCAGTTATTATTTCAGAACACTAATTTGAATGTCTGTATGTCTGTCTGTCTATCTATCTATCTATGTTTTATTTTTCCTTTTTTCAACAAATGCTCAATCTTCAGAAATTGTAAACTGAAATGTAATATGCTGGAGAATAGGGCTGCAGCGATTCGTCGACGTCATCGATTACGTCGATTATAAAAATACGTCGATTAGCATGGAGTGCGTCGACGCGTCGCACTTTTAGCCACGCCATTGCGCGAGCCTGCAGTTATCCCTACTTAAGACTGTTTTCTGCCATGTTTAACACAAACAAGACTCTAGAGCAGAAGGTAAAGGCTAGTATGGCAACATCACTTCACTTCATAGAGCTTTCATAGAGCATTCTATTATTATACGACCGTCAGAACCGCATATATCCGAACTGACGCCTTTACATTGTCAAGATTCACAACCGCATTCAAAGCTGCGCTGAATGAACGGAACAGCACGGGACATCAAGTTGCCTATATAATCATGACGAGTTTAATGCACTCACAGAGAAGGAGAAATGATTCGCGTTCATCTTAAAGATCCACCGGAGCTGCCGTCAGTGCCGTGGGCGCGATCGCGCAAGCTCTGAGAGACGCGCGCACCAAACACGCTCTCTGCACTCGCTAACAAAGCATTTAAAGTCATTGTTAATTGTTTAACTGTGTGATGGATAGGCCAAACCTCGACTGGGCTCATTTATTTAAAAACGGGCTGTCAACTGTGATAAAACTTCCCGGTGTTATGACGCCATTTTTGATTCTGTTGCTCTAGTGTCCTGACTGCGGTTGTGACTTCAGCTGTTCATTCATTACAGATGTATTCAAGCAGATGTTTTAATCTGCTGAATAAATAAAATATTTCAAGTCTCTCACCTGTAAACAACTGCTGTCAGTCCCAAACAGTAACTGTGAATGCAGCCATAATGTGCATTTTTATTGATTGTATACTGCCCAGTATTTTTTCTTTGTTTCTTTTCTCTTTCTTTCTTTCTCTCTTTCTTTTTTCTTAATTATTTATTGTTATTCTTTTTCTTTTTCTCTCTTTTCTTATTTTTTATTTTTTATTAATTATTTATTATTTATTTTTCTCTCTTTTCTTGTTATCTTTATTTATTATTATTTTCTTTCTTTCCTTCTTTGTTGTTGTTATTTATTTTTTGTAAAGTATTAATTATGAGAAAATGTTTGAATAAAATAAAAGATTAATAGCAGAAGTTACTGTTATTATTTATTGATAGTTTAACTAAAGAATTCATCAACTGATAAGAAAATAATAAATAGATTAATTGGAAAAATGATCGATAGATTAGTCGACTAATCGGAAAAAATAGTCGATAGATTATTAGCCGACAATAAAAATAATCGTTAGCTGCAGCCCTGCTGGAGAGTCATTTGTTTCTGAATCTGATGTTTGGTGTTACATATAACGAAGACAATGATACGGAAAGGCATATTGGTTTGTCTTCATATTTCAAAGTGTCCTGTCACAATGCAGCTAAATCAACTTTATTCGCAATTGTGAACATGAACTGGTTTATGACTCTCAACTCTACAGATATTACAACCAACCCATCCAGATTCATTAGTTCAAGAGCAGGACGCACCTGTGTGAGCTCGGACGTGAGTCTGAAAGCAGTTGTAGTACTTGTACTTTTTGCCACATACTCCACAAATGTAAGAGCCTGTAAAAGAGAACAGTAATTACATCTCGAGGCAGGTAACATGCATAAATTGTTTATTATATGAAGTCATGGTAACCATTGTTTTTGGTGGCAGTGAAAACATTACTATCTTAAAAAAATATAGTGCTTCATGACCCTTGGGGGGTGGGGGGGGGTTGATTAGCACTTCATGACAAACATAAAACAGCAGATGAGGTAATAAAGCAGGCAGAGACTTTAACTTAACAACTCCCCCCCCCCCCCCCCCAACATATTAGTACTTACAGATATTAGGCTTGGCATTCCACCGATAGACAACCATGTTTTGATTTTAAACATTTGTAATTATTTGAACAACCCAAACAAAATACCTCTTTTGCATGTAAAAATTTATAAGTTTAACGCTGAATGAATAAAATGATTACTAATAAAAAAAAAAAATTAAAAAAACATTAATTGAATCAAGTTCAAAATATAGCTGCTAGCAGCAATGTGGGGCTAAGCATAACCCAGGGTACAAAAGGATAAAAAAAAAAAAAAAATAAAAAAAAAAAAATAATAATAATAAGATTTTGCTTATTTGTTAAATTAGTCAAAAGATATTGCAATTTATGACAGATTTCAAAATGGCGGCCTGATGGTTCATCCAAAATTTGAATCCACAGATTTAGCATGATGCAAAAGAATCCATAGACTTCACGATTTTTTGACAAACTGTTCAAAACTGTTAAAAAATGACTCATTCTTAGTTATATTTGCTAATGCATGTTGCTAGTGTGACTGATTGTAATGAATGTGTTGATGTGGTTAGAAAACATCTAGAATAACAGTACAGTAAAATGTAGTATTTCACACTATTCAGTGAGCAAGCCTTTTTTTTTCATTTACACCTAGACTACCAGTCAAAAAAATTAATGATTATAATATAATTTTTTTAAATGTTTAATAAGTCTCTTCTCATCGAGACTATTTTATAATTTACTGAAAATTCAGCTTTGATCACAGGGAAAAAATACATTTTACAATGCATTAACCCTTTAAGCCCTGAAGGCATTTTTAGAGATGTTTATTTTATTTTTTTCTGTCTCTGATTGACATACACAAAAGTATGGAAGCCCGTTTCCGCCACAGCTGAGAAAAAAAATGATTTCAAGTCATAATAATGAGAAAGCTTCTCATAATTATGACTTGGTATCTCATTTATTTTAAGAAGCAAAAATGTTTTTTTTTTTTATGGGTTTAGTTTTAGTTGATTTACATATTCAGTTTTTTAGTACGTCTATGTTAACTATCCTTATTAATTATATATTTTTTTTTTTTGTTTTAGTTACTTTAAAACTTCAAGTTAAAAAAAATTGTATGGTTTGTCTCAGTTAACTGTATTAACCCTGATATACATATGATTTATTTTGTAGTATGTATGTACGTATATACTCGGCTAACCGAGACTTGTCATAGCACTTGCATGTTGTTGCTCTTTTGATGATTTTGATTGCTTCTATTGTCCTCATTTGTAAGTCGCTTTGGATAAAAGCATCTGCTAAATTACTAAATAAATTATATTGAGAAACTTTCTCAAAATAAAAGACTTTTCTTGAAATAATGACTTATTTTCTCGAAATGATGAGAACCTTTCTAGAAATAATGACTTAGTTTCTCATTATGAGAAAATTTCTCGAAATAATGACTTATTTTATCATAATAATGAGAAACTCTCGAAATAATGACTTATTTTCTCGAAATGATGAGAACCTTTCTAGAAATAATGACTTATTTTCTCATAATAATGAGAAACTTTCTCGATATGAGAATTTTTCTCGAAATAATGACTTATTTTATCAATGAGAAACTTTCTCAAAATAATGACTTATTTTCTCATAATAATGAGAAACTTTCTCGAAATAATGACTTTTCTCAAAATAATGAGAAACTTCCTTGAAATAATGACTTAATCCACGCATGCGCAACGCAAGAGTGACTGCACGCTAGCGACATGGTCAAAGCCATGCAGGAACACCACAAACATTGCTTTGTTCTGTAATCTAAAGTGTATAATCTGTCATTAAATAACGATTTCAGATAAATTATCTGCATGTAGTCTTATTAACTTGTAGCAATTACCAAGTTACTCTGCCAGATCATGGCTTCAAATATTCCAGACTAATATTTCAGTTTAGAAATCCAGGCATTTTATGAAGAAATGAAAACCATTACACATATAAACTTAATTAATAGATGTTTATTTTGATTATTTATTAGTTTTATTAGCTGTCCTTTTCATGCATCACATGCATACATTCATACAGTAAGCATCTCATTTCAAAAGCACAAAGTGTTGTTGTTCGCGTTACCACGGCAACCGCTTGGCCTTCAGCGTCCCGCTTCTTGCAGGACAAACGCTTGTGAAAAATGCTTAACGTGGCTTGAAGTACAAAGACAGATTGAACCAAATTCAGTACACAACTTAATGATCATGCATACTGTATACAGGCATTCAGGTGGACCCAAAATATGAATGCAATGCAAACAGACTTTTAAATTAAATGTTCCCTCCAAGTGGAATGAACTGCTCAACTCAATCCGAGCAGCTGCATCCTTAACCATCTTCAAGAAACGGCTATCTCTTCCATCATTATTTGACCCTCTAACTCTAGCTCTCTCTATTCTAATTCTATTATAAAAAGAAATAAAAAAATAACTATACAGTAGATCACTTATATAGCACTTGCATATCATTGCTCTTTTGTTGATTTTGATTGCTTCCATTGTCCTCATTTGTAAGTCGCTTTGGATAAAAGCGTCTGCTACATGACTAAATGTAAATGTAGGAATAAATAAAATAATTCATTATTTCGAGAAAATAAGCTATTATTTCGAGAAAAGTCATTATTTTGAGAAAATAAGTCATTATTTCGCGAAAGTTTCTCATTTTTACGAGATGTTAAGTCATTATTATGAGAAAGTTTCTCAATATTATGAGAAGTCATTATTTCGAGAAAGTTTCTCATTATTTCAAGAACGTTTCTCGTGTATGAGATTTTTTCCCCCCAGAATATCATAATATATTAACTCATAATTATGAGAAGGTTTCTCATTATTATGAGATATTAAGTCATAATTACGAGAAAGTTTTTTTTTATTATGACATAGTAAGTCGTTATTATGAGAAAGTTTCTCAATATAATGAGTAACTAAGTCATAATTATGAGAATGTATTTCATTTTTATGACTTACAGAATTATATTTTTTCCTCAAAGTGGCGGGAATGGGCTTCCATACAAAAGTAATGACTCATAACTCCAAAATGAGAGTCAAATGTTAAGTATCATTTGACAGAAAACCTTTTAGATTTTTAGAAAATAGATTTGCATTGCATTTGGACATTTTCCTGCTGAGAAATTGTTGATAAGAAAAAAAAAAAAAATGTGTGCTCAAGGGAAATTTCTCTTATCTTTCTTATTTTACATGCAATACCTCAGGAAGGAAATAACGGAGGAGGAAAATTCCCCTACATGTGAGCTGCATCTGAATCAAATTTTGTGGTGATAGCATAAAGTAATCAAAAGTTATATCATTTGGAACCAAAGTAGCCTAAGAACCCAGAAGTAGGGCTGTCGCGGTGAAGGAATTTCCCTTGCGGTAATTTTGAGTGGCTCAATAGCGCGGTATGTGGTATTACCGCACACATATACAGGTGCATCTCAATAAATTAGAATGTCATGGAAGAGTTAATTTATTTCAGTAATTCAACTCAAATTGTGAAACTCGTGTATTAAATAAATTCAATGCACACAGACTGAAGTAGTTTTAAGTCTTTGGTTCTGTTAATTGTGATGATTTAGGCTCACATTTAACAAAAACCCACCAATTCACTATCTCAACAAATTAGAATAATTCATAAGACCAATAAAAAAAAAAAATTTAGGTCAATTGTTGGCCATCTGGAAAGTATGTTAATTTACTGTATATGTACTCAATACTTGGTAGGGGCTCCTTTTGCTTTAATTACTGCCTCAATTCGGCGTGGCATGGAGGTGATCAGTTTGTGGCACTGCTGAGGTGGTATGGAAGTCCAGGTTTCTTTGACAGTGGCCTTCAGGTCATCTGCATTGTTGGGTCTGGTGTCTCTCATCTTCCTCTTGACAATAACGTTCAGGTCTTGAGTTTGCTGGCCAATCAAGCACAGTAACACTATGGTCATTTAACCAACTTTTGGTGCTTTTGGCAGTGTGGGCAGGTGCCAAATCCTGCTGGAAAATTAAATCAGCATCTTTAAAAAGCTGGTCAGCAGAAGGAAGCATGAAGTGCTCCAAAATTTCTTGGTAAACGGGTGCAGTGACGTTGGTTTTCAAAAAACACAATGGACCAACACCAGCAGATGACATTGCACTCCAAATCACAGACTGTGGAAACTTAACACTGGACTTCATGCAACTTGGGCTATGAGCTTCTCCACCCTTCCTCCAGACTCTAGGACCTTGGTTTCCAAATGAAATACAAAACTTGCTCTCATCTGAAAAGAGGACTTTGGACCACTGGGCAACAGTCCAGTTCTTCTTCTCCTTAGCCTAAGGAGAAGAAGTCTCTGACGTTGTCTGTGGTTCAGGAGTGGCTTAACAAGAGGAATACGACAACTGTAGCCAAATTCCTTGACACGTCTGTGTGTGGTGGCTCTTGAAGCCTTGACCCCAGCCTCAGTCCATTCCTTGTGAAGTTCACCCAAATTCTGAATCGATTTTGCTTGACAATCCTCATAAGGCTGCGGTTCTCTCGGTTGGTTGTGCATCTTTTTCTTCCACACTTTTTCCTTCCACTCAACCTTCTGTTAACATGCTTGGATACAGCACTCTGTGAACAGCCAGCTTCTTTGGCAATGAATGTTTGTGGCTTACCCTCCTTGTGAAGGGTGTCAATGATTGTCTTCTGGACAACGGTCAGATCAGCAGTCTTCCCCATGATTGTGTAGCCTAGTGAACCAAACTGAGAGACCATTTTGAAGGCTCAGGAAACCTTTGCAGGTGTTTTGAGTTGATTAGCTGATTAGCAAATATTCTAATTTGTTGAGATAGTGAATTGGTGGGTTTTTGTTAAATGTGAGCCTAAATCATCACAATTAAAAGAATCAAAGAATTAAACTACTTCAGTCGGTGTGCATTGAATTTATTTAATACACGAGTTTCACAATTTGAGATGAATTACTGAAATAAATTAACTTTTCCACGACATTCTAATTTATTGAGATGCACCTGTATGTGATCATGCAGAACATGTGCTTTAAAATACTAATAAAGAGCCAATATGCTAGTAATGTGCATGCTAATAAGCAACTAGTTAATAGTAGGAACTGGTCCCTGTACTAAAGCGTTACTGAGATTTCTTAAAAAAAAAAAATATTCCAAACTGAATAACTAAAAATCAGCAGTGCATGTGTAGCTTGCATACACATATGGCACCCATTAGCATCTCATTACTAAACATGCTTCTGGAGTTGTACCTTGTGTTTGAGAGTTACGAGAGCTTCCCAAAACCACACAGATCTCAGCAGGTATGTTGCTGTCACTCGCTTTGCCGTTACTGGCCACAGACTCCACGGGAGACGCCACCTCGGTCTTTACGTTCACTGAGGGAAGCTTTGGGGACGTTGTCGGTACTGCCTGTGTGGCTCCGGCCTCTGTGGGGACCACAGCCGTGTCCTTCGGCTCCTGGCTGGGGTTCGGCACCTCCTGACAACTCATGACTCCAGGTCTGCTCAGCAAGAGTGAAGGAAACTGCACAAAAACAGTAGCGGGATTTTAAGCACCAAGAGAGCTAAATATTTATTATAATTTAAATATATAATGTGTGTTTGTGTAAATTTAACATGTTTAAATATATGTAACAAAATATAGATGTTCAAATCTCCAACAACTGTGCATGTGGGACAATTCTTGTCTTGCAAACTATTAGAGAACAATAAGAAGAACGTTAGAGAAAAACTAGAACCAATCAAAACAAATTCAGAAACTCCACACAGCAGCCTAATCTAATTTCACGTTGAATTCAGTAATGCAGAGGAAGTATTTTAAAAGCACTCTGTGTGGGAGACATTCATAACAGTGCAGAAGAGCAGAGATTTGTTTAGGAGAATAACCACAACTATATGTGCATCGCAAAGAACTCTCTGCAGAGATATAAAATCAGGCTGATGCATGCATCTGCAGTCTATAGATTTCTCTCACGGAAACTTTTTTTTTCCCTCTCTGTGAAAAAAAATAAATAAATAAAAATACCCTCTTCAAAAACTTTTTTCCTCTCTCTTTCTCTCCTCAAGAGGCAACAGGTGGTGCGGAGACTGACAGAGATCAGCCAGCCTCAGGACTCACACACACTCTCAACCATTCGGCCCCATCAGATCAGATCAGATCAGATTAGAGGGAGAGGGAGAGGGAGAGAGAAGAGAGATGGCCATCTAAGTTATCTTGCAGTACCAGTCCAGGCCACCACTATCCACTATCATTTGGTACTGCATGCTAATTATTAGCTAGCCTTCATTTTTTCCCCCCACTCTCTCTTTCTTGTGGTGGTGCCTCTTGGGGGAAGGGAAAAAAGAAAAAAAACCTTTTGAAGAGACAGAAAAGTTTTTGGGAGAGAGAGAGAGAGAGCGATAGAGAAAGAGCGAGAGCGAGAGCGAGAGAGAGAGAGAGAGAGAATCTAAGGACTCTAAGACACTACCTTTTTTTCCACCTATGTTTTTTTTTTTCAACACATTGTGATTCAGGGCTTCAAAGTTTTCTTTGAGGAGGTAAGCCTCCTTCTGCACAGAATGCGAAAAAAAAGAAAAAAAAAGATATTATGAGAACCATGACAAAACATGAGATTGAGTAATGCATAATCATCACAATTTTTTTCTTACATAACACTGTCCAATAATTTAGTTTAACTTGAACTGAAATGCCTAAAAATGAAATACAAAAAAATGAAAAATAAAATAAATATACAGGCAAAAAAAAAAAAAGAATAAATAAACAAATTAAAACATTAAATTTACAATGAAAATGGAATATATGTATATATTAGGGGTGGCACGGTACACAGATGTCACGGTTCGGTACGTACCTCGGTTCGGGGGTCACGGTTCGATACAGTTTCGGTACAACAGGAAAAAAAAGAAATCTACTATGCTCGGTTTCTTTTCATTTATTTTGAACAGACAGTAGTGCAAATTACAATTTTTTCCCCATCTAGATGTGAAAATACTAAATATTACATGTTATATATATATATATATATATATAAAATCTGTTTTGTTTTCATTGTGAGTGTACACAAATAAAAGCAGACCTTTATACAGTCATTATTAATAAGACAATAAGTGTTTAAAGTTGATTCTGCTGGTATAAGGAAACAGTCGAAGTGATCGCGCTGGCACACACACACACACACAAAAACACATCAGTTCCAGCATTGCTAACTTGACAGCAGTTGGTACTTTATCAAAATAAAATACAGTGAACCAAACATCAGCGCGCCCACCTCTGTGTCACCGTTGGAACGCGACTGAAGAACAAAGCATAATTATAATTTACAATTTAATTTTATAATTTACATAATAAATAATAATTTAGCATTCAGATGTGTTACATCGCAAATATAAAAATATTATGGAATACTTGGATTTGTGCCGAATGACAAAGGTACGATACATGAGCACAAAGCTCCATTTCGCAAACAGTTGAGTGCTCAAACCTTTAAAGTGTACTCGTTTGTCAGTCTATGTAAGAGACGCATTCAGAATCAGCACATGGTCACTGTCTACTCTAGGCACTGTCTAGGGGGCTTTGTTTTCAAGAGCGCAACTCACGGCATTCGCTGTTCTTCTGCTGGCAGTTATCAAACAGCGTTGCATTACTGCGGGCACCCCCTTCTGGATTGGGGTGAATTGCCTGTATTCGTTGTAAGGCCTCATGCACCGAACCGAGAGGTCCGTACCGTGACGGTTCGGTACGAATACGAATACATGTACCGTGCCACCCCTAATATATATGACCAAAAGTGCTGAGATCTTTGTAATTAGTCTGTTCATTTCCAGCAGTTTGTTTATCTCACTCAGCCGTTTGCAGGCATAACAGGTGTGCATTATCACATTATTATCACACGGTAATGAGTCGATCATTGTGCGATAGAGGCATCGACTCCGTGAATTTGTCCCCTCCTCATCAGTGTGATTTAAATATAATTGAGATACCATTTTATATATATATATATATATAAATGTGTTTATATATAAAAAGTGTTTTATATATAAAACACACCTGTTATGCCTGCAAACGGCTGAGTGAGATAAACCTGCTGATCTGTGGCTGTTCAATTAAAGCTGCCGCTCTGTGGCTGTGATCGTCAGTTTTCACGATGGATATGCTGACTAATGGACTGTTCATAATAACAGCCAACAAAAACAAATAAAAGGAACATTGTTATTATTATTATTATTATGCTTAGCATACTTCATTTATTTTTTTTATATATTTTTTTAATTAGTTACTAAATACTACATTATTAACAGCATACAAAAGAATTGAATTGGTGGCTTCTTGATAAAGAAATGCACATTACTCAAGTAGATGAACACAGACGTAATTTAATAGTTCCTTTGTCAAAAAGCATTAGACAGCAATTCTTATTTGCAGTACAGTACACAGTGAATATGTCATGAATATGATAGCTGCAAACGTGAAATAGTGCAGCAAAGTTGAAGTTGAGAACAGAACTCTCAGCATCTGATTTACACGCCTTGCATCTTACACAGATTATTATTATTATTTTATTTTTTAAATGCAGGACTCAATGCACAGTCCATGGGATCTAACATCTGGATTTTCCAAAGTTTGCAAGGTTATGAATGTTTATTATTTAAAGGCTTTAATTATATGTATATACAAATATATTTTTTTAAAAAAGCATAGTGCTTGCCTTTCTATTATTAGATCGAACTATTAAAGACAAAAAAACGAATAAAGATGGAGAATGGATGCTCCTGTGCATTTGCATTCCCAGCACTGTCAAAATAAAAGTCCTACTTCTGACGCCTATCAGCTAAACAGAAATGCAGATCATTTATTTAATTTATAAATGATCTGCATTTCTTCTGGTAGCTGTGTTTTAAAACATACTAGTTGGTTTCAAACATCAAACCAGACACTAGCTGGTCTAATTTGGCTTTTAGAATGTGTTACAACCTAAGCTTCAATGTTTTATAAAAAAAAAAAAAAAAAAAAAAAAGACAAATCTAAATATATGACAAAAGATGAGAACCACCAAATTAACATTCTTCGACTGAAGTGATACTGTTTTATCACTTCCCATGTTGAAATTTAAAACACAAATTAAAAACAAAATGGAAATTGGAAGCAAAGGCAGTCATTTTTAAATTGACATGATCAAAAGTCAATATATTCTTGCATCACAAGTAAGATATAGAACGGTGTGGACAGCACCTCTTAATTGCAGGTATGTCCATCAGAAGAAGAGCCAGGAGGCATTATTAGTGTGCACAGGTACGTTCTTTCACTGATTCATTTTGAAAACCAGCTCTGAACTGTGGTAACTATGAGCAGAATTTCAACACTGTCATCTAATGAGAATGTATTACTCTCAGGCTATTTCAGGAGATGACTGGAAGAGATTAGGCTGACAGCCCTAGTTTCCTTGAACCAGAACACATTGACACGTTCCCGTCATAAAAAACACTGGCAGAAAAAGAAATAAAAAATAGGGGGTAAAAATTCATAAATACATTATTTTTTTATTTATTTTTTTACTATTTTACATTTAAATGAAAGTGGTGAAAAAATAAATATCTCCTCTTAAATTTCATCTGAGTGGGCAACTCAAAAAAGCCTTTTCAATTTATATGCTAATGATCTCTGAATTAAAATTTAATAACTGGGAGATATTGAAAAGCATACTTGAATTATACAAAAAATAAATCCTGAAAGAATAGACTAAAATTAGAAATTCAGGGCAGCATGCAGGCCAGCGCTGAGCCCTTAAACACTCGTGATTAAATTTTTGATGGAAATCAAAATTGCAAAACAAGCAGGAGATGAAGAGACTGAACCTGCTCCATTGTGACACTACAAAACTAAAGAGAGGGTTTCTCTCTGTGTGTGTGTGTGTGTGTATTCTGAATCAGGGCAGCAGACATGTACACATTTGTGTAAAACATTACAAAAATCATTACAGCCCCACAATTTTGAGTGTTGTGCATTTCTTACTTTATTATTCATTGTCAATATATTATTTATACATGTATTAATTCATATTAGGGTTATTTATCATTTATTATAATATCTAAATGCTTAATTTTGAATCATTGCATTCATAATTACATTCCCTGGCTTTTAATTTTGCTGGATGTTCCATTATTTCCCCCGGAGCTTTAATCGTCCGATACTTTCTCATGTCTAGCAGAGATCAGAGGACTGAACATCTGCTGCGGTTAATGCTGTGCGGCTAGTAGTTATTTTATGAATTTAAAAAAAAAAAAAAAAATGTTCCCACCTTATAATCTGCACTGTTATAATTTCACTTGCACCCCGACAAAAACTACACAACCAGATACACTACAAATAAGAGCTACATGATCGATTTGTGAGTCATCAAATGCAACTGGAGATAAGAGAATACTACACGAGTTGTAGGAAGTGATTTTTCCAGATAGCAAAACATTAAACACAATTACTACCAAAGCAGAATCTCTTAACTTTTTATATATGTTTTTTTTTTTTTTTTATGTGTGTTAAATTAATTAATTAAGTTACATTACAGCAGTCAGCACTGAGCATCAAGCAAACTTCACTCTCGTTCGCCATTTTTTTCGGGATATTGTTTATAATCATTTGTTAACTGGCTGTTCATATGGACATTATATGCGCAATATCATCTATATATGATAATATTACTCATCCATATTGTACATAGGGTTGCAAAATTCCGGGAATTTTCAAGACTGGAAACTTTCCATTGGAATTAACGGGAATATATGGGAATTAACGGGAATATATGGAATTAACGGGAATTAATGGGAATAAACTGGAAATTTGCAAAATTGCAGGAACTGGGAACTTAAATGTAGTTGAGAACAAAATCTAGCAGCATAATCTTGGTTAAAACAACCAGATTTAATGTAATTTCAGTATAATTTCTACCCTACACATTGCTCAAACACATGCACACTAGGGGTGTAAGAAAATATCGATACATGTGAGTATCGCGATATTTTGTTTGGCGATACTGTATCGATTCTCAAAAACGGAATATCGATATTTAAAAAAAAAAAAAAAATCATACAGGATTCATGGCAGTTGTTTCGTTTTGAGTTCATATCCCGACCGCTAGATGGCAGTCTTCATCTCTGAACTTAAACAGTGACAGGAAATACTAGCATTAGAGCACACCACTAATGTTCGCGTTAATATAGTTCGCTGCCAGTAATGGAGGATGAAAGAATTGTTCCAGTTCTCGTTTCGGTGTACAAAACTGAAGTGTGGCGTCATTTGGGCTTTTGTGGTAATGTCCGCCCCAGGACCGTGGCGCAAGCGCCACCTCGGTCCCGCCGCTTGCCACGCCCCGTGTGAAAAGCATTCGCGCGGGGCGCAGCGGGCGGCAGGGTCGCTGCGCGGCTGCAGCTTTCTCTCCTGTTGGGGGTGTTTTGTACAGTTGGGCGGTGCTCGCGTCGCGGTCTCTGCGATTCCACGCAGAACATAAATACAAACTGAAAAACCTGTGAAATCCAAGTGGAAAGGTTCTGAGAATGTTCAACATCTGTATTTATTTTATTGTTTACATTTGTTTTGTTTTCATTAGGAATCCAGCAAGCACATTATTTTTCATTAATACTAAGCAGATGTAATTTTTTGCTCAGATCAAAATGTTATGACATTTTATATTACAATTGTAAACTGTGAACCTTTAAAGCAGGGTCTAAAAATATATATGGTCTTTTTTATAAAATACATTTTATACATACATTTAAGTAAAGAATCCTGCAAGCACTTTAATTTTTCCCCCTTGACTCGTACTGCACAAAAAGTGGTTCAATAATGTTGAATGTTACAGGGACTGATTATTGCAAATGCAGATCCCAGTGTTTTCTCGTTAAACTATTTTTATTTATTTATTTATTGCTAAGGTTTGCATATGGTGGTGTGCTCTTAATGACAGCTTTCCTAAACATATATCCTATTCCTAAAATAAGAAATATCCCAATATATCGCCTTGCTTACAAGTATCGCAATGTATCGTATCGCAACCCCTGTATCGTGATACGTATCGTATCGCCAGATTCTTGCCAATACACAGCCCTAATGCACACAGCACACTGCTTACTGCAGGGCTATTGAGGCCACACCCCCTACATGCACTGTGCGTTCCTCCATAACATCAACAGATCATTTCTTAAATCCTGCACACAAAATATCAAAATGTCCATCTTGGTATGTATTCATGCAAATTACATGAATATTACAAAAAATTGTTTAAAACTTCCTTGTGTTGTGTATAATATACTGTGCAACTAAATTAGGCTATACCATAGTGAAAACAAATACACTGACTGAACAAACATTTAGGTGAGATAATAATAAGTCTAAAAATGACCCTCCCCCCACACACAATACCCTCGTCACCTAAGAGGGGGATTCCCCTCCATTTTCCCAGCCTCACTTGCAGCATTTGAGCTAAAAGACTACATCTAAATATATTTGATCTATGGGATTCAAGTTTATCTAGTAAATACCAAAAAGTGTTTATACAGTAGCTAGACAGTTTATGAGGTATGTGCTATATAGCTCAAGTTGTGATGCTCTTTCTGCAAGCCAGTTTTCTGTTATCATACAGAAGTGCCGTACTGGTCAAAAGTTTGGACACATTACTATTTTTAACGTTTTTAAATCTTGCATATCTTTTGCTCATCGAGCCTTCATTTATTTGGTCAAAAATACAGAAAAAAAAAAAACTAATATTGTGCAGTATTGCTGGTATTACAATTTAAAATAATGTTTTTCTGTTGTAAAATACTTTAAAATATAATGCATTTCTGTGATGCAAAGCTGAATTTTGAATATCATTACTCCAATCTTCAGTGTCACATGATTCTTCAGAATTCATTCTAATATGCTGATTTATTATAAATTTTGGAAACAGTTGTGCTGCTTAATTTATTTTATTTTTGTATTACCCGTGATTCTTATTTTCAGGATTCTTTGATGAATAAAGAGCTTTAAAAAATTACGTATTTATTTAAAATAGAAATCCTGTTTTAACAATATACACTACCATTCAAAAGTATGGGGTCAGTATCTTTTCTCTTTTTTGGAAATAAATTAATACTTTTATTCAACAAGGATGTTTTAAATTAATAAAAAGTAGTAGTAGAGACTTATATTGTTAGTAAAGATTAAAATTTTGAATAAACACTGTTCATAAGTTTTTATTCATCAATAAATCCTGAAAAAAAGCATCACAGACTCCCCCCAAAAAATCCAAAAATGTGGCCTATGATCAAACAAAATGTTTATATTTATGTTTGCATATGATACGGTTTTATAAATTTCCCCACATTTCCATAAATTCCCATTAATTCCCAGTAAATTTCAAACTTGGAATATTTCCAAAATTCCCCGGATGAAGTTCCCATGAAAGGTTTCTGGAAAATTTCCAGAAATGTACCGCCCATTTGCAACCCTAATTGTACATGCAAAATTGTCAGAAAGTGTATGGGATATAGCAAGCACAGCTAATAAAAAAAAGGTGAGGAAATGTAGAACAATTATAAATCTGCCCAGAACTGGCCACCCTCCAAAGTATCTGGGCAAATAGACCCACAGTAAAGGAGGCCATCAAGAGGCCTACGGCAACTTGAAAGAATTACAGTCACTATGAACTAACCGCATGCTCAATCCAGACTTACATATGAGAGACATGACTACAAAATGACCAATGTAAAGGACAGAAACATACACACGTGGTCAGAATTGTTGGTACCCTTGGTAAATATGATCAAAGAAGGCTGTGAAAATAAATGTGCATTGTTAATCCTTTTGATCTTTTATTTTAAAGAAATCACAAATATCTAACCTTTCATTGGAGAATAATAATTTTAAATGGGGGGAAATATCATTATGAAATACATGTTTTTGTTTTTTTCTCAAATACATGTTGGACACAATTACTGATACCCCTAGAAATTCTTATGAGTAAAATATATCTGAAATATATTCCCATTCATATTCACAATTTTGAACACACCAGCATGATTATGAACATGAAATAATCCAGCCATGGCTTCCTGTTTCACAGAAATATAAATAGGAGGCAAAACAAAAAGGCCAAATTCCAAATTAATCATCCATCACAATGAGAAAAACCAAAGAATATATTTCTGATGTGCAGCAAAAGATAATTGAGCTTCACAAATTAGAAAGTGGCTTTAAGAAAAGAGCTAGAGCAGTTAAAATTCCCATTTCCACCATCAGGGAAATAATTAAGAAGTTCCAATCAACAGAAAATGTTATGAATCTGCCTGGAAGAGGACGTGTGTCTATATCGTCCTAATGCATGGTGAGAAGGAGAGTTTGAGTGGCCAAAGACTTTAAGGATCACAGCTGGAGAATTGTAGAAAAAGGTTGAGTTTCAGGGTCAGAAAACCTTAAAAAAAAAATATCAAACAGCACCTACATCACCACATGTTGTTTGGGAGGGCTTCGAGAAGAAAAAGCTGTCAGACACGACTGGAACTTCAAATGAAACTGGCTTTTATGGTCAGATGACACTAAAAATGTAGCTTTTTAGCAGCAAACACTCAAGATGGGTTTGGTGAACACAGGGATAAAAAGTACCCCATGTGTACAATGAAATATACTGCTGTATTTTTAATGTTGTGGGCCTATATTTCTGCTGGAGGTCCTGGACATCTTGTTTGGACACATGGCATCACTGATTCTATCAAATACCAACAGATAAAAAAATCAAAAAGTGACTGACTCTGTTAGAAATCTTATAATGGGCCATGTTTGGATCTTCCAACCGGAAAATAATCCAAAAACAAACCTTAAAAACAACACAAAAATGGGTAACTGGGCACAAAACCAAGCTTCTGCTATGGCCATTCCAGTCCTCTGACCTGAACCCTATAGAAAATGAGTGAGGTGAACTGAAGAGGAGAAGCACCGTCATGGAGCTGTGAATCTGAAGGATCTGGAGAGATTCTGGATGAAGGAATGGTCTCTGATCTCTTGTCAGGTGTTCTCTAACCTCATCAGGCATTATAGGAGAAAACTCCTATACTATTTTGGCAAATGGAGGTTTCAAAAAGTATTGAATAAAAGGATACCATTAATTGTGTCCAATTTGTATTAGAGAAAAACATTTATTTCATAATGATATTTCCCCCCATTTTAAATTCTTATTATCCAATGAAAGGTTAGATTTTTGTGATTTTTTTAAATAATAGATCAAAAGGATTAACAATGCAGATTTATTTCCACAGCCTTCTTTGATCATATTTAACAAGTGTACCAACAATTTTGACCATGTGTGTATTCCACAGCAGAACACATAGTTAGAGTTCGGCTTAGGCACGTATTAGTATCAAATTAGCATATCAAAATAATTGCATTAAAAAAAATTAAGTAAAACCATGTTTAAAATGTGGCCAACCGTTATCTAGGGTCGCCACATTCAGTGAGGCAAAATAAGGGACACCCATACACGACCCCCCCCCCCCTTCTCATTCTAAACCAGTAATCACATTTTTGACAATTCTGCATGGATTTATTAGCATTACTGATAACAGAAAATCAATTGTTGTAATACTTTCATATACCATTTTCTTACTTTGTTTAACAGCTCTAAGAATTTACTAAACCGAAAACTAATGAAGATGGAAAATGGGAGCTCTGTGCGCTAAGGCACTGACAGTCAAAATAAAAGTTATGCATACTGTCAAAATAAAAGACCCCGACACATCAATCAATGCCAGTAATTACAAACAAAAAATATGAACATAAATAAATATGAAATATATCGGTCAACCACTACTTTTAAGTATATTAAAGTGCAAAAGAACAACTATAAAGAACAATAATAAGGAATCTGATTATTTTCAGATATCTGGCATGTTTTAGTCCAGATTAAAATGGAAAAATGTTTAATGTAGAGAAATGTTTTGAAAATAAATATTAAGTCTTTACAAATATTAAGTATTTAGAGTGCATGTTCACTATTATGATTTTAATTAATTTACTTTTATGTATTAGCGAATACCAACACATGTCTAGGATGCAGATGTAAATTTACTGAACCAAATTTCCCAAACAGTAAATTTGTGACAAACACTATGATCAGCCCGTACCAATCTGGTGACCAATATTTATTTTTATTTTCCAGTTAAGTCTACTTGTTGCAGCAAAATACACCACACTGCAAAATAACAGGCATTATATGTAGAGAAATGTTAACACACTACCATTAAGTCTTTTTTAAAGCTTGAAACCAGTTGAACCTGTAATGGGCAAAAACAGCTGAACAAATTCCTTAAGATATCTTCTTTTGTATTTCAAAGAACTAAGAAAGCCGAAGGAAATATTTGAAATTTGTGTGTGAACTGTTCCTTTAAGATTGGAGTACTTCTAGGTGACTAAACAAATGCAAAAAAATCTGTGACACTGACCATGTTAACTCTTTTGTGCAAAAGGTCAGATTTTCTTGCTTCCACTGAAGCATATAAGATGCTCTTTGGAATATTCACAAATCATGCTGGGATAACATGGATCATCAGTCATCTCATAGAGTCTGTGTCAGCCTGAGTGCAAGCGGTCACTTAAAATTAAACTACGACATAGCAAATAAGAAGCTTACATATTATATACACAATACAAATGATATATTCTGACAACTGCTGAAATTTATCGTGGTACAAGGTATTATTGATACTGTAATCACTGAATTAAAACTACATTAAAAACAAGCTCAAAGATTAAATAACTTGTTATTGTGAGTAGTTACTTGTTTAAACACCAAACTGGCCTTGTAAACTAAAAGATCTCAAAATAACGTTTAGCTAAATGCTATTTAAATATTTAAAATTAAAACACTGGAATTTTAATACAACCCCAAATCAGAAAAAGTTGGGACAGTATGGAAAACACAAATAAAAAAAGAAAGTAGTGATTTCTAAATTTACTTTGACTTGTATTTCATTGCAGACAATATGAACAAAATATTTCATGTTTTGTCTGGTCAACTTCATGTCATTTGTAAATATACATCCTTTCCTGTCATTCAGACCTGCAACACATTCCAAAAAAAGTTGGGACAGTAAAGCATTTACCACTTTGTAATGTTGCCATTCCTTTTCACAACACTTAAAAGACGTTTAGGGACTGAAGACACCAAGTGATGAAGTGTTTCAGGTGTAATTTTGTCCCATTCTTCCTGCAAACAAGTCTTAAGGTGGGCAACAGTACGGGGTCTTCGTTGTCGCATTTTGCGCTTCAAAATGCGCCACACATTCTCTATTGGAGACAGGTCGGGACTGCAGGCAGGCCAGTCAAGTACCCGTACCCTCTTCCTCCGCAGCCAGGACTTTGTAATGTGTGCAGAATGTGGTTTTGAATTGTCTTGTTGAAATATGCATGGACATCCCTGGAAAAGATGTCTTCTTGAAGACAGCATATTGTGCTCCAAAATCTCTATGTACTTTTCAGCATATGGCGTTAATTTACTGCCAAATGTCGAGAGCGCATTTTTGTAGCGCGAAAGTAGATTAATATAATGCGCGAGCGCGAATCTCCCTGCTCGCGCGCGGATTTCCTTTGCTCTCGCACAAAACCGGACGCACGCACTCGGATATACACTGCTCTCGTGCAGAGAGAGTGCAGGCACTTAAAACGTGTCTCTCCTCTTGCTCAAGTGTGTGTGTGTGCGTGCTCAAACTTTGTCCTGTGCACTTGCACATCTCTCCATGCTCTTGTGCTAGATATTAATTATTTTCACACCTGGATTAAACGTCAAAAGTTATCAACCAATCAGATTTTTTCTATGACTGACCAGATGAAAATACTAGGCCTACATGAAGAGGGAACTGATCCTGGAATTTCTCTACAATTTTATAATATTTAGTCATATCAAATGTATATTAGAAATGGCTAGGAATCGGGTGCTTGGATGATTTATTAAAAATAAAAATAAAAACTAGTTTGTCTAATTGTTTGGTCAAACCCCCTGAGTGATTTATCTAAACAAACAAACAAAAAAGTATATGATTCTTAAAGTTCATGTGGCCATACATGTATTGTGTACTTGGGTTGAAATAAATGTATGTATGTATGCATATATATATATATATATATATATATATCTTCTGGTTTAAGACAGAACTAGGGTCAGATGCACTATTCCCTAAATAGCCTACTTAAGATGTGGAGACCAAATATAACACTATAACACTATAATGAATTTATCATATTTGTGATAACATCACTACATTATTTTCTATGGGTTTAATGCATTTGCAGACAGTGTCATTAACTGTATATTCACTGTTTTAGAGGAGAGTGCCATTGAATGTGTTGCTAATATGAAGTGAGTTTTCATGAAAAATAAAAAAATCTGACTAAAATCAGAACTGAAAACAAACACTGGATTTAAAAAAATAAGCTCCCAATAAATGTCCAAACAGAGATTCTATCAGAGCATTTAGTGTGTTATGATATCATCGTTTACAACTACTTTTGCATTTGATGTTGTTTGATAGGAATTGTTACTTACTATTTCCAACAACTGAAAATTTATTGCAATGATTTTAAATTCAGTTGAGATATCTGACATATGACATAACATTGACCTTTTATATGAAGTCTTTAGAGCCATGGGCTGTTTTTAGATAAATCGAGGGGTTTGACCAACCATAGTTGGACAGAGGTTATTTATGTACAAATCATCCAAGCACCTAATTTCTAGCCATTTCAAAAATGCATTTGATTAACATTGCTAAATATTATTAAACTGGAAAGAAATGAAAGATCCTTCTTCTTTGATTGTCAAAATATTTCACAGAAAAGAACAAAATACAAACATAAAAGATATAAAGTAAAACAAAGTAGCCTACAATAACCAGTGTGTTAAAACAAAAATGCAACATATGCAAAAAAAAAAAAAAAAAATGAAGGAAAGGCCCTAATGAAGAAATCTGTTTCAAGATATTTTTAAAAGTGCATAATGATAACTTTTGACAACGTTTAATTCAGGTGCGAAAATAATTAATCTTCATGTATATATATATATATATATTTATTTATTTATTTATTTATTTCAACCCAAGTACACAATACATGTATGGCCACATGAACTTTAAGAATCATATACTTTTTTGTTTGTTTGTTTAGATAAATCGCTCAGAGGGGTTTGACCAAACAATTAGACAAACTAGTTTTTATTTTTGCTTTTAATAAATCATCCAAGCACCCGATTCCTAGCCATTTCTAATATACATTTGATATGACTAAATATTAATAAACTGTAGAGAAATTCCAGGATCAGTTCCCTCTTCATGTAGGCCTAGTATTTTCATTGGGTCAGTCATAGAAAAATCTGATTGTTTGATAACTTTTGACTTTTAATCCAGGTGTGAAAATAATTAATATCTAGCGCAAGAGCATGGAGAGATGTGCAAGTGCACAGGACAAAGTTTGAGCGCGCACACACACACTTAAGCAAGAGGAGAGACACGTTTTAAGTGGAGGCACTCTCTCTGCGGGAGAGCAGTGTATATAGGAGCGCGCGCGTCTGGTTTTGTGCGAGAGCAAAGGAAATCCGCGCGCGAGCAGGGAGATTCGCGCGCAAGCAGGGAGATTCGCGCTGGCGCATTATATTAATCTACTTTCGCGCTACCAAAATGCGCTCTCGACATTTGGCAGTAAAATAACGCCATATCAGCATTAATGGTGCCATCACAGAAGTGCAAGTTACCTTTGCCAAGGGCACTGACACAACCCCATACCATGACAGACCCTGGCTTTTGGACTTGTTGCTGGTAACAGTCTGGATGATCCTTTTCTTCTTTGGTCCGGAGCACACGGCGTCCATTCCTCCCAAAAAATACCTGAAATACTGATTCATCTGACCACAGTACACGTTTCCACTGTGTGATGGTCCATCCCAGATGCCTCCGAGCCCAGAGAAGTCGACGGCGCTTCTGGACACTGTTAACATAGGGCTTCCTTTTGGCACAGTACAGTTTTAACTGGCATTTGTGGATGTAACTACGTATTGTGGTACTTGACAAAGGTTTGCCAAAGTGTCCTGAGCCCATGTGGTGATATCGCTTATAGATGAATGACGGATTCTTGATGCAGTGCGCCTGAGGGATCGGAGATCACAGTTGTTCAGCTTAGGCTTGCGCCCTTGTCCTTTACTGAAATTCCTCCAGATTCCTTGAATCTTTTAATTATGTTATGCACTGTTGAAGGTGAAATATCCAAATCTCTTCCTATCTTTCTTTGAGAAACATTGTTTTTAAACATTACAATACTTTTCTCACGTATTTGTTGGCAAACTGGCGATCCTCGGCCCATCTTTGCTCCTAAAGGACTAGACCTTTCTTGGATGCTGCTTCTGTACCAAATCATAATTACAATCACCTGTTGACATCAACTGTTTCAAATCACATCATTATTTAACCAATTTACCTCATTACTAGCCTTAAATTGCTCCTGTCCCAACTTTTTTTGGAATGTGTTGCAGGTCTGAATGACAGGAAAGGATGTATATTTACAAATGACATGAAGTTGACCAGACAAAACATGAAATATTTTGTGTTCATATTGTCTGCAATGAAATGCAAGTCAAAGTAAATTTAGAAATCACTACTTTCTTTTTTTATTTGCGTTTTCCATACTGTCCCAACTTTTTCTGATTTGGGGTTGTATAATTTGAATACAAGTCATTCTGGCTTAAAATCTGTTTTTACTCAAATTTGAAAAATTTGTACTCACTCATTTACTCACCTTATAGTCATTCCAAACCTTTATGCATTTCTTTCTCATGTCTAACTCAAAATATGATATATTGGATCCCTTTCATTACATTGAAAGGGTTGTTTTGCACCCCAAATATGGGCAGTGACAGCTGAAACACATTTTGAAGAATATTCAACATATTCTCACAGATTTGGAACAACATGGGTTCGAGTAATTGATGGCAATTTTCATTTTTGGATTAATTATCCCTTTAAGAAACTGGACACTTAAAGTAAATTAAGGCGGCACTTTGTTCTAAGGCGAGCTCGGGCTGATTAGAAATTTCCCACGGAGCAGAAGGGCTTGGTCTGTATCTGTACTGACACTCAAGATCATGACAGTGGGACCTCACCATCCTTCAGGCTTTGGGATTTAAGCAGGAGGTGACAGTGTCGTGAGACAGGTTCGTTTTACATTCGTTCAGTTATTCAGTGCATGGGACAAGACACTGGAGCAAAGTTACCTTCTGAGGCACTATCAAGTCAGAATTACCCTTAAATGTAACAATATCACAGAGCTGTGGGACATTGATAAACCAGCAATAAGAAACAGGGAGGAGAGCTGACATGTACTAAAAGACTAGCACACAACCTGATTAAGAGTGCTGTGAATCTGTTGATGGAAATTAAGCCACAGAGCGTTCCGAAAACCTATTAGTCAAGTTTTGTTTAATCTAGGCATGTTTCACTGTAGTTTCACAATAATCAAGCATGTTAGTTATAAATATATGTCATATTACTTAATACCAGCATACTGTACGTGAATCAACTAGCCAACCTCACTAATCAACTAGCTGTGAAGCAGCTGTTTTAGCACTAATCCCAGACCTTTTTAATTAAAAATCATATCTTTTGATTTGTGAGAAGACCCTAATAATAATAATAATAATAATCATCATCATCATCACCATCATATGAAATGAAGTGTCTTTTAATTGTTACATATTAAATTTACTGAACTATTGGAAAATAAAAAATAAAAAATAAAAGAGAACAAAACCAAACTTTTTGCGCAACATTTCCAGCAATATTAACTAGATTGTTCCATGTCAAATTTTGATTTTAATTATTACTATTATTATTTTTCTCTGGTTAAATAAAAAAACATTAAAGAACACTAAAAGAAGAAAGCCAAAATATTAAATTAAATGGCATGGATAAATATTACAGTCAAATTACAGTGGGGTAGAAGGCAACGTCATTATGTTATTTACATGGAGATAGGAGAATTTATTAATAAAATCCATTGACTTTAGTAGTTGCATTATATGCCAGTGGTGAAAGTTGGGTAAAAGAATATGTCTGGTGCTCAGGAAACCATGATACAATTCTAATTAGGGCTGGACGATATGGCCACAATTTATATCACAATATATTTCTTAATTTTGGTCGATACGATATAATTCCGATATCGATATGAACACTATTAAAAAAAAACTCAGAAAAACTGCCAAGAATGCGCACAACAGATGTCTGTACCTACAAACTTATGAAAAATGAATTTGCCAAGTCTATGAAACCTTCTCCTATAAAACTGTATAATATTCTAGGTTAAAAAAAACAGCACAAATAAATTAATATTCACCTTTTATTTGTTTTAGCCTTCATACAAATAAGAAATGTGAAATCACTGTCAAATAAACATCTCAGACTCACCTTATTAATATCTTTAACTTCAAACTATGGGTCAAAAGTTTTTGAACACTAAGATTTTTATGTTTTTTAAAGAATTCTCTTCTGCTCACCAAGCCTGCATTTATTTGATCCAAAATACAGCAAAAACAGTAACATTTTGAAATATTTTTAATATAAATTTTTTAAAATAACTGTTTTCTATGTGAAAATATTTTAAAATGCAAGTTATTCCTGTGATTTCAAAGCTGAATTTTTAGCATCATTACTCCAGTCACATGATCCTTCAGAAATCATTCTAATATTCTGATTTGCTTCTCAAAAAACATTTAGTATTATGTTGAAAACAGCGGAGTAGAATTGTTTCAGGTTTCTTTGATGAATAGAAAGTTCAGAAGAACATTTATCTGAAATAGAAATAATTTGTAACATTATAAATGTCGTCATCATCACTTTTGATCAATTTAAAGCAACCTTGCTAAATAAAAGTATTAATTTCGATAATTTCTTTCCCAAAAAATGATATAAAACATTAAACTGACTCCAAGCTTTTAAATGGAATAGTGTATAAGTCAAGTCAAGTCGAGCTTTATTGTCATTCTGCTACATGTGTGGACATGTCGTGTCTCGCAATCTGATTCTCTGCCAGTAGGAGGCGCTGAGAGAGCGGTAGTACTAGCGGTTTCCCCGGTAACGGCTGTAATCTAAACTGCTCCGCTCATGAAAGCAACTTTATCAGATAAAATGAAAATGCCATCGAAACTTTTCTAAAGACAGTCGGTTTCCTTCACAGATACATTCATATAAAACACCCGTGCCAAGTTTTGATTTCGAAACGTGTAGTGCTCATGTTTATTCAACGAAGTCAAACGCCACAAATTAATCAATGTATGGGAAACACTGGTAATGTATATCGAAATATCGGAAATGTGTTTAAAAATCATATCACCGTTATTGAAAAAAAATATATCGCGATACATATTGAATTATTGTCCAGCCCTAATTCTAATTCCAACATCATTTGTTCTTCAGACATTATTCTTCTTTAAAAGAAAAAAAAAACATTAGCTGTATGTAAAGTAACCCACATTTGGTTTTTGACCACTGAAAATGTGTACAATTTACTCATTCAGCCATACTGAGATCCCTATCTCTCTGGATCCAAACCATATAGGGCCTTAAAATGAAGATACCAAAAGTTAACAGCTGCTAAAGTCAACTTTTTTCCTAATATGCCTCCCAATGTTTGTGTAAAAATAAAATAATGATGCTGTCATCTTTCTAAAGTCCTTTTCGCCTGTAATTTGGCTCCAAATCTCAAGTGAAAATTGTCATTTTGACCCCCCTCTACAAAATATCCATCCATGACATTTAATATTTTGGCTTTCATTACCATTTATCTGTGTCTTTCTTCTTGGAAAAAAATCTGGGCAACATTTTAAATTTGGTTGATTTGACAGAATGACTATATGATGTATACAGAAACATTATAACTCATCCAACCCATCCCAAACATTGCCATTTAATTTCCAAATAAAAGCAGACAAAGTACAATAGCAGAATGCCCTTAAACAATCAAAAAACAATTATTCACACAACCCTAATTTGGAACTAATGTCATCTCCGAGTTCTCTTAAGTATGCCGCTTTAGCAGTGAGAGTTTGCTATGAGCAACAAACCGTATGGAGTCAATGTAGCATATTATGAAATCTAGGTTCCCAGAGTGATGTAACGTTAATAATTACCAGAATCAAAAATAAGGCCTAAATTTACATATCCTACAGTGAAATAAAGGCAGTTGGGCTAAGCATTATCCTACAGAGTCACAATATCACAGAGTCATTTTGTATTCATTGCTTTTGGGAAAAAGCAGGACATTAATGGAGTTTCTGAGGGATTTAACCGAAAGCACTGCACAGCAACTGTGTTACTTTATAGCTCAGTTTCCACACTTTATGAAGAATTTCAAGCAGTAGTTCACCAAAAAAAAAATATATATATACTGTCATCATTTACTCCATGTTATGTTGTATACTTCTTAATCATATCAAAGACATTTTTTAAAAATATATATATTTTACCAATAACTTGAATAATTAATTTATAAACATTACATTTTTGAGAGTCACACTATATTAGCAAACTGAATTAACTTTGCAGTGTCATAAAAAGGTCAAATTATCATATTATAATTTTAAGAGACTGAATTGACCTTAACACACAGTCATGCATGTCTCCAGTTTTCTTTCTATGACTACATTTACATTCATAATGTTCTGAAGCATTGTGTAAATGTGACCATCATTTTCCTACATTTACACAAAATAAATTTTGGGCAAAGTTTAGCAACCTTGAACCTGACATGAAGTCTGAGTGGCCTAAATCTTTGCCACCAAAAGTCTATCATATCATTACACAACGCTGTGACAAAAAGTTACGCAAATGCTGCTTTCAAGTCTTTTTTTTTTTTTTTTTTTGCTTCCCCCACGTTAATTGCACCACATGAATTTAGCTGACAGAAGTTTTCTATTAATATTTTTATTCGTTCTTCTATTATTATTTTTTTTATTTTTTTTTATTCTTCTATTATTTTAACAAAACGTCTTCACTCTATTTTCTCAAAAAAAATTAAAATAAAAAAAATCAAATCAAATGAAGAAAATTAAACAAGGAAAAGCACTTAAATCGTATCCATGAATAGCATTTTTACGCATTTTGAATAAACTGGCTTTTTCCCCCTATAATCCATGCCTTCTGAAACCATACAATAGTTTTATGCAAAGAAATAAAATGTAATTTTAAAATCTGTTATTCACTGATAATCTTCCACTCCACTGAAGCTATGAAATCTCACCTGCACTGAGATTATAAAAAATAATTTAAAAAAAGTCAATTTGAGTGGAGAATGAGATCTGAGAATGGCAGCAGGAAAAGAAAAATGACTTTAATTTGGGTCTGTTTGTCAAACAAATCTGATACGGCTTCATAAAACTTTAATATTACAGACAAGTGTTGCAGATACTTCTATGGTGGTTATTTTTGCAGCTTCAAAGTAGTCATCGAGTCATATGGAAAAGAGCTGAGTGAAGATTCTTCAAAAACTCTTATTTTGTCAGTAAAAAATAACAGCATACAGCTTTGAAACAACAATTTCCACATTTAAATGAACTATTCCTTAAAGTAAAATGGAGAGGGCACCCCACGTTGGCTTGCATGGCTTGAAACATTGATGGAAACGTCATTATTAAAGGCAGTTTACCTTGTGGTACAGAGATCAAGGAGTCAACTGATTGCTTCTACTTCCTCTCCTTCCTTGTCTGCTTTTCTTGAATTCAGCCGAACAAGAGTACGATCTGAAAACAAAAGGGTCAATGGGTTAAAAATTAGCCACTTGTTCCAAGATACATGTACTGACATTGAAATGCAGTGGAAAATTACAGACCCCGGACGGCTTGCATGGAAAATCCCTAAATTTATTACACAAAAGGGGGAAAGGCAGGCTTCTAAAAAATTCCATGAAAATTCTATTCTTAGATTAGTAACAGTTGGAGGGCAGTGTGTGGGTTTATGTTTAAGGAGCAAATCCTGACCAAAACAGGCTCGATTCCACAATATAGAGCTGAATACAACTTCCGACCAAAGCATTTACAACTCAAATAAAACCACCGCATAAAAAGAGCATTAAAAATGCAGTATATCTTCTGCTTGGACACCTCCATAGTGATGCTGTTTCTTTAAGAAAGCCGAGTCTGTGTTTTCAGATTTGAAAGGGGAAAAAAGAAACCGTTTTTGAATTTATGTGGCTCCAAATTTCTGAGAACACATAAAAAACATGGAATTTTTTCCCTCTTGTAAACCTAGCAATACAGTTTTATGGTTCTGAAAATGTAAAAAAAAAAAAATAGTTTGATATCTAGGTCACATGAGACATCAGCCATGTAAACCTGAAGCTCCATACACAAAATGAAGATCCTTAGAAAAAACTGTTCAACTGAAGCACACAAAATGCTGAAAAAAAAAAAAAAAAAAAAAAAAAAAAAAAACACTTTTGGAGTTCATTCTATCATTAAAGGTATAGTTCACCCGAAAATGGAAATTCTGTCATTACTCACCCTCATATTGTTCCAAACCCCTAAGACCTTTGTTCGTCTTCAGAACACAAATTAAGATATTTTTTATGAAATCCGAGAGCTTTCTGACCCTCCATATACAGCAAGGGTCCTAGCATGTTCAAGGTCCAAAAACGTACCAAGAACATCAACAAAATAGTTCATGTGACATCAGTGGTTCAACCGTATTTTTATGAAGCTACGAGAATACTTTGTGCACAAAAAAATTAAAATAGCGACATTATTCAACAATTATTCTCCTCTGTGTTACCCCTAGTGCCATTTTGGAGAGTTTATGTGCAGATCAAAGCATGCGCATGCGTCGTACTCTCCAAAAAGAGTGCTAGGGTGAGGCGGGGGAGAAGAATTGTTGAATATAGGGCTGTGCAATTAATAGAAATACGGTTTCGATTTCGGCCTCCAACGGTTATGAAAATACAATAAATCGAGATAAACCAATTACTGCGCTCCATTCCGCCCCCTTTTTTAGCGGTGCGCTTGGTGATTATTCACATAAACACTCGTCGGTTATGTAATAAATGAACGTAAACAGTTGAGAATGAAAATACGTGTGCAACAGCAAATTGGATCCGTGCGGCTTTTAAAGTGACAGTGGGCTATATTCCTGCTGCCGACTGTGTGCTTAATATTAATCAAACAACAAAAGCCAAAGACAAAATCACAAACTGCTCTTGAAATACTCCTGCAGTTAAATACTGAAAAAAACAAAGTTGTGATAATTGGTCAGAGCTCGAGTAAAAATCAGATCGAGTTTGCTCGAAATAGGGGTTTTCTGAATAATAAGCAGGTTGTAAGAAATTTGGGTGTTTATTCTGATACTAATTTAAATTTTGAATTTCATGTCAAGAAGTTGGTTCAGTCTTGTTTTTATCAGTTAAGAAATATTGCTAAGGCGAGACATTTTTTTAAATTTTAATGACATAGAGAATCTTATTCATGCTTTTATTTCTTCCCGTCTTGACTATTGTAATGCCTTGTTTTCTTTGAATCATCGTGATTTTTCATGTTTACAATTAGTGCAGATAGCTGCAGCCAGATTATTGACACAAACAAAGTTATTTCATCATATTACACCCGTTTTTGCTTCTTTACATTGGTTACCTTTTATTTTAGGATTGATTTTAAGATTATTTTATTGACAAAGCTTTAAACGGCTTGGCACCTATGTATTTAGCTGAGATTCTGAGACCCTACAAAACAGGGAGATGTCTTAGATCTTCTTTTAACGAACTGCTGGCAGTTTGAAATACTAGATATAAAACAAAAGGAGAGGGCATTTGCAGTGAGGGCTCCAAAACTATGGAATAGTTTGCCAGTGGTTATTAGATCATCTGAACGGGTGTGTTTTTAAATCTCGATTGAAAACCTGTATAGATGTGCTTTTAATATTTTGTGATGTTTTTTTGTGTGTGTATTATGGGTTTGATCTTTTTTTGCTTCATCATATATTGTGTTTAGCTCTTCATAAATGTATATTTTATGATTGTGTTTTTATATTGTGTAAAGCACTTTGTGTGTTGTAGCTTTAAATGTGCTATATAAATAAAATGTAACAACTTGGCTGAAGGTCATTTGTAGCTTTAAGAAACAAAGGAAATGTAATTATTACAGTGAAGACTATGCTGTTTTATTTTACATTAGATCATTCAATTTCTGTAGTAGGCTGTTAACTGAATACTATAGACTTGCATAAAAAAAAAAAAAAAACTTAAAGCACAGTTTGTTTCATTTTATTCATTTCATTTTATACAGAAAATATATATTTGATATATATCTAAATAAATATTTCATATAAAGTGTTGGCCATATGGCCAACTAATAATCGTGATTAAAATATTGACCAAATTAATGATTTTTGTCATAATCGAGCAGCCCTAGTTGAAATAAAGTTATTTTAGTTTTTTTTATGCACAAAAAGTATTCTCGTAACTTCAGAAAATTACGGTTGAACCACTGATGTCACATGGACTATTTGGCAATGTTCTTGGTACATTTCTGGACCTTGAAAATGTTAGGACCCTTGCTATCTCTGGAGGATCAGAAAGCTCTCAGATTTCATCAAAAATATCTTATTTTGTGTTCCGAAGATGAACGAAGGTCCTAGAGGTTTGGAACAACATGACGGTGAGTAATTGACAAAATTTTCATTTTTGAGTGAACTATCCCTTTAAAGAAAATTGACTAAATAACAAATACTAAGAAACTGATCAAATCTTTTCCAATTCAACTTTTCTTAAAATTTTATCCTGGTAATATAGTTTGCAATGAACTTGACTGAATTTGGAATGATTTTTGTACTATACTATAAAAGCAATTTTCCTTTTTTTGGAGGCCACTAAAAATGTATTACATTTTATGTTTTTGACATTTGTTCATTAAAGGGATACTTCACCTAAAAATACTAATAAAAAAAGGTAATTAACTTACTCTCATATTGTTTCAAACCTGCATGACTTGCTTTCTTTTGTGTACCAAAAAAAATGTCTCATTGGGGACCAAGGTTGTTTAAGAACATCTTTTGTGTCCCACAGAAAAAGAGTAAGTCATACAGGAATGTCATAAGGATGAGTACATGACAGCATTTTCATTTTTGAACAATCCCTTTAAAGCCTCTTACATGCTGGTCACCTTTTCTAGAATGAGATGAGACCAGATCACAAAGGATGCATTTGTCTCATTTGTGAATTCAGTAAGTAAAGCAGACTTGTTATAACTAAAAAATAAAGAGAACTGACAAAACTACATTTCCACATAGGCTACAAAAAGGTTGTCCATCTAGATTGCAATGTACAACAGCAGCTGTTAATTACCCTCAATGCATTTACCTCTTGTTTACCAGTATTTCAGCTACTGAAGAAAAAAATTATAATAATATTGTCATCTTTCAGACAGATGACATTAAGAGCAGTAAAACGTTATAAAATTTCAGCCACTGACAAAAAATGAAAGAAAATAAAACAATGTAAAATGTAAACATAAAATATAAATGCAAAACATTTTAAAGTAAAAAGCAGAAAAATGTACTCTTAATAAATATATTTTTTTAACATTTAGTGACTAAACTTGCCCTCCCCCTCCAGTTTTTTTTTTTTTTTTTTACAAAATACTGTTAAATATTTAATATATTTGTGTTCCATGCAACGCAACTTGAAACTGATGTGAAAAGCTGTCTTCAGTTCATTGAAAAGGAAGCTCCAAATATTCTCACTTCCCTCGTGTAACTAGCAAAATTATTCAGACAACCAACACTTGTGACCATTAACATGTTCAGCAGCTTTCTGTTCATGACACAGGAACAAAATCCCATCTATTTTGCACCCACTGTCAGGTCTGACTTATTACAATATTTGCAGTTGAGCTGTGGAATAAGAAGAAAAAAATCAATATGTGTGCGAAAGGAAAATGCCAGCTGGTAAGAGTGGCTTTTCATTTAACGATATTTTGTTTTCTTGTGACACTGAGGAAATTTGCAGCGTTTCAGAACAGCTTGACTGATAAAAATGTTAATATTTAAACGAACACAAAACAGCATGCTGATGAAGTTTGTCTAAAAGGCATAAACAACCACAACTAACCAATCTATACACAGACTAAACCATAACGGCAATAGGAAGTGTCGAATATAAAAAAATACATCCCTGCAAGCAAAATTAATTGTAATTTCTTAATTTTTCGAAATATCTACCGACAGATGGCGCTAATTTCGCTGCAAAAACGAAAACCACATTTACATTCTAATTTAATCGAATATAACGCCGTCTTTCAGTAATCACTCTTTCATTACTCTCATCTGCATCGAAGTTCACTTCACCAAGTTGTTTAGTGACCGACCGAACAGTTCCAGCCAACCTTTATTTCCAGTCGCCAGAGAAGAGTAAAATTCACAGGAAAATTCAGCAAACATGGCTGCTGCGAGTGCTTTTTGTGTTTTCAGATTGTACCCTACCCGTCTGATTTCAACTCCACAAATTTCCTGCAAAGCCTCCGCTCGATCCAAACACACAGACAACAGGACAGAAAGACCGATGCAACAATTCACTGCAACACAAACTCGCTGCAAAACTTTATTTCGAAAGCAGCTCCGCAAAAAAAGGAAAAAAAAAAAGGAAAAAAAATCAACAGATCATGCACTGCACAACACATTCAGATCACATTTGAGAGAATTGTGATGTGATCTTACCGCGCACACAAACATGAGCTCCGGATGATTGCGACCAAAGCGCCCGTTACATTGTATCATTTGTGAATGAGGAAAGACGCGGGTGCTCCACTTTGTTACCTCCCAAAATGATGCGGGTCATGCGGAGAAATTTTCTGGGAATGAAGAAATCCTCCCCTTCGGATCTCAAAATGACGAAACGAGCGGGTCTTTCCGGGGCACTTTTTTTCTCTTCTAGAAACAGAACTCCCAAATTTGATTTCAGTGAATTTGTCTGTTCTCTTCCTGATATGTCCACACCACCGGCGGCCGATGCTTCACTGGTGGTGAGGTATATTAATATTGCGGTCTGCCCCACGGACACATTCATCCGCCATCATGCAAGGGCAGGTTCTCAATTTGCAAATGCATTAATTTCACACAATGCCTTTATGTGGCTGGCATCACGTCAGCTGGCCCATCTTTTGGATTAGATAAGCAAAATAACTCAATTGTAGGCTTCCATGTAATAGCAAATTTGCGCATGCAGAGCAAGGTGTTTTTTACATTTATGACCAAACTACTTTTTCATCTGCATGGATGAAGAAAACTCTTCTGTTAGACTCACAAGTTACTTGTTCCACTGTTTGTTGCCTACATTTTAGCTACAGTATTTTGAGCAATTTTAGTATGTTTTGTTGCAATAATATTTTACTGAGAGAAACAAACATGTTGTGGAAAGTATATACATATCTAGATTAACAGAAAATTAAGATTATATCCACATCGCGTTTTTTCTGCACCAAAAACCATGACAAATTATGAAGTGAACCTCAAATCAAAGGACTTTTATGTATACTGTGCGGTTTCCTTTTTTTTCATCTTCACTTCTCAAATGTGTTCCGTCTCGTCAGCGCCTCTAGCGGCGGGTCTGCAGATGGTCTGAGGGGGAAAATGTGATTCAGGAAATTTGACATGCAAATTCCAATTTTCAAAAAGACAGAGAAAAAAAGGCATTGGAAATATTACAGTGTTTTCTGAATGTTCATATTTAGAAGCTTGCCAACACATCCTCACAAATCTCATATTATATTATTCATATACAGAATGAATACCAAAAATATATTCACTCTTTATTCCTCACCAAGAATGTTTTTATTCATTCATCCATTCATTCTAAAACTTTATTATTGTTATTATCATTATAAAAAAAAAAGTGTATTAGGCCAAAGGCAATTTGCTGTTTTGTTTTTTTGTTTTGTTTTGATTGTAAAGTGTAATAATTACCAAACCACACTGTGATATCTGTTTGGCAAGTTGTATAAAAATACAGAAGATAAAATTGAATTTACAACATTTATAAAACAAAGGTATTATTATTATCATGAGAACACAGTTCTTTGAGTTTAAACCGGTTTGAACATGCTTGAAAACAAATGTACACGTAAACCACAGCTTTTGTCTTTAGATTTGAACTCGAAACATTACAGATACAACAATTGCAGTTGTAGTCCTTTCAGATATCTGATGTTTTTACATTTGTGACTGTATGTGCAATCAGCTGCATCTGCATTTGTAAAGGTGTGACCCAAATGGCCCATGCAGCCAAACGGCCCATATACAGGGAAATGACCAATGCAATTAGAATTTCTAAGGGATTGTTTGCAGTGTCTCCAGTGGGACGTCCTAACAGTACAATGTCTATTTTTTGTGGCATTTCTTTTAAAAAATAAAGTTTCGTTCAGACAGTATTTGGGTTAAGATTCTTGGAAGACTCACATGCTAACATCACTGCTGAAGAACTGTGCTATAATAATACCTTGAATAAAGTCTTCTCCACAACTTTGGTCAAGCTTCCTGATTTTATGTATTAGAAGAATACATTGGTGAAGCACCCAAAGACTACCGAGTCAAATACAGCAATCAAATACACATGGCAACTCCCTGCTGAAAAAAAAAAAAAGAAACCATCACAGAAATTCTAATGGTTTTCACTACAGATACCATTAAAAACCATCAACTGTTAACCACTGAAACCATTAACTAATGTTTTCCATCGTAATTGGGCTATTTGTAAACTTGCCACAAGCTGATTTTTTTTTTCTCCATGGTTTAAAAGTATTGCAATATTGTATACACTATAATAGCCCGAACTGCATGTTTTGAATATTTTACATTCAATGATAAAACTGTGCTACTTTATGAGTTTTGTGAGGGAAGGACCTTTGAGTTCCTTTGTGACCGTTTAGGATTACTATAGTGATTTTCAAGTTGAAGTTGTGTTTAACACATAACAGTGATGGTAAAATGTGTATTTTAAGATTGGGAGTGGCAGGTGTTGGATAGGGTCACTGGGCTGGTTTTTGGCCATTTATGATTGGCCTTTGGGCTGGGTTTGTTACACAGACCTGGCAACATTGTCCAATAGTGTGTTTTGGGCCATGTTAGGATTTATAGAATATTATACATAGAATATATTATATTGATCTCCTTTAAGTAAGCTTAACCAGGAGAATAATTTATTGAAGGTAGTACAACAGTTCTTCAGTAGTGATGTTATGTTGGCCTTCAAAAAAAAAAAAAAAAAAACTTAATTCAAAGTTCTCTCTGTGGGACAGAACTTTATGCATGAAGACAAAGGGACTACAAACAATACTGTTAGGACCCCACTCGCGACCCCTTAGAAATTGTAATTGTATTGGCCATTTGGGTCACAGAGAGGGTTTCAGTTGATTGCATCTGAGGTACAGTCACAATGTAAATGCATGAGACTAACGTTAGGGTGAATTCAGGTGGGTTGAAACTTTTTCCAGTCATGAACTTGCATTGATATAATTAATATGTCTTGTGTGCTGACATTTTTCATGTTTCGAGCGATTGGCTGTTCACTGCAGAATGTGACACTTTTGGATAATGTTTATAGCATGTGTTGTGAACCCACTGAACCAGGTTTGATTTGTTTGGTTTGAAATCTACTCTGAAACTTTTGTTCAGCTACCTTTGTGTAAAAGGCCTCAACCCCCAGGGGCTTTCATATCATTCCTCAAGTCCCTCCAGCAAATTATGTCTCATGTTTAACCAAGCTGAATTAACTCTTCAGCTCATCTGTGCTACACTTAAAAATAAAAGGTGCTTAAAAGGTTCTTCACAGCGATGCCATAGAATAACCATTTTTTATTCCACAAAGAACCATTCAGTCAAAGGTGCTTTAAAGAACCATCTCTTTCTTACCTTTTTATAATCTGAAGAACCTTCTTTCACCACAAATAACCTTTTGTGAAACAGAAAGTTACTTCAGATGTTAAAAGGTTCTTTATGGAACCATTTAGACAAAAAGGGTTCTTCTATGACATCGTGCAGCACCTTTATTTTTAAGAGTGTAGAAGTGAGGAGGCTCCACCAATGGTTTGAAAACCCTTCTGATGTATCGAAAATCTCCCCTATATACCTTCATTCACCATTCCCACATTTGTCTAATATTGAAAGAGTGAATGAAAAGTTGAAAGAATTTGGACACTATATGAGCCAGAAGGGCTGAGACTTTTTGTGTGCAGCCCGTGTCTGCTGTTATTTATTTATTTAGTTAGTTAGTTAGTCTCCATATTTTATGTTGCAACCATAAGCTAAAATATTTAGAATAGATAGATAGATAGATAATTTTAAAACTCAGTCTACACTCCATATCTTATGAGAATGAAAACAAAAGATGTCATAACATTAAATTTATGATAAAAAGAAAGAACGAAAAAAAAAAGAAATATCCACACTGATATGAAGTATTTAGCACTTACATTTGTAACTTAAACTTGCAATGCTTCCGGTGTCATTTGCTTCTATGTTATTTTACCTGTACAAAAACAGTCCGTTATGCTGCTTGATATTGCAAACTGGCATGTGATATCAATTGTTTTAAAAATATATAATTGTAATTATAAACACCTTGCTTTTGTAGTACAAATTGTTTTACTGTTACATTTGTCATTCACTAATGAATTGTTTTGCACATTCACAGAAAACAGCTTACTATTTTCACACACCTCTCCATGAGGTTTAATAACTGAAAATGCATAATCCAACCACAAGGTCAGAAGACTTGTTTGCAGAGCTCAGATACCATTTTTTTTTGTTTGCTATTCTTTGCTATTATGGGGTATTGAGTGTGGGTGGATTGAAAGCAATTTGGGGGGGGGGTAAAGCAATTTGGCAGGAGTGTGCAACATAACATGCAGGGAAAAATGTAAAGTAGATTAGAGGCAACTTGGATTGTAAAAAGCACTATACAAATGTTTAATTTATGTCACGGTGTACATCACAATACACTAATGGCAACATATCAGTACTGTCATCTAGTGCAGACATGTGCTTTGTCCTTTAATGTTTTCAGCATTTTTTTTTATTTTGTTTATTTTTTTCTCACATACAAAACACTCACTTTAAAGGGATAGTTCACCCAAAAATGAAAATTACCCTATGATTTTATTCACCCTCAAGCCAGATGTGACTTTCTTCTTTCAGGCGAATCCAATCAGAATTATATTTAAAAATGTTCTGGCTTTTCCAAGCTTTATAATGGCAGTGAATGGGTGTTATTTTTCAATAGTCCAAAACAAGTCCAAAAAAAGTGCTTCCATCCATAATAAAAAGTGCCTCACACGGCTCCGGGGTGTGATTAAAAACCTCCTGTAGCGAATCGATGCGTTTTTGTAAGAAAAATATCCATATTTAAAACTTTATAAAAACACTAAGCTCCAACTTCCGCTAACTGTTTTATGCGCGTTCACAATAGAACGCCGTTCTGTTGGATGACATGTAAGTCCCATGAGAACCAACGTTTGTTTACAGGAGCAAAGGAAGCAAAGTTTTCTTACTTTAACAAAGAAAAATCAGTCTCCTGTTGGCTTATATCAAAATCCTCCAACATTTGTCTTTACAAATCCTTGTTTTTTACTTCTAATTCGTGACCAGTGTTTTATTTCGCTCTCTCCTTGTGCGCTTCCGCATACGTCACTTCTTACTGGAGCTTACACTAAGCCGACATCCTACATGTCATCCTCCAGAACGGCGTTCTATTGTGAATGTGTGTTCACAATAGAAGCCGTGTGGGGCACTTGGATTGCTGCGCTTTACTGGACTTATTTTGGACTGTTGAAAAATAACACCCATTTACTGCCAATATAAAGCTTGGAAGAGCCAGGACGTTTTTAAATATAACTCCGATTGGATTCGTCTGGAAGAAGAAAGTCATATACACCTAGGATGGCTTTAGGGTGAGTAAATTGGGGTAATTTTCATTTTTGGGTGAACTATCCCTTTAAGGGAACACTGGTCATTTAGAGTCTGCAGATGAAAGTGTTAACTGTTGTTTCATCTTTTAATAAAAGCAGAAGGTCTGTCTCATTTTATATACCCATATTTTTCATTATTTGTTCATGACAATACATGTAAACAAATTAATAATTTATTGTTTAAGTTTTTTTGGAAAAACAAACCAACATTTGAAGAAACAAGTTCTCTGTGGTAAGAAAGCTGATGGAGGTTTTGACATGCTTGATTTTTTTTTACATTAATTACACTTTCAAAGTAAATTGGGTTAAGAATTGTGTCAATTCACCAGATTCTATTTGGTACTTTATCCCACACAATATCTATAAAAACGTGGGAGGTCTTACATTTTTTTTAACTTGTAACTTTTCCCCTTCTAAACTCCCCATAAAACTTTCTAAATTCCATGAACAGGCACTTTTGGCATGGAAACTTTGTTTTGTTCACAACTTCTCCCCACATAAAGTGAAGCTATGGAATAATGAGAGCATTTTAGTAAAAGAACAAGTCGATTTTTCTTAAGAATTGGCATGAAAAAGGTATTATCTTTGCGATATACTAGATCCACAAGGGAATGTTTATTCTTACTGTGATTTCATCTTTAAATACAATATTCCTGTTGTTCATAAGGAATTTCTTACACTTGTTAAAGCTATACCAAATGGTCTTGTTCACTTAATGAAATGTCATCTATCGTTTGAAGTTATTGTAAAAAGGGAGCCGATTTTTTTGGTTGATGACAAGTGTATTTATGACCCAAAATGTAGTAATAAAATAAGAAATGTGTTTCAGTCAAGGAAAATAATTACTCCAAGGGAATTTTTTTTTTTGGGAATTCTTTAATAGATAAGATTAATTGGGGAAAAAAAGCATGGCTCTTACCTTATAAATTCTGTGTCCCCAATAAAGTTAAAGAAATACATTTAAAGATTTTGCATAATATATACCCCACTAATGAGATTACATCCAAATTTGGTAATCCTCATCTGAATTGTAATTTCCGTAATGTCAGTATTGAGTCTATCGATCATCTTTTTTTCAAATTCCCCGTTGTTAAGGAATTTTGATCTGAAGTGTCAAAATTATTTTCTTCAAAATCCAATGTAGACATTGATTCAACTATGTGTGATATATTTTGTTGTTTTTCTCATTGTAAGCATAACAGAATATATAGGAAATGTATTTATTTTGTTGGGAAAATATTATATTCATAAATGTAAATTTTCTTCAACATCCCCGAAATTACATAATTTTCTTTGTGACTTTAACTACCTAATTATAACACTAAAAACTATTAACACCAAAAAAAGTGTCAAATTTGTGAAACTGTATAATGATCTGCTGAATGTTGCGTAATTTTTGATTTACTACCTCTGTACTTTGTTTTATATATTTATTATTTTTCTTTATTTTTTTCTTCATTGTCTTCCTATGTTATTTCTGTATTCATAAATGTCATCCAATGTTATATTAAATTGTTGAAGTTAATTGTTTACACTTGCAATAAAAAAATAAAAAAGTTAACTGTTGTTTCAGCAGTGCTGATGTTCCATTTGTCTACCACTAGGTGTCAGATTTACTAGTCTTACTATTCCTGCCATAGAAAGGTATGGTAAAACTAATAAGAATATTGTGCTAGTATGCGGTTCCAAATTCAGCATGCATCTCAAAGATGTATTCAAAATCAATATAACAACAAAAGTGATAAAGTTAATTCTGCTAATGTGCAGAACTGTTGGAGGATTCCATATGTGTATGGGAAGATAATTATTAGCAAATATATAGAAATCAGCCTGCTGCAGTTTTTTTTTTTGGATCGATATTAATTTACATTTCATATCTTGTAAAATATCCTTCACAGACTGGCCTCCGTCTGTCTATATCTACAGTGATGTCTAAAAGTCACAGACCACTAGTGAAAATGTTTTAATTTGTCATTGTTTTCCCATTTAATTCAACATTTCATTGTGAAACTTTGAATGAAAACTTTATATATGGAGATAAGAATTTCTTAGTATTTGGTCTCTCCCCCCTTTACTTCAATCACAGCAGCATTCAAGTAGTCTCAGAAATGTGCGACTATAACGATTAAGCCCAGCAGATGTCAGTAGAGCATCGCAATAAATGTCATTAAAAGGAAATCAATGAGTTATTTTGCAAGAAGGGTTTCATAAATTTGTGTTTAGCAGTATGGGAAAATCAAAAGGTTTGGTTCTATTAGCATGACATTTATCAACAGCTAATAGAATTTCTCTTGAATTCCACTTCATACGTTTACTTAGAATTTGGACGTAGGGAGATTTAGTGTTCCCTTTAATGAAGTATTTTCAGTTTTAATGAGTGGAAATTTTATAATCTTGCTTGCTTTTGACTTTATGAGTTACTAACTGATACAGAGTAGTGATGGGAAATCTGATTCAATTATATGAAAGAAAAAAAGATTCAGTGGTTTACATAATTACGAAATGACATCAATATTATATTTCTAACAACTCAGTGGTATAGTATGTCACGCTGAATCATTCAAATAAAGTCATACATGTAATGCATATACTGATTATTTTATTTATGTACATTAATTGTGTTTGTTGTCAGCATGTCTAATAAGACTGGCCACAATTGAGAAGCCAACATTATAGTTTCCTACATTCAACTTTTGCACCTAATACAGACATGCACAAACACAGATACAGTATGTTCTACATGATTAAAATTGGGTATGATGACTCCCCACCTTTTTATTTCATTTGAATATCAACATTTGTAAGATTTACTTAAAGCAGTTTTAAAGTTAACTGATCTAATTTTGTGCCTCTGGAAAATATGATCAGTGTTAAGTTGGTTAATTAAGGTGAAAGTTTGATATAAAGAAGCTATTTATGGACTCTGGTTCGGACATAGATGAAGTAACAAAAATTATAAGCATGATGTGTCAACCTTTTGTGAGGATATGTTAGTTTTGGTACATCAAAAAAGTCATGTCCAGACATTAGATGACTTTAGATCCGTGGCACTTACATCTTTAGTCATTAAATGCTTTGAAAAGTTGACAAATATGGTAAAAAAAGAAGTTATGCAAAGAACAGTGCTTCTTAGACCCCCTTCAATTTGCATACAGAGCTAGGATTCAATAGTGACCCTCCAACAGTTAGTACTTCAGCGTTTGGAAAAGCTGAAAACATTGGCAAAACTGCTTAACTGAATACAGAAGCTTTGTGTAAAAGAGGCAGCAAAGACTATTGCTTAAGAAACCTAAGGTTATTTAATGTGGATGAAACACTAATTTATGTTTTATAAATCCTATAGTATACGGAGTCGCTTTTATCTTTTTCACCATTGTGTGGCTTAAATGTCATAAATGTGGGGGGCCGGGAATCTCTTGAGAAGTTTGTAATTCAGGAAGGTAAAATAACCAGAAAGAAGCCAAAGAACATGGCACAATTATATCAAAGTCAGGTGTTGGGAAAAGCCCAGAGAATATTATCAGATGATTCCCACCTCATGACTTTCACCTCCTCTGATGTTCATTTTAGAACTCCTATTAATAAAACAAATCATTTTAGACATTTTTATCCTCTCAGTGTTACAAACTTTAGACAGAGATCGACACACAGCTAATGTAAACAGCACAGGTTTACTCAGAAGATGCTGGAGAAACATGGTGAAGCACAGGTTGACATTGGATACATCTCAGAAAACTTAACTCAATCATAACAGTTCCTTTCCTTGCAGGTGAACGGTGGCCAGACAGACAGGACTGAAGACAGATGAAGGAGCAGAAAGACTGACAGGAGGCAAATAACTGGTAGGTGAGTAGATCATGAAGCTCCAAGGGAACAATTAATATAAGTAGTCTCATACATCAACAAGTCAAGGCATGAATCTTGAGTGCTGGCTTATATGAAGGAACTGATGGGGCTGATGGCAGACAGGTGTGGTATTTGTGGAGAGTGCACAGGTGGTAGACAGAGAGGATTATGGAAGATGTAGTGTGCTGAGGTGACAGGCATGGTAAATGGAGTTTTTGATTGTGACGCTCAGCTATAAAGCTTTTAAATTCGACGCTGTTTGGAGGAAGATATAATAATTTAATACTTGTTCTAATTCATGAAGTTATTATTGAGAAATCAATAAATGATTAGTATATTTCAGACATGTTCGCTTTCCATTAAAACCTATAGGCCTATAAGTTTGATTGTTTCATTTCAAACTGGTTCTTTGGTTCAGTAACCAGTCTAGTAACTTGTAAGTTACTATGGGGAGAATCAAGCTCAACTCTCTGACATATTTTATGAACAATCCTTAAGGAAGGCACATTGCAATCTAGAAAATCTTTACCACCCTTTACATTTAGGCTACTATTTGAGTTTCTGCCTTGTTTTAGATTCCAAATCAGCAGAACCAAGAGAATTAAGTGGTCATTGGGTTACTTAACTGTATTATATTGGCTGTGCTTGCATTGCACTTGATATATGCATTTTTTAAAAGGTGCAAATTGTATTTAATGCTTTTGAACACTTAACTATATGTTAATTGCAATTAAATGAGAATGTATTATAGGCTAAGTTTATATTATAGGCAAATTAGCTGAACTTTAGAGTGTTTTTGACCCATTTAAGTAGGATGTTAATACACCTTTAAATGTAATTTCATAATTCTGTTGACTTTAAAATATGTTTAAAGTGTGCTGCTGAATGTACTGAGAAGCATTTGTGGTAAACTGATTTTTTAAATTAAAACTAATATGGTATACATTCAAATATATTTGCAATTACACATTTGTAACAATGGAGCAATTATGTACATTTAAAACATATTAACATTACATGTAATATCCAATATAACACTACCCTCTGCAGTACACGCTGCAGTAACACTCTGCCTGCAGTAATAAACACAGACCACTAGAGGACAGTGAAATACTTCTCTTCATGTGATACACAGTCAAAACTCAGAAGGGCAAATGTCCTGTAGATTTTCAAGTTGCTGCTTTTTTTTCTTCTTCACAGAATCTGGAGTACGTTTCCCACACATACACACAGTGGTAGTTATATAACAAACCCCCTTCTGGAATAGATCTACTAGAAAACCATTAAGGTGTTCTCATTTAATGAGGTTAATCACAAGGGAGAAACCCGTTTGGGTAAAATAGTTACTTTAATTGAACTTTTCATCAGAGGTTTCATTTACAATACTTTTGTCATATTATAAAACATGCATTACATGCTACTATTAGTTCTTAACATGTCAGTAAACCATTGGCAGTGTTAAATAGTTGTGAAGTGTTTCTAAAAATGGAATAACCATAATGAATAGACTACACCCTTAAAAGTAAAGATAATTTATTTCTCATTATGGTTATTCATTTCCATTTCACAAAAGGTTCTTTATAGTCTTTTATAAATTGTTCACTGAAAGTTTCTTTAGGGGGACCAAATGGTTCTTCTCTTGCATCCCTGAGAAAACTCCCTTTCATTACTTTTATTTTGAAGAGTGTATGAAAGAACTTACGCATGGCACCAATAAATCTATTCTAGCTCTGCTCTAGTGACTCATGCTGCCTACTCTTTCTTTTACATATCAAACCACAGGAGTGCCATTCCTGAACAATGCAGAAATTGTTTTTTACAGAGTTTTCATCGGTTTCACATCTTCATATTTTTAGTAAATGAATTCAAGAGATTCCCAAGACAATATTCAAGTTTATTTGTATAGCGCTTTTTACGATACAATCGTTGCAAAGCGCTTTACAGGAAATTAAGTTTCTACAATATATTTATACATTGTAGAAACTTAATATATTAACTTATGGCAAAATTTGTTAATTCTGCATGTTGTTGGGGGATCAGAGGTTGGCATCCTCTGAGGTCCTCCGAGGGGTCGGCATCATCTCTTCTCAGGTGTTTGGTCATCTCAGATCATTTAAGGGCTGGATCCAGACTGAAGCTTGTGTAACTCCTAGTTACCACGGGATGTTAATCCCGTGGCAGAAACAGAGAAACAAAGAGACATAATTAGCGTAGCTGTTGTTCCATTCAAGCAAAAATTATTTGTTCAACCCAAGCTAAAGAATAATAATGTGCGTTTTGATCAGATATAACTGCAGTACAAGATTATGAGATGCATTATATGAATGCATTATGTGAATGCTTGGCTAAAGAGATGTGTCTTTAATCTAGATTTAAACAGAGAGAGTGTGTCTGAACCCCGAACGTTATCAGGAAGGCTATTCCAGAGTTTGGGAGCCAAATATGAAAAAGCTCTACCTCCTTTAGTGGACTTTGCTATTCTAGGTACTACCAAGAGTCCAGAGTTTTGCGACCTTAGGGAGCGTGATGGATTGTAGCGAGATAGAAGACTAGTTAGGTACGCAGGAGCTAAACCATTTAGGGCCTTATAGGTAAGTAATAATATTTTGTAACTGATACGGTACTTAATAGGTAGCCAGTGCAGAGACTGTAAAATTGGGGTAATATGATCATATTTTCTTGACCTGGTAAGGACTCTAGCCGCTGCATTTTGGACTACCTGTAGCTTGTTTATTGAAGATGCAGGACAACCACCTAGCAGTGCATTACAATAGTCCAGTCTAGAGGTCATGAATGCATGAACTAGCTTTTCTGCATCAGAAACAGGTAACATGTTCCTTAGCTTGGCAATGTTTCTAAGATGGAAGAATGCTGTTTTTGTAACATTGGAAATATGTTTTTCAAAAGACAAGTTGCTGTCTAATATAACACCCAGATTTTTGACTGTAGAGGAAGTAACAGGACATCCGTCTAGTTGCAAATTGTAATCCAAGAGATTCTGTGTACTGTTATTTGGTCCAATAAGTAATATCTCTGTCTTATCTGAATTTAATAGGAGAAAATTATTGGTCATCCAATCTTTTACATTTTTAACACACTCAGTTAACTTAGATAATTTAGAAGTTTCGTCTGGTCTTGTTGAGATATATAGTTGAGTATCATCAGCATAGCAATGGAAACTTATCCCGTATTTTCTAATAATATTACCAAGGGGCAGCATGTATATTGAAAACAGCAGAGGACCTAGGACAGATCCTTGTGGTACTCCATACTTTACTGGTGATAATTGAGATGACTCCCCGTTTAAATAAACAAAGTGGTAGCGATCGGACAGGTAGGATCTAAACCATCTTAAAGCCTGCCCTTGAATACCTGTATAGTTTTGTAATCGATCTACGAGTATTTCATGATCTATAGTGTCGAACGCAGCACTAAGATCAAGTAAAACTAGCAATGAGATGCAGCCTTGGTCTGATGCAAGAAGCAAGTCATTTGTAATTTTAACAAGTGCAGTTTCTGTGCTATGGCGGGGCCTGAAACCTGACTGAAATTCTTCACAGAGATCATTTTTTTGCAAGAATGAGCACAATTGAGCAGACACAACTTTTTCTAAAATTTTAGACATAAACGGAAGATTTGAGATGGGTCTGTAATTTGCCAGATCACTAGGATCTAGTTGTGGCTTCTTAATAAGAGGCTTAATAACTGCCAGCTTGAATGGTTTAGGGACGTGACCTAAAGATAACGATGAGTTAATAATATTGAGAAGCGGTTCTTCTGCTACAGGTAACTCTTTCAGTAATTTAGTGGGTACAGGATCTAATAGACATGTTGTTGGTTTAGATGTGTTGATAAGTTTATTTAACTCTTCCTGTCCTATAGTTGAAAAGCACTGCAGTTTTTCTTTGGGTGCGGTGAATGAGGCTGAAGTACTAGACGCCGTAGAATCTACATTAGTTATTGTATTTCTGATGTTATCTATTTTATCAGTGAAGAAATTCATAAAGTCATTACTATTAAACTGTGAGGGAATATTTAGATCGGGTGACGTCTGGTTATTTGTTAGTCTAGCCACTGTGCTAAATAAAAACCTTGGATTATTTTGGTTATTATCTATGAGTTTGCGGATATGCTCGGTCCTGGCAGCTTTTAGAGCATGTCTATAGCTGGACATACTGTTTTTCCACGCAATTCTAAAAACTTCCAAGTTAGTTTTTCTCCATTTGCGCTCAAGATTACGAGTTTCTTTCTTGAGAGAATGAGTATAACTGTTGTACCATGGCGCAGCACGTTTTCCTCTAACCTTTTTTAATTTGATGGGAGCAACAGTTTCTAACGTATTAGAGAGGATAGTGCCCATGTTGCTAGTCATTTTGTCAAGTTCATTTGTATTTATGGGTACACAGAGCAGCTGAGATAAATCAGGCAGGTTATTTGTGAATCTGTCTTTAGTGGCTGGAACAATAGTTCTGCCCGGACGATAACGTGGGGCCCTACAGTTAATATCAGTAATATGCAGCATGCACGATACAAGGAAATGGTCAGTAACATCATCACTTTGAGGTACGATATCTATATCAGTAAGATCAATTCCATGCGATATAATTAAATCTAGCGTGTGATTATAACGATGAGTGGGCCCGGTGACGTTTTGCTTGACTCCAAAAGAGTTTATTAGGTCAGTAAACGCAAGTCCTAATGCATCATTTGGATTATCAACATGAATGTTAAAATCTCCGACAATTAGCGCTTTATCAGCATTAACCAATAGGTCTGAGAGGAAATCTGCAAATTCTTTTAGGAAATCTGTATATGGCCCTGGCGGTCTATACACAGTAGCCAGAGCAAGAGATAAGACAGATTTCTTTTGCATATCTGACAGTGTAACATTAAGCATAAGTATTTCGAATGAGTTAAACCTGTATCCTGTTTTCTGAGTAACATTGAGAATATCACTATATATTGTTGCGACACCGCCGCCACGACCAGTCTGACGGGGCTCATGCTTATAACAGTAGCTTGGTGGAGTAGACTCATTTAGACCAATATAATCATTTGGTTTAAGCCAGGTTTCAGTCAAACAGAGTACATCAAAACTATTATCTGTGATCATTTCATTTACAATTACTGCTTTAGGTGTGAGTGATCTAATGTTTAGGAGCCCAAGCTTTAAAAATAGTTTTTGTTCATTTATTTTGCATTTTTCTGGTTTAATCATGATCAGATTTTTTCTAGATCCTGTGTTAAATTTATATTTTGACCTCACTATTCGGGGAACAGACACAGTATGTATAGATTGGACAACGCAATTACTTCTATCATTTAAGTGGGTAGAACAAAAGTCATCATAGCAGTTATTTGAGAATTGGCTTACTAGTCAGATGGAGCGTAGTGTCTTGGAGATGTTGTCCGACAGGAGTTCCGCTCCGACTCTGCTGGGGTGCAGGCCATCAGCACGGAAAAGCCTAGGACGCTCCCAGAAAAGATTCCAATTATTAACAAAGAGCAGTTTCTGTTCTTTACACCATGACAATAACCATTCGTTTAAAGCAAACAGTCTACTGAACCTTTCGTGTCCTCGTCGGTACGTGGGAAGCGGTCCTGACACGATGATCGTCGTCGCGGGCGATGTGCTGCGTACCGTCTCGATCAGGCTCCTGAAGTCCCTCTTCAGTGTCTCCGTCTGCCGCAGCTTGGTGTCGTTCACGCCCGCGTGCAGCACGACCGCTCCGACGCTCTCGTCATCCTTCAGGATCGCGGGTATCTGCGCAGAAACATCGAGAACACGAGCACCAGGGAAACAGTGTGTGTGCACTTTACCTTCAGCTAACGTAGCACGGACGTGCCGGACGATGGAGTCTCCGACGATCACAGCGTCACGTTCCGTCTCGTGGAGGGGGGCGAAGCGGTTTCGGGTGGAGATCTCAAAGACCGGAAGCGGCGGAGGGGGAGATGATGTAGCCCGATGCCTCGCTCGCGTCTTCCGCTGCTGCCGCACCCAGGGTCCGTGGTGTCCCGGCGCCGGAGTGAAGGACATCTGAGAAGATCGCGTCCTGGGTGCACGGGGCCTGTGCAGAGAAACACACGGAGTAGAGGTGGTGGGAGTGTTAGCAGCGCACTGTATACTTACCCCGGACCTGTGAGCGTCAGCCCGGGATGTTTCCAGCGCAGTTTGCCGCTCTCTCAGCTGGGCCTGTCTCTCCAGCAGCTTGTTGATCTGCTTCTCCACGGCCTCCAGCTCCAGCTGCACCGAATGCAGCTCAAACGCGTCCTCACCTGCACTCAAAGGTAGACACAAATCCGCCATTAAAGTAAGTAGCAGTGGAACAATGGTTATGTGTGTGAATAGAGTATTAGCTGTGTTAGCGCGCCTAGCGGCCGCCGCGTTGGCGGTGCTAACGGGCTATAAGCTAATAGCGGACTCGGGAAATCAAAATAGAACTAGTGATAACAAGGCGCCCTGATTGTTTTTGTTGTAGAATGCGATAGGGGATATATTCACACGTTATAGAAACGAAAAATGATGGTGTATAAAATTGATTTTAAGAGATAAAATAGACGATAAAGAAATAACTTGACGGAGCTCAAACTCAAAACACGCGTCAGCAACAAAACATAAAATATCAGCAGTTATGACATAATAAATTGTACACCGAGTTCACATATAGTGTGTCATAAGTACAATAATTTAGACAAAATAATCAAAATTACATAAAGACCTGCCCTGTGTTCTGAACCATGTAATACAGGTTCCAGCCTAGCATGAATAATGCAGTTACGCTGCTTTAACCTAATAGCTATTTCCGATTTCTCTCAAGTAAACGTTACGTAACCGTACTTCAGTAATGTTTAGTTTCTGGGTCGAAGAAGCCCTATAAAGAAAGAGCTGGGATTTGTCTGATTAAAAAACGAGCCTCATCAGGTGAGATTGAATTAAAGACATCCGTCAGGGATTGGATCCTGCGAGGGTTGGAAGGGAAATGGAACTTGAACGTTGACATATTCCAAATGATGTACCTATAATTGGAATCCCATTAGTGCAACGTGCAAAGGAACTCACCCCTCACAACATGCCGTGGCTTTAGGAAGAAATCAAAGCAGCTGTATGAAGCCATAAAATCCAGAGACGTGCCACACATGATTTGAGGAATTATGATCAAGCATTTTTGTGAAATTCATCATGCACATTAAATTTGGTCCCACTATATATTAAGTGTCCTTACTATAAAATAAATAATGAATTGTTAAGTGTATTTATTGTGTTCATGTTGAACTGCAAAACACTTTTACTGCTATTGAGGAGGGATACGGTTAAGGTTTGGTAATTTGGTGGGTTAAGGGTAAGGTTAAGATAGGGTCAACAGTGTAATTATGTAATGTTACATTTGTTACATTTACATGAGTTGTGATTAATAAAAATATACATACTGCTACAATTGGTTAAAAGTCACATATTATAAAGTGTGTCCCTCTGTTTTAAGGTGTTTAACAGTTAAATATTGGTATGATTATTTAACAGCATGTACTTACTATAGGTTTATGATCTGGTTGATTTGCATGTATGCATAATTTAGTGTCATTACTGTATTAATGTGTTATAATACTGTACTATAGTATACTGTCAGGTAACACAAACTCAGATAGTTCGATGACAACAACAGTGATGTTTTTATTGTGACATTAGTGCACAATGGTGAGTAAATGGCAATGACAACAGCTATGATGAGTCTCTCTCTCTCTCTCTCTCACACACACACACACACACACACACACACACACACACACACACACACACACACACCAATATTCCAACAGTCGCTGTGAGGTAATCAGTGAATAACTTGTCTTATAGGGATATATCTCTGGTGGGGACTGGAGAAGGAGACCGGAGCTTTGGAGATAGGGACAGATGAACACAAGGTTGGTATCCAAGTTGGTTGCGATAATCACAGGAGTACTCTGACGGTGAGCTAGTGAACAGGGCAAACTTAAATAGGGTTGGTGATGAGGCACTATTTAAGTTTGAATAGAGCTGGTGATTCATAGATTGGTGACAGGTGACGGTGATCAGTACTCAGGGGAATGTGCTCACTGTGGAGGAGTGCTGGTGGAGCTTGGTGAATCCGTGACAACTACACTGTAAGAAATAAATCTGTGAAATAAAAAGTACTACTCATACCAGGATATTATCCATTAATTTTACAGACATTTTCATTAACTCTAAAACACAACGCAATGCAGTGTGAAATTAAAAATACAGGCAAAAAAACACCTGTGTATACAGATTCAACAAATAACTAAATTAAATCGAGGAATAATATATTCACCCAAATATACACACTTCAAAAACGAATGTATGTATTTATTTATTTCCTTCCTTCCTTTCTTATATATTTATTTATTATTATTATTAGTTAATTAAATTTTAATTAATTTGTTTAATGTTTTTATTCATTCATTCACACTAGCAAATTGCACTTCTAAGGTATTTTTTTCCAGTCCCATCAGATGAAGTGATAATCTCCAGCATAACTTAACTTGCAAATCAGGTGTTATTTGAAGGCACAGCAAAAAACGTCAACATAAAATACAGCTCTTCTCCTCCTCTACCTGTTCCACCTCTGCATCTCTCTTCAGGTTGCATAACTCCTATTCTGTGTGGCCTTGTTGCTGTGATACCACAGTCTTACTCATCAGATCATTAGCTTTGCTTTCATGAGTTCACGATGGAGTGAAGCACACATGCCCAACCTGAATGTGCAGCACTTTCACACTAACAGCATGTTGGAACTATATAAAGGCAGTAGAAAATAAAGGCAAATAAAGATGGTCAGCAGAGGACACTGTTACAATATGTGGACTGCATTGATGGTGGTAATTTATATCTGCCAGCACTGTGAAAATGATTTAGAGAAATGCACCAAAATAAAACACATATGCTTGTACACAAGCACACTTTGAAAAAAATACAAATCAAAGTACAAAATGTTCCATGTAAAAAAAAAAAAAAAAAAAAAAAAACATAGAAAAAAGAAGTACACTTTAGCAACCTGGATGTAATATAAACAGTATTGTTTAAATGTGCTAGAAATTGTTAAATAAGTACTGATACACACACAAAAAATATTTTACCAAGTTTATGTCGAAAACCAACAAATAAAATTAGCAGCCTTGCACTTTTCGAAGTAAAAACATTAAAAATGTTTTTTAAACAAAAAATATTCATAACATGTTATCTACTGACATGTCCTGCATGTCCTCAAGTTTTGTCAAAAAAAAAAAAAAAAAAGAGAGAGAGAAAAGAAGAAGAAGTCTCGCCTTTCTGGCTTTTTGTTTTTCATTATTATTATCTTTTATTTATTTATTATTATTATTATTATTTTATTTATTTTTTTATTGAGAAGAAGTGATCAGAATGATTTATATTTTATCTGCTCCATAAACAGTTCTACATGAGCTAATATGCTTTGAATAACAAGGATGGAACCCTATTTTCCATCATCCGGTTAAGATTCACAACAAAAAATTTGTCCGATTTTTGCATTGGTCTGAACAAAAACGGCAGATAGGCTGAATGAAAATGTAAATCCACTGTCTGACGGCAGGTGGCGCTTACAGAACAGCAGAAATAGAACAGATTTCACACAAAATGAAACCTACTCTATGTGTTGCGCCTGTGCGAGACCTTACTAAATTTGCTTAATTCTGAGCAGTATTTCCCATGAGTTTTTCCAAATCAAAATAATAAAATACGAGTTTCATGAACCGGGATAATTCAAATAACCTATGTATGTGTGTGTGTGTGTGTGTGTGTGTGTGTTTGTGTGTGTTTAAGTAAATAAATAAATAACTCTGCAAATAACTTACAATTTTGTTTCAAACTGAGATGGATAGAGAGACAAAAGTTCCTGAAGCTTTCAGTACACTTCAGTGGCTTTTTATTTTATTAATATTAAATTATAGGCCGCAAGCACAGTTTTTACTAAATATACTTTTAAGATTTGAAGTATACTAGTGCACATTCAAAATAATTAAGTGCACTTCCTTTTCACAAGGGGTATCGATATAATTAACTTAAATGTAGGCCCAATATTTCATTTAGCATATTAAACATGGGGATAGTTGTAACAAAAGTGCTCATTGTGTTCACCATTTTATGAAATTCTGTTTTATTCATAATTATAGCACACACACACACACACACACACAAAATTCCAAAAATACTTCCTGAGTGGTGGCACTGAAGTGAGTACATTCACAGAACACAATGCTTTCAAATTTTTGTGTCGTCCAGATGCGTTCAATGTGTGGCACCCTTTAATCTCAGATACTGAACAGCATGTTTAAACACTGACACAGAACTGATGTAATTCTCACATTTTGACACAGATAGCAGATCTGCAGTTGTACTCTAAGTGTGCATCCATGCATGTCTCTTGTTATGAAACACTGCAGCTCATTGTCATTCAGAGAGTCTCTTCAGTATCCTGCAGCATGCAGCCACCTTCAGGTGCTCCATTATAAAACACTCAATGTTTCATCTTTATGTGCACCTGCGGTCACAAAGCACAAACAAAAGATAAAATACTGCCCAAATATGTATGGATGTTTTATCTGTTATATAGGCTACTCCAGTCAGTCTTGAACAAATAACCTATAGCACACTGGTTATTTGCACATCACATCACATATTAATGCATATTCATGCTTGCATGCTTTAATGTTCCTCATCAGATTGAGCACAAGAAAATTACAGGCTTACTCATGATGCATTTCATAGTTGATAAGCTATATAGAATGCAACAACTATTTGCAGTCCTAAGTTGAACTACTGGGCTGTTAGAGGTCAAACCTCTTCCTGACTGCAATAAATATTATCCTTTGAGGCATCTTCAAGGTTGCTCTGCTAACAGATGACATTGGACAGAAAAGGCAGAACAATCTAATACTTGGAATGCAACATGGTTTCACAACCTTAAGTTACTTAATGATTCACTAAACTGACAAGAGCAGGAGAGAGAATATGACCTTGTGTTACATATTAGATTTTAGAGCCAAGGAATTTAGAACCTTGAAATCTGATTTTCTCTTGGTCACAAAGACGCATAGTGGGTAATATAATCACATTCCCCTAGGAACTGGATTCTTTCACTGCACCACTGCACCTTTCTAGGTCTTTTCTGAGGAAGGAGTCACACTAGATCAGACTGGTGGTTGTTTATTGAGCGGAGGTAACTGACGTCATAAATAAAAGGTCATTTAAGTGTACGAGTACAGTTTATTGACTATGAGTATGCTTTGTAATATGTCAAATGAAATGTTATGCTAGTTTAAAGTACATTTTAAACCGTTATTTTAATAACCTTCATCATGCTTTAAAGAAGTACACTTATTCTGATGTGTTAGCTAACATACTAAAGAACATGTAAAGTATTAATTTGTAAGAAACAAACCCAATCAAACACTTTTTCCAGTGAAAACGTCCATCCCCTGTTGTCCTCTCACATCAAAATACACCCACATATTAATTTAGATCTGTTTTGGACTGGCTTTGCTCATAAACAGGGCTTGATCTGTGCATATTCTCTGTTTTGTTTTGATGAAAAAAACTGACTCATCGACATCTTGAATGACCTGCAGGGTAAGTAAATTCTCAGCAAAATTTAATTTTTGAATGAACTAGTCATTTAATATTTGACTTTATCACCAAAGCAAGGAAATTGTAGCTGCTCACTGAATGAATAACCTGTTTGCAGAACATCAAAATATTATTTGACTTCAAAAAGAAAGGCAATCTTAAATCTCAACTGATTGCAAGACTCCCAGAGATCAAATGTTCTGTCCCTTTTTAGCCTGCCAGTGACGCAAGTGATTTGTTCAACAGGCATGACTATTGATTTAAAGGCAATTTAACATCTGAAAATTGCAGAGAGGAAGTAGGGTAATTATGTTGGGGAACAGCTACTTGAAATACTACAAGAATATATTTTTTTCCACAATGTAGTATATATTGGGATGGAATTGCACACACTTTCCTTAGCTTACTTGAGACTCACACTGAGCCAGTAACCATGGTGTGAATCCATAATATCTGGTCACAGAGAGGCTGCCATTTTTCTCTGGAAAAATGCCATCTCTCAATTGGATTTACAGAAAGGCGTGAGCAGAACTGAGTTCTCCTGCGAATGTGCGTCATACCAGAGTCATAGTGAATTTATATCCAGACTTGCAGATAAATTAGGGATATGTTCTACTTCCACATAACACTGAACCAAAATGTGCTCATTCTTTTAGCCTGAAACAGAGATGTACAAACATCAACTGTTGCAAATATCTGCTTAATATGTTATTTTATTATTCCCATTTTTATGCAAAAACATGACAAAAAGTTAAATAGGCGCAAAAGGACATGCATGAAAAGAGAAGGCATTTGTGTTTTGTCTTGTTTTAACAGTACTAATTGAATATCATCTGCACAATGTACAGAGAAGTGTTTGTAGAAGCTGCTACTATGCAACAGAGGAAATTGGAGCATTAGATAAAAATACACTGCCTTCTGTTGCAGAACCATGTTGACTGTCCAGTGTCTCTACTGCAAGACTCAGTCCTGTTTCACTGATGATTGTGTAGTACTGTGGCTTGTGACTTCAGTTAAATTCTTTTATGGTGAAATTGCTATTTTTTTCCATATTTATTATGACAATTCACTGTTACTTTAATCAGTAGCAGCCTGTGTTATGTTTCACCCGTTTCACTTGCAATGGGCCTCGTAACAGAAGGGGCCTCAGCTGGCATGCAAAAGTGAGTCCAGTTCCTTCGTGATGCATGTATACACTCAAACTTGAGCATTGCTGTACAACCCATTTTAACATAACCGTTCACTGTTGCATGCAGAGAAAATCATTTTTCATGCCTGATGCTGATAAATTCATACCGGCAGTGAGTGATTGCAGTGGGTGAGAGTCTCTCGGTACAATGTAACTTCCCCATTTAATGTAAGTCAGTGGGTGATTTGGTGCTTGTTGTCTCAAGTACTTGAAGTAAGCAATTTCACGGTGCCTTGGATTATACCAGCAGATCTCGCAGATCTTTTGACAGTGTGAAATCGCTTGATTACTTTTTCAGATGCCTTGGTTTTGAAAATGCTACAAGCCATGAACCAAACTGACCAGCTACAAGCTGAATCACAACACAAACTTTGATTTAAAGCAAAAAAAAATATTTGAAAAAAAAATTAAGAGACCACTGCAAAATTATCAGTTTCTCTGGTTTTACCATGTATTTTGCATATGCATTTGAGTAAAATATTAAAATATATTTAATATTATTATATAAACCAGGGTTCCTCAAATCTTACCCTGGAGGTCCAATCTGCTGCAGAGTTTAGCTCCAACCCTGATCAAACTCACCTACCTGTGATTTTCTAATGATCTTGAAGACTCTGATTAGCATGCTCAGGTGTGTTTGATTAGGGTTAGAGCTAAACTCTGCAGGAATGGTCCAGATTTGAGGATCCCTGATATAAACTATTGACAACATCTCCCCCAAATTCCCCAAAAAACATATTGTCATTCAGAGCATTTATTTGCAGAAAATGACATCTGGTCAAAATAGCAAAAAATATGTAGTATTTTCAGATCTCAAATAATGCAAAGAAAACAAGTTCATATTCTTTTTTAAGCAAAACAATACTAATGCTTTATCTTAGGACGAGTTGAGAATTTCTTCCAAGACATGCTTGTACGTGGCTTGATTCATGTGCCCTTCATATTCGTCAGTCGACCGTGCTCGATTCCAACTTTGCTGAGCACCCCCAGATCATCACCAATCCTCAACCAAATTTCACCGTGGGTACGAGACACTTACCCCCTTTCCACCAGCAGGAACCAGGTGCTAGTTCAGAGCCAGTGCTATTGCCGGTTCTTAGTTGGTTCGACTGGCGAACCCTTTAAGGCTAGAGAGCCAAAACAGAGCCAGGTGTTATGTCACTGAATACGTTTCATGTTTCGTTTCACTAGCGCATTAGCGCCAAACACAACAGACAGATCGATCGATCGGCACACAACACACTAAAACACGCGAGAGCGAAACAAAAGCATAAAGAGCCGTCTGCTTTCCAGTCGCTCCCGCAGCACCCCGATACCACGCACCGACTGGTCCGCGCAGCGCCGATCCATCCCGAACAAGCCTAAACAAACTATCAACAATGGCGGACATTGCGTTGCTATTGAAGTTCATGGCTTTGCGAACCTACATCGGCATCCAAACACGGCGAATCCAACGTGTTCGTGTTTAGCTGCTATTTCAAATATGGTGGTCCAAAGTTTCTGTTCGTCTTGTTGATCATGGTAACCCCGCCCCCAGCCCCTGACGCAAGCGGTTCTTCCTTCTAGCCCAGCAATGTTTTAGTGCTACTTACGAACCACTTTTTCCTGGTTCGGAGCTGGTGCTTTGGGTGTGGAAAGACAAAGAACCGGTTTGAAACTAGGCTCTGGCTCCAAACAGCACTAGAACTGCCTTGGTGGAAAAGGGGTAACTGTGGCCTCTCCAGGTCTCCATCAAACCATTAGACAACCAGGTGTTGGGCAAAGCTGAAAATTTGACTCATCAAAGAAGGTCCAATTCTTATGGTCTTTTGCAAACCTCAAGCCAACTCTTTTTTTCTCCCCATTAGCTGCTTTTCTACTGTCGGGCCAGAGCGAGCTAGGACTAAGAACGAGCTGGATGGGGCCAATAGCCTCGCATCTCAAGCCGCAAGTCCAAAATCACTCTGCGTGTCCACTGTCAGACCAGCGCTACTCTAAAACCCGCCCTTGAAATGCCTCCCTGTAGCAAACGTCACACAACCCCAGCATTTCACCTGTAAGGGGAAAATTAATAAAAGCTAACTATATCGCAAATGGAACTTAAAAGAAACGGACGTTTGGTCCTTACATAAAATGCTCCAGCATTGATATTTTAAATACCAGTGATTTACAATAAAAAATAATTTATTAATTTGTGTCAGCAGTGCACATTTGGGATGGTAAGATTCACCGATTTGTAGTGGAGAGTTGCTTTCGCACTCTGCTGGTCTGTAGCTTAATTGGCCCCAATGTCTGCAGCTTGACCTTGTTCTTATGAACAACCTGTCTTTGAAATTTTGAGGATGGAAGCAACCCTCTGCGACTCTCTCTGCATTCATCTGCCAGTAAAGACAGAGTTGAACCCTGAGTGAGTTTCCTCACTCACTTCTTTTCAACTTTTCTGGCATGATCAATAATTGCTGTTTGATTCCATTTACTTTTGAGGTAGCCTACTACTAGCACAGTTTTTGCCATCCAGCTGGTTCTATTGCAAGAGGATAGCGATGACCACAGCAGTGGTTTTTATACTTTTCCTTGTTAAATAAGATTTGGTTCAGGTGATCACCTAATCAGTACTTCATTAAGCAGAATGAGGTGTGTCTGTGTTGGACACACTGTGTTGTGTCTTGGTGGTCAAAAGTTGTTGTTGTTTTTTCTACCCTTTAACATACCCGAATCATGTCCATGATTTTTTTTGTGTTCACATAGTTAATGCAACAAAAGTCACTGAATATCATTCCGATGAAGCTATGATTTTCAAAATTTCAAAATGTTTTTTTTTTTTTTTTTTTGCAGTCTATAGTGACTAATCACATTTTCAACTACAATAAAACAGAATGAAACATATACAATATTAAAACTGTTAAAATTAATCTGTATCTGTAATATGTGTATGTGATGGAAATCAGAATATTTGTGTTATTATAACAAATATACGATTAAAGTTGTTAGTATTGTTTACTGTTATACAGTGTGTAATTTTATTGACAGCACCTTAAAATTGTATATAATTATCAGAATTCCTTAAGTAAAACTGAGCACACCTTTATTTAGTAATTCTTGAATCGTGTAAAACCAATAGAAAATGTGTGCTTGATGCTTATTCTTTCACAAGAAATTTCCACTGAAACATGCCCTCAGATAATTTCACACCTCTGAGTCTGAATCTCTGTATATATCTCTGTTTTTGCTTGATAAAACTCTATCAAATAAAAAAGCAGTTCATCTTTAAATTCTTGCATTGTGTTCATTGTGTTGCATTCCATGTCATATTCTGCATTAACATCACCTGGAGCACTGGACTCAAATAATACATAAAATAATGCAATCCACAGAACCTGTACATTTTCATAAAGTTGTTGTAATTAACCTGAGAATTACTTAAATTTAAATTTAAACATTTTAGCATTACACTAGCAAATGGACAACATCAATATTTGCTGGCAGGACAAATCACCGCAATCAGACTGAGAGATACTTTGGTTACACTTTATTTTGATAATCCACTTCAGACATTCTACTAAATATAAGTAACTTTGTAACAACATGTTAGCTACATGTCAACTAATTCTCATTAATTTGCAACTACATGTCTACTAACTCTCAGAGTTAGGGTAGGTTTAGGGTTAGTAGAATAGTAGAAGTTGACATGTACTTGCAAAGTTTCTCATAGTCAGTATGTTGTATGTTGTGGTAGATATGTTAAACGCCAAACGTGTCAAAAGCGGAACAAAATAGCGGAACTCGTTTGAACTGCGCGCCACACTGACCTTTTATCTGCGCGCCTCAAAAGAAAACAGCGCAGTGCAAGTTTAGAGCGTATGCGTCTATTACAGTGACCCGCGATCACGCGCAAAACAACGCTGTGAAATCTAGTAAGAAGCACTCGAGTTCAGCTCAGAGTTCTCCAGTACAAATCACGTCTCTTTAATCTAAACTAGTTTAAAGCCAAATAAATCGGAGCTGTTATTCTCATCAACACTGATGCAGAAAGCCACTGAAACGGTGCAACAACGATCCAGTTATAAGACGTTTCAATCCACAAATCAAACACATTTACCATAGTTTTACTGTAGTGACACTCAGGGGTTAAATTGGGATTTGTTATTTGGGGGGGCTCTATGGTATCGAGCTTATAAATATAAACATATATACTGTATATGTTATATATATACACATTTAGTAATTTAGCAGACACTTTTATCCAAAGCGACAATGGAAATATAGATGTATTATGTGTGTGTGTGTGTATTGTTTTTTTGCAAATATGATTTACTCTAATGCAATATTCTCATCGGTTTTCTATCAGCTGTGACATAGGCTATAAATCTGCATGTTTTTTATATTTTATCCAAGGGCTTGTTTTTTTTTTTTACCTTTATAGAGGGCATTTTCCCACTAATCTCATTAACTTTCATTTTAAATTCTTACATTTGATCTATAAATTCAATTATAATAATGTGATTGTTATTATCTATACGTTATCAAATTAAATCATTTACAATGAAAAATAATATACAAACAGGAAATGATGGTGGAAATTATACTTTTCAACGAAATTAAAACGCCAGTAGGTGCCAGTAGTGAGCGTTTAATGAGTCATTGAGTCGTTCATTCAAACGGCTGATTCATCAGATGTTTATGCATGGACTAATGAAACTTTGACTCAACCGATTCGTTCAAAACACTGAATCATTCAGCAATGAATCGTATGGTTTCTTTGAGATGCGCTGTGGTTCCGCCAAAAATGTAAGTGACCTAATATTATTGTATTTGATCCTTGAACTGTTTATAGAACTATTAAACAGTCGTAATGTTGAAAAGGTTGAGTGATGTTGCCTAACTAACAGTATTTTAAATATAAAAACTTTCCATTTTAAATTTTTACCTCAGTATGCTGAGTTTCTTAGTGGGGTCATTCTATAATTAGGGGTACATGTCATGTCCATGGACTCTATTATCAATTTTACTAATTTTTCATTAACTTTTCACTTCAAACAATGATCACTTTTATATCAGGGGACATTTCTAATTAATTTAATACAAAAATCCAACAGATATCCATCTTTTATCTTGCAAAAATGGCTTATTCTATACTGGAAGTTGCTGTTTTTGTGCTGTCCGATTTGGTAAATGTGAGGTTTTGCTCTTCAGATTAGCTCTAAAATACATGTTTCTGTATATATTTCTTATAATTATTTGTCCAAAATAATCATTAAATTATGAGAAAGGTGTTTTTAATTTTTTTTTGCTCATGCATCTACATTAAATCATCCATTTTCTGTACGTCCGAGAAATCAATGTCAACTGTGTTACTCACTATAAAACCCCCTATAAATCAGCAATGGTTTGTTCCAAAGTCACATGTCCAACATCAATTGATGTATTTTCCTTTTTTGGAGGGAAATTTGAAGACAGTGTGGAAAGTCATAACTTCTCCTCTTCAATATTGTATCTATATTATCGTCTGCATGTAGAATAGATTTATTGACCGTCAACTGTGTTATCAACATGTTCTGGTGAACTTTTGTCACGTTATATGTATAAATATGTAGAGAAAGAATATAAAAACATAATTTAATCAAGGTCATGTACTAACTAGTCCAAGGTCAGCAGTTTACACAAGGCCCTAAAATGGCCGAAATGTCAACTGTGTTATCTGTCAACTGTGTTACCCATCAGCTGTAACACAGTTGACAAGGATTAACACGGTTGACATTGTTGGCAATTCAGGGTCAATTTATGCAATTTATACACACTGAGGAAGGCATTTGAGCCGAAACGTATGTGTCCTTGTCCTATTGGTGATACAATGTAGAATAAAACGAAAAGAAAAGACTATTTCATGTGAGTGCGGGTCATGGTTTTGTATAATAAGTGATTTAATGGATCAACGCACCTAAACAAAAGATCAAGCGACGAAAGAGTGCGGTACAAACAACTGTTGTGGGTCAATTTATGCTCCCACTGAGTGTTGTTGATAAAAAAAAATTAAAAAAAATCACAAACTATTGTCATTACATGGAAATTACATAGGAATTGCCTAAATACCATGATTTGCATTACAATGGATAAACTTAACTGATCTAATCACGGCCACACTTTTCCACATATTATATACACATTATATTCACATTTGTCAAGGGTTATAAAGCATTCAGAATTCCTCATGATTGACTTAAACCTATATAATATTATAGATTTGGCATATATCTGTTTCTGTAGGGTGACCATACGTGCCATTTTTCCCGGATGCGTCCTGGCCAGGATTTCTACATTGCCTAAAATATCTAGGTTTTGGCTTTGTTTGCGTGCGGTGTATGACATTGGTTCCTTATGTTTTCGAAACGCTCTCGAGGTACTTTGAATCAAAGCAATATAGAAATCTTGGCCAGGACATGTCCGGGAAGAATGGCATGTATGGTCACCCTAATTTCTGCTTAGTCATGACTGATAAAGTGTTATGATGTTATTGAACAAGTCCTTACAACTTGAAGTGTCATGATGCATTATAAAACTTAATTTAACTTTATAATAATATAATATAGTCAGTAACGTTATAATGTATATTATTATAATGTGTGTGTGTTTAAAATGCTTTATGGATACTAAGTTGCTACCTGTCAACTGTGTTACTCATGTCAACTGTGTTGCTTTGTCAACTGTGTTATGTGTGGTTTTTATGTTATAAATCATTTAAATGTGAACTAAACCGTCAGACAAAACGATGGGGATATCTCTGGAGATGGATGTCTTTGGTAAGGATGGCGAATAACACTAAATTCAGCATACCGTGGATTTATGTTGAAGAAAGTTTCATCCTTCATGATAGCATCTCACTGAATGCCCATTATGATGACCCAAATTCATATTTTCAAATCAGTTAGACAGATAACATAAAAAACTCTGGTGAATAGACTCTAAAACCTTCAAACAAATGTCTTATCAAACATGTGGTACTTCATTCATGTTTCATTTGACACAGCATTTGTCCGTAACACAGTTGACAAAATAATGAATCAAACTTTAATTTTCATTAACATATTTAAAAAGTCATTAGAGCTTAAGCTTGCCAGATAATTAATTTAGCACATCAAGGAGATATATTATTCAACCACCTAGTTTATTTATCAAAAAAGAATACTAATTTTCTGACTTCTTGGCTGACCTGAAATGTACCCCTAAATATAGAATGACTCAGTGTTGCGTGTTTTGATTTCTCCTGGAGATCTGCGTGAACCTCGCCTCAGCAGCGCAACCATACTGTCAATAGATGCATTATATACAGTAGCTATATCCACTATTCGCCACTTACTCTAAATGTAATACAATCAGAATAATACTTGCGTTTTGGTGTGTACATAGTTATTTTGGGTTAGTGATGTTTTAATCATGTTACTTGTCTGGCATTAATGAAGCGTTAATGTCGAGCCCTGGAGTCTGTGCAGGGGCTCAGCCCCGGAGGGCCCCGGCCCAATTTAAACCCTGGTGACACTAACGTAACAATGGAACGGTGGCAGAAAAGTGGGATATTCATATTGAGTATTATTATATTATTAATATACTAAATATGTTAAAGGAGTAATGGAATATAATTACTCCATTTTTTTGGAATCACTCCATTGCTAATTTGTAATTGACTGAATGTCTTTAGGCTTCTGTTTTTCAATGCAAACACCATAGAAACCATATAGTTAGGCTACTTTTTTACCACGGTAATGAGGTGCTGTACTTTTGGTTATGTATAAAAGATGAGGCTGTTACAGTTTTCACAATGGTACTGTCAAATGTACATCTGCATCCCAACTCAAGCTCCTGTTAATGTGCATTTCTAAGAGACAAAACTTGTAATATTACATGTTCAGTGCTACCAAATCAGGTGCTGGTGCCACTGCTCTCCAATGTTAGTCTGGAGCCCTGATCATATAAATTGTACTGTAAAATGTTACTGTAATTTGAAATTCCATCTGTTTAATTGTAAATGAAATATATAGCTTTAGTAGACCATTTTTTCATTTTTTTTCATTTAGTTTTAGTATAATATTATTTTACTATGCATAATTTTACCTTTTTTTGTTTAAAGAAGAAACCAAACCAATGTATAGTTGACATTTGAGGCTCAATGCTATAGAAAAGCAATAAAAGTTCAGGAAGAGTGTTTTCAGACTTTTTTTAAATATATATTTTATATAAAAATATGGCATGCAGCTTCAAACGATGGCATAAATCTGTCCAAAATAATCGTTATTAATAATCGCAATTACAATCTCAAGGGAATAATCGACAATTAAGATTTTTGTCATAATCGTGCAGCCCTATGTGGACCCATCAAAATAAAGTGTTAGCGGATATTAGCAGACAGTCTACTAATACCCTAATGACTGCTAGTTGACGTGTAGTTGCAAAGTTACTTACTGTTAGTAGAATGTCTAAAGTAGACTATCGAAATAAAGTGTTACCGATACTTTTCACTTCTAAAACCTGAACTCCTTATTCCCTCCCCTGTCACATCCTAATCCACTTCTTTGGGTATTAATAGCGTAGGAAAAAATTACAATGAGGGTATAGAGCGCTTGCATATTTATACAGACACGTTATGCAACCGTCTGACGTAGGACCACAGGCCAGAAAATGAGAACTTCATTCCTAGCGAGTCAAACTCCTGTGAAGAGGCCTAGCTGAAGAATGTAAAAACTAACATGGCCTGGTGGGGTTTTTCTTAAGAAAGGCCAGAGCTCAAGTATGAGGTTACTAGGTTAGCATGGTGAACCAAGAATCTTCAGGAACTCAAATCAAGCTCATGATGATGACAGAGGTTTTAGTTTTTGTCTGAATTAGAAGGTAATCTAATGGGGTATTTACACTTGGTCACTCGTGTGTTATAGCCACGGTATCTGATCAATTTACAAAGTGTTTGCAACCCAAACAAGATGAGAGTTTAAGAAGAGTTAAAGCTTCAGAGGAATTAATTTATAGACAAAGCATTATGAAAACTGCTTATCCTTTGCAAAGCGATGGCTGTCATATCCATTTTATCTGGCACGGCTCCATCTTACATTAAAAGTTTCTTTGTGTTGGAGCCAATATCTTTGTTGGTAGTGCACATACATAGAGCACAGTTGTGCTTTGAGTGAGTTGAATTTGAATCTGAGCTTGTGGTTCTTTCTTATCTCATCCCCTCTTCGCTTCCTGTCCACTTTCCACTATACAATCTAATAAAGGCAATTAGATAAAAGATTAGATGTCAACCAAATCAAAATAGGCAGGATTCACAGTTCACAGAAGCAGAGCGCAAAGCAACAGTTTTAACATTGAAAGAGAGTGAGGTAAAACTGAAGTAGAGAAACATTTAATATATGACAGCTGTTTAACAATATAAATGTTAAATGACCGACAGTAATATTCAGTGAATCACTTGAAATTTTTCCACAAATTTCACCATTTTGACTTGAAAATATGGTTTAATTTATGTGATTCATGTATTGCCTAATGGAATGTGACAAGACATGAAACGTTTTGCATTTTCTGGGCATACAAAAAAAAAGTGAAATTGAAAAATGATTGAATGTGTTCATATTTAAAATTATTATTTGTAAAATTGTTTAAAATGGTTAATTCCCAACTAGAATTAGACGTTATATATATCAAGTTCATGATCTTGTTTATTCATATTGAGAGTGAATAAATTAGCAGCAAATACATTTTTGGGTGAACTATCCCTTTAATTTAAATGCAAAGTTTGATATTCACTGTCAATTCATATAGTAATAATATGAATATTTGAAGTATAAATTATTATGCTTCATATAATATAAATATAATAAATAACTAGCAGCAAAAGCTTACATTTTTGTCTCTAAAATTCTTTCATTGCAGACAAGATATAAAAGGGTGTTGCTTTATTGCATCAGATATATGTCACTCTGCTTACAGCTGATTGGTCCCTTTTTGTTTTGTCATCTCTTGCCCAGAATAAAACCAGCTCCAGAGCAGGTTAGCCATGTAACATAAGTTACCATGGCGATGAACATTGGTAAAACCCAATCCACCATCTTGAGACCGAAAAAAACTGAGTTTGCTCAAACTAATCCTAAATCAGCTTTGCGTAATATGCCTCTGACGGTGACTTCACAAATGAGTTTCACATGTGACCAGTGTGTGCTTATTCTGGCTAACTACTTGCTGAACTCAAAACACCTTTGCTCTTTAATCCTGAGCTCAATGCCATCACAAAGCATCATATCAGTGCACCATCCTGAAATCCAAGAACCCAAAGCAGAAACATATGGAGAGAGAGGGAATCACTGTGTTGGTCTTCAAAGCCCTATGTTGGATCCATTTGGAGGAATTAGATGTGTGAAAGGTGGTCAGGCTTTAAATCATTTTTCCCACTGCCTTCTGCTGAACACAGATATGCTTATTTTCCAGGGGTTTTGCTCTCCTGTCAGCAGTGCAGTAATGCAGTAATCTCTACTATTATCATACAGTATAGGCAGATAAATGAGAGAAGGTTATAGCCTGCAGGGACAGTTAAAAATACTCATGTAACTAAAATGTACCTTTATTTACATTTTCTGAGCTCCATGTATATAGTAGTGATGCACACACAAACACACACACACACACACACACACACACAAAAAAACATTTTAGCATTTGTTCTCTTTATACAGCAGTCACGTTGCAGTAACAAATTGTATTCAGTGCAATAAATGATAAGGCAAGGGTTGATATTTTTGTAAATGGTACAAAGATACCAGAGCACTTCAGATTGTGCAGAATCCTGCGTGCCATTACATTACAGCTCTGTCACGTTCGCCATATAATCTCCCTTTCTGACAAAGTGGGATGTTTATCCTTGCTGGGTTCAGATTATGATTTTTATTTTTAAACAGGAGCTCAATTGGGCAGGTGATTATTTTGATGCTTTCTGTGTGATTATTTTGATTCACAGATGGATTTGATATCCTTCACAGGGATTTCAGTTCTAAATATAGGCTATTTCAAAATACTATAAAAGGATTGAAGACTCACATTTTGCAGTTTGAAGTCACATCAGTTTATGATTTTAGCATTTTAGTTCAGCAGGTTGATGACACCGCAGCTATGTTGCGTCTCAATAACACTGCCCTACATTATATTTGCTGAATAAAATCAGCAAAAACAATACTTGTTTCTTACTTATTTTGAGATGCTGACTGCAAAAACAGTGTCCATTTTGCTCTATAGCATGTCACACTTTCTCCCAAAATATGTGCATTTCATTCATAGCATTTTTGCTTTTAACAAGAAGTCTTGTATTATCCCTTAATCAAGAAATAAAAATTGACATGATACCTCTCTTCCTCTGAACAAGTTTGCAAAGATTTGCTCAGTTCTCTGTCGATTTTCACATGTATGACATTATTTTATGCCTAATCCTGATTTCAAGGCCAGGGTTATGACCGGTGACAGAAGAAAAAATCAAACATCGCGGCGGTTCAGAATTCAAATATCCGGGGACCTTCACTAAAAATTAATTAGCGCGTTGGAAATATGCCCTACACCAAACCCAACCCTAAACCTACCCGATAGTGTTGACAAATGCAAAACTGATATAAAACGCATTTGTTGATGCAACCATGCTATTTGAACTTGCTTATATGCAGATTTGAACTGTTTTGTCAAACCGTAGTTACACGGGATTCGAACCGGAGCTCCTCCTCTCAAGTAGGCTACGTCTCCGTACTCCGTGAGCATCTGTCAACCCTCCCGTTTTCCCCGGGATTCTCCCGTATTTTACCATTCTATCCCGCTATCATCCCGTTTAAATATTTTCCCGTATTTCTCCCGTATTTTTAATCTTGCTTGCTATTAAAAAAAAATCCCACTGGGCGTATTTTATATGTTTGCTACATTCACCTCCGGTAAAACTCCTGTAATTTGTATGGCCCAAACCTCATTATATGAATCACGACAATATAGCCCAGTGGTTCTCAACCTTTTTTTCCACCGGGCCGCACTATGGTCCAAGTGCAAGTCTCACGGGCCGCACGCATGTCATTTACATATTAGTCATCAATACAAACCAACCAGATTTATAATATTATTTATAGCCTAAATATTATGATATCTAAACGATTACATTTATTGAAATAAATAAATAAACAATTCTACTCACAATTAATAAACACCTGATGCTGTCGGGAGCTGACCAATTTTGTGAAATTCTGCTCGAAAGGAGTAACAGCACAATGAAGTTGTGATTGTAAGTTACAGTCTGTGACTGTGAGACGCGCACGGAAGCATGACTTGACGCGCCACACTGCAGAAAGTGTGCGTTCACAAATGTATCCTATATGTTGATCCAAATATGGAAAGCATTTTCGAATTTAATAATCTGAGGTTCTCTCCAGAGATGTTTTGCCACATTTCTGTAATTAAGGATGATTGCTGCGTAATAGCCTATGGGTGTTCCTTTTAATCTGTACATCTTCAAGTGAGGGGGGGCAACCGGAAGTTGATGCCGAGAGTCCAGCACTCTCTTCACTGCTGATGCTGCGACTATTCTTGTTTGAATTCTTCAAACAATTCAAACAAAACTATTCTTGTCCTTCGCTGGCATTTTCCACATTTCGTTTTCTCCATTAACAAATTTGTCCATTCTGATGCTCAGTTTTACAGAACTAATGGCTGCTGATGACTATTTGAATTGAATTCTGCCAAAGTGCGCGCTTGTAAGTGTTCTTTAAATGCGTAACATTAATTATGTGAGTACATTGATCTGCTCATGTCTGAAAATAATATATGAAAAACAAAAATTTTTACATAACAAAAACATTATAGCTTATATTTGTTTAGTACATTTTTAAAGTAATGTAAAAACTAAAATGAATAAAATGAAACTGAAAGATATTTTTTAATTGTGTTCAGCACATAGACTGTAACATTCAGCATGGTGGGCCGCATTTGGATTCGTGACGGGCCGGCCCGCGGGCCGCGGGTTGAGAACCACTTATAGCCTATTCCAAGGTTGTCCGGTTGCCAGATCTTGTATGAAACGCATCCTTCTCAGACAATCGATACATACAAATTTCAACCCATTTGTCCCCTCAACTTGGCAACTTTACAACCCAGCGATGCTGTTGATATGTGCGCAGTAGTGATGCGCGGATGGCGGTTATATCCGCGGGCGCTGTGGATAATCCGCTGGTAGGGTAATAAAAAAATGCATTCTGATTATTTGTGGGTGGGTCGCGGGTGGATAAGATAAATCATTAATGATGCAAATATTAACTACATTTTCTACGTGTTTTAAATATATTTTTTCATCAGGCATAGGATTTCGTTTGTGTGTGTGTGTGTTTGTGTTTGCCTGTTCGGGAAGTTGCAGTGACAGAAACGGTTCAAATGGGAGAAGACTATACATGTAAATTGAGATATAGCTTACACTTCAAAAGGCTATGGTTTAATTTATTAAATATGAGCCCTGAGTTTCAAAGTCAGGTGCTGCGCTGCTTTGTTTACTGTGGTTACCGGCAGGGGCGAGGCCAGAAATGTTTAAGTGGGTGGGCCGACATAAAACCGGGTGGGCAAGGTCGGTGTAAGAAAACTGCATAATTGCCAACAGAAAATACAGCACAAATGTTCAATGCACAACACTTCTAAAGCACTAATTAACATTAATTTTAATTTCAACATTTACTAATAATTATTAAAATTTAAATTTGTCTGTTAACATTCGTACCTGATCTAACAAAAAGTTATAGCCTATTTTTATTAACTAACCTTAAAAAAATATTAATTAATACTGTAACAAATGTATTACTCATTGTTGATGTTAGTTAATGCATTACCTAACGTAAGTTTATTGTAAAGCATTACCTTAGTCTGAGACGACGGAGCTTCGCAGATGATCTTGTAATCAAGGGTCTCTGTCAGTTCATTAAAAGGAGAGTAAACGAATACCGCAGAAATGAGCGCAGCTGCAATTATGCAGTTTGTTGTGGAGAAGAGTATGTAGCATAACGTTTATGTGTTTCTTTCTACAAAGGACGCATCTATTTAGCGGTTTAAACACTGTACCATTGCTAATATGATGCTTTAAACACATAAGTTTCCAATCTAAATCCATCACCTGGTGGTCTGGTTTCATTTGTAGGCGGCACGGATTCAGTGCTAAGCAATATTTTTAAAGACTGATTGAGGTTTGTTTCACTATTTTCAAATTCAACATTTTCAAACGTGCGCATTTTACTATGTTCTTACGTCGTAAACATAAATGTGGGTGGGACTAACTGAATCGTCACTGACGAATCATCATTTTGGTATGCTATGCACCTATTAAGAAGGAAAATTAATAAACTGCCTGTAATTGACCATAAAAAACTAACGTTAAATATATTTTAAAGTAAATATATGAAGTTATATGGAAACTAACGTTAATTATTATTATCGTTTAATAAATAGCCTATCATTCATTTGGAAAAGTACCAACTTCTCATTGGGTGGGCCACGGCTGAAAGTGGGTGGGCCTTGGCCCACCCGGGCCCACCCGTAGCTTCGCCACTGGTTACCGGGGAAACGGCTATATTCCTGGCAAAAAGACTCCGCCCCCTTCCCCCATAGACATGCCCCTCACAACCGGCGCTACGTCACAGAATGTCTCTGAACAGATTCACGCCCACTTTTAGGGGAAAACAAACCGCCATACAGTATCGGATCGAGGAAGTGGACTAACCTTACAACATGCCAAAGAGTTGTTGTGTGGTTGGGTGCACCAATAATGTTTGTAAAAACACAAATTTTAATCCTTTGCCATGTAAAAAAGAAATATTACTGTTATGGAAATATCATGAATTACAGATGATGCTATCGAAAGCTAAGCCAGGCTAGTTGTATGGCTGGACAGAAAAGTGCACTCAGTACTCTAAATATAAAGACATAATATATACATTTAAAGATGTTTACTTTCAAATACGAAGTAAAATCATTCACTGGCTTACTTTTGAACAACTGGCCCCTGGTGACTCGATGAGGTACGAGTAAATGTCCGGGTAAGACACCTCTGGCCACTGGGTGGGGTTGTTACACCAATTTGATGCTGGGAGAATGAAGGGACATGTTTTTAAATTGACCAAATTAAGTTTGTGCATGTATCTTTCACGCTCTATGGCAGGCAGGGTGGACATATAATTACTTGACATGTTTAATCTTAGAGATTTCTTAAGTTATTCACGCCTGCCGGCTGTGTACGGACGTTGCTTTGTGCCGCTATTTTGTATTGAAGTCTATGGGAAGTCTAGTTTATTTTCCCCTAAAAAGGGGCAGTGACGAAATTGACAGTGAAGTTCCCGGATGTGCCGGTAGTACGTATTGTGGTACCCAAATGTTGACAGGTATACGTGAGCTACAGAACAAACCTACTGTCTATGAAAACCCATAGATATGAAGCTGGATATGTGTGATGCTAACGTTCAAAAGCATATGTTTTCAAATCTCCCAGCATATTAATATTGTTTTGAAGTCATAACATGATATTCTTCAAGTAATTGTGCAAAAATTATGCTTTATTAATCGATTAATTAATTTAATTTAATAAATACAAGGCGTCAGAGTTCTACTGCCTCTAGTGTTCATTTCTTTTGGAAACTACAGTGATATGTAGGCTACTTATTGGTACGTATTTCGCATCTCGCTAAAAAGTGCCCCCAGGTACGTTTATGCCATGAGACCAGGTAGGCAAATTAATATATATTTTGAGTATAAAAATCTTCATTATTTTGTGAACTCAGCATCATCAAATTAGATGATACTAGGCCTTTTTTTACAAATCAGCAGAAGTGAAAATGAAATTTGGCGACTTCAGTATTAATATTACTGACATTGTTGCAATATTCCTCTTGTTGGAGGTGGTTATTTTGTACATTGTATTTTTTCCCCCATTGGAATTATTTAAAGTAATAGACAGGTGTGATTCAATATTAATTTTACTCAAATCAGTATCTAATGTCCACGTAATTATTTATTTAGCTAGTAAGCATGTAATAATCAAGACGACCACACATAAAAGCCACTTGCTAGGAGTTTATTACAATAGATGTAATAAAATATATCAGCTGAAATCAATATTTGGTATCCAATGATTTACATACATAGTGAAAAAAACAAACAACAAACAAAACAAAAAAAAATCATTCCTGGATAGTTCAAAACTAAACCATCCACTTCACACCTGGGTCATAATTACATAATCAGGGTTTATTTTGCAATAACAACAACAATTTTACACGGTCTACATTATCCCTTACTTACTTTCAGCTCCATTTTATACATTTTACCATTCCCAGATTCCTCCTGTTTGATATTCTTTTCACCCAGCATACCTCACCATGTGCCTGCCTGAGACACAACATTGTCGAACCTGCTGGACCTTGAAGCAACACATATGGACTGAAGAAATGAGAGCACAGTCTTTTGTGCTCCATCTCTCACAGGCTTCACTCTAAACCCCAAATACAAGCTCACCAGCAGGAGATAAAAATAGGGGGTGAGCATTGTGACTGCTCTGCAGCTGAGCTTTATTTAGATGTAAGTAGGGCAGATTCAGCTCTTAGAAAGATAAATGAAGGTGAGCTACATCAGACAGGTTAGCTGCTCAGAGTGGAGACTGACAGGGTGAGAGGAGAGTCGTTCGTCTTCTCTAATTTAACCCTCTGGGGTCTGAGGTGATTTTGGGGCCCTTGAGATGTTTTGACATGCCCTGATATTTGTGCTTATTTCAGCTACTTATAACATACTAATGACCAACATGTATTTGTTTTTGTATTCAGCACAAACTGTGCTACAATAATATGTGACCAAGATGGATGTACATGTTTGCATTTTTTTTAGAAAAAAAATATTATGCGTGGTTAGTAAGTTTTGGGAAAAAAAATGTAGCTGAAATAAGGCCATAAAACCCACACTAAATAGTCCTGAATAAGACTTTAGAGTAATCAGTCTTGTCGGATAGAATATTTACTTCACAGTTATGTGAAAATCATTCTGCTTTACTCATTCACAGAAAACAATATATTGATTTAAATTTTTTAAGACATGTTTTGTGATTGAAAGCCTATATGCGAGGGAGTGGCAATGGCCTTGAATATTAAGTGATTCTCACCTGAGACACAAAGGGCCCTCCCCTAAAGGCTGCTAATGGCCCATCAGTGTGACTGTGACTTTGAGGCAGGTAAGAGAGAATAGCCCCTTTCGCACCGCTTTAGTTCCAGAACTAAAAGTACAGTACTAAAGTACTGGGACGATTTTGCGCAAACTATTTCCCAGTACTATTTAAAGGGTTACATTCGCACCGACAGTGGGTACTAGGAAGTGACGTAAGCCGGTCGACAGTGACGTCATTTGTGCGTGGCGTTCAACAACGACAACAAAGAAGAACAACGACGTTAACAACAGGAGGATGAGGACGCTGTGATCGGAGCTGTGTTTTTGTTGTGTATCGTGGGTTTCACAATAATGGACATGGACATGGACATGTCGACGTATACCTCAAGCAATTGAAAGATCGGAAAGGAGGACTAAGAAACCAAAGCAGTAACGTTAGTGTATGTGTTTTGTTCAATAAATCATTTTAAATGGTACACTATTTTTGTCTGTCCATGCTTTTTTATGACTGCATAAGCCATATATACTACATTAATTACATATATACTAACTTACGTTTCTCGTATTTTGGTTAAAAATACCTTTTTGGGATTAAAGACGTCGTATTTTTTTAATAGCTGCTATCTCATCATTATGTTCTGCAACAAGGTGATTATCAGCACAAATAGAAAGATTAAGCACACATCTTTTGTTTTGTAAACTTTATTTACATCCATTCTTGCGAAATATAAGTTGATACAATGTTTACACAGTATGTGTTTACACGGCGTTTTAAATCATGGCGGGTGAGGGTGTTTTCGTACGCGTTTAGCCAATCAGTGTACACTTACGTCACGATAGTTCCTACGGAACTGTTTTAGACCCTACTCTGAAGTAGGAGCTAATTTAGTTCCTCCAAACGGAGTTCAGGAACTAAAACAGTTCCTAGTTCCCGCGGTGCGAACACGTCAAAAAGTGGGTAGTTCCACAATTAGTTCGGGTACTATGAAAAGGTTCCTGCGGTGCGAAAGGGCCTAAGGTGAGGAGATTGAAAAAATGTAATTTTTTTTATTATTTGTATTTTATTTACAAGACAGTATAATCAAAACATACATAATGAAGGTCAAAGACACATTATTGTGCACACTGATCAACCACAGAGATGTGAACAGACTTTGAGTCATTCCTGCAACAGTTCTGTTCAACAAGGAAATAAATAAATCTACCTGATTTTGCGTGTTATTTAAGTGTTTCTGCTTATTTCCATGGATTCAAGAAGAAAAAAACATAATCAGTAGTCAAGGATCTTGTTTTACCATATAATATCAGTGTAGTTGGACATCTGATGTTGGTAAGCGCTCTCAAGGAAAACAGTTTGAAAAAGTCAAAGGATTCATCATTGTGGTGCAGGTATCTGATTCAATAAAATACAAACAACCAAAAAAATAAATAAAGCATTTGTGAGCATGTTAATATCAGGAGCATCTTTTTATATATATATATAGGTTTTATAGACTCACGCATGCTTTGTACTATCATAAACAAAAAAATACATTTTATATCTGAGAAACTAATTATTATTGTTTAGCACTTTATTAAAATCTATTTTTGAACAGTAGGCTATTTATAATAAACATGTTCTAAACATACTTAGACTCGTAGCATTCATCATGTTACAGTGTACACTCATATTACTTTTATTGTTTTATATAGAGCATGAAAACATCATCGCGGGTAAGAAATTTAAATACAATGAATCTTTGAACAGAGTATTAATTATAAACATGGTCTAAACATTCTTAGATGGTAGCATTCATCATTTTGTCGTTTGGGAAAAACCCAAATAAACGTGTTTATGTCACAATAACACGTTAACTAATGCAAAAAAGAAACATTACTTACTCATTAGATCGATCTTCTCTTCTGGATGAACTCTTGCTCTTATTTTGAGGGAAATCCAGCCTTTATCAGCTCCTCTTCTTCCAGAAACGAACAGTATGCTCTCCTCAGGCTTTGTTTGTTGTTGGGCGTCTCCTTGAGCACGCGGCTCACGTGGTTATTTACATATGAAATGCGCGTGCCGCGAGGGGGCGGGATCGCATTAGAAATAATGAGTTAGACTGGAAAGACTGAACATCGTGTTGGTTTCATACGGATTACTTCATCACAGAATGTTTGTTTTCGATAAGACTTACTTAAGAGCTTTCTATAGATATAACTCCCATGTCTGTGTGTTGTTTTCGCTGAGTTACAGTTCATTTTAGTGACTTATTTCAAAGAGCAGTTCGCGAAGACAGAGAGCGCATCCTGTTGGTTTTCTTTTTTTTTTTCAAAACCACAAAGTTTTGTTGTTATTGTGAGTGTACACAAAAAAATAGACACTTCAAAGTTTAAATTGATGTATAACACTTATCTGTATGACCAAAATCGACGGAGTATTTTTAGTGTCTTTTGCACTGGTCTTAAAAAAAACGAGTTGGTATCGCGGGCGATACAGCCGTCCCCTTAGGGTTAACAGGTGGAGGGGCATCAAGGATTCACTCAGAGCTGAAGGGTGGCTGACTCTTGATTTATTGCAAAGTTTAAGATCAGCTTTCCAGTTCAAACACAACATGTCTTTGAGTAGACAGTTCTTTGCACTGATCTGTGTCATTACTTGTGAAAGGATTTGATTTATAAAAACAGAAGTGAGAGATTTTAGCAATGAATTGTGGGGAAAAAAATGGCGAGGCTAGAAATTGTTTAGCTTATTTCAGGCAGCAAATATTTATTATGAAATACTATTTTTTTGAAGTTGATTTATAAATGTATGTCTACATGTAATAATGAAGTATTTTCAACATAGTGTCTCATAGTCCTCTCTCTAAAAATCTCAGATTTATGGTTGTGTAACTTTTAAGGCTTTATGTACAACATACATAAAGACAGTGTAAACTTGGGATGAAGAAAGAGTTAAATAAAAATAAGGGTTAAAGCTGTTTGAGCCAGAGTCTATTTAACCTTTACTTAAACTTCTGCAATGTGTTTTTCAAGTCTGTATGAACTGGAAGTTACGTTAGTATGGTGACGTATTTCTGAGTGAAACAGAATATTAAATGTGTAAAAAGAAATAGACAGTGGGGCTTGATTGTAGTGCCCCTCCTCATCATCTGTATATTATTACCATACAACATTAGGATGATAATATCATGGTTCATTTAAATAGCTATTCTGTGGGACCTCTGCCAGTGAGGGTCTCTGTTAATCAGATCCACCATTAACCTATGCCCAGCATCTTTAGTTTACATGTACAAGGGTATTAATAGGAATGTAAAAATATCAACTTGATTGTTGAAACAAAATTTTCAGTTTCTAGAAATCTGAAGTGACAGCTGCCTTTTTGTGGATATGTAAACACCTTTTTGGTGTGATTATTATTTTTTTCTCCAGTTTACAGTGCAGTAAAATTCCATTTAAGTTTATCATTGACAATGTGTGTCTAGAGTAAATGCATATTATACATATAGATAAGTATTGATATTACGTACCATACATATCATGAGCCATGTGACTAATAACCCACGTGTATGTTACACAACATATAGAATATGGCTTCTGTTTTTAGCACCACGGTAGCCTTGTGGATTTTATGGTCTGGTTTTTCAGAGGGCCAGTCTTCACAGCCACATGTGCAGAATACAAAATGATTGAGATGAGTCATTCCACTGCAGATCCTTATGCTTTCATTCGGGTCTGCTGACCGACGTCAGGGACTGGGTGTGGATGGAGAAGTCATAGAAAATATGTTATGCAGATGGTGAGAAAAAAAAAAGAGTCTGAAAGTGTTTTTGCATGTCAATGTAAGAATCCTGACATTAACACAATTGAGATTCTAAAGAATAACCTGATTTTTTTTTAAAAAACTGAAACTTAATTCTAAAAAGGAATGTTCCAAAATTCAGTAATTTAATTATGCTTGCAGATATATTAGAATTTTGCTATGGATTGTGGGAGCTGCTTTCTTGAAGACTTGCAACAAGTCCTGAAAAAAAAAAACTTGTGGGATGGCTATTACTGAGCTTGATTCTTCAGAACTAATGCAGGGGTATAAGAAATAGCTGTTAAATGTTGTAAAATCCTTTTACAGAGTGCATGAAAGAAAATAGCACAACTGTTGTTACTCTATGATATGATCACACTGGAAATTTCAGGTCGATATATAAATAGACTTCATTATTAGTGTAATTACTGATTAATATATTTTAATGATTCATCTTTTATTTGTTTTAAATCCAGAACGAGATGTCATTTGTATTCAGCAAACGTGTCAGCACTATTTTTAAAAGTGATCAAAGCAATGAGGCAGTGAAATATATGAACTAAAAATACTAAAAATAAGCCTCAATCCCTCAATCCCTTATCTGGGTTGGTGCTGCTCTGAAGGGTACATTTTAATAATGGGCATGTGTGCATTGGACTGTGTGGCAGCTGTACTCTTTCTGAATAGGCCTTAATCTAGAGCAAGTCCCAAACAGAAAAGACGACTGTAAGCCACAGCTAAATAAAAGCAGCATTAGCACTAATCTTCCAGCATTGTTTTGTATTAAAAAAGAGAACTGCTCACATTTCTCTCTATTTTAAACCTGTTTTTTTTTTTTCTTTCAGTTAACAATCAGGAAGAAAAGGACTTTCCAGAAATTAAAATAAAAAGTGAAAATAATTCCCCCAACAATAACCATATTGTGCATTTTGGTGGTACTTATTTTTCCTTTGAGCTTGAGTCATTCTACAATTTGCAGGATAACTGGAAATGCCTTCTTGTCACACGAAAGCAAACTTATTCATCTGCTCAAGACGTGTAAATCTGATGGAGGAAGTCTGCATCCTGAAATAAACTGAGGGATTTTCTTATCTGTACTGGTAGACACATCAACCATTCTAGGAGCAGGAAATGGACTGCCAATCAGTAAATATGGCCAATAGATGGAATTACAAGTGGCAAGAAATCCCTGAATATGTACATTGGTGGGTATCTTGATGCATTGATATCATGTGTTCATGTATGGAATAATTGACAATTATTTTAGATTAACCTTTAAGTGATCAATTCCTAAAAGAACCATTTTTTTCTTCATGTAAAGAACAAATTCAAATAACCCTTCTCCACTATAAATAATGAATTGTGGAATGAAAGGTTTCTATGTATGTTACATATTCTTCATGGAACTGTAGATTCCAAAAAATAACCCTTTTTTTGCCATGACACAACATTTTCGACATATGGGACTTGGTGCAACATGCAATTGGACCAAATTACTGCCTGATCTCCATAGCGGATATTGGCGGGTGAAACTGAACCCAAGGCCAGACCAGGGATATCCGCCAGGGGATACGGCAGTTATGAGTCATGCCCTTTGGATTCTGTAACATTCCCACCAGTTTTGTAAGACTGATTGGCTCCAGTTCCCAGGAACCAATGTGTTGCTACTTGCCACAGATTTAAAAGGGTCCCTTCACAACCTTAAGGTAATCTTTCATTTACCCAAAGAAGTGCAGCCTACTACAACAGGACACAATGTTCCATGTGGTTGAGGCAGATGGTGTGACATCTGACCATGGGAAGGGCTGCAGCAGCTTCCTGGGACTAGCCTCATAGGTGTTTCTTTTTACCTTGGACAGCAGCCATTATATTTGTGGGATAGGGCTAATTCACTCAGCTCAGAGAGGAACTCAGGGTGGCAGAAGAGTTTACAGTATTGCGAATGTTTACAATAGGTGTTGTGCTTACTAGATTGCAGTGATGGTTTGACTCACATCTCAATTGCACCTCAAAAACCATGAAATGTGAAAAGATTGCCATTTTACTGATTGCCATTTTACTGTTTAATGCCCATAAATGTAGAGAGTGTAGAGAACTTAATCAGAGGCAGTTTAAGCATGACTTTTGCATTCTTTGCATGTTGTTACTGTCAATGTAGAAAAAGATGTGCAACACGATAAGCCTTTGTACCATAATCTTGTAGATATACATCTAAAAGAATATGAAGGGAATTAACAATGTTTTGCAGCATTAAAACTCACCCACTTTTTCTTACATATTTCTGATTCAGCTGCGCAAAAAGTAATCCAATAAATAAATCAGATTTTTAATTCTGTCAGAACCCTTTGTCCAACATTCAAATTCAGCAAATTGAGCATGGGCGTGGACTCGGTGACTGATTCATTAATGAAAAATGCAGTAAAAGACAGTTACCCAATCTTGAAAACAACCAAAGCTGGTAAGCCTCTTTCCACAATAAGCAGACAAGAATCATATTTGAGAGTGAATTTCCAATTGTCGTGCCAACTGAATGCAAACTTAATTCTCAATAAGTCTCTTACGTACTAGTTCTACTAATGTTACAAAATATTCTAAACAGGGATGAAATTCTTCTTCCTTTATTTTAAACCACTGAGACCTTTAGGATTGTCTTTGGTCTTTATGTTTATAAATTGATTACCAATCCCCTTGGCACTTCATGGGAAAAGAACACAAAATGTTTGGTCTTTATTGGGTTCTAGTCATCACTTCAATTCACTTCAGTTCAAATGATTTTAGCTTGTATTTTTTTGTTGATATAGTACAGTAATAGAACATGTTTACACAGAAGTCTTACACTCACCTGTTCAAGACCTGGAAACTCTTGAAAAGCATGGTGTGTACACTGAATATTTAGAAGACTTTGTGAAAGGAACTGTTCTGTTTGTGTAATCTGGTAATCTAGGTGCTCATTCTTTGGATGAACAACAGGAAAGTTTCACTTTTGAGCACCTGTGTCAGTTCTGCTTGGCCAAGCAGACAGCCAAGCGAAGCAAAATCCAGGAGAAGGAAATCCAGTCTGGAACATTTTAACTGAGAACACAGCAGGAACATGGCAGGCAAGTGGCTGAAGAGTTTGGTGAGAGTTTGGTAAAGCAGTAATGGTGTGAAGGGGGGCTGTGTTTTAAGTGAAAGGTTGGAACATTTTCACACATTTGGAGGTTTTCCACCTGACATAATGCATGACCTTATGGGGGGTGTCATCCCCAGTGAAATGTCCTTGTACATTAATGACTTGATCCAGGAAGTTTATCTCTCTTGAAACCATGAACCAAGATATTAAGAAGTTTCCTTACAAATTCTCAGACAAAGCTAATCAACCTCAGATCTTCCCAGCCACATTTGCCTCTAGATGCACCATTGGTGGTAATGCCCATTAAAATTGTAGTGATATCCCTAAACATGATCCAACATTGGAAATTGAGTTGCTTTTGAAAGATATTTTAGAAATGGCAGTTACTTTTAGTTACTAAAGATTTTCTTGATTTTCTTCATGATAAGATCTCAGAACACAGAGAAATACATTTAACAGTGTTTCCTTATTTCACATTGCACTCTAAGCACCATTACATTGAGCACTATCCAAAGATCATAAGAATATATGTGACCACTAAAAGATGTTTGGACAACGTGTTTTGAAGGAAAGCACAAATTCTTCAAGCAGGTAACTTGTGACACCAAAAACTTCAAAATGTTCTACAAACTCTGGCTGTTGATCAAAGACTGGTGGCTTACTGTTTTGACTCACCCTCCTTTTTCCAGCCATCCATTCAGACAGACAATGTTATGAGTACTTTTTCTTCAGCCTTTAGGACTTCATGAATCCCTGAGACATGCACTTCAGAACACTGTCCTCTCAGCATCACCTGTGAGCATTTACAGAATCAAGTATAATCCAGATATACAGTAGTTGTATTGTTGGTACTTGTGTGGGCCTACCTGATTTTGGACAAATTTCCAAAATTCTTGTCATCAGTGATGTTCTGTTTGTCTCTCAAGATCCAACCTGTTGGTAAGTGCCTAACGTTGTGATCAGAATTATTGGGCCCTTTAGTAAGTATGAGCAAAGAAAGCTGTAAACAACTTAAAAAGAAGATGAGACAGGGATTCTGACTTTACCAGTTCCCTTACAAACCCTACTGACATTGCAGACCTACCAGATAAGCCTGAATACTGTCTCCCTTGTGATGACACCTAGTACAGCAGAGACAGAGACATGCTCAATGGACAGCATGGCCAGGCACTTTTTACCCATACAGGATTATGAAAGATCTACTGTACATGTGAGATCAAACATATCTAAAAGTGTCTGGAGAGCTTAAATACCCAGATAAAGAAAATTCTGAGGATGTTCTGCTGCTCTGATAAAAAAAAACACCCTTGCCTTACCCAGTCTGGCTCCTCTAAGAAGTTGAACGGGTGGTAGCCTTAAGTGGAAAATGGGAAATTACCATTCAAAACTGCGCCGAACTGGATGTTTGAAGATATCCATAAATGGAAAGGAAAGGAGAGGACAACCGACTCACAGAAACATCAAAAGACTCAAGTGGTTTGAAATTAATTTTCTACCTAACCTTCCTGATGGTGATAAGACCAGCATGGTGTCCAAAAAGAAACAGAGGGTGGAATACATTTAAAATAATAATAATAATAATGTTGCCCTAAGGCTGCACTAATAGCTGAAAACATGAACTATACATTTGTGTTGTGAAGGAAGGAATTGATAGAGACAGAGCCTGCAGTAAAGGATAAAATGAAGAGGTCAAAGAGACAAGTAAGTTAAAATTCATGTCTTCTTGTTTTAGGTTCACATATTATTTCATCATGAACATTTGCCATGCATCACTTCTACATGCAATTGTCATAATAGTGAGAAGTGTACAAAACAGATTAATGTGCAATTCATTAATACCTCACAAAATGAATTATTTCAGGAACTGGACAGATTAACTCAAAGCTTCATTGATATTTTCAAGGCCAAATGGGGAGACATTGGTTTGAAACAAATAAAGATTATGCAATTGACAGTACACAGAAAAACAAAACAGAAAGGAGGTAAGAGAGATAAAAGGCAGGCAGGTAGGTAAAAAAAAGAGGTTAGAAAGAAGTAAAGAAATGAGAAGAGAGGAATTTAGTGTGCCTCCTCTATTTTAATATACACAAGCCACCACTGCACAGAACAGGATATATAAGTATACATTTTTAACTATTTCTTGTCAAAACACAGCATTTACTGTATATCACTTTTCAAATATGAAATCAGCCAGTTTAGTGAAGGTTTAATATATAACCACAAAAAAAAAAAATCTTAAATTGTCATAGGCCACTCCTGTTTTTGGGACTGTGATGATGCAGAGCAGATGTCCAGCACTCCAGTCGGCATATTGACTGTGATTCCTGAGGACTCTCAGACCATACCTTACTCACTGCACCTTGACGTCATGAACACTGCAATAATTTTGGAAGGTACAATTGTATGACCTGGAAAAGCCATGTGCCTGGTTTCTGGGCTAATTTTTGCTCTGAATTTAGAGTATCATCAAGCACCAACACTCTTTGCGTAACGTTAAGTGGTTTAGATTAGAGTTTAGTAATGTTTAGAATAAGGAAAGTTGTATACAGAGTCAAAATTGTACTCTATTTCTGCATTTCACCTCTTCTTTTGTGAAAGGCAATTCTTCAGTGCTTTTGTGCGACCAACCAAATGTACAATTCTATAACTGAAAAGAGACCAAGCCCGTGATGTCATAATCGGCCGCCGCTTTTTCATTCGGTTTGGCCGGCGCGGTGTTTCCCGCCAGAAGACTGACTACGTCCACACAGACAAACATCACAGGGACAAAACGACACGACAAGTGCAGTGTAAGTGTATGAAATGACTGGGAAATGAATATGGACGGAGGAGAGTGCTGCAATGGGAGAATGTCCATGTGCTATCAGGATTGCGTGTGCACCCGCTACTCTGATAGCGGCAACGGCAGGGAGGAACGGTACTGTGCCAATTAAAATGGATTTTTCAAGAATGAAAATATAAATTGAAACGTAAGTCTTTGAAACTGAAAAAAGAAATAATTGCAGCAAAATGTGTGTTTTTATACACTGTGTTTTGCATGTTTTCTCCTCTTTCATTCGTTGATGTATTCTACGCTTCCAGAGTTTTCATTTACGCTTCTAAAGTTTTCGTTTACGATTCTGAAGTTTTCTTCGCCCTTCTCACGGGGCGGGTGGGGCGGGTCAGGGGGGGGGGGGGGGGGTTGCGGGCCGGCCATATTTTATTAGGGATAAGGTTACAAGGCCTACAAATGCTTGATGTCCCCAAAACACGTGGGCAAGGGTGGTGCAAGCTGTAGATTAATTAATTTGCCAATGGGTGTTGTAGCGTAGGCTGTAAACTGTAGGCCTATTACACATCGGTTTACTATTAGATGAATACTTGCTTGGGTTACTATTAATGGTGTTTTCAGGTGCGGGTGCGGTGCACTCTGTAGGCCTCAAGGAAAGACATGGAGAATTAAACAGGACAGGACAGGCCTTTCCAGGTTTACCCACGGCGGATCCGGAGACTCGGGAGGCCATGGCGGGACCGCCTCCAAGGCCGCGGACCCAGCCCCCGCCCCGGCCTCCTCGGCTGGAGCCCTACTACCCCCCCCCCCCCCAAAAAAAAAATTCCTTGGGGAAAATAGGGGCTCGATCGGGCTCTTTGGGGGGCTCGGGTAGCGCGGACACTTGTGGGCGCTCTGGAAGCGCAGGCACAGCTAAGTGCCTTCGAGGGGCTGGCACTGGAGGGCGCTGTCGAGGAGCGGGCTCTGCAGGGCGCTGTCGAGGCGCTGGCACTGGCCTGAAAGGAGCCGCGAATGGCAGGCTTGCCACAGGAACCGCAGGCGGGCTTGCCATACTCACTGCAGGTGGGCTTGCCATACTCACTGCAGGCGGGCCTGCTTTGGCCGCGAACGGCGGCGTGTGAGGAAGAGCCGCGGACGGCGGCGGGCTTGTGTGAGCCGCGAACGGCAGGAGTGAATGAGCCGTGAACAGGCGGCGGGCTTGCGTAGGCCACGAACGGCGGGAGTGAATGAGCCGCGAATGGCGGCTGGCTTGCGGGGGCCGCAAACGGCGGCGTGAATTTCCTCGCGGACGGCCGGGCTTAGGAGAGCCGCTGACGGCGGCGGGCTCGGGAGAGCTGTGGGCGGCTGACTTGCCTTGGCCGAGAACGGCGGCGGGCTGGTTCTGGCTCGGGCCCGGACGCTTCCCAGACACCGGAAGATTCCTTCTCTCCAACTCCAACTGGTAGTTGGCCCCGAGCCAGAACAGACGATTCAGCGTGACATCATCCCATGCCATCGCCGCGGCGATCTTGCAGAACTCCCCGGCGAAATCATAAAAAGAGAGCCCCTGATGGGCTAGGGCAGCGAAACGGGAGGCCGCGTCCATGCCGCGGGAGGAGAAAAAAAACAGGAACAAAAAAACTCTTTAAAACGAAAACAAAACGGGAAGGTGGGACGCCGCTTACTTTTGTTCTGGTCCGGTATTCTGTCACAACTCCGCGGGGAGCAAGGAGCGAGGAGACAAGGAGTACAAACAAATCTTCCTTTTATTGAAGTGATCACACAGGGAAACATGGAGCACGGGGGTAAGACAAACAATACCGGACGTGGGAGACAGGGAGACACAAGGCTAAAGAACACTAGGAAATTAATCAAGGAGAACAGAAACAGGTGAGGAGTAATTAAACACAGACGGAGACTAATGATGAGGACAGGAACAGGAAGGACCAAATATGGGCACAAGAGGGAGGGAAACACAGGACATGGGGAACACAGGTCTGACAATTAATATGAAAATACAAAAAGAAGGAAAATATATTCTATTCCTTGTTATCAACAGCTTGAAGTGCATTAAACATTTCCCAAACTGGAGCTTGCGTGTTGATGAAAAGATAATAATTAATTAAATCATTAAAATGTACAGTTAAAATTAAAATAATAATAATTCAAATAAAACACAGAATTGAGTATGTCACGCTCATGTAGAGGGAAGGCACATAAAGACGAAGGAAATTCGCACAATAGTTTAGTTAGAATCCAGGAAGAAGATAATCCACAGGTGCAGAGGGAACATGCAGAAAAATAACGACATTCACAATACCGGACAAGGGACAACTGAACAGGCTAGAACTAAAGTAGGGGTGCTAATGACGGCCAGAAAGGTGAGGAGGATCAAATAATGAGGACACAGGTGAACTAACATAATCAAACATGGGGAAAAACTGGGTCACAGAACACATGAGGAATGAAAACACAAGAAAAGTCCATGAAAACAAAGAAGAATGGAACTTAGGTGTGACAGAACTCCCCCCTCCCTGAAGGCACGGCCTCGCGCCCAGGCAGGACGGACAAAGGAGGGTGGGAGGGGGTTTGGGCAGAGGACAAGGCAGTGGTGAAGGGCAGGCAAGAAGGTAGGCAGAAGACCAGGGTGGATGAGATGGAGGGAGGTAATACACAGTCCACTGAGCTCAGCTTACCCTCACCTACGGTGCAGTGGGTGGAGTTTTCTTCTGCGCTCTCGCTGTCCATAGCGCTCTCCACCATGGTGAGCTCTGTAGCCGGCTGTCGCACCTGATCTGACGTCACAGGCTCTGGCTCTGGGGCGATTCTCAGCTCTGTCGCTCCATTAGGCGATGGCTTGTCGGTTGCGCCGGGCTCTGGCTCTCCATCAGCGGTGGGCTCAGTCTCTTACTCCGCACAGTGGGGTGATGGTGTGCTGGGCTCTGGGTCCTGTTGCGTTCCGGATCAGGGTAGGACACACTCCAAACACCAGAACATGGCATCCGTCCAGTTCAGTCCTGTGGTGTCTGGGAGGTCCACGGGACAATGGTAATTTACCCCAATCCGGAACAAGGAATTCAACGTCTCGTCGTCGAAAGGGGACGTGGCGGAAAGAGGAGCGAATCCCATGGCGAATGATACCAGGTCAGAATTTCGCCACCCATTCCATTGCTTTCATCTTTTCTTTTTGGTCCGGTATTCTGTCACACTCGTGTAGAGGGAAGGCACACAAAGACGAAGGAAATTCACACAAGAGTTTAATTAGAATCCAGGCAGAAGATAATCCACAGGTGCAGAGGGAACACACAGCAAAATAACGACATTCACAATATTGGACGAGGGACAACTGAACAGGCTAGAACAAAAGTAGGGGTGCTAATGACAGGACAAACAGGTGAGGAGGATCAACTAATGAGGACACATGTGTACTGACTAACATAATCAAACATGGGGAAAAACGTCTCGGTTACGTACGTAACCCTCGTTCCCTGATGGAGGGAACGGAGACGTTATGTCGTGACGACATAGGGGATTTACTTGGAAGCCCCAATCATCTCTGACTAAGAGAAAACGCCAATGAATATTGGTTAGTGGAATTTGCATACCTGAGCCACTCCCCGTGCACACGGGTATAAATAGGCGACAGGTGCATCCACTCATCAGGTTGTACGCTGAGGAGCCGAGAACGTGTCCCTGGCACCCAGCGATGGTTCAAGATTGTGGCATGGGGACATAACGTCTCCGTTCCCTCCATCAGGGAACGAGGGTTACGTACGTAACCGAGACGTTCCCTATCTGTCGGTCACTACGAGTTATGTCGTGACGACATAGGGGTCCTATGGAAAGCGCCACAACCTGAACCCCGTCACGACCTTGTGGCATGCAGATGCTGACAAGCGAGCGCGTGACAGACAAATGCCATGCGAAAGGTCGCAACCTTCCCGTCGCCCCAGCGCAAATTCGCTAACCTTGGTGCCCGCAGGGACCACTGAGTACATCGCTGCTGGAGATAGCCAAGCCGCTGTTCCTCTCCCCAGAAGTCGGAAGGGATTTTGACCTTCAATGAAAGATGCTTCACGTCTTTCCTGTTTGTTGTTACAGCTTGGCAGTAACGACGGGGAAGCGAGCCTTCCGGAGAAGGGCGCTACGGAGGCCACATCCTGCCCGAAGGGAGGTACCATGTGGAGACACTGATATGGACTAACCCAGGCCTGGGGCAGTACTACATACGACTGGACCCTGGGGCAGATCCTACCTAAGAGTAGGGAGGAGGGCTGCCAGCAGGGCCTGACAGAGAGCTCTGTCAAAGGGAAGACACAGGTTTACCGTGAGGGAAACCTTACCGTGGACGAATACACGTATGGGATTACCCGAAGGGAATCAAAGCCATACGGACACCTAGCCGAGTACAGGGACTGACCGGAGACCCGGGCGAGCTAGCACAAGTACTGGGCCTGGCGTCAGACTGCTCCGCCCAGTCTGACTGCCGGGGGTGCTGGAGGAACTCCACCAGGGTTCGCCGTCCGGGGAACTGAACTGGAGGAGAAAACAGGCGCTCGTATCCCCGGGTGAGGGGGAATGGCGCAGCAAGCGTGACACCGGCCAGTTCTTCCCGCCACTTACCTGTTACCCAACACACGGGAAGAAACTGGCTCAACACAGAGACTGTAGAATCTCGCGAAGGTGTTCGGTGTCGCCCAGCCCGCAGCTCTACAGATGTCTGCCAGAGAGGCGCCGTGCGCCAACGCATAGGAGGAGGCAACACTCCGTGTGGAGTGAGCCCTCACCCCCATGGGGCACGGCTCGCCTTGGGATTGGTACGCCAAGGCGATGGCATCCACTATTCAGTGGGCCAACCTCTGCTTGGAGACAGCCTTCCCTTTCTGCTGACCACCGTAACAGACAAGGAGCTGCTCAGAGCTTCTGAAGCTCCGGGTGCAGTCCACGTATATGCGCAATGCTCTTACGGGACACAGCAACGCCAAGGTTGGGTCTGCCTCCTCCGAAGGCAGTGCTTGCAGGTTCACCACCTGATTGCGGAAGGGCGTGGTGGGAACCTTGGGCACGTATCCAGGCCGGGGTCTCAGGACAACGTGAGAGTAGTCCGGCCCAAACACAAGGCACTCTTCGCTCACCGAAAATGCTTGGAGGTCCCTGACCCTCTTGATGGAAGTGAGCGCGGTCAGGAGCGCTGTCTTAGCCGACAGGTATTTCAGCTCTACTGAGTCCAGCGGCTCAAGGGGACCCCTCTGAAGTCCAGCCAGGACGATAGAGAGGTCCCAGGAGGGCCTCAGGGGTAGCCTAGGGGGATTCAACCTCCTGGCACCCCTCAGGAACCTCACGATGAGATCATGCTTTCCCAGGGACCTGCTGTCCACTGCATCGTGATGGGCCGCGATAGCGGCCACATACACTTTCAAGGTGGAGGGTGACAGCCTACGCTCCAACCTTTCTTGCAGGAAAGAAAGCACTACTCCAATCGTGCATCTTCGGGGGTCTTCTCGGCGAGATGAACACCAGTTCGCGAACAGACTCCACTTCAGTGCATAGGCTTGCCTTGTAGAAGGAGCTCTAGCCTGAGTGATGGTCTCTACCACCGCCTGTGGGAGACCACTCAAGTCTGCCGCGTCCCATCCAGGAGCCACACATGGAGGTTCCACAGGTCTGGACGCGGGTGCCAAATGGTGCCGAGCCCCTGAGAAAGGAGGTCCTTCCTCAGAGAAATGGGCCAGGGAGGGGCTGTCGCGAGGAGAATGAGTTCGGGAAACCAGGTCCGGGTGGGCCAGAACGGCCCGACCAGCAGGACCTGCTCCTCGTCCTCCCTGACCTTGCACAGTGTCTGTGCGAGCAGGCTCACTGGGGGAAATGCATACTTGCATAGAGCCCGAGGCCAGCTGTGTGCCAGTGCGTCCGTGCCGAGGGTGCCCTCGGTCAGGGAGAAAAACAGCTGGCAGTGGGAGGACTCGCGGGAAGCAAACAGGTCTACCTGAGCTTCCCCGAATCGACTCCAGATCAGCCGGATCGTCTCGGGATGGAGTCGCCATTCTCCGGGGAAGTGAGCTGTCGTGAGAGTGCATCGGCCGCACGATTGAGCTCCCCCGGAATATGGACAGCGCGCAGCGATTTGAGCCGCGTGTGATTCCAGAGGAGGAGATGGCGGGCGAGCTGTGACATGCGGCGTGATCGTATACCCCCCATCCGGTTGATGTACGATACAGTCGCAGTGTTGTCCGTACGGACCAACACATGCTTGCCTAACAGCAGTGGCCGAAACTGCCGCAAGGCTAGACGCACTGCCAGCAGCTCTAGGCAGTTGATGTGCCAAAGCAGTCGAGGCCCCGTCCAGAGCCCCGAAGCTGCCTGCCCGTTGCATGTAGCGCCCTAGCCCGTGCTGGAGGCATCTGTTGTAACAACAACATGCCGAGACACTTGTTCTAAGGGCACCCCGGCCCGTAGAAAGGCAAGGTCCGACCAGGGGCTGAAGGAGCGGCGACACTCCTGTGTGATGTTCACCCGAAGTGCACCGCGGCGCCATGCCCACCTCGGGACTCGGGAGTGCAACCAGTGCAGAAGTGGTCTCATATGAAGCAATCCGAGCGGCGTGACTGCAGCTGCGGATGCCATATGCCCCAGGAGCCTCTGAAACTGTTTCAGTGGAACCACAGTCCTGCCTCTGAAGGAACTCAGGCAGTTCAGCACTGATTGGGCGCGCTCTTCTGTGAGGCGCGCCATCATACTCACCGAGTCTAACTCCACACCAAGAAAAGAGATTCTCTGCGCAGGGGAGAGCTTGCTCTTTTCCCAGTTGACCCGAAGCCCCACCTGGCTGAGGTGCCGAAGCACCAGGTCCCTGTGATCGCACAACTGTTCTCGCGCGCGGGTCATGCTCGAGACAGTTGAGGATCCTGATGCCCACTTCCCGTAATGGGGCAAGGGCGCCCTCCGCGACCTTCGTGAAGACACGGGGGGACAGGGAGAGCCCGAAGGGGAGGACCCTGTACTGCCATGCCCAACCCTCGGACGCAAACCGTAGGAACGGTCTGTGTCGCGGAAGGATCGAAACATGAAAGTAAGAATCCTTCAGGTCGATCGCTGCAAACCAATCCCGGGGCTGTATGCATTTGATCATGCGCCTGTGCGTCAACATCTTAAACGGGAGCCTGTGCAGGGCCCGGTTCAGGAGTCGCAATCCAGGATTGGTCGAAAACCACCGCCTTCCTTGGGTACGATGAAATAAGGGCTGTAAAACCCCTGCCTCATCTCGGCTGGAGGGACCGGCTCGATTGCATCCTTGCCAGGAGGACAGCAATCTCCTCGCGCAAGACAGGAGCATTCCGAGCTGCCAACGCAGTCTCGAGAACGCCGCTGAACTTGGGAGGTCGCCTGGCGAACTGAATCGCGTAGCCGAGTCGAATTGTGTGCGTGAGCCAACGAGACGGGCTGGGCAGCGCAAGCCACGCCTCCAGACGCCGTGCAAGTGGCTCCAACGGCACAATCGACGTACCCGCAGTGGTGCAGCGAATGGGAGTAAGGCTGGATGGTACAGAAGGCCCTGCGTTCTGACTCATCCTCGCAGAACTCCCTGAGTCCCTGTAGGGACTGGCTAGAGGCACGTGGGGAGGCCCTGCCGTCCCCCAACCGCACTCTCTTGGCCGCTGGCAAGATGGGTCGCGGGCGAGAGTGAGGAGGCAGTGTGTCGCACACTGTCAGCCCGCGAGGCTGAAAACTCGGAGGAAAGGGAATTTGCTCTTTCTTTGACAATGTGGGTACCACTGGCCCTTGAGCCAGCGGCGGAACAGAATGAATGATTCTCCCCCTGCCCTCCTTCGGGGGAAGGAGTGGTGCTGTCCTCGCCATCTCCTGAGATCAAGCAGCTTCCCACATCTCCGGGTTGCCTGTGTCAGGGCCGCTTTATCGCCTCTCTGGACGATATCGGGGCCAGTCGCTGAGCGCAGTTCCTGCTTCAACCTCGGGTTGGTACTACCCTCGTGCATTTAATGCCTTGGCTTGGTGTGCTTGCAGGACAGCCTTGGCATGCAGCGCAGAGGCGGCTTGGCCCGCCGCACTGTAAGCTTTGGCCGCGAGAGCGGCCGTCAGTTTACAGGCTTTGGACGGGAGACGAGGACAATTCCTCGAAGTGGCGGCGTTTTGCAGGCACAAGTGTACTGCAACCGCACTCTCCACCTGGGGAATGTCAACGTACCCCGTAGCCGCCCCGCCATCGAGGGTAGCGAGGATGGAGGAGGCAGACGAGCCGCTTCTGGCCGTAAAAAGGGGCCGTCCACAACTTCATCAGCTCCTCGTGCACTTCCGGGAAGAAAGGAACCAGGGCAGGGCGTGGTCGCGAGCCACAGCCCGTGCCGAGGAGCCAATCATCTCACCGCGAGGGCTCGGGACTAGGAGGTGTGCACGCCTCCAGCCCCGATCTCGCGGAGGCCCGGGAAAGCACGGCCGTCAACTCTGGGTCCGATTCGGCGGCGGCCGCGACACCCGAGGGGTGCAGCTCCGCCGAATCTTCATCCTCAGAGGACGATTGCCCATCCTCCGATGCCGCGATCGACATCTGATCCTCTATCGGCGCACCGAATGAAACGCTGGGCATGCCGTAAGACGGCACAGCAGAATCACCGGGGAGCCGCACAGAACAGCTGCTGCGGGAGGAGTGAAAGGTCTGTGGGGACTGGCCCGGCGGAAAGCTCTCACTGTAACCCTCAGATCGCCCAGAGCACTAGCCGATGGTTCTCTGCTCGTGGCAGAGAAGCCAGCGCGGGTAGTGACAGAGGGAGCCCCTCCCATCCCCGTGAGGAGAGAGAGGCGCGATCACAGCGCTGTCATGGTTACACGCTCAGAACGAACGCATAAACCATCCACGAATGCAGCTTCAGCGTGCTGGATGCCCAGACACTGAAGACAAGGATCGTGGCTGTCGACGGAGGATAGGAAACGACCGCAACCAAGAGGACACGGCCGGAACAGCGTCTTTAAAAAGACGTGAACCGACCGTGATTTTTGCTCTTTTAGGAAATCTGCTCTTTTAGTTGAAGTGCCCAGGGGAATCGCTGCAGACAGGGACACCGCTGTTCGTACCGTAACGCCAACCAGAACAGCTTCCAGACAGATGATGAATGGCTTTGTGGAGATCAACACGTTCATCCACTCGGCTCCGAAGCAAAAATCTGATGAGTGGATGCACCTGTTGCCTATTTATACCCGTGTGCACGGGGAGTGGCTCAGGTATGCAAATTCCACTAGCCAATATTCATTGGCGTTTTGTCTTAGTCAGAGATGATTGGGGCTTCCAAGTAAATCCCCTATGTCGTCACGACATAACTCGTAGTGACCGACAGATAGGGAACTGGGGTCACAGAACATGAGGAATGAAAACACAACAAAAGTCCATGAAAACTAAGAAGAACGGAATATAGGTGTGACAGTATTAGTGAATAATCATCTCGTCTCTTTGGTTATAGCACAAAAAAAAAAAAAATTGGACATACTGAAAAAATAAAGTGCATCATACTGAAATGTATCATCTGTCGTGTAACTGCCCATTGCACAAATAAACAGCTTGTGAAAAACAGATCACCTGAATATTTATTCTAAACATTCTATACTGTATATATATATATATATATTAGGGCTGTCAATCGATAAAAAAATAATCGTGATTAATCAAATGATTGTCATGAGTTAACTCGCGATTAATCGCAATTAATCGCACATTTTTATTTGTTCTAAATGTACCTTAAATGAATACTTTTCAAATTTTTATACTCTAATCAACATGGGCATGGACAGATATGGATGCTTTTTTGCAAATGTATGTGTATTATTATTGAAACCATAGTCAACATAAAGCATGAAGACTAGACATGTTTCAAAGATCATAGATGCTTTTCAAAGAACTTGTTCATGTCTATTAGACACATGAAAAAAGAAATTCCAGGTTCCCATTAATTCTCTTTCTTTGCACTGAGCAACACAAACCTGTTTACATTTTTTGCACACAGTGCAGCTCTTCTTCTGAAAATGCAAAATGTACATTTATTATTTATTATTACATTGATTTGTTTCCCTCTCTGTGCCCACATACTGTATTTTGATGAAGCTAAATTCTCAATAAAACTGTTTTCATTGGTATATTTTACTGTTTCTGTTGTCAGACAACGGAATAATATGAAATAGTGACTGAAACGCGACCCATTAAGACTACATAACCAGCTCTCCCTTCCAAGATGTTAATCTGCACAAAAAATCATGATAATCACACAGTCGTCTGATGAAATCAAATACACATAAGATAAAGACAATAGCTGTGCTGTGATTTCGGCTATACTTGCATGTAAAATTAGAGAAGCAACCGCACGCTGAAGAGAAACTGAGCAGACGCAGAGAGAGAGAGAGAGGTGTGTGTGCGCGCTGAAGAGAAACTGAGCAGACGCAGAGGGAGAGAGAGAGAGAGAGAGAGGGGTGTGTGCGCGCTGAACAGAGCAGACGCACAGAGAGAGAGAGAGAGAGAGTGTGTGCGCGCTGAACAGAGCAGACGTACAGAGAGAGAGAGAGAGAGAGAGAGAGAGAGGTGTGTGCGCCCTGAACAGAGCAGACGCACACAGAGAGAGAGAGAGAGAGAGAGAGAGAGAGGTGTGTGCGCGCGCTGGGAGAGCAAGACCTGCGCGGCAGTACCGGTGATTCTCAGAAACTAGGTTTGGGTGCTTTTTTGAAGGGAAAAAAGTATCTAAAGGGGTCTGTAATGTTGCTAAGTTAGCAACACTGTGCATCTCCATTTCTCCAACTAAGGGTTGGGCCACAGGTCAAACAGAAAATACGCGCTGCGTTAATCGCGCGTTAAAAAAAAATGAGTGCCGTTAAAATGAATTTGCGTTAACGCGTTATTAACGCGTTAACTTTGACAGCACTAATATATATATATATATTAGTGGTGTCAAAATTAGCGCGTTAACGCGGGAGATTAATTTTTTTCAGATTAACGCGTTAAAAATATTTGCAGGGGCGGGGCTGGGGTCGGCCACCATATTCACAACTGCTGCCTCTGTCTCTTTTTTCTTGAAAAGGATTGCGTTTATTTAGATGCAGAACGTCTTTATGACCACATCAAATGGGAGACGTTTCAGACGCGCGCTCTAACGTCGCCTCCGCGCCAGGAGCGAGTCAAACGAGCGCGGAAAAGATACTGTGTTCGTAGCGCGCGCTCTTCAAATACACGCACAAAGGTGCCGGCGCGCGCTGTAGCCTGTATCATTTCATATCAAACAGCGAAAGAAACTACGTGCATGAAATGTCCTAGTTATGCCGTCAGTTAAGGCATGAAGTTACCAAAAAGCAGGGGCGGAGCCAGGGGGTGGCCAGGGGTGGCCGTGGCCACCACTGACCTAAGCTGGCCACCCCACTCAAAACTGCCGTTTTTGTCCCTTTTTTTTCTTGACAAGAAATACATTTATTAAGACATGGAACCGGCGTATCTCTTTATGACCACATAAAACGGGAGACTTTTCAGACGCGCACTTCAGCTACACCTCAGCGCCAGGCGCAGGTCAAACGAGCATGGAAAGGAACAGGAACCAAATGAGCTTCAGTAGAACAACAGTGAACTGCGGTCTGATGAGATGCTGTTAGGCTGTCTAACAGCAGCCTTGTTTTGTTATCAGCAAAACAAACTTTCCTGTCCTGTCAGCCGTCATTGTGCTCACAGCGCACGCTCTATATCTCAATCATAAATAATGCGCGCAAGAAACTATGAGCATACAAAGTTCTGTCGTCAGTTAAGTCATGAAACTATCAAAAAGGCAATTAGTGCATTCATGTATGTATGGCATCACATTAAAGAACGTCTCTCAAATGCATGTAGCCTACTAAAATATTGTGCAATTCGAGATCACAATATAAGGCGCAAGCTGATGTTTTTTTTTCGTTTTGTTTTTTGTATGCACAAGTAAATATGAACACAGTGCACTTATACTAGAAAATATGCGCTGTTTTTATTTTTTTATTTGTAAAGTACAAACGAAAATGAAACCATTTAAATGCATAAAATAACTAATTTTACTGGCATTTATGTGCTGTTGACTTCCGGACTTTTTCTTTTCTTTTTTTTATTAAGCAATTCTTATCACTATCTGCATGTCTCATCAATGAGTATGCAATGATGGAGAACAAGCTTTTAGGGGTTTTGAGAACCAGAATCAAGCTGACTGAGAAATAAAGCTATAGTGAGCCCCTTTATTAAAATACCTGGAGGTGAGGAATAATACACAAGTTGTCATGTTCACTCAGCATTACTTGATCTAATTCACAAATATCTCAATTTATACAATTTAGTAGAAATTAATTGTATTCCGTTGTGTTTTAGGCACTCAAACAGTCCAATACTTTATAGTCAATCACATTTTTATATTGAAATAATGAATATTTCTGTGCCACCCCAGACTGGTTGCTGGCCCCTCCCTGGCCACCCCTATGAAAACATCCTGGCTCCACCACTGCCAAAAAGGCGATTAAAGCTGCCTTAAAACTGTGTGCATGCATGCAATATGTTATATATGCTCATATTTAAGAACATGTCTCTGAAATGGTTTTCAAAACTGTCCTGAGGCACCCCAGCACTGTCTCCTCATCTAACACACCCGATTCAACTCGTCCGCTCATTAGTAGAGACTTTAAGACCTGAAGTGAGTCAGAAAGCAGCAGCAGCTTTTAAAGCAATAGCAGGCAAATCAGCTAATAACCAGCTGCTGTGATGTCTATTAATCCAAGAACAAAAGAAAAAAAAAGAGGAAATCAATAACTTTTATAGCTTTAAGGGCTTCATCTATATTTAATTTAGAATTTAGTGTTTGGTAACTATTAATTTTCTGTATATTTCTGCTGAAGGGCACAGGTAGCTAAATATGTCATTTATTATAATGGGTTTGTGTGAATATTGTTTTAAGTTCACTTAAATTAGAAGTTAAGTCTAATAAATGTTAAAATTGATAGCTGTCAATTATACTGTAATGCTGAATGGCTACAGTCAATGGTTAAATATTAAGGGGGAAAAACAATTTCATAGAGACATCAGTAGTATTGATATCAGTGATGCTGGTCTTCAATCATAAAAAAGATGTCATTAAAGAAATATAAAAAAATATACTGTCTTTATGTTGTTTGTACATTGTACATTTGAAGATTGAATGTGAAATTATTGCAATATAAAAGTATATTTAAAAACTTTAATGTTAGGTGGGATTAATCACGATTAATTTTAGAAAAAATGTGCGATTAATTAGTTATTTTTTTTAATCGATTGACAGCACTAATATATATATATATATATATATATGTACTCTTTCCAACACCTGCACCATCAGCACTGGAGCTCCTCAAGGTTGTGTTCTCTCCCCACTGCTCTTCTCCCTCTACACCAACGACTGCACCTCTAAAGACCCCTCTGTCAAACTCCTGAAGTTTGCAGACGATACCACACTCATCGGCCTCATCCAGGACGGTGACGAGTCTGCTTACAGACAGGAGGTTAAGGAGCTGGCTGTCTGGTACAGTCTAAACAACCTGGAGCTCAACACGCTTAAAACTGTGGAGATGATCGTGGACTTCAGGAGAAACCCCCCAGCTCTCCCCCACTCACTATCATGAACAACTCTGTGAATGCAGTGGAGTCATTCAGGTTCCTGGGAACCATCATCTCTCAGGACCTGAAGTGGGACACTCACATCGACTCCATCGTGAAAAAGGCCCAGCAGAGAATGTACATTCTTCGTCAACTGAAAAAGTTCAACCTGCCACAGGCGCACTTGACACAGTTTTACTCTGCTGTTATTGAGTCGGTTCTGTGCTCTTCTATAACTGTATGGTTTGGGTCAGCCAGCAAATCAGATATAAGAAGACTGCAGCGGACTGTTAGGACAGCAGAAAGGATCATTGGTGTGCACCTGCCCAGCCTTCAGGATTTGTACTACTCCAGAGTGAAGAAACGGGCAGGTAACATCATCACAGACCCCTCTCACCCTGGACACGACTTGTTTGCACTTCTCCCTTCAGGCAGACGCTACAGATCTCTGTGCACTAGAACATCTAGGCATAAAAACAGTTTTTTCCCCCATGCCATCTCCAGCCTAAACCACTAACACAGGAATTATTACCTGTGTTCTGTAATTCTCTAACCCTAATTCTTACCTGTAATTCCATCCCCCATCTCTAATTATTTACTCTCTCTAGAACTATGTAAATATGTATGCATAATTTTCTATACAGCTGTATATATAGAGTAAATAAGGCACAAATCTGTACATAAATCTTCTGTTCCAGATTCAGACACATTATTATTATTATTATTATTATTATTATTATTATTATTAAGGCTTATTTAAATGTTCTGTTCTCATGTCAGATATGTATGTTTATATGTATGTATGTATGTATGTATGTATGTACCAAGAGCTTCTTAAAAACCACAACAAATTCCTCGTGTGTTTGCACACACTTGGCGAATAAAGCTGATTCTGATTCTGATTCTGATATATATATATATATATATATTGCTAAAATTATAAGTATATAATTTTAATATGTGCACTATTTAAATTATGTGTTCAATACCTATAGCTGTAATAAAAATGGAATGTATATATGATAGTAGGACAAGTAATATGCTGTTTAACAGTTTTAGTTTGAGTAGCATTTTGCTAGTCATCTGCAGGTCATCTTTCCAAAGCAAATGCTTAAAATCCATAAGTCATTTAAAAAAAATTAAAATATGCAAACTTTGCATCAACGTTCAAAATATGTGTACTCTTTCTATATAGTTTATCAAATGTCAAAATTTAGAGAAACCAGTGTACAACTGAATTGATTAAAATTGGCTATGAATACTAAGAAAGTTTTTGCTGGACAAGGAAGGAAACAAAGGAGCTCATTTTTGTCTCTGTCCCTGTGATGTCATTGGTCTGCTGACAAGCATCCACAGGGATAACACTAGATGAATGGTCATGAATAAGAGGCTAATTTTAGCTCTGACGTATCTGATGGTTAGCTTGTTCTGAATGACCGCACCACCAACTGGGCAGCCAAAGACGGCTCTGGTGGATCTCCAGGGATAGGGTTGTTTAATGGGATTAAAAGGAAAAGGGCACACTGGTCTTAGAACTGTGCATCTAAGGAAAAATAGAGAACAGAGTCGAATAGAAAACAAAAGACTGAACCACCCATATGTGATCCTTCACAGCAGAGAAAGGCAACGTTATATCTTGCATGCAGTGTAATAACAGTTTATTTGAAACTATATTTTGTCAAGCTAAACAAACTACAGGTACTCATTATTTCAAGTAGTTAAACTGAAAAACGGGTAAAGAAAAAAATCTGAGGTGTATTTATTTGTTACAAAGAAGTCTCAGTTTGGGTGACAGCATTAATCTTGGACAGACATATTTCCTCCAATGCAACAAATAATTGACACACCAACAGTACAAATTGTGCATGTCTTCCTTATCTGACCCATTCATTTAGAGTCTTGGAGACTCTACTAAAAGAGCTGATGAGTTCAATTAGGTTTGATTAAGAGTGCATATACAGTATGTGTACTGCTGGTGTGGCTCCATAAACAGGGTTGGAAAACACTGATGAAGTTGTCAATTTTGGCAAAAGGCACCCATTATTGATACAAATACTGTAGATAAAGTAATGTTTTGCATTATATCTAAGCCAATACTTCAACACACTACAATCTCTTCAACTGTGGTTGTACTATATTTTGTTTTGATAAATAAAACAATTAAAAAATACAGAACATTTTAAAATTTAAAGTTTATCATACTGCTTCAAATGTCAAATTAGGTACTTATTTAAAAGTTTGTTTGATTGTATTGTTTCTGAATTTTTAGTTGCTGTGTTTAGTTCCTGCTTCCTGAGTTGGCTGTGTTTGTATTGTGTTACCCTTTCCAGTTTCCATAGAAACTGATTATGTTCACCTATTTCTAGCTCCTTGTTTTGTTCTGTGCATTTATACATACTGTATGGTTAAGTTCTTTGTCCATTATCATCAATCTATAGGTTGGTTGGGCCTCTGGTTTTTCTATGTTTTTGTTTTGTTCAATAAAGACTGCTGCAGGTACTGCCTTGCCTCAATTCTTCCTAGTCTCAGCCTCAGACATGGCCTGAGCTAAATAATGTTACTATTGTCTTTTAGAGCTGCTTTGCAGTAGAACCTGAACTGTCTCCACAGCTGAATGTCCATAATTGCTTCTGCTATTTCCTCTTTATTTCTGTGAAGCTGCTTTGTAAAGTGCTATAGAAATAGAGGTGACTTGACTTGATCTACCAGCAGTTCAGATTCTTCTCCTCACTCATGGGGATCTCTCTCTTGAGGACCACACACATAAGTTTAGCTCATGTGGTGCATTACCCAGCTGATTCCCTATGCATGATCAGCATGACTAAAGTGTGGATCACCGGGGATGGTCTTCAAGGGACATTCGGTGAGATCAGGAAGTATACTTCTTTAATGCGGATACCCTTTCACAGTGGGAGAGAAGAAGGAGGATGCCAACCCCCTAGAGCTTCCAAGCCTAGTGTTCCTGGCCACAGAGACTGTTCCTCGCTCTCTTGTCTCAGCCACAGAAGCTGCTACGGACCCTCAGCCTGTGACCACAGAGGAAATACCCTGGAATGGACTCCTACATGCGATCTCTCTTTCCCTGCCAGTCATGTCCGTTTTGTTGGACATTCTGGTTCCAACCAATTCCCTGACCCTTTCTTCTACGCTGGTTCCGTCCAGCCTCTTAGCTCCATCATCCCCTTTGGTCCTGTGCAGGTGATAGGTCCAACTAACTTAGAGTCACCACCATCACAAGTTAATAACTTTTCAGAAGAAGATCTAAGTGATCTCTGCACTGTAAAAAAAAAAAAAAAAAAGTTGGGCTACCTTAACATTTTACTACGTTACTACTTTTCTACTGCTAAAGCAGATTTTTTAGTTTTCTCAACTTATTTTTTAGGAAATTTCTCAACTTTTTGTTGTATAAACTTAAAACAAAAAGTTGAGAAAACTCAAAAATCTGCTGAAGCTGATTGCCAATTTTAAGCTTGCCCAACTTTTTTTTTACAGTGTGGGGGGAGTAGGGTCATATAAAGGCCAAAGTATACTTCACTTTTGTACGCGTACGCTAGCGTATGCGTACAGTCGAACGCGTAGCCTTTCAAAGTATACTCCATTTGAAGTTGTACGCGAACGCAGGCGGTCGACACATGCGCACTAGAAAGCTTCATTCATGTTCAGTATCTGCTCTATTTTTCCCCATTAAGTCATGACTGATAACAAATATTTTTTAACTCTTTTAAACCAAAGCTGAGCTGTCTCATACCCTCTCGCTCACAAGCGCTCGTCAATGTGAGCGTCTGTTGTTGCAGTCTCCGCTGTTTTGTTGGCGTTAATCCGTCTCTTTAGTTTCGTTTTCTACTGTGAAACAACGGCCCGGGACAGTGTTGCCACCATGTGGGAAAACATGATTACTGCAAAATAACTTCAGTGCGCATGTGCGACCTGAGCGTACAAAAAATACGTTCGGTTACAAAAATCGGGTGGTGCGCGTACAGTATGCGCGTACTGTTCTGATGACGCAATTCGCGTCACGCGCACTGTACGCTGTCCCTCGCGTACGCGCAAAAAGTGAAGTATACTTTGGCCTTAAGATCTGCAATGTAATAATCTGCAATGTGACACCCTGATGAAGGCTTGTGAGCCGCAACGCTATAATTTCGAGTGCCTTGATTAGTTTTTTGATCTGCAATGCAAGTTGGAGCCAGACCTTGCAAGTACAAAAATACAAAAGTAAAAACCTTATATTCAATTTTAAATTTTACCAGCAACCATTGCAAGTGTGATAGTATAGGAATGATAGGCTCCCTTTTTTGTCTTAGTCAAGGAAACGAGCTGCAGCATTTTGAACCAGTTGCAAGCATGGTAGAAAAAAACTGGTTAATATCAACATACAGGGCATTACATTAGTCAGGCCTCATTGAAATGAAAGCCTGAATGACATGTCATTAAAATACAGAAAATATTTGAGCTTCCATAGCCCCTAAATTGAAAAAAAGCTGAGTTTAACAACAAAATGTATTTGCTTGTTGAACTCTGGATCGAAAATGACACCCAAGTTCTTTACATTGGTGCAAATATTAGCTTGCAAAGGTCCTAAATTCGAACTGTCTAAAACTGAGGAAAGCCAAATAAGATGACTTCGGTTTTGTTTTCATTTAACTGGAGAAACTTTTCACCCATCCAATCTTTGATGTCATTTACGCAAGCTAAAACGTCGACAAGGAATTCACACCAGGATTTATTTGTAGGTATATTTGGGTGTCATCTGTATAAATATGGTGGGGAGATCATATACAAGGCAAATAAAATCGGGCCCAAAATAGATCCCTGCAGCATCCCACCGTTAACAGAAACAGGGGATGAAAAAAATATATATATTCACCAATCTCTACTGAAAAACTCTCTTGATATTTTAAGAACAATTTCAGAAGAATAAAATAAAGCATATTTTGTTACCTTTTGAAACTTAAAAGGGTTCAATTCGAGGAGATGATGTTACCATGGCTGTCATCGTCAGAGCGCAATTCCCCAATACATTCAGCATCTGGCTCATATTTGCGATCTCAACCATATTCTCAAAACTATCATTTTCAATGACTTCAAAATCAATATTTTGATCACTGGCAGCTTATTCACCACATCCAGCATCAAATGACAGTGACATTTATATTTCATTGCATATAGTAATTGCTCTGCTGTAAAGCCATTCAAACCAGTTCAATTTTTTGCTGATGATATTCATTTGTTTTATGCCTGCTGTAATTATGAGTGAAACCTCACGTCACCATTGTGTGTCAAACAGTGCCACCTTGAGGAATAAAGATGCATTGCACATATTGAGTCATCAGATGTAAATACAGTTGCGCAGAAAAAAAATCAACCTGGTCTCACAGAATTCCGTGTAATGACCACGGACCCTTACCTCTGAATCTGTGGTGGCATCACGGAATCGCTGAAAATTCCGTGATGGGCTCACAGAAGTGATACCAATGTAAGTCAGTGACAGGCATCAGTCGTGGTCCACGCACGGATCCACTGGTTCAACACCAGCGCTGCCTCAATTGATGTGTGTGGACCACGTAAAAAGAGTGACTCCGATGCAGTTATATTTGTATATAAATTTATACTTTCACTGGAGCACCTAACTCACCCCTACCCTAAACCTACCCACCTCTGAACAATATAAAACATGTAACAGGCAAAGATAAGCGCAGTCACAGGTATTTATTGCAAAAACCGACCATAAACAAGCAGTATAAAAGCATTACAAACAAGTTGTGTTACATTCCAAGTCTTCTGAAGCCATACAAAGTCTTTATGCGAAGAAGAGAGTAAAACACAAGGTTTTAATCGCTGAAAATGATCCCGCTCCATTAACGCGCTCACATCTCATTCAAAAAGACACTCCCGTCCCGTAGCATGACGCAATCGGTCACGAGACATACAAGAGCCAATAGCCTGTCACAACAGCATGATGCAATCGATCACGAGACACGCAATAGCCAATGGTATTTCACAACCAAAGCTGAAGTAAGGCTTCCAATGGCATTTCACAACCAAAGCTGAAGTAAGGCTTCTTCTGGCGGCATTTTTTAATTTACACACAGAGACTGCAGCACATAGGAAGAGCTTTAAGGCGGACGGAGACGGCGATCGCGTCTATTCCTCTCACAAATCAATAATTTTGCCTCGGAAGGCTTGGAACGTTAATACTGTTTGAATAAATTATTACGTAGTTGTGTCTGTCTGTTATATCTTCTGTTTTATTGACAAATGGTAGGTTTAGGGGCAGGGGTTGGGTTACGTGCTCATAAATGTGTAATGTAATATAAATAAAACTGTTGTGGCTGTTTACATTGAAAAATCACACCCCAACATATATGCAATAATGGCAATGTTGATACCCAATATATAATTTAATTATGACGATAAAATTCCCAGTATTGTGTTGGTGACACTTACATTGGTATCACTTCTGTGAGCCCATCACAGAATTTTCGGCGATTCTGTGATGCCACCACAGATTCGGAGTTAAGGGTCCGTGGTCATTACATGGAATTCTGTGAGACCAGGTTGAAAAAAATACACATTTACATACCTCGGGTCTCTATTTCTGCTGAACCCTATACACTTTTTACAAAAAAATAATCAGAAAACAGGCATTCTTTTATATTTTACTATTTTTTTATATTTATATTTTTCTAATTTTCTTGTTATATTGTTTATAATGAATAGATTGAGGAATAGGAGAGGGTAGAGAATGATGTCCTGGGTCGTTAAAGACCCGAGGTATGCATTTAAGGGTTAAAAAAAAATGTAGTGAGCCACCATATTAAATGCCACTCTTAAATCCAACAATACCAATATGGCACAATTTCCAGAATTCACAAATCCAACACATTTCTGAGATCCTCCATCTCTGCCTTGGCCCTCCGCTCCAACAGCATCACCCTGGTTCTCCACCCTCCAGCTCCGCCTTGATCTTCAGCCTTCAGCTCCATTAGGGCATTCCATTCTGTTGGTTTCACCATGGTCTCTCCCTTTGTCTCTTCCTCTGAGTCTTCACCACCACGACCTTATATCTTAAAACCTGTTTGTTGTGATGTTTCATTTAGGTGTTACAAGGAAAGGGGTGGTACTGTCATGTTCACTCTCTAGTTCATTTGGTTCTGTTTCTAAATTTTTTGTTTAGTTCCTGAGTTGCCTGTGTTTCTAGTGTGTTATCATTTGTTTCTATAGTAATTGATTAGATTCACCTAGTTCTGTCTCTAGGTTTTTGTGTTTTTGTACAGTGTTTTTGTTCAGTTCAATAAAGACTAATGCAGGAAGAGCCTCACCTCAACTCTTCCTTGTCTGCACTAACACGTGACATTAAGAAGATCACAAAATAATTTAGTATAGCTTTATATACTGTATCTTTTAAAGGTCCACTGAAGTGCCTCAAAACACTCAGCATTATTCCATGAGTTGACGTAATTTCAACTGAAACAGGAAGACAGTGTAGGAGCAGCCCCACTCCTTTTTTTAAATAGCCATAGCATTTTGTTTATATCACATCTCGGGCCAGAGCCGTTGATCTCAGTAAAGCCACATTTGACAGCTTATGACAGCCAGTCTAATAGATTATCTCTTTAGATTCAGTATAAAACTGTTACTAAAGTAAAACAGTGATCATAATCATGCTGAGAATGTGCAGTAAAAAAAAAAAGCGTAGGCCTAATACAGTACTGGTAAATGGCACCGGTGTTATCTCTTCTATTTGTCAGTGCTTTTTTAATACTGAATTTGTCTATTAGTTTCTCCTCCTAATCTCATTGATATCGCTTAAAATATAGCATTCTATGTAGTATTCAAATGGGTTCGATACGTTTTGTGATCTGTGCCGACTCATGCTTATAATCCACTCTGTGATAACGTGTCTCTCGACCAGAGCAGACTGTATGCGCGCTGCAGCAGTTCACGTGACACAACACGAAACCAGACTTCATTCACCCCAATCAAGAGCATATATACACTGTCTCACTCACTATATAAAAAAATACTAATTCTGTAAAAGTGACCAATATTCAGCCGCAGCTTCAGCATCTATTGGTGCCCAATCCTGTTCCTGGAAATCTACCTTCCTGCAAAGTTCATCTAAAACCCTGATCAAACACAACTAATTAGGATTTGAAGGATCACTTGATCATTACAGACAGCTGTCTGGAACTGAACTCTGCAGGTAGGTAGATTCCAAGCTTTCTAATGGCAGTGAATGGCTGTTATAATTCAATAGTCCAATAAAGTCCATCCATCCATCATAAAAAAGTACTTCACATGGCTCTGGGGGGTTAATAAATGCCTTCTGAATTGTAACGATGTGTTTGTGTAAGAAAAAATATCCATATTTAAAACTTTATTGTTCAGTATTTTTTTTTTTTTTTTTTTAATTCAAATTAATCATTAAAATAATATGATAAAATAATCAAAGTATATTTGGTAATTTGAATGATTGTCATGTGCTACATAAATGTATAAAATAAAATAAAAGTAAATAAAAACATTAAATATTAGATAACCTCAGAATCCACTTTGCATTGCTGCCTGTGATCGTGTCAAGGATCAGACAAATTTGTATGTGCATAGTGAAACACAGGATTTAAGAAAAGGGCTGCAGGGAGTTGTGCCTTCTAGTGGTTAAGAGGGAAAAAAATCTAATGCACCTTGTACCCCAGAGAGCTTTTTGTTCCCTAATAGTATTATGTTTTTAATTACTCCTGTTAAAAGTGTACTAAGCAATATTTGAAAAACGCTTTTGACCACAGTGTCAGACAGAGTCCCAAAACACACTTGTAGCCAATCAGCAGTAAGGGGCATGTCTAGTATTGATAGAGGAGCGCTCATTTTGAGTGTACAGGATGGATATTAGCAGATCGACTATAGATAGAGAGTGATGTCAGATAATAAAGAGGAAAATATTGGAGGAACAAAACATTAACAAGAAGGGTTATAATCAGGCAAGAGGTAGGATCTGCGTAAATATCGGAGCAGCTTTCCAGCGGTGCAGAGAACTCAGGGAGCGGGAAGGCCTGGAATCGGATGCTGAGGTTGTGTTGTTTTTTTTTTCTTGATAGTTGAGTAATGTTGATTTTGCTTTGTTTCACACAGCTTATCTGGGTTGGCTTTTGTTTGAATATGCTTGTGTGTCATCTTCACTTGTTTCCGCGATCGTCGTTGCCATGGTTGTGTATGTACGTGGGGAGCGGAGATATCAAAATAGCGGCGAGGTCCTGTTGGGCTATGGGTGTGTTTGTTTTGGTGCTTTCAAATATCAATATCATTTGGCAAAAATAGCTTTGTGCACCTTTAACAAATAGCTATTATTTACACTGGTTTTGTGCAATATAAATCAGACAGCCCAGAAATTATAAACTTATCAGTCTGAAAAAAACTAACAAAAAGAGCAAGGTTTAAAATTAACCAGGAAGTCACAAAGATATTTGGGCTTCTCTCATCTTGGGTAGGATTGTAGATACCTTCATCATCAGAAAAACACTGGGCAAAAATTGGGTCCATGCCAGATTAGCAAGGCACAGACCATTGCACAGGAAGTGTTTGTTGCCGTTATTGCCAATAACTGTATCCCATTATGGACTGCTTTTTCACACAAGGACACTTGCTGGTATATAACTTTCTTCAATAAATGAAAGATGTATCCATGAAAGATGTACATGAAAGATGCATCCCTTTGTGCTTTTTGTTCCTGGAGGTACGCTTTTATGCATTTATACATGTTGGCTAAAGCCCGATTCGGACGGTAATTGTTTCTCATATGGACGTCTGTAAAAATAAATTTACATATCACCTCAGTGATAAAACTCATGGATTCGGATGGAGATTTATTCACAGTGGAGGAGCGAGTTCTGTGATCCTGTGCACCCGGGAACGCGTTGCTCACGTGGCCAGTCACATGATTGTCTGCTGGAAATAAAATTATTTTTTTTACAAATGTATTCTTATTATTGTGTAAAATGTATTAAAAAATACTTATGTAAAATGTATTCTTATTATTCCAAGCATATTTTATAATATATAGTCATATTTATTATGTCATTATTTAAACCTCCTGTTTAAAAATAGGAAAATAGATGCGCTATATTTGTATATACGCGATATTATGTATTTTAAAATTGTATTGCATACCTGCTGCTGCCATAATAAAGACCCATTTCGAATGTTTACGTGCTTTTCTTCTCTTCTACTCCCAGTCGCTGTGAGCAGTTATGAAGTAGGCTATTGTTCTTTTATACTTTCCAGCATTTCAGAAATAAATGTGTATGCAAATTACACCGAAGTAGCCTACAACAGTTACCTTACGGTGTTCGGGAGTGCTCAAAAAGGGTTTAAACGCTGAATTTTGAATCGATTTCTTCTCGTAAACTAAGAGATGTGGATTCGGATGGCAATTAAATTACCACACGACCTTGGTGTTTGTCAAAAAACAGTAGGTAATTCGGACCGGGATTTTTACGGGGGTGGTGAGAGATAAACCCCAACATTTTGGTTTCAGACGGCAATTAAATCACCGACTACCCCCTGTAAATGGTGAAAATCACTTACGTCCCCCTGAGAAACAATTACCGTCCGAATAGGGCTTAAGATCGTATGCCATTAAAAAACTCAGAGCAGGGGCAAACACTTTTCCACAGCATGTGTTTCTGCCCCAGATTACAAAACAGATTACGTAGATATTGTTAATTATCATCTGACTCAACAATTCTCAACAACAAATGTTGGCCAGAGTCCGGAACTCACTGCACGTCTCCAGAGGCACACTACCTTAGAAACATTACCCTGTAGAGACACTCACGAATGAATCAGAAAGCGCCGCTCCATTTTTTCTCGGTAATGGAAGTTTACTTCCTAGGGTTGTTGGCTACTGACCTATTTACTTATTATGCAAGTTTCTCCTAATGTGAAAGTGACATCCAAATAACCCCTAATTCCCCAGCCTTAGTTCTGCAGTTGGAGGAGCTTTGGGATTATACTTAGAGGATCCACTTTATATTAGTTGTTTTTAACTACACATGTGGTCAGAATTGTTGGTACCCTTGGTAAATATGATCAAAGAAGGCTGTGGAAATAAATCTGCATTGTTAATCCTTTTGATCTATTATTAAAAAAAATTAAAATCTAACCTTTCATTGGAGAATAAGAATTTAAAATGGGGGGAAATATCATTATGAAATAAATGTTTTTCTCTAATACAAATTGGACACAATTAATGGTATCCTTTTATTCAATACTTTTTGAAACCTCCATTTGCCAAAATAGTATAGGAGTTTTCTCCTATAATGCCTGAAGAGGTTAGAGAAAACCTGACAAGAGATCAGAGACCATTCCTTCATCCAGAATCTCTCCAGATCCCTCAAATTCACAGCTCCATGACGGTGCTTCTTCTCTTCAGTTCACCTCACTCATTTTCTATAGGGTGCAGGTCAGAGGACTGGAATGGCCATAGCAGAAGCTTGGTTTTGTGCCCAGAGACCCATTTTTGTGTTGTTTTTAAGGTTTGTTTTTGGATTATTGTCCGGTTGGAAGATCCAAACATGGCCCATTATAAGATTTCTAACAGAATCAGTCACTTTTTGATTTTTTGATCTGTTGGTATTTGATAGAATCAGTGATGCCATGTGTCTAAACAAGATGTCCAGGACCTCCAGCAGAAATATAGGCCCACAACATTACAAATACAGCAGTATATTTCATTGTACACATGGGGTACTTTTTATCCCTGTGTTCACCAAACCCATCTTGAGTGTTTGCTGCTAAAAAGCTAAATATTTAGTTACATCTCACCATAGAAGCCAGTCCCATTTGAAGTTCCAGTCGTTTCTGACAACTGAATATGCTGGAGATTGTTTTTTGGTGAAAGCATTTTTTTTCTTGAGTTTTTTCTTGAAGCCCTCACAAACAACATGTGGTGATGTAGGTGCTGTTTGATAATTTTTTTTAAGGTTTTCTGACCCCGAAACTCAACCTTTTTCTGCAATTCTCCAGCTGTGGTCCTTGAAGTGTCTTTGGCCACTCAAACTCTCCTTCTCACCGTGCATTAGGACGATATAGACACACGTCCTCTTCCAGGCAGATTCATAACATTTTCTGTTGATTGGAACTTCTTAATTATTACCCTGATGGTGGAAATGGGAATTTTCACTGCTCTAGCTCTTTTCTTAAAGCCACTTTCTAATTGGTGAAGCTCAATTATCTTTTGCTGCACATCAGAAACATATTCTTTGTTTTTTATCATTGTGATGGGTGATTAATTTGGAATTTGGCCTTTGTTTTGTTTCCCTCCTATTTATATTTCTGTGAAACAGGAAGCCATGGCTGGATAATTTCATGTTCATAATCACGCTGGTGTGCTCTAAATTGTGAATATGAATGGGAAAATATTTCAGATATATTTTACTCATAAGAATTTCTAGGGGTACCAGTAATTGTCTCCAACATGTATTTGAGGGGAAAAAAAAACCATTTATTTCATAATGATATTTCCAGCCATTTTAAATTCTTATTTTCCAATGAAAGCTTAGATTTTTGTGATTTAAAAAAAAAAAAGATCAAAAGGATTAACAATGCACATTTATTTTCACAGCCGTCTTTGATCATATTTACCAAGGGTACCAACAATTCTGCCCACGTGTGTATGTATTCTTACATTGTTTATACATTTAAAGTATCTGCATCTACTTACTTCTGTAGTTACATTGTTGAACCTGGCCCCTACCCCCAACACTAACCATATCCCTAAATATAATAAAATAACCACATATTTGGGACAAACATAACCATATGTTGGTTAATATACAGTGGCTTAATGTTGTTAAAAATTCTTCAATGAAATAAACAGGTTCAAAGTTTACAAACAAGTTAATCACACAATTAAATACTACTTATCTTTAGGGGCTTTCACACATTCAGTTAAAGGGGTCATCGGATGTGACATGCACTTTTACAAGTTGTTTGAACATAAATGTGTGAACACAACCACCCTATAATGATAAAAATCCACCCAGTGTTTTTTTTTAATTATTTTTTTTATATACTAAAGTCATTACCCCATTCTCAAATCAGCTTTTCTCAGCTTCTTGTCTGTGTGACGTCACACGGACGAAGGCCGCTCCCACGATTGTTGATTGGCAGTAGTATTTCAGCACAGACTGGACTGGTGTCTTACTTTAGACCTGCCCTGAGTGAGCTGTCATCAGTCCGCCATTGTTTAGGCGCCAGAGCAGATGTAGACAAGAATGTCTCCTAAGCAATTGAGGTATTCTGTTGTTGGATGTAATAATGAACATAGCAGTCGTCATTTACTCCTGACATCTGAGCCGCTGAAGACGCAGTGGATTAAGTTTGTTTCTGAAGGAAATGCACCCCCGATCTACCTAAATGCATCTATCTTCATGCGAATCATTTGTGATCCAGCTTCACCTCCAGAAGGAGTATACACTTTTTTTAATGAATCTTTGCAAATCGCCTTTCCTAATAATGTGCTAGTTAGCAAGTTTCATGATGAATGCGGCTAAAGTTTACCGTCTCTCAGAGAGCGGCTCGGAAGAGAGGGGCGGGGCGAGCAGAGCTAATTTGCATTTAAAGCGGCATGCATTAAAACAGCTTGCTTTAAAAAGAGCTGTTTTTGGCAAGGTAAAAAGGGTGTTGTTTTATACTACCATTGAGAAATTTTAACCAAAGTATGTTATATACTTTTCATTTAGACTCTAAAGAATCATATCAACTTGTGGAAAATGGGCATCCGATGACCCCTTTAAATTATCGTAAAAAAAAATAAAGAAGCTAAATTTACTTTTCTGGTTAATGTACCACACATCTGCTGTTCACAAAATAAACATATTCTGTTTTTTTATAGTTAAGATATTATTCACCCACCTGGATAAGGAGAACAATTTGACAGATTTGAATCCTTTTTTTTTTTTGAGGTACAGATTATAAGGAGCTGCATTTTTGCTTTTTAAAAATCAAGACACTACATAACAGTAACTGCAAAACCATAGTGCTGATGAATGGAAAAGGTACTGTCTTGAGATGCATTTTTGAAAATGTAGTGATCATGCATGAGAGGCTGGAAAAAGCAGCAAGACGGTAATGGAAGTTTACTTTCTAAAGATTGCTTCGTTATAGGTAAATGATAGAATGCATTTGCAGATATGGTTTCAGTGGATTGTAGATACAGATCCACTTCATCCAGGGCTCTTTATGTCTTTATCTCTTTATATCAACTTTGAAAGTGGGCATGTGATTTTGTCATTAGAGTGTTTAGAAATTTACTATTAAAATTCCTAGGTCAACTTTTTTTTTCTATATAAATGGGAGATGGAAAGAATGGGTATTTTCTCTCAGGGTAACAGTCTTTGGAACACAGCTGAGACTTAGTTGTTGAGAAATATGATACAGCATTATGTAAAAACTGATTTTATGATGCAAGAAAATCAAAGGTAATGCCATGAGCTCAGAGGAAGGAATTAATGTTTGCATTTTGCAGATTCTGTTTTCTGCAGGGAGCGTCTGGTTTGAGACTCTGGAGAAATTTTTCAGCAGATGGCTGTGTTTCCTCTTCTCTGCAGATGAGCACCCCCCAAGAGACTAGTATTACACAACACACACATTCACGCATTACAGCCATCTAAATGGGGCCTTAGACTTCTATTGTTTTTATAAAAAGATGTTTACTGTTTTATTAATAAAATGTTAAACCTAAATATCCCCAACTAGAGGTTTTATCAAATTTAGTTTACATTTGGGGACAACTGTTTTGTTTTCTAAACCAGTATGTTAAGCTCAGTGGTTTGCCATGGACTTATATGGAGGCAAATTCCCAACTTGTGACTTTTTTTCAGGCATATCTGCATTTTTAGAAGAAAAGTGCATTCCATGTGTTGAACAGGAAAACTGATCTTGTTCAAAAATCCAAAATTATTTTCTTATCCTTTTAATAATTGTGATTGACAGTCACATGGTTCAAAACCAATACATCTTTGGTTAACATGTTATAATAGCATAAAAAGTTATTTTCATTCACTTTCATTATCAACTTACAAAACAAATTACAACAAGTATTTGAATGGTTGTTAATTAATTGCTGAACATTGAATCACTGAATGACGTTCATCAGCTTGTATGCATCTGTGACCATTAAATTACTTTTTTTCTCTAGGGAGGTTCTGTTCTCATTCACACCCTCTGCTGCACTGTTTCCAACTAGGCATGTTCCTTCTCAGAAACAATGCTGACTCCTGAGTATAATTCAGAGAGAGCAAAACAAATTGTTTTACCTGAAATGAGTCATCACAGAAACATAAACTCACATCCATACTGTAGCAGAATGAGGCAAAGCCAAAAAAAGGTAAGTTGTGCTATCCTGGTGGGATTTGATTTAGGTGCAGAAATGGTCAACCCAGGCTCATTGGAAATACGTGTCTCTACATACATTTCTGCAACACCGTAATTATGTACCTTGCAGCAAGTTTCGCGGCAGTTTCAAAGTGAAATGTCCAGAGAAATGTCCATGCCATTCATAATTCAAATATCCGGTGAGGGTCGCTAAAGATTAAGCTCTATGAAGTTGGAAGTATCCCCTACACCAAACTCAAACCTAAACCTACCCGAAAGTGTTAACAAATGCAAAAGTAATATAAAAACGTATTCGCTGATGCAGCCATGCTATTTTAACTTCCTTATGCAGATTTGAGCTGTTTTGTTGAACTGTAGTCTGACGGGATTCGTACCGGAGCTATTCTTCACCTAAGTGCAACGCTGTATCGCGTGAGCTACCGAGTAAACTTACTGAGTTAGTAAACTCCTACATATGAAGCTGTATATGTGACGACAACGTTCAAAAGTATCAGTTTTCAAATCGTGCAGGATGTTAAAATTGTTTTGAAGTCATAACATACCATTCTGCAAGTAACTGTGAGAAAATAATCAAAACTGTTCCTGTAAGTCACACTTCGTGTGAAAAGGAATAAAAGTTGTCAGAGTTTTACTGCCTCTAGTATTCATTTCAGCTGGAAACTGCAGTGAATCGTACAACCCCAAATCAGAAAAAGTTGGGACAGTATGGAAAACGCAAATAAAAAAAGAAAGTAGTGATTTCTAAATTTACTTTGACTTGTATTTCATTGCAGACAATATGAACACAAAATATTTCATGTTTTGTCTGGTCAACTTCATGTCATTTGTAAATATACATCCTTTCCTGTCATTCAGACCTGCAAAACATTCCAAAAAAAGTTGGGACAGGAGCAATTTAGGGCTAGTAATGAGGTAAATTGGTTAAATAATGATGTGATTTGAAACAGTTGATGTCAACAGGTGATTGTAATTATGATTTGGTACAAAAGCAGCATCCAAGAAAGGTCTAGTCCTTTAGGAGCAAAGATGGGCCGAGGATCGCCAGTTTGCCAACAAATACATGAGAAAATTATTGAAATGTTTAAAAACAATGTTCCTCAAAGAAAGATAGGAAGAGATTTGGATATTTCACCTTCAACAGTGCATAACATAATTAAAAGATTCAAGGAATCTGGAGGAATTTCAGTGCGTAAAGGACAAGGGCGCAAGCCTAAGCTGAACAACCGTGATCTCCGATCCCTCAGGCGGCACTGCATCAAGAATCGTCATTCATCTATAAGCGTTATCACCACATGAGCTCAGGACTTTACTTTGGCAAACCTTTGTCAAGTACCACAATACGTAGTTACATCCACAAATGCCAGTTAAAACTGTACTGTGCCAAAAGGAAGCCCTATGTTAACAGTGTCCAGAAGCGCCGTCGACTTCTCTGGGCTCGGAGGCATCTGGGATGGAACATCACACAGTGGAAACGTGTACTGTGGTCAGATGAATCAGTATTTCAGGTATTTTTTGGGAGGAATGGACGCCGTGTGCTCCGGACCAAAGAAGAAAAGGATCATCCAGACTGTTACCAGCAACAAGTCCAAAAGCCAGGGTCTGTCATGGTATGGGGTTGTGTCAGTGCCCTTGGCAAAGGTAACTTGCACTTCTGTGATGGCACCATTAATGCTGAAAAGTACATAGAGATTTTGGAGCACAATATGCTGCCTTCAAGAAGACATCTTTTCCAGGGACGTCCATGCATATTTCAACAAGACAATGCAAAACCACATTCTGCACACATTACAAAGTCCTGGCTGCGGAGGAAGAGAGTACGGGTACTTGACTGGCCTGCCTGCAGTCCCAACCTGTCTCCAATAGAGAATGTGTGGCGCATTTTGAAGTGCAAAATGCGACAACGAAGACCCCGTACTGTTGCCCACCTTAAGACTTGTTTGCAGGAAGAATGGGACAAAATTACACCTGAAACACTTCATCACTTGGTGTCTTCAGTCCCTAAACGTCTTTTAAGTGTTGTGAAAAGGAATGGCAACATTACAAAGTGGTAAATGCTTTACTGTCCCAACTTTTTTTGGAATGTGTTGCAGGTCTGAATGACAGGAAAGGATGTATATTTACAAATGACATGAAGTTGACCAGACAAAACATGAAATATTTTGTGTTCATATTGTCTGCAATGAAATACAAGTCAAAGTAAATTTAGAAATCACTACTTTCTTTTTTTATTTGCGTTTTCCATACTGTCCCAACTTTTTCTGATTTGGGGTTGTACATATAGGTACGTTTTTTCAGTTTTGCAGAAATGTATGTAGAGGCACGTATTTCCAATGAGCCTAGGTTGGAAATGGTGCAGTGCGTGGGTGACTGGTGAAAGTGAATGAAGTTCCTTAGTGACTTGAGTTGATGGGGAGGTGCAGTGGCACAATATCACAGTGTACATTTAGATAGTGAGGTAACAAGGCTCACTTCAGTCAGTTTCTGAGGAAAAAATAAAGTGATTTTTTTATTATTTTTTGTAAGCACAGCATATTAGGGTTCTATCTAAAATGAAAGAACACAGATTTAGCCAGCTATGGTATCACAGTCATGTCAAGTGCAAAATGGGTTGAGACATGCTTTTTGGGGTGTTAAATAATGGAGCAAATACCATTAAATTAACTACCAGAAGCCTTTGTAAATCTTGTTGCATGATTTATTTAAATATTCTCATCCCATAAATTTTGTAAACTCCTACAAATGCATATGCAACAAGGCCAGCTTCAAAAATAACTGTGTCCATGCCTTTTCATTGAAACAATTCCTTAGCCAGCTATGAGGTTTCCGAGGTCCGGACCTCTGTACATTTTTCATGTTCATAAAAAATAAATTTTGTTCTCTGAATGACTAATTTGCTGTTTAAATTCCTCATGAGTGTCTGCATGTACAACCCCAAATCAGAAAAAGTTGGGACAGTATGGAAAACGCAAATAAAAAAAGAAAGTAGTGATTTCTAAATTTACTTTGACTTGTATTTCATTGCAGACAATATGAACACAAAATATTTCATGTTTTGTCTGGTCAACTTCATGTCATTTGTAAATATACATCCTTTCCTGTCATTCAGACCTGCAACACATTCCAAAAAAAGTTGGGACAGGAGCAATTTAGGGCTAGTAATGAGGTAAATTGGTTAAATAATGATGTGTTTTGAAACAGTTGATGTCAACAAGTGATTGTAATTATGATTTGGTACAAAAGCAGCATCCAAGAAAGGTCTAGTCCTTTAGGAGCAAAGATGGGCCGAGGATCGCCAGTTTGCCAACAAATACGTGAGAAAATTATTGAAATGTTTAAAAACAATGTTCCTCAAAGAAAGATAGGAAGAGATTTGGATATTTCACCTTCAACAGTGCATAACATAATTAAAAGATTCAAGGAATCTGGAGGAATTTTAGTGCGTAAAGGACAAGGGCGCAAGCCTAAGCTGAACAACCGTGATCTCCGATCCCTCAGGCGGCACTGCATCAAGAATCGTCATTCATCTATAAGCGATATCACCACATGGGCTCAGGACTACTTTGGCAAACCTTTGTCAAGTACCACAATACGTAGTTACATCCACAAATGCCAGTTAAAACTGTACTGTGCCAAAAGGAAGCACTATGTTAACAGTGTCCAGAAGCGCCGTCGACTTCTCTGGGCTCGGAGGCATCTGGGATGGACCATCACACAGTGGAAACGTGCACTGTGGTCAGATGAATCAGTATTTCAGGTATTTTTTGGGAGGAATGGATGCCGTGTGCTCCGGACCAAAGAAGAAAAGGATCATCCCGACTGTTACCAGCAACAAGTCCAAAAGCCAGGGTCTGTCATGTATGGGGTTGTGTCAGTGCCCTTGGCAAAGGTAACTTGCACTTCTGATTGGCTCCACTTGATTGGCTCTATCTCTCTCTCCTCTCCACCTGTAGCTGGTGTGTGGTGAGCGCACTGGCGCCGTTGTCCTGTGGCTGCCGTCGCATCATCCAAGTGGATGCTGCACACTGGTGGTGGTTGAGGAGAGATCCCCTATATGATTGTAAAGCGCTTTGGGTGTACAACAATACACAATAAAGCGCTATATAAATGCTTCATTCATTCATTCATTCATTCTGTGATGGCACCATTAATGCTGAAAAGTACATAGAGATTTTGGAGCACAATATGCTGCCTTCAAGAAGACATCTTTTCCAGGGACGTCCATGCATATTTCAACAAGACAATGCAAAACCACATTCTGCACACATTACAAAGTCCTGGCTGCGGAGGAAGAGGGTACGGGTACTTGACTGGCCTGCCTGCAGTCCCGACCTGTCTCCAATAGAGAATGTGTGGCGCATTTTGAAGTGCAAAATGCGACAACGAAGACCCCGTACTGTTGCCCACCTTAAGACTTGTTTGCAGGAAGAATGGGACAAAATTACACCTGAAACACTTCATCACTTGGTGTCTTCAGTCCCTAAACGTCTTTTAAGTGTTGTGAAAAGGAATGGCAACATTACAAAGTGGTAAATGCTTTACTGTCCCAACTTTTTTTGGAATGTGTTGCAGGTCTGAATGACAGGAAAGGATGTATATTTACAAATGACATGAAGTTGACCAGACAAAACATGAAATATTTTGTGTTCATATTGTCTGCAATGAAATACAAGTCAAAGTAAATTTAGAAATCACTACTTTCTTTTTTTATTTGCGTTTTCCATACTGTCCCAACTTTTTCTGATTTGGGGTTGTATAATCTAATGAAATTTAGGCCATTTGCGAGATGTTTAGCGCCTGTGTTATGAAAATGATCACTGTGAGGCACTGGTTGAGTGAACGAGGCTAGGGAGAGTTGAGAGGGCGTGGGTGCAGCCTCAGTGTTGCCAGATCCAACTATTATAAGCATTTTTTGGACTTGACTTTTATACTTAATTTGACACTTTAGAAAGTTAATAAAGTGGGATGTTGCAGTTTAGGGTTAGCGATATCTTTATATTTTCTTATTTACAAAAGATTTGAACTAATTTCACATGCAATTATCACCGGTACTTAAACTGACAGTAATCAAAAGAGCCCACAGACATGTTATAGCTGATGCCGAGTTCACACTGCACAATTTTCAAAGTCGTCGGATCACCATTGTTTTCACAGTACATGACAATCTGGGGTAGCATTCAGTTGCTGCTGAGTTCACATTGCATGATGAATCGGTGACAGGAGGTTACACACTGCATGACAATAGGAAGAATCACCAACAACTCTAGGCTTATTTGAGATGAGCAAAATCTGCACAGAACTGATCACCGGTGATCACCGTGAGATGCATGCCAGTTAGAAAAGTGTCTGAGTTACATCCGACTTGCTCTGATGTCATGCTGACATGTGCCAAAAAACTCTTGCGATGGTGAGGTGGCTGTCGGATTGTGCAGTCGGGCGCAGTTGCTCTCCACCGACTGTGCTGATAAAAAGCATTGATAGGAAACGACTGGCTGACGACACAGCTTAATGCTCATTGGCTCAAACAACCGTGATGTTGCGTTCTCTTCTGAAATGTGTTATTTTTATCAGATTTCATGTGATTATGTATTTAAATTAAGCATGAATATTCCCAAACACTATGACAGTGTGATCTCTGTGTGAGATATGTGATTGTTGTAGTATCTATTTGTAGTAATATATTGCTGCTTTCCATATATTGGGGAATATATGTCAACATATATGTTGCTCATATAGTCACATTTATATGGGAATATGTATTAGCAATAGCCTATATGAACACAATTCAAGCTAAATATTTATTTTCATATATGGAATTACTGTATATATTTGTAAATACATAAATATTGGCTACACATATAATTTAACATATATGCAGTATAATGTCACATATACGTATGTGAACATGTATGCAAAATATATGTATCCAAATATGAGCAAATTTATTGTGTCAATTTATTGTGTCATGCATGTGTGAATCCACACATATATACATACTGTATATATATATATATATATATATATACAGTTTCCCACTCGTAATAACGACTTTGTGGTGGCGTTCATGAGCGTTCAACTCGTAAATACGATGTATCCGACATGACTTGAATGCACCATTACTTCTTTCGTTTCTATTGAATCAGCCGTTTTGAACGAATCGTTTGATATGAATGATTCAGTAAGTAATTTATTAAAACAGGGACATGCTGCCACCTACTGGCGGGTTTATTGTCATATTTATTTATCCATGACAGACCTAAACCAGCCAAAGTGCCAGCACAAAAACACATTCAGCAAAATATTGTTTAATTATCAGGCCCCAGAAGCAAAAAAAAAAAAAAAAACGTATAAATAATAGTTAATTTAATAAGGCTAATTTTTCATTAAATAGAAACCTTTTTAAAAATGAGACCAATTTTGTAATCATTGTGTAAAATTAGCCACAGGACCCCAAACTCCTATTATATATATTATTCCATGAGCAACGGAAGGGGTGGTTGTTGCTGGTTACTGTATGATGATTAAAATCGCGAAATGGCCTTAAAGAATTAAATACACTGCAGAACGTTATGTTTTCTAAAGCACACATGAATTGCATTCAAACAGGGCTGCAGGAGCTGGCAGGCGCTGTCTCCTTAGCCAGGGTTCAAAGTCCAAACCGCGAGAAAAATCTGAGTGTTACACGTCAGTTGCTCAGTAACACTTTTATGATTTTTTACAAGACATGTGAGAATGTGATACGGGCATCTTCCCAAATTAGTAAAGGAGAATAGTTTATAAATCTGCTGCTGTCAACAAAAAGAAGCACTGAGGACTTCATGCGGGTTTCCTTCAAAATAAAAGCTCCATCAACATTCATAAATGTTAGTATTGTAATATTACTGTTGTTCTGTTAAATAAAATTAAAAAGACTATAATAATGATAATAATTACAGCAACTCTATTACTATATTTATTATAACATTTCACGCATAGTGTTCAAATTGGGATCTGCAATTTTTTTTTAATTTTTTTACAAACAACACAACATAATATCCAAAATAAAACAAAACAAAACAAAACAGCAAGACACATACTCAACATCTAAAAGTTCAATCAAAAGGTAGGGAGAGAGGGAAGGACAACAATAACACAAAAGTCACTCCTTTAAATAATCACGTACATTCAGTAAAAAACACTGCCAAGCCTCAATGGTTGAAGGCCTGGCCCCACCGACTCGCGCCGTTGTACACTCACATGAGACAATTTGCAGGAGGCTACGGATCCAATATGCCTCTCTACACATGTGTGGTGTAAACCAGTTCTGAATTATTGTCTTCTTCACAGCTGTAAAACCAGCAAACAACATTCTCTTTTGCATTGAACTAATACAGAGATCAGAATCATCATTAAGAAGACATAAACTTGGGTTAACAGACCAATCAATTCTCAGTAATGATGACAAAACCAGGTTTACATGTGTCCATAGACTGATGACGACAGGACATTCCCAAAACATATGCAGAAAAGTGCCTGATGATGTAGTGTTACATATATGGCAGTTCAAATTTGACTGCAGTTTCATTTTAAATCTTTTGTAAGGAGTTATGTATGCTCTATGAATGACTTTGAAGTGAATAAGACGATGAGCCAGATTTTTAGATGTTAAACTGAGATTAGACCACACTCTCTCCCAGTCGACAGATAAATTAAGATCAGCTAATTCCCTATTCCAAATAGTTTTAATAGAAAGAGGTTTTGTAATACAATCAATAATTTTATTATATATTAAGGAAACAGATGGCCGACCAGCAGATGGTGCAATCCAGTCCCGCATAGGATGAGAGGAAATGGAAGAAGACCAAGGAACGCCATACGCTTTGAGAGCAGAACGTAATTGAAGAAAAACTAAATATGCAGATGCTGGTAGACAAAATTTGGCTCTCAATGCCTGAAATGAACAGAGGCCCTGGTTATCATACATATCACCGCACGTGTTCACACCTAAAGAGGACCAAGAGGGTTGGACAAATGGACGATTTCCACATACAAAGTTCAAATTGTGCCATAAAGGTGTACTGTTACAGAATTTGAAGGGTCCACCTATCCGACGTTCATTTTCCAGATTTTAATAGAGTTAGCCACAACCGGACCAAATTTATAATTATCCCCTTTTTTTCCTGTGCCAGTAAATAAAATATCTTGAAGTCTATTTGGTTTAACCTTGTCAGCTTCAATCACCCTCCATGAAACTGTAGATTGAGGATCAACCCAATTATGAAGGGCCTTAAGCTGGAACGACCAATAATATAATTCAAAATTTGGTACAGCCAGTCCTCCTGCGCTATTAGGATGTTGTAATGTGGTAAGTTTAATTCTGGGACATTTATCATTCCAGATAAACTTAGAAATGCAATTTTATTTTTAATATTTAAAAAAAAAATCCCTTCTGCTCAGCAAGGCTGCATTTATTTGCAAGCCTGATTCAAGAAGGGGGTCTCAAAAATGGCCATAAAATATTATTTTACTAAGTTATTAATTTTAAGTTATATTGTGCTTTGTTGGTATAATGTCTGCTAGAATGTTAAAAAATTGTCAGTGTTAAGTATTTTTAAATTGTTGTTTTGTATTAGTGTACAATGTTTAAAAATAATAATTTATTCCATGTAGTGTCCATTTCATTCATTTAACATTTAATATTGGAGGCATCCAAGTTATTTGACATATTTGAACATAAAAAAAAAAAAAAAGTAATGCAATAGTTACTTTCCCTGGTAATTGGTTACTTTTATAATGATGTAACTCATAACTCAGTTACTATTTGTGAGAAGTAACTACACTTTTTCTATGTCTGTGTACAACTTTTTCTATGTACACAAAAGGCCTATTTCTCTCAAATATTGTTCACAAATCTGTCTAAATCTGTGTTAGTGAGCACTTCTCCTTTGCCGAGATAATCCATCCACCTCACAGGTGTGGCATATCAAGATGCTGATTAGACAGCATGATTATTGCACAGTTGTGCCTTAGGCTGGCCACAATAAAAGGCCACTCTAAAATGTGCAGTTTTATCACACAGCACAATGCCACAGATGTCGCAAGTTTTGAGGGAGTGTGCAATTGGCATGCTGACTGCAGGAATGTCCACCAGAGCTGTTGCCCGTGAATTGAATGTTCATTTCTCTACCATAAGCCATCTCCAAAGGCGTTTCAGAGAATTTGGCAGTACATCCAACCGGCCTCACAACCGCAGACCACGTGTAACCACACCAGCCCAGGATCTCCACATCCAGCATCTTCACCTCCAAGATTGTCTGAGACCAGCCACCCGGACAGCTGCTGCAACAATCGGTTTGCATAACCAAATAATTTCTGCACAAACTGTCATAAACCGTCTCAGGGAAGCTCATCTGCATGCTCGTCATCCTCATCGGGGTCTCGACCTGACTGCAGTTTGTCGTCGTAACCGACTTGAGTGGGCAAATTCTCACATTCAATGGCGTCTGGCACTTTGGAGAGGTGTTCTCTTCACGGATGAATCCCGGTTTTCACTGTACAGGGCAGATGGCAGACAGCGTGTATGGCGTCATGTGGGTGAGCGGTTTGCTGATGTCAACGTTGTGGATCGAATGGCCCATGGTGGCGGTGGGGTTATGGTATGGGCAGGCATATGTTATGGACAACGAACACAGGTGCATTTTATTGATGGCATTTTGAATGCACAGAGATACCGTGATGAGATCCTGAGGCCCATTGTTGTGCCATTCATCCACGACCATCACCTCATGTTGCAGCATGATAATGGTCCCCATATTGGAAGGATCTGTACACAATTCCTGGAAGCAGAAAACATCCCAGTTCTTGCATGGCCAGCATTCTCACCGGACATGTCACCCATTGAGCATGTTTGGGATGCTCTGGATCGGCGTATACGACAGCGTGTTCCAGTTCCTGCCAATATCCAGCAACTTCGCACAGCCATTGAAGAGGAGTGGAACAAAATTCCACAGGCCACAATCAACAACCTGATCAACTCTATGCGAAGGAGATGTGTTGCACTGCGTGAGGCAAATGGTGGTCACACCAGATACTGACTGGTTTCCGGACCCCCCTCCCCCCCAATAGAGTAAAACTGCACATTTTAGAGTGGCCTTTTATTGTGGCCAGCCTAAGGCACACCTGTGCAATAATCATGCTGTCTAATCAGCATCTTGATATGCCACACCTGTGAGGTGGATGGATTATCTCGGCAAAGGAGAAGTGCTCACTAACACAGATTTAGACAGATTTGTGAACAATATTTGAGAGAAATAGGCCTTTTGTGTACATAGAAAAAGTCTTAGATCTTTGAGTTCAGCTCATGAAAAATGGGGGCAAAAACAAAAGTGTTGCTTTTATAATTTTGGTCAGTGTAGTAACAATAACTAATTACTTTTTTAAAGTAACTTGCCCAACACTGGTCACTGCTATTGCCCAATAATGCTGCTTCTGACACCTTATGACAATAGATATACACTTCGAATTGGGTAGTCTCTCATCAATGACAGTAGCTCATTGGAAAAGGATGGAAAATGCCCTTCATTGCGTTTGCACTAATAAATGCTGCTGCCTGCCAGCTGCAATTACCAATAAAACACTGTTCCATATTTTTTTTGCATATCGTCGCAAATATTCTTGAAATACCGTAACTTTCTACGGCTGAGACTTGTCACAGCACTTACATATTATTGCTCTTTTGTTGGTTTGATTGCTATTGTCCTCATTTAAGTCGCTTTGGATAAAAGTGTCTGCTGAATGATTAAATGTGGATGTTAATTTGCCTGAATCTGTATAGAATTGGGGACCTTTGTAGCAGGGCTCTGAACCGGTTCAAGGAACGAAAACGAAAACCGGAAACGAACAAAATTTTGACAGGAACAGAACCAGAACCAGAAACGAAATCAAATTTTATAGTTCCGAACAGAATCAAAAAATTGAAATGGCCATTAACCGGTTAATAACGTTATTTTATCGTTCCATTTAATATTTGAAATTTGCTGTCAACCAATCACGAATTCAAGCAGTAGGCTATGGCCTATATTGCAAATGTGGCGCTGATGCCAACGCGTGAAATGCCCACCCACGCTCAGCTGTGAACTCGTCATAGGTAAGTCGCAATGGCAATGCACCGGCGTTAGAGTTTATCCGAGGACAGTGGATTCAACAGATCACACGCACCTGCAGCGCTTCTGTGAACGGAGAAAACAATAAAACTATAGGCTTACATAAAAAGGAAAATGTATAGGTTATATGCACAAAATATATTTAACTTAAATCATTGACAGATTAACAAAACGAAAGAAAAAAAAAGTTTCAGTTTATTGTGACACGATCCAAAGTTCACGGAAAGGAAAACGACAGCAGAAAGTAGTTTTCTTTACTTTGCAAAAGCTTGACAGTTTTGAATGTCTGCTTCTATCTGTATAAGTTACCAGTATGGCTATCGCGCCGGCACTTGACACGCACACAGACAACATATTTTTGCGATATTGCAGCCTGTTCATTATCAAAATTCATTATCAAAATACAGTTAAAGAACCATATAATAAGTAGCACTGCTCCGTTGTACAATCTGTTGCATTCAGCGTGACCACTGATATGCGAAGGATGATGATCGATGCGAGTGAAGCACAAAGCCTATTTCATAAATAATAATATTTTAGCATCCAGATACTTCGCGAATATGAAAACATTTGGATTCGTGCCTTGTGAGAGAGGTAGGCATCAGTTTCACCTTAAATTAATTCGTTTTTGGCTTTACATTTATATAGCCTAAACGCTTTAAATCGCCTTAACTTTAGAGGATTGTTGTGGAGAGAAGGGAACTTTAACTGTGTTTATAATGTTTTTTAAACATTCTGCTTTTACAGGCATTTTAGCCTACATTATTTCTGAATGTAATCATAAAATGCGACTTAGCCTATGTTTTTTTTTTTCCTCTCAATACGCAATTTTATAAGAGCATTTAACAATGCAGCAAACATTTTTAAATATCTTGAAAAAATACTTTAATGTCGTTAAAGGGTTAGCAGATTTTTTCTTTTGTTTAGTAGGCTACATTTGGCCAAAATCTATAAAAGACGATGTTGTATTGGCTATGATTAAGTGCAGCGGGTTAAGATACCAGATTTTCTGTGTTGTTGTTTTTTTCTTTTTCTATTTTTGAGTAAAGAAAACGCTGCACTTTATTATTATTAGTAGTAGTAGTAGTAGTAGTAGTATAGGCAAAGAAATAAAAAAATAACGTTATTAACCGGTATTAACCGGTTTCGGAACGATAATAATACATGAGGAACGCAGGAACAGAAACGTTAAAATATCGATTCTGCTCGGAGTGAACCGATTTAATTTTTTTTTTCATTTTCAAGCCCTGCTTTGTAGGCATATTGGATATGTATTTTTGAGACATTTAATTTTGTATGTAAACCCATGTGTTAATAAAAAGGAATGAGTGTTTCAATAAAGCAATGTAGTACTGTATTATTTCTGTCTTATTGCTAAATATATATTTTATATGTATCAATATATGGCTATACATGGTTCATGCATATATTGCAGAATATTGAAAAATATAAGCACTAGAGTCCCATATATCAAAATATATTATTTCATATATCACATTATATCTTCCAATATATTCACATATATTTTTGTTTCGTAAGGGGTAATTTACTTGTAGTCAGTAGAATGTGTGTTGTGGAACCATCAAATTAAGCAGACAGTCTACTAATACTGCATACTGATGACATGAAGTTGCTATAAGTTACTTACAAGCAGTAGAATGTCTAAAGTGAACAAAATAAAGTATCAACAGGAAATGCATCTCAGAATATGTTTCAATGAACGTCTATTTACCAAACAGCCATTTGCCATGAAATATCCATTTAGCTCACAGTGCTCACAGCCAATGCCTTATAGTGATGTTAATACTCGATATTAGATCTGTTAGGTTTGATTGGTTTATATTTCAGTAGATTAAACCATTTTTGTCATTTTTAGAGTTTTGGACTCCACTGACTGATAAAACAGCTGAAACATCATCTTTTGTGTTCATCAGATGAAAGTAAATCATGAAAGCTGAGAGTGACCAATGTGATATTTCTTTTTCATTTCACATTTATTTGTATACCGCTTCTTCTTTATACTATAAATTCACACTAATATTTTTATTGGGCAGAAGAATAGAAAAGTTCATTACAGTACAACACTAAGCCTAGGATCAGACTAGCGACAAACAGATTAGGACGCCAGTTGAGCTGAAAGGGAAACTCCCTGTCTTCTGTATACTGTAGTGGCTGGTCATTGGATGTCAGTTAGGCCTAGCTTAGCATTATTAAAGTACATTTGATCCTGCTGGTTTAGCAGCAGTCCGGATGGTGGTTCTGCATTGACATTAGCTCTTGCTGTCAAAGACAAACATTCAGGGGAGTCGAGAGCAACTGCTGTAGTCACACATCCAGCTCTCCCACATATGCTTAGAGTGTTGTTGGTTTCACTCCATATCTGTCACCTGACCTATTTGTGACATGTGTACTTTCATAATGTATCTATTTAAAACCAGAGCATGATATTAATAGCAATTCCATAACTTAAAAAATGCATGCACTTAAGCAATGTAAATTGTTTCTGAATGGACTGTTTTGTGTGGATTTGAGGAACTGCTTAGTTCCACTGTGTTCTCACACAATGTTTCTGTTCAGTATAAAAATTCAGTCAAGGGCGAGTAAAAGTCCTCCTAGGTAGAGACATATTCTTAGAAACCCATGCTAACATGTGAATGCAGCATGTGGTCATTATTTTGCCTTGTGACAGCTAAAATAGGATACCAGTTTAGGCAGTCAACAGTGGATTTAAAGAATAAGACAACCATCATTTTTAAACTTTAAAACTTGACATTAGCAGTGACTTATTCCAGAGACATCACAATGTGTGTGTATGCACGCACATGCAACCCATTAGAATGCTCCAGCAAAACAACACATAGTTGAAAATCATTTTATATATTCTATACCTATATTCTTTATATCATTTTATATATTCTCTAAAGTATAGGAGAGACCAGAATTTTTTTTAAAACATTGTAATAGAGTGTTTTTGCTTGGTTGGCTGTTTTGACTAAGCTTAAAAGAGTAGTTCACTTCCAGAATAAAAATTTCCAAATAATTTACTCACCCCCACGTCATCCAAGATGTTCATGTCTTTCTTTCTTCAGTCGAAAAGAAATTGAGGTTTTTGAGGAAAACATTCCAGGATTTTCCTCCATATAGTTGACTTCAGTGGTGGCCAACGGATTAAAGGTCCAAATGTTGTTTTGATGCAGCTTTAAAGAGCTCTACATGATCCCAGCTGAGGAATATGGGTCTTATCTAGTGAAACGATCTGTCATTTTCTAAGAAAAATACAAATTTATATATTTTTTTACCAAAAATGCTCGTAAATTAAGTAATCACGCATACATGACATAAGCATTTGTGGCTAAAAAGAATATCACTTTTTTTTTTTTAAATGACCGATTGTTTTGTTAGATAAGACCCTTGTTCCTCGGCTGGGATCGTGTAAAGCCCTTTAAGCTGCACTGAAACTGCAATTCAACCCGTTGGCCACCATTGAAATCCATTATAGGCCTATGGAGAAAAGAATGTGGAATATTTTCCATAAAAACTTAATTTATTTGTGACTGAAGAAAGAAAGACATGAACATCTTGGATGACATGGGGGTGAGTAAATTATCAGAAAATTTTCATTCTGGAAGTGAACTACTATCATGCACTTTTACAAGTTGTTTGAACTGAAATGTGAGTTGGCAGTGTGTGTATACAACCACCCAATAATGATAAAGATCCACCCAGTGTTTTTTTTTTTTTTCTATCTCGTTAAATCATTTCCCCTTTTTCATATCAAGCCATTCTCAGATGCCTGTCTGTCACACAGACCCAGACTCCTCCCACAATTGTTGATTGACACTAGCATTTTACCTTAGACCTGCCCTGAGTGAGCTGTCATCAGTCCGCCATTGTTTCTAAGCTGGAACAGGGGTAGACAAGAATGTTTCCTAAGCGATTGAGGTGTTTTGTTGTTGGATGAAATAATGAACATAGCAGTCGTCATTTACTCCCGACATCTGAGCCGCTGAAGACTCAGTGGATTACCATTGTTTTTGAAGGGAATGCGCCCTCAACCTACAGAAAATGTGAGTATAAGGTTCTTTTATGAATCTTTGCAAATCGCTTTTACTAATAGCGTGCTAGTTAGTCAGTTCCACAGCTAAAGTAAATAGTATTATGAGAACGGCTCATCACCCCAAGGAAGAGAGGGGTGGGGGGTGAGCAGAGCTCATTAGCATTTAAAGGAACATGCACTAAAATGGGTTGCTGAAAACAGAGTTGATTTTGACAAGGTAAAAAGGGTGTTGTTTTACACTACCATTGAGAAATTTTAACCAAAGTATGTTATAGACATTTCATTAAGACCCTAAAGAATCATATCAACTTGTGGAAAATGGGCATCCCATGACCCCTTTAAGCTCTTTGTGAACCATCATAACTTGCATTGCTTTAGGCAGATATTTTCTTTCAGCTGCCTTCTCAGGCCACATCCACACAAAGCCAGAGCTTTCGCTATCCAATCTTATTTTTTTTTTCCTCGTTTTAAAAAAAAATCCGTAAACACAGTGTCGTCTCAAGAAATATCTGCGTACACATGAAACCACTGAAACAGATTCAAAACGATGTAGTATACATGCCAGACCAGTATTCTGCCACAGAAATACACTAAAAACGGAGAAGAAGACTTAGAGCATGCTCATAAACCTTTTGCGCTGTATACAAACAACACACAAGAAGATTTTGCTTTAGTAAAGCTAATAAGCTCAGTAGCTTCTGCAGCACGAACACAAGCATGTAGCCTGCCGTTGTTGTTGCTGTTACGTGATGTAGCAGTGTCTGACTAAGGTCGAGACGTGGGGTGATGACATCATTGTTTCGCAAAATATACGGATTGGCTGTACACACGAAAGTTCAAGGGTGTCATTTTCAGATGTATCCACTCTGGGACCCGGTTTCCAAAAATAATGGTTTCAGGCTCCCAAAATGCCGGATCCGTCTGGACAAAATGCCAATACAATACAAAATGTTTACGTATACAGCTAATGCGTCTCCGTGTGAATGGGCTCTCAGACTTTGGTGACAGTAGTGAATGTTTTTGTTTTTGTTTTTTTTGGTAACAACCACGTGAATAAATCTGATGCTCCCCATGTTTTTTTTTTTGTTGTTGTTGTTTTTTGTGATTTATAGCATTTATAGTTTATAGCGAGCATTTTGAATCTGCTGAATTAAGGCTGATATGCTTAATACAGAGCCTGGATATTACATTGTCTTCCCTTCGGTTTCAATATCTACTTCTTTATATCCCAACTTTAAATTGGATATGATCCCTTAGTGGGATTCTAATAGCAAATTACTAAATAAATAAATGCCATGATTATACTGTCAAGAAATCACCAGGTTCCACCGTCGCTCCCTCACAACATGCACCTTCACCTGAATTCTAATCATGGCCGCCTTCTACCAATTCTCTCATTCATCAACACCCTCCATAAAAGCTCGCACCACACACACCACCTTTTCCTAGCTTTGACTTTGAAGTATTGGATGATCTACTTACCTCAGCTACCTACTTCTATGATGTCCTCCTCGTCTCCATGCCAGTGGACTCCTTCTATCAGCTCCAGTCTCTGAATCTGTTCCCAAACACCTGTAAGTGAAAAAAATATATCCTTAATTCAAGTATCAGTGACATCCTGTGTGTTGGTGTGTGTGTGTGTGTGGTGCTCCTCATCTGTATTGGACTCTTTCCCTATTGTCATGATAGTTGTTTTTTGTTCATATACTCACATATTCACATGACTGTAGTTCAATAAACTATTACATTGTTACTCACCATTTCTGTGAGTCTGTGTTTTCTGACAGGAGACCAGACCAGCACCGAAAGAGCAGCAACTACTGTGAGTTCTACAGATAATGATCCATTCAAAGATATAGTGGATTCCTTATGCCATTGTCTCACCATCTGTCACCACTACACCTGTTGCTGCACTGGTCCCTCCTCCGACTTGTCACCAATCACCGATGTCACCAGTCCCATGACCAACCCAGCACCCTACTCTGGTTCAGCGGAGGAGTGCAATGGATTCCTGCTACAATGCTCGCTGGCCCTTGAGATGCAGCCATACTGCTTCACAATGGAGAGAGCTAAGATTTCATTCAAATAAAATAAAATCACTTTAATTGTCACATCATCACAGCACATGTGCCTTAGTGAGTGAAATTCTTGAGAGCGTGCTCCAGACAGTGCAGAAACAATTTACATTTAGACAGTACCACTACATACTTACAGACTTATACAGATGACAGTGTGCAATATACACATACATATACTCAGTACACACAGTGTACTATTAGACATACTTACAGTTATCAATACACATTATACACCGTATGTACACATTCTACATTATGTACACATATATACACACAATAATATGCAAAGGTGCAGCAGATTATATATAAGCTGGATACGCAAATGTCATGGATGTGCATTGGATGGTATCCAGTGGTAGCAGATAGATTGCTGTATTAGTGCAGTGTGTACGTGTAGTCCAGTGTGATACAGCCCAGCTTCGGGGTGAGGAAGGAAGAGGACAAGGTTGGCGTTTCAGAGACTTGGCGGGTTTTATTAAAGAAAAAACACATAAAAATAAAGGTGGCCACGACGGCACAGTTCACAAAAACACACGCAGCTTCCACAGTGTAGACTTCTCCGTCAGTCAGCAGACACCCACACAAGTCTCCGTCTCTCTCTCCCTGTGACACTCTCCCGCGCCTCTTAAGCGGTCTCTCCCCGCCAATCACTGCAATCAGACACAGGTGATCATCATTTGCACTTGACCCACTTTCTCCCCGCTCGTCTCCCAATGCTCTCTCCCGCTGCAGACCCCGCTGAACCACGCCCCCCTTGCCACATACCCCCACCGCCCGACTCAGGCCGGGGAGCCCTCCGGCCTGCAGCCCCCCCCCCCCCCCCCCCCCCCCCCCCCCCCCATTCCTGGAGAGAAAGTCAGCCACCGCCATCTGCGCCCCCGGCCTGTGGATCACCTTGAACTTAAAGGGCTGTAGCGCCAGATACCAACGGGTGATCCGCGCGTTGGTATCCTTCATGCGGTGGAGCCACTGCAGAGGCGCGTGGTCCGAGCAGAGAGTGAATTCCCGTCCCAGGAGATAATAGCGGAGGGTGAGCACGGCCCACCTGATGGCTAAGCATTCTTTCTCAATGGTGCTGTACATCGCCTCCCTCTTAGAGAGCTTCCGACTGATGTACAGCACCGGCCGCTCCTCACCCTCTATCTCCTGAGACAGAACCGCTCCCAGCCCCCTGTCCGACGCGTCTGTCTGCAGCAAGAAAGGGAGAGAAAAATTAGGAGAATGTAACAGCGGGCCGCCACACAGAGCAGCCTTCACCTGGGTAAAAGCCTGCTGACACAGCTCCGTCCACTGGACCGGATCGGGGAATTCCTTTTTAGTGAGGTCAGTCAGCGGGCTGGTGAGGTCCGAATAATTAGGAATGAACCTTCTATAATATCCCGCCAGCCCCAGGAACTGCCTCACCTCCTTTTTGGTCTTGGGTCGCGGACAGGTCGCAATTGCCGCCGTCTTATTAATTTGGGGACGCACCTGCCCATGACCCAAGTGGAAACCCAGATACCTGACCTCCACCCGCCCAACCGCACACTTCTTCGGGTTGGCCGTGAGTCCGGCCCTTCTCAGCGTCCGCAGGACCGCCCGCAGATGTGCCATATGACGCTGCCAGTCCTGACTATAGATGATGATGTCATCCAGGTAGGCAGCGGCATAGGCAGCATGCGGACGGAGGATTCGGTCCATGAGACGCTGAAACGTGGCCGGAGCCCCGAACAACCCGAACGGAAGCGTAACGAATTGGTGTAATCCAAACGGCGTGGTGAAGGCTGTCTTTTCTTTAGATAAGGGCGATAAGGGGATCTGCCAATATCCTTTCGTTAAATCCAGAGTCGAATAAAAACGAGCTGTACCCAGCCGATCAAGCAACTCGTCAACACGCGGCATTGGATAGGCGTCGAATTTCGACACCGCATTCACCTTCCGATAATCCACACAGAATCGCACCGAGCCGTCGGTTTTGGGTACCAAAACTATCGGGCTCGCCCAATCACTGTGTGATTCCTCTATTACTCCCATCTCTAGCATCGCCCCTAACTCTGTCTGAACTACCTGTTTTTTGTGTTCAGGTAGCCTGTACGGGCGACTGCGCACTATCACGCCTGGTTCGGTCTCAATATGGTGCTGAATGAGGTTGGTCCGACCGGGCAGGGACGAGAACACATCCGCAAATTCAGTTTGCAACCTCGCCACATCCGTGAGCTGGGAGGGCGAGAGGTGATCCCCGCCCGGAGCCAGAGGGAGAGAATGAGTTTTGGTGTTTACCTCTGGCCCGAGATCATCCTCCCTACTCACTGCCGTCGCCAGCATCACGGGTTCCACCTCAGTCCATTTTTTAAGGAGGTTGAGGTGATATATTTGACGTGCCCCGTTCCTGTCCGTTCTAATCACCTCATAATTGAGATCCCCTATCTGCCGTGTGACCTCAAACGGCCCTTGCCACTTGGCGAGCAATTTAGAACTAGCAGTTGGGAGCAATACAAGCACTTTCTCTCCCGGTGTGAATTTGCGTAGCTGGGCACCCCGATTGTACAATTGGCTTTGCTTGTCCTGGGCCTGTAACAAATTCTCCATTGAGAGCTGCCCCAAAGTGTGGAGTTTTGTTCTCAGGTCCAGCACATGCTGAATTTCGTTCTTGCTTTCTGAAGGTCCCTCCTCCCAAGTTTCCCTTAGGACATCCAAAACCCCCCGGGGCTGGCGTCCGTAGAGGAGCTCGAAGGGGGAAAACCCCGTGGAGGCTTGCGGGACCTCGCGTACCGCGAACAAAAGGGGTTCCAGCCACTTGTCCCAATTTTTTGCGTCCTCGTGAACGAACTTACGAATCATGGTTTTCAAAGTGCGATTAAATCGTTCCACCAGGCCGTCCGTTTGTGGGTGAAAAACGCTGGTGCGAACGGACTTAATGCCCAATAACTCGTACAGCTCGCGAATCGTACGTGACATAAACGCCGTGCCTTGATCCGTGAGAATCTCTTTCGGGATTCCCACTCGGGAGATTATACGAAACAGTGCCTCCGCTACGCTTTTCGCCGAAATGCTGCGGAGTGCCACTGCTTCGGGGTATCGCGTTGCATAATCCACCAGGACCAATGCAAAGCGATGCCCCCGTGCTGACCGTTCCAATGGCCCGATGAGGTCCATACCAATTCTATCGAAGGGGACCTGCACAAGAGGAAGGGGGCGCAAAGGCGCTTTTGGGGAGGCCGGGGGATTCACTAACTGACACTCACGACAAGCCGCGCACCACCTGCACACGTTCTCGTGAATGCCCGGCCAAAAGAATCGGGTCATTAGACGGTTTAGTGTAGCTGTCTGCCCTAAATGCCCTGCCATGGGATTATAATGAGCCGCCTGGAAAAGCATTTCCCGGCGGCTTTTAGGCACTAACAGCTGAGTTGTATCTTGCTTTGTTTGAGTGTCTTGGGTCACTCGATACAACCGATCTTTTAAAACAGCAAAATAGGGATAGGAAAGGGGTCGCTCTGACTGGAGGGGCTGCCCGTCGATGGAACAGACCTGCTCGAACGCACGTTTTAGCGTCTCGTCCCGAGACTGTTCCAGGGGGAAGTCATCGCGTTCCGAAAGGATCAGCCTCTCGATTGCGCTCGGTTCCCCTGGCTCGGCCGGTCTAGGCTCCGCCTCCCCAGCCTGCACGGCCACCTCCCCCCCTTGCTTCCCTTCCCAAGCGACATCCGCACATACATACCCTAATAGTTGACTAAATGCTGGCCAATTGGTCCCCAAAATCAGCGGATGCCTGAGGTGCTGGTTAACAGCCACCTCCACATTATGCTTTTGCCCCGAAATTGGATGGCTAAGAGCATTACTGGGTATTTTACCACATCCCCGTGTATGCACCGCACCTGTACCATGCAGCTCTTATCCAATGCCGCGGGTTGAATTAGGCTTTGATGGATCGAGGTTTGGTTACACCCCGAATCCACCAGAGCCCAATAAGTACCCCCCTTAATACTCACAGGTATTTGGTACCGGCCGGCTTGATCGGGGGCGGCCTGTGGGTAGTCCGGAACCCGGATCAGTGCCCCTACCTCCATCACCGGGCACCGATCGATAAAATGACCTGGGTCCCCGCAACGCCAACAGGCCGGCCCAGACTTCCCCGCCGCCCTAGTGGCGGGAAGCGGGTCAAGGTCTTGGCGAGGAGAGAACGAGGGACCAGCATCAGGGATCCCCGCCGGTCCAGCAGGCCCCGCCCCCCTGGGCGAGGACCTCAGGCCTCCGGACTCCGGTGCCGGCCCACCCCTCCAGCGGGGTGGGGCTCGCGGAGGATTCACCCGCGACCTAGGGAGAGGGACAGGTTTGGGACAGGAAGGAGGGGAGGGAGAGAGAGAGAGAGAGAGAGAGGCCGCTGGAAGGGCCTCGCCAACCCCATGGCACGCTACCATCTGGTCCTCCGCCAGTTGAATGGCCAGGTCCAACGATGTCGGCCGGTGGCACTGGACCCACTGCGCGGTCTTCTTGGGGAGCCGCGTGATGAACTGCTCCAGCACCACCCGATCCACTATCTGGTCGACATCGTTTCCCCCGGCCAACAGCCATCTGCGGCACGCGTCCCGGAGCTGTTGAGCCATCACGAAGGGCCGGCTGTTTTCCCCCAGCTCCAGCGAACGGAAGCGTTGCCGATGCTGTTCGGGGTTCAAGCCGACCCGCTGAAGGATGGCTCTTTTGAGATCGTCGTAGACCAGGAGGTTCTGAACTGGCAACTGTTGCGCCGCCAACTGGGCCTCCCCAGACAACAGGGGAATGAGGCGCACGGGCCAGTTCGCTGAAGGCCACCCACATGCCTCGGCGGTCCTCTCGAAGAGGTCAATGAACGCCTCCGGATCATCCTGCGGACCCATCTTGTTCAACGGCATGTGGGTGGGCGGGGCCGGAGCCGGTGTTGCTCCCCCGGCCCGAACCTCCCGGTCCATCCAGCTCTGGGACAGGTGGCTGGAGTCATTGATGATCCTCCGGGCTTTCCTTATACACCACCTGGTGTAGATGTCCACAGTGGAGGGAGGGAAGCTCAAGCCTCCAACAATGTGGCGGGCAGCTTCGCACAACCCTTTGCAGACAGCTTTGCGGTTGCCAGCGGTGCTGTTTCCAAACCAGGCGTGATGCAGCTGGTCAGGAGATGCTCTCCACAGTGCAGGTGTAGAAACCAGGCGTGATGCAGCTGGTCAGGATGCTCTCCACAGTGCAGGTGTAGAATGTTCTGAGGATGCTGGGGCTCATTCCAAACTTCCTCAGCCGTCTCAGGAAGAAGAGATGTTGAAGTGTCTTCTTCAGCACTGCATCTGTGTGAGCGGACCATGTGAGATCCTCAGTGATGTGAACGCCGAGGAGCTTAAAGCTGTTTACCCGCTCCACATGTGTCTTGTCGATGGCGATGGGTGTGTGTTCTCTGCTCTGTCTCCTGTAATCCACCACCAGCTCCTTGGTCTTGTCGATGTTGAGTGAGAGGTGGTTCTCCTGACACCATTTAGTCAGGGTACTCAGGGTACTCTGTAGGCCGTCTCATCATTGTCAGTGATCAGGCCTATCACCGTTGTGTCGTCAGCGAATTTGACGATGATGTTGGAGCTGTGTGTGGCTGCACAGTCATGTGTGTACAGGGAGTACAGGAGTGGGCTGAGGACGCAGCCCTGAGGAGCATCGGTGTTGAGGGTCAGCGGGGATGAAGTATTGTTGCCCATTCTGACCACCTGACTTCTGCCTGTCAGAAAGTCCAGGATCCAGCTGCACAGAGATCTGTTTAGTCCTAGAGTCTGGAGCTTCGCAACCAGTTTGGCAGGCACTATGGTATTGAATGCTGAGCTATAGTCCACAAACAGCATTCTCACATAGGTGTTCTTATTTTCCAAGTGGGAGAGAGCAGTGTGCAGGGTGAAGGCAGTAGCATCGTCTGTGGAACGGTTGCTGCGATATGCAAATTGTAGCGGATCCAGTGAGGCAGGCAGCACAGAGCAGATGTAGTCTCTGATGAGTTTCTCAAAACACTTGCTGAAGATGGGTGTCAGAGCAACGGGCCTCCAGTCATTCAAGCATGTGATTTTATTTTTGGTATGGTATTTGGTATGCCCATTTTGGTATGGGCAGAATGGTGAATTTTTTTAAGCATTAGGGAACCACAGACAGAGAGAGGGAGAGGTTGAAATTGTCTGTGAAAACCCCAGCTAGTTGGAATGCGCATGCTCGGAGCACACGGCCTGGGATGCCATCAGGACCCACAGCCTTGTGGATATTCACCCGTCGGAATTCATAATTTCTCATAATTTCTCTGTCAACTTCAGCTGCATCTCGCTGCGTATGATGATGCCATCGGATTGGAGGGATTTATCCAGCTGGCCATTTGAGTCTCCCATCATATGCAGGGTTGTCTGGAAACCTCCCAGGGTCAGCAATGCTCCTCTCCAGGCCAACCAGGGCAAGCCTTTCTGCCAGAACCCATTTAAATAGTCTCTACTTAAGTTCCCTTGGCTGAGCGATGGCAACAGCTGACCCAGTGTTTATGTTTCTTTTTTTTTATTGCAGTGCATTGTAATCACCACATGCCCCATCTGTCCACCATATCCTTCTGTGAGTTTTATGAAGAATATGTGTGTTAATTCCACTCCTTTTACTTCCAATGTGTTGAAGTTCACCCAAAAGTGAAAATTACCCCATGATTTACTCACGCTCAAGCCATCCTAGGTGGATATGACAAATACAATCAGAGTTGTATTAAAAATGTCCTGGCTCTTCCAAGCTTTAAAATGGCAGTGAATGGTGGTCAAGATTTTGAAGCAAAATAAAGTGCATCCATCCATCATAAAAGTACTCCACACAGCTCTGTGGTTAATAAAAGCCTTTCGAAGTGAACCAATGTATTTAAGAAACAATATCCATATTTAAGACTTTATAAACGTAATCTCTAGATTCCACAAACTGTTGTACGCACATTCACAAGACAGTTACAAGTGAGAAGTGACAAATGTGGAAGTGCAGAGAAAAAAACACCAGTCACGAATTAGAAGTACAAAATGAGTATTTGTAAAGAAAATTGTTGGAGGAATTTGATATAAGCCAACAGGAGACTGGTTTTCCTTTGCTGTAAACAAAACTTGATTCTCGCAAGACTAGCATATTCTCACCGGAGCTTACGCTATACCTATTTCATCCACTGGAACACTCCAGCAAACTCTGCCATCAGCTCAGCCTCAAGAGAATCATCTGTGAAAGGAGTTTCTAGGTCCAGTCCATAACGGGTGCAAGTCTGGTATATTATCCAGACAAGTTTTTGTAATTTATAAATTAAACCATCCCAAAGGAATCTAATAAATAAATAAAGTCGAGACCTAGTCAACACCCCCTCCGTGTTCCTGGACTACATGCACAAAGGTGCTCCAAGAGTACCTTCACCATTTCATGCTGGTTTACGTTAATGACATTCTGTGTACTCCTGGAGCCTGGCTGAACATCGCCTCCATGTTACGGAGGTCCTCAAGAAACTCAGAGAGTGCAATCTGTTCCAGAAGTATAAGAAATGTCAATTCCATCAAATTAAGATCCAATTTCTGAGCTACATTAGTCAGGATGGCATCACAATGGATGAGAGGAAGGTGGATGACATTCACAACTGGCCAGCTTCTACCACCATAGAGTAACTTCAGCACTTTTTGGGCTTCACCAATTTCTGCTGCGGTTTCACCGAGTGGTGCTTTCCCAGCAGCAGGGGACACCTCCGAGGCTCCATCCATGTGTCGCCTTCTCCTGTACACTCCCCTTGGTGGAGAGGAATTGTTATATCGGTAATTGAGAACTCTTAGCTTTTAAGCTGGCTCTGGAAGCGTGGAGGCATCGACTAGAAGAACACATCACCCCTTCACCCCTCCAGTGTCTCTGCAAAGCCAAATGTTTGAACCCCCACCAAGCATGATGGGCCCTGTTTTTTAGCCGTGTTCCAAGAACAGTGAAGCAGACACATTATCCATAATTCATGGTCCTGATGACTCTCCACAGTCTCACAGTCATAAACAAATTGTGAATCCATTTCATTGGTCTCAGAATGAAGATCAAGCCTGTACCTCCATAGATCCTCCACTGGGTTGTCACCCTGACCGCCAATACATTCCCAAAGATCAACACTACAATATCATCCATTCTGTGCAGTCACTGGTCACCCAGGGGCCAATCAAACCTTCTCATTGCTACAAGATTGCTTCTGGTGGCCCAGCATGGCCAGGGATGTCAGAAGGTTATATACTTGATAAAACATATTTCATTGTTATGCAAAAAAGGGGACTTAACACATTATTGTCACAAATTCAGCCTCTGTGGCTCCCTCCGATCGCCACCAGAGGGAACCGTCACCTGAGTATTAACATTCACGAACTCCATTTCCCATATACCCCGTACCTGTGGCTGATTATCTGCACAGGTGTTTCGTATTGACTCTGGTCCATATAAGCTGTTCTCCCAATCACCTCATTGCGAAGTCTTGTTCTGCCATGCAAACATTTCCGAGCGTTTCTACCGTGTATGATTCCCCGTGTATGACCTGGACTGTTTACTGGACTCTGATTCTCTGCCGCCTGCCTACTTTGATCCAACCTGCTTTGTTATCTGATTACTCTGAGTGTTTGCCGCCAGCCCTGATCCTAAGCCTGAACTCTGATTCTGATTCTGCCTTGCCTACGTTGTGTTTGAAGCCTGTGATTGAACTCTACCTGTTTGACTTGCATTCTGTCTTAATAAAGCTGCACATGGATCCTAATGCCACTGACTCCTCATTACAGAAGACTTCGCCAGACTTCGATCCAGCAGCATTCTACCACTTCTCCACCGAGGTCTCAGCCCAAGCGTCGGTCCTGGCCACACACCATCAACAGCTCAACCGACTGACCTCAGTAACCGAAGAACTGGTAAAGACTTTACAAGAGCTTCAGCTCCAAGCGATCAGCCCTTCTGCTCCATCTCCCACTCCACCTCAAGCACACGCCACTTCCACCACCGCCAGCCCTCGTCTCGCATTCCCGGAGAAATTTGATGGATCTCCAACCAGATGTAAGGGCTTCTTACTCCAATGTTCGATGTTTGTCAACCAACAAGCCATGCTGTACCCTACAGACGAGAGCCGCATTGCATTCGTGTGTTCGCTTCTCACGGGGAGAGCGCTGGATTGGGCCACCGCGGTATGGAGTGAGGATAGACCAACTTTTCCTTCATTCAGTGCGTTTATTCAACGTTTCAAGGAGGTGTTCGAGCATCCCGCTGGAGGAAAGGAGGCGGGTGAGCAACTACTATCTCTCCGTCAAGGAAGGAGTTCGGCGGCTGACTACGCTCTCTCATTTCGCACTCTCGCAGCTCAGACGGGGTGGCCAGACAATCCCCTCAAACTTCATTACCGTAAAGGCTTGAATACGGAACTGCAGTCCGAACACGCCTGTCGCGACGAGGGAAAGTCACTGGAGCAATTCATCGAGCTGTCCATCAAGATCGACAATCTCCTTCGCTCTCGTCGCACCAACCGTCTGCCTGCATTACTCGTTGCACCCTCAGCAGCAAACTCAGACATAGAACCCATGCAAATTGGCTTGACACGCATCAGTGAGGAGGAGAGAGAAAGACGCATTCGACAGAGCTTATGCTTGTATTGCGGATTGCCTGGACATCTACGAGCATCCTGTCCCACTCGTCCATCTCGTAACCCCGCTGCGGTGAGTGTAATTCCCAAATCTACTACCAACTTAGAGATTGATGTTATTCTGGAGATCAATGGGAGGGTTATAGAGACGGTGGCATTGATCGACTCAGGGGCTGCAGGCAATATCATTGATGTGTCATTCGCTAAAAGTAATAATATCCCTCTTCAAGCTGCTGACCCATGACTGCACTGCCAAGTTCAGCTCCAACCACATCATCAAGTTTGCTGATGACACAACAGTGGTAGGTCTCATCAGCAACAACGATGAAACGCACTACAGAGAGGAAGTGGCACAGCTGGCTGAATGGTGTGGCGCCAACAATCTGTCCCTAAATGTGGAGAAGACAAAGGAGGTTGTGATGGACTTCAGGAGGAGGAACTCCACTGACCACACCCCACTGACCATCGACAGCTCGACTGTGGAGAGAGTCAGCAGCACTAAATTCCTGGGGGTGCACATCACGGAGGATCTCACCTGGACCACCAACACCATGTCACTCTCCAAGAAGGCACAACAGCGCCTACACTTTCTCCGCCGGCTGAAAAGAGCAAGTCTCCCACCACCCATCCTCACCACATTCTACAGGGGCACCATTGAGAGTGTGCTGACCAGCTGCATCACTGTCTGGTACGGGAACTGCAGTGCTGCTGACCGCAAGACCCTCCAGCGGACAGTGAACACGGCTGCAAAGATCATCGGTGCCCCTCTCCCATCCATCCTGGACATTTTCCTTGCACGATGCTCCAGCAAAACCAACAGCATCGTGAAGGACCCCACCCACCCCTCCCACAGTCTCTTCCAGCTCCTACCATCAGGAAGACGGTACCGGAGCATCAGAGCCCGCTCCGCCAGACTGCTCAACAGCTTTTTCCCCCAGGCTGTGAGAGCCCTGAACTCAGATCACCCCACCCCCTTCTGAAACCCCATGCAAACCCCTACCTCCTGAAACATGGACCCCCCCCCCTCCAAACACCCCCCCCAACCTTACCTCATCAAAGAAAAATACTGTAAACTTTTTTTTGTGCAATTCAAGTGTGCTACACACAGGTGAGTGTCCGTACAAACCACCTGTAGTAACACACTCTCCTCTATGCACTAGACACTTTTCTTACATTGCTATATGTACACAATCCCACAAAAGACTAATATATGTATATGTATGTTTACATGCTCATGCACCACTACAAATCATCTTATACTGTTCCCCAGCCAGCTGCTTGACTCACAATGTTTCTCTCTGCACATGTACAGTATTTATGTGAAGCATTCGCATAGTTTGTATAGTTTGTATTTTTTATCTTTATCTTAGTTGTATAGGGTAAACATTTATATATAGTAAACTTAGTCAACATCTGTCAGTAGGTTAGTCTGTGTATAGGTTTATAGTGTTTTACTTCATTGTTGTATGTCTGTATTTATGTAGCACCGTGGTCCTGTGAGGCACGACATTTCGTTCCACTGCATGTCCCCACATGTAGCGGAATGACAATAAAGCTCAACTTGAACTTGAACTTGAACTTGTTCCCTGTGACTCTCACTTGGCAGTCGCAGCACTAGATGGCCGACCTCTGGGCTCCGGTTGCATTCAATTCACCACGGAAGATGTCCAATTGAGTATCGGAGTTCTCCACACCGAAACCATCCGTCTGTTCGTGTTCCAATCTCCACAAAACCCCATCATTCTCGGCCTTCCATGGCTGGAGCAGCACAACCCCTCTATCTCCTGGACTGAGAGACAGATCACTCGATGGTCAGACTTCTGCCGAAAGAATTGTCTCTGTAGCAGGCCCATCAAACGGAGGAATGAAACATCCTTGAAGGACCCATTGCCCGGCGAATATCAAGATTTAGCCGAGGCCTTCAGCAAAGTCAAAGCATCGCACTTACCTCCTCATAGATGCAGCGACTGTGCCATCGATCTTCTCCCAGGATCACAACCTCCCAAGGGCAGAGTCTTTCCGCTGTCACAACCCGAGGCAGAGGCTATGAAATCGTACATTGAGGAGGAGCTCGCCAAGGGTTTCATCCGTCCCTCCACGTCACCCGCGTCGGCAGGGTTCTTCTTTGTCAAGAAGAAAGATGGAGGTCTTCGTCCCTGTATCGACTACCGATCTCTCAACAACATCACTTGCAAGTTCCGGTACCCTCTACCACTCGTTCCTGCAGCCCTCGAACAACTCAGACGAGCTAGATATTTCACCAAACTGGACCTTCGTTGTGCCTACAACCTCATCCGCATTCGTGAGGGGGACGAGTGGAAAACGGCCTTTTCCACCACTACGGGGCACTATGAGTATCTCGTTATGCCGTTCGGGCTCTCCAATAGTCCTTCAGTGTTCCAGGCATTCATTAACGATGTTTTCAGAGATATGCTGAACCAGTGGGTAATCGTCTACATCGACGACATCCTGATTTCCCCCGAAACCTATGAGGAACATGTCAGACACGTCAGAACAGTCCTGAAACGTCTCCTGCAACACCAACTGTACGCCAAGGCAGAGAAATGCGAGTTCCATCAAGAGACCATCTCCTTCCTCGGATATGTAATTAGTTCAGGAGGGGTCGCCATGGACGAACAGAAGGTGCAAGCAGTAGTCAACTGGCCCCAACCTACCACTCTCAAGGAACTACAACGCTTCCTAGGATTCGCTAACTTCTATAGACGCTTCATTTGTAACTTCAGTACGATCGCAGGCCCCATGACGTCCATGGTCAAAAAGGGAACTCATCGTCTCATCTGGTCTTCGGCGGCAATAGCAGCATTCCGGTCACTAAAAGAGAGATTCACGACCGCTCCCATCCTGCATCATCCCGACCCAGATCTAGAATTCACGGTGGAAGTAGACGCCTCCAGTACAGGCATTGGAGCAGTGCTCTCACAACGCCAGGGTAATCATCCTAAACTATACCCCTGTGCGTTCTTCTCCCGCAAACTGAACCCGACAGAGCAGAATTATGACGTTGGCAATCGTGAACTTCTCGCTATGAAGGCAGCATTCGAGGAGTGGCGGCACTGGGTGGAAGGAGCAAGACATTCATTCACTGTTCTCACTGACCACCGAAACCTAGAATATCTGAAATCAGCCAAGAGACTCAACCACAGACAAGCAAGGTGGTCACTCTTCTTCACCAGATTTGACTTCAAAATTACTTACCGTCCCGGATCTCAGAACACCAAGGCAGATGCCCTCTCTCGGCTCCATGAGTCCGACTCTCAATCCCCAGATCAGGAACCCATTATTCCACCCACCATCATTCTCGCACCCGTGCAGTGGGACATTATAACCGAAATCATCGAAACCCAGGTCACGGATCCACCACCGACTGAAACCCCAGGCAACCTCAAGTACGTTCCACAGGCATTAAGACAGAGAGTAATGCAACTGGTTCACTCCAATCCCAGCTCCGGTCATCCAGGTATTGCAGCCACATTACAACTCCTCAATAACAAGTTTTGGTGGTCCACACTCCGAACTGACACTATCACGTTCATTAAAAACTGCACCGTCTGCAATACATCGAAGTCCCCGCATCAACTACCTGCTGGACTCCTTCAACCGTTACCCATCCCACAACGGCCATGGTCACACTTAGCCATTGACTTTGTAACGGACTTACCAGCCTCTCAGGGTCACACTACCATCCTCACCGTAGTCGACCGCTTCTCCAAGGCCTGCAGGCTGATACCACTTCCCAAACTTCCCACTGCCCTAGAAACGGCCGAAGTTCTATGCAACAATGTATTCAGGTTCTATGGTCTACCCGAGGATATAGTGTCTGACCGGGGTCCGCAGTTCACCTCCCGTGTCTGGTCAGCCTTCTGTCGACGATTAGACATAAATGTCAGCCTCACTTCTGGGTACCATCCTCAAGCCAATGGACAAGTGGAGCGGCTAAACCAAGAACTCACCCGCTTCCTCCGTTCATACTGCCACAAGAATCAGCTCGACTGGAGTCGCTATCTGCTATGGGCCGAGTATGCTCAAAATTCACTCCGCAAACCATCTACAGGTATCACTCCCTTCCAATGCGTCCTAGGTTTCCAACCCCCATTGTTTCCCTGGTCGGGAGAACCCTCAGAATTACCCGCAGTCAATTCATGGTTACAACGCAGTGAGGAGACATGGAACGATGCTCACGTTCATCTGCAAAGAGCAGTTCATCGCACCAGGGATCAGGCCAATCGTCGTCGACGTGCCAAACCCAACTATCAACCGGGGCAATGGGTTTGGTTATCCACCCGTGATCTAAGGCTCCGGTTACCCTGCAAAAAGCTAAGTCCCAGGTACGTGGGTCCCTTCAAAATCATTAGACAAATCACTACAGTTTCATTTAGATTCGCCTTACCTGCTCATTACCGTATCTCACCCACCTTTCATGTCTCCTTACTCAAGCCCGCTGGTGGTCCGAGAGGAGAGGAGGTCCTAGACGAGGCTGGTGACCAGAGGGCCCCTCCCATCATCATTGACGGCCAGGAGGCATATCAGGTCAGAGAAATCCTGGACTCTCGTCGTCGGGGCAGGTTCCTCCAGTATCTCGTGGACTGGGAGGGGTAAGGTCCGGAGGAACGGTCCTGGGTCAATGCTGAGGATATCCTAGACCCTTCACTTACCACAGACTATCATAGAGACCACCCGGACAGACCTGCCCCAAGACCTCGAGGAAGACCCCGAAGTCGTTTGCCTCCTCGCGTCAGGAGCCGCTCACAGGGGAGGGGCTCTGTCACGAATTCAGCCTCTGTGGCTCCCTCCGATCGCCACCAGAGGGAACCGTCACCTGAGTATTAACATTCACGAACTCCATTTCCCATATACCCCGTACCTGTGGCTGATTATCTGCACAGGTGTTTCGTATTGACTCTGGTCCATATAAGCTGTTCTCCCAATCACCTCATTGCGAAGTCTTGTTCTGCCATGCAAACATTTCCGAGCGTTTCTACCGTGTATGATTCCTCGTGTATGACCTGGACTGTTTACTGGACTCTGATTCTCTGCCGCCTGCCTACTTTGATCCAACCTGCTTTGTTATCTGATTACTCTGAGTGTTTGCCGCCAGCCCTGATCCTAAGCCTGAACTCTGATTCTGATTCTGCCTTGCCTACGTTGTGTTTGAAGCCTGTGATTGAACGCTACCTGTTTGACTTGCATTCTGTCTTAATAAAGCTGCACATGGATCCTAATGCCACTGACTCCTCGTTACAATTATAGCCCTAAACACACTGCACGATGATCGGCTGTCCCAGATGAAAGATTGAAAACAATAGTGGCCAATCAGAAATCGCCGCGATTGCTTCATGATGCAAAAATCGTGCAGTGTGTTTCGGGCTTAACACATACAATCACAGACATTTAAATTCACATAAGTACTAGTAAATCAATACATTTATAGTTTGCAAAAATACACACCAATGTCTATGGAAGCGGCAATAATGATGCTTACAAATATAATCTGACAACATGTTTTATTGATATCATACACACTGTGTAGGTAACTATAAAGTTTACTCTGCTCTTCTCCCAGTTCACCGGAGACTTACTTTAATGTCTTTCGGGAGGAGAGGATGAATTTATGTGTTGTAAATCCCACAGCTCGGATTCAGTGCGAACTAACATGGCGGCGCCCATTACCCGTCATAGATCAACTAACACGGTCATTATAAAAGAGTTGGTAACACTTTAGAACAGGGGTTTTCAAACTTTTTTAAGAGCGATCCTATTTTTTTATTTTTAAATTGACGCGACCCATATACAGTATATATATAAAGAAAGAAAGAAGGAAGGAAAGACATGTCCTACAGACTGATCTCGAGTCTCACCGTAGAGCCCCGGAAGGATGCTCTGTTCCAAAATCAAATCACTGTCGGTGCTTCTGAAATTAGAGAGGGTGCTTTGCCCTCATGCACATCTATTCTGATATATGTTTTGTCCAGTCCATAGTTATGATTATCACAATGTCATTGCGATTTCGAGAAATGCGGATGTCACTTCAGAAAGTTTGTTGCAAGTACGCCACATTGGTCCTCTTAGCAGCATTAAAAACGAAACGTTTATTCAAATTTTGAATGGAGAATATACAGCAAAGAAAGCACGCAAAGTGCGCTTCCTTAAAATTCTGTCACTCATTTCAATTTATCGCGATTTCTAATTCCGCTATAATCAACAACGAATCTGTCAACATTGCACAATTAATCTCTTATTATATCACCTCTACACTTTGTTCATTATAATCAGAGGATTCGCGTTGCGAGCTTCCAGAACTCTGGACTGAACAAGAACACTCACGTTCTGATCGGTGTGTGGGTTCTGACTCACTAAAACTCCTCTGATTGGCCACTGCGTTATAGAAATTAACAGATATGTCTCTGATTTGCTACAATGTACAACGCTGCAAAAACAGAGTGGAAACACAAATACACGTTTGATTCTGACCTGAGGCAGCTGCCGGTTACTTTCGTTTTGTTGTTTATGTTTATTTAGTTGGTTCTTTCCTTAGTCTTGAACTTGGTTATATACATAGGTTTTCCTTAAATCATCCTGGCGACCCATTTTTTTCAGTCTCCAAGGGTTTGAAAACCACTGCTTTAGAATACTGTTTCTTTACTTACTGCATAACTAATAAGGAATTATTGAAGAACTAACAGGTAATTATTCATTAACACTTAATTCACTACTGTTAACTACTAAGGAAGATGTGTTAACTAATCAGTATGTAATAAAATGTTATGATTGTGTTAAGTAACAGTTATTTAATCAATAACTAATGTATTCTGTCATACCTCCTGAAGAACTACTATTAATTATCTACTAGTTAAGGTTCAAGAAAAATAACTATGGAGTAACTACTAATGAACAGTCATACACAATTACATTGAGTTGTGACCCTTTCATATAAATGTTATTACTAGTAGTAGTAGTATGAAAATGCAATATTAATAAATGCAATCAATTTTATAGAGGTTTTGCCTGTGTAGTGAATTGTTTTGTGAGTGTGTTTTGTAAGAAATCAGCTTCCGATAGGAACCCCACCACTACTCCAGTGCCATGCGATAACTTATCTTAGTTTTTATATTTTATATACAGTACTGTATGTGTGCCTCCTCAGCATATACCACATTACCATTAATTCAATTCCTGTATGTAAGCCAAGGACTGAGGGAAAGTGAAAATACAGTAACCAATTAGTAATTAATAAAGAATTATTAAATAATTCTGCAGGACTCATTTCGAACCTGAAACAGTAGGCCTATTCTAAAGTGAAAATATTGGGAATCCATTAGTAATTAATAAAGAATTATTAATTAATTCTGCAAGAATTACTTAGAACCTGAAACAGTATTCTAAAGTGAAAATATAAGGAACCCATTAGTAATTAATAAATAATTATTAGATAATTCCGCAGGAATTACTTAAACCTGAAACAGTATTCTAAAGTGAAAATATAGGGAAACCATTAGTAATTAATAAATAATTATCAGATAATTCCGCAGGAATTACTTAGAACCTGAAACAGTATTCTAAAGTGAACCTATTAGTAAATAATAATTACTACATCGTTTTGACTCAAATCAAACTTACACTCTAAAAAAAACTATAAAAGTAATCATAAACTTTGTAAAATACATGAAACAACTTGTTTACAATCTTTATTTCAGATGAGGACATTTCTTAATACAGCATATTTTATTCCGTTTTAACATGTATACTGCCCACATTTAACCTAATTTAACAAACATTTTATAATCAAAGGTTAAACATTTAAAAGCAATTCAAGTGTAATCAACCGGTCTCCAGTTTCCTCGGTAGCGGTGCTGGATCTCGTGCGGGAGCTGGGCTCAGGGAAACTGCAGGCCGCTACTCTGCGTTTCACACATAGCTGCAATATTTTACACCATTTTACAGAGTGTACTGTATCTGTAGTAAGTTGGATAGTTATGGCAAGACAGTGGAGTTGGGGTTCCTTTCCGAAGCAGATTTCCTACAGTACATGCACACAAAGCAATTATTTACCACAGGCAAAAACTTATGTACAATTATAGTAATGAGTCTTTTGGGTGTGCAGCAAACAAAATGCATATTTCATTTCCATTATAGGCTAATAATAATAGTAGTGGACTGTAACGAAGTTGCTACTGTAGAAGTAATTTGTACTTGTCCTTTTACTCAAGTAATTTTGAAAATAAATAGGCCTACTTATAATTTTACTGGAGTAATATTTTATTGGGGTATCTGTACTTTTACTCAAGTACTTGATTTGTGGGCCACAGCCTGATTATTATAATGACTATTTGCATATAACTGTTCAGTAGTAGTTATTTCATAGTTATTTTTCTTGAACCTTAACTAGTAGATAATTAATAGTAGTTCTTCAGGAGGTAGGACAGAATACATTAGTTATTCATTAGCTAACTGTTACTTAACACAATCATAACATTTTATTACATACTGATTAGTTAACACATCTTCCTTAGTAGTTAACAGTAGTGAGTTAATTACCTGTTAGTTCTTCAATAATTCCTTATTAGTTATGCAGTAAGTAAGAAACGGTATTCTAAAGTGTTACCAAAGAGTTTAAACTTCCAAATACATTTACTTGCAGACATTTCAACATGGCAATATCAGATATTTAATAATATAGTGAGCATGTTTCTGAATTTTAATAATAAAAAAGGATACATACATAAATGCAAAACATACAGCGCTATTGTGGCTGTGGTGCATCACATGACAAGCATGCATGTCGCCATGGAAACAATAAAGCATTACATTCTAAAATAACGGTCACTTAAAAAGAACTCACCCTGGGCTCAGCTAGAATATTTTAAACTCGCGTGTGAAAGGGTTAAATCAAGTAGCAATTAAGTGTGTCATTTGACATTCATGCCACTGTTGTAGAATTAGGGCATGCTATGGAAAATATTGATAAGATGAAATTCACTTTTACTGAGACAAAGTTAATTCATAATTTTCTCATTACCATTACATAATGTTGGGGGAATGTCTGGGTTACAATTACGCAAATGTTCCAAAAGAGAGGGAGATAATTATGAAAATGTTGCATAGCAACTAGATGATTCCTGCTAGATGATATTCAAGTGAAGAATGCAAACAATCTGTGTATATTGTTCCTTTAACATAACTTTTGTCTTGCTACATGAACAATCAAAAACACAATGTGATATTTGAAGAAGAAGAAGTTTTATTTATATAGTGCATTTTCATAACTCAAGGTTGCTTTAAATAGAATATTACAAATACATTTGCACACCCACCACATGCACATTACAAATACAAATACATTAAAAAATACATATTAAATAGATAAAATAACTTAAGTATGAGAGACATTCACCAATCAGCCACAACATTAAAACCACCTGCCTAATATCATGTAGGTCATGTAGTCTCAGATGCATTGAGGCGTGGACTCCACAAGATCACTGAATGTGTCCTTTGGTTTATGGCACTAAAGCCGAGCTCACACTGTGCGATTTTTAATAGTCCTTTACGATTGTTGCTTGTCAGACTGTACGAACAAGATGATCATGTCACACTGTGGGATTTCAGTTGTCATTAATGTCAGACTGTACGACAGTCAAGACATGTTAAAAACGGGTGCGCGCATTAATTAGCATTAATTCTGATCATGGCTTGTCTTGAAAAACGGAGACAGTTTGGCGTTTGTTGTAGGAGAAATCACACTGCAGGACAATACGTCAAATCTCCTGACACTGCCAGAATTTCATCTGAGGTAAAATTTGATCGCAACTGCCATTAATTGGCTGTCGGTGAACATGTCAAATCACCGATAAAAGACTACAGATTTTAGCCTAGGATTATAGGAATCTTTTAGGAGTTTCAAAATTTGTCTGAGACGATCAAATCATGGCCAAAATTGCAAAGTGTGAGCTGTGCTTAAGTCATAGCAGCAGATTCTTTAAGTCCTACAAAGTGCCACCAAGGATTGGATTTGTTGGTCCAGCGCATCCCATAGATGTTCAGTCAGATTGAGGTCTGGGGAATTTGGAGGCCAAGACAACACCCTTGTCATGTTCTTCAAACCCTTCCTGAACAATTTTTGCCGTATGGTAGGGTACATTTCCTGCTGAAAGAGGCCATTGCCATTAACAAACATCATTGCCATGAACGGCTGCACATGATCTGCAACAGTCTTTAGGTTGGTGGTACAGTACATGTCAAAGTAACATCCACATCAGTGCTAGGACCCAAGGTTTTCCAGCAGAACATTGCCCAGAGCATAACACTGCCTCTGTCTGCCTGCCTTCTTCCCATAGTGCATTTGCTGCTATCTCTTCCCCAGGTAAACAACACACATGCACCTGGCAATCCACCTGATTCTAAAATTCAAGAACTAACTGTTCACTTGCTGCCTAACATATCCCACCCCTTGACTACTGCCATTGTAACAATATAATCAATTTTATTCACTTCATCTGACAATGGTCTTAATGGTATGGCTAATCATTGTAAATACATTGGTCAAAAGTAGGGGATAAAACTATATTTGCTATACAAATCTATTTAAAATGTATTACCCTGATTATATATTTTTAGTATCCGTTTAAATATAAATACATTTATATTCAGCATTTCCCCTTGACTTATGCCTTAAAATCCTAGCTTTAAAAAAAAAAAAAAAGAATTCTCCTGATTTGATTGAACTTTCCAGATGTAAAATAAAACATGATCAGATGTTGGAATGCAGTCAGGAATTGTGTGTTAGAGGGTCCATCTGAATCACCCTGTTATGAGGAAACAAGTTTTAATGCTTCTGTTGCCTGCCTGTCTGCATGCGTAGACTCTCGCATGCTTTATGTCACAAAATGATCAGGAAAAATAATAGTAACAGAGCACTCTTTTATGAAGTTGCAATAGAGCGTGTGCATTTTGAGAGAGTAAAAAGAGAGTAAAGACAGAAGATGAAGGGGGTGAGAGTTGATTCATGTTACATAACTCACAGACAGTCCATTCATCCGAAAACAACCTGCAGATATACACAATCCATGAACAAACTTTTCATAAACTTGCTGAGAGTCGTGGATGGGCCCATTGAAATGCTGCTGACAGTATTTGCTTTTGTAACAGATGTCACTGTAAAATATAGCAATTTTATTTTTTGCCACAACATTTTTAACAGTAGTTTCAATCAATAAAATAATATATTTGGAATTTTAAATTTGAATTCAGTGCATAGGTCTGCACAACAAATTACTATAAAAGTAATTACTATAAATGGCACTGCAATGTGGGATAATATTGTGCAAATACTGGGTTTCATTTGAAGTCACTTAAACCTTATTTACTCTATTTTATTCCCATCCTGTGTAACAGTGTTACATGAAGAAAGCAGACTAGAGTTAATTAACTCTTAAGTGTGCTCATAACTTGGATGTTGTAGAATTCAATTTAAAAGAAAATAATCTTTTATAAACAATTAATCAGGTGTTGGCAATGCTTTTGTGTCTAGTAGAATGGTTGGTGAACTTTTAGGTCGGCAACTAGGCACACACTAATCAACACTCAACATACAAAACTCAACAAACGTTACAATCAACATAATTTTTCATTACAAATAAACTCTGAACATTACAAAACAAGTAACTAAAAGTGAATTTGTCCGTAGTCTCTATAACACTACATTCATACACAGTTCCAACCTGCCTTCAGTTTCTACTAGTAATCCTGAAGACCGTGATTAACTGGTTCATGTGTTTAATTTGGCCTGGCTCTAAACTCTGCAGGATGTTGGCCCTCCAGGAGACGGTACTTCTATAAGGCAAAAAAGACTGACAGATAAGACCAACCATCGGGAACAAGTACTGGAAAGCACAAGACTCAAAGTTAAGCAACAAACAAACAGGCTGAAGTGTTTGGCATTACAGCACAATCTGGCAAACAGAGAGGAAAGAAGGCAGAATAAATGGAAAGGCAAACACACAAGAAACAGGTGTAAACAAACAACAGAATGAGAACTAAACAAGGATGTGCTCAAGCATAAAACAAACACAGAAACTTACAAACAACAAAAGGCCGAAGGTTGTGCAGGCAGGATCCTAAATAAGCCATTAAATATTACCAAAATTAAGCTAAATTATTTATTCATACCACAGTATATGCAGCAGAGAACCTAAGCGCTATTATAGCACTGTGCACATCACATTGCAATAAATGTGAAAATGTACCAGATATTACTATAATATAGTGATTGTGTATATATATATATTGGGGAAGTCGTGGCCTAATGGTTAGAGAGTCGGACTCGTAATCCTAAGGTTGCGAGTTCGAGTCTCGGGCCGGCAGGAATTGTAGGTGGGGGGAGTGAATGTACAGCGCTCTCTCCACCCTCAATACCACGACTGAGGTGCCCTTGAGCAAGGCACCGAACCCCCAACAGCTCCCCGGGTGCCGCAGAATAAATGGCTGCCCACTGCTCCAGGTGTGTGTTCACGGTGTGTGTGTGTTCACTGCTGCGGGTGTGCACTTAGGATGGGTTTAATGCAGAGCACAAATTCCGAGTATGGGTCACCATACTTGGCCATATGTCACTTCACTTTCATATACTGTATATACAGTATATATATATATATATATTTAATTTTTTTTTTTTTTTTTTTACTTCACGCTGAGCCCACAATTTAAACCAAAATGTGAGGTGTAAAATGCATGAAAGCAGTTTTGGGGGTTACGCATTACGAGTAACACAAGTTACGTAATCAGATAATTAATTTACGTAATCAGACTTTTTTTTTCAAGTAAATAGTAACATAGCACATTACTTTTAAACTTACAACAAACTGAGTTACTTTTTTAAATAAGTAATGCAAGTTACTTTGTTTTACATTTATTGACTGAGACTTCTCTTGTTTCCATGTTGATAGAAATTGTGAGTAAGGTGCAGAGGTGTTGTGTGCGCTGTATAAACATGATTGTTATAGACTAAATATTAACATGTCTTTACTCATCTTGCTTGCTCAAAAACAGATTCAGTATAGAAACTCAGGATATTCTGCAAACCTGCAATAATTGAATAACACAAATATATACTTCATTTATTTAATCTCACTGCTGACCTTTGATGGTCCAATTCAACCATACAAATAAGCAAATATTAGTTCAGTTAAATATCACTTTTGTGTTTTTCTTTCTTTCTTTTTTCCTTTCTTTCTTTCTTCTTCTTTTCTGATTTATTGCTGAAAGAAGTTGTTATTTATTTATTTTTGCTAGTAAGCGCAGCCCAGGAGAGAAAAAGTAACACAAAAGTAATGTAATATCACTGGTGTCAAAAGTATTCACATTCATTACTCAGGTAGAAGTATAGATATTAGGGTTTAAAAATACTTCTGTAGAAGTTGAAGTATCAACTCAAGCTTTTTACTCAAGTAAAAGTGTAAAAGTACTGGTTTCAAAACTACTTAAAGTATAAAAGTAAAAGTAATGTAAGGAAAAAAATGCCATTAAGGACAAAAGCTTAGTCCGCGCCACAGAGGCCTATTGTGCACTAACCCACCTCCTCAAAAAAAAACATTTTTCTGAAGGCCATAATGACTATAATGTTATATTAAAATGTTAATGTTGAAAACTGTTTCAGCCACATATATGCCCATTGAAAATGAACACATTTTAGTACAATGCAAATACATTAAAAAAAAACATATATGTGTACTACTGAGCATTAACGTGTTTCATGGAGTGGAAGATGATCCTGGCTACAAACCTCCTCGCTGGTGCTTGGTTGGGACATTTCGCTCGAGTTCTCTTCTTGAGTCTCTGCCACGGACACTGATGCCAACTCTCGCGAGACAAATAAGCAACCGCAGCTTCAAAAACAAGCCCAATATATTTTTTTTTGATGATTTATTATCATCAATATTATTTATTAACAATTATTTATAACTAATAAATGAGCCTGCAACATATTAAACTGAAACCACTTTTGTTGCAGCAAACTGCAACAAAAGTGGGAACAAAACTCATCTCCAATCACATGTGAGCAGAATAGGATTGGAGAGATGGAAAAGGAGAAAAACACAAGAGCTTCAAAGGAGAGATGTAACATAGCTACATATTTATAGCCTAAAATATATTGGGGTCATTCTATAGAAATGTCCATTTTCCTGTCCCTAGCCTTTACAGAAATATTACACTTGGTTACAATTTTTTATATTTTAAAATGAAACAATGTGTTATTTGAACAATTACACCTTCTTGAGCCATCAATGTGGCAATATTTGTTTTTAATTAATTATAAAGAATTCCAAGCACCACAAAACTGCTCGTCCCCACAGCCATGTACAGAGGGAACGTGCTTTATTATGTGGTCAAAAACAGGTTTTTCTTTCATTTAAAATAAAATAATGTATACATAACTATCAAATAAATGACATTAAAAAAAACAAAATTCCAAATAAATATTATAGACAAATGTATAAAAAATATTATATTAAATATTATAATAAATTATAATATATATTATATTAAAAAATAAAATATATTATAATATTATTTTAAAAAAATCATTAAGCTGTCATTTATGTGTATTCATGAAGTCAAAAGGTAATCTAATAATGTGGTCTAAGTTTAATTGTTAAAAAAAGAAATAGATTTTAAGACATCTTGCCATACCAGGCTATTGAAACCAAATGTATTTACTATTAGGACATGGCTACTTGATTTTTTATTACAGCCCGTGATAATTAATACATTACAAAAACATTGTAAAAATTAGGCTAAAAGAAACTCATCCCACTCCTCTACGTCTACTTCTATCATCGCTTGGATTACAGCGTCACGCTCCTTCTTTTTGAAGGTGATTTTTCTCCAATGAGGGGGCAGAGGAACATATAGCTAATTACTCTACAGCACTTATATTATTGCACTGGTTGGCTGTTAACTGCGAGCAGACAGAGTGTCAATCAATGCATTGGAGAATACGGCGAACATAAATAAAGAAATGAAGTGGCTTGTCAGATTTCCCTAACAAGCAACCATATTTTTTTAAATAAGCCCAAAAAACGCAACCCGCAACCAGGGATTTTTTTCCCGCAACTTTACAAAAAAAGAAGCCCAAAGTCGCGTATAATAATTGGCAACTGTGGCCACGGACATCTTCGTACTTGGCTACATACGTCTGCTATGTCCAGTGTTGGGGGTAACGAGTAACAAAGTTAGTATAGCCTACTTATCACAACATTGTCAATAGCGTTGTCAATCGCAAACGCTAATTTATTCAAACGTCTCTCTACCGAACTACTGTAGCTTAATTTGCGGAGGACGAAGAGAAAGCATCCGTTTGATAAATGAGCCAGTAGTGGAGAAATAATAACTTTTAAGAAATAATCTTTTTTGAGTAACGACCCCAACACTGGCTATGTCCTTGCTGGAATGTGACGTGATTTGTGTCATGTGCAGGTGCGATGGATCGCATACAAACCAATAGGGTGTCGGAATGGTATATGTTTTACTTCTCATCCAACCACAATCAAATTCACTCTATCCGGATGGCGCGATTTATCTGGATAGGTTTTTCTTTTTTTTTTTTTTTGAACGATGACAAGCCGGAATGAAAACAAGCCGAAATGAAATAGGAGTAACGAGGCTATTTTTAAAAAGTAAGGAGTAGAAAGTACAGATAATTGCGTGAAAATGTAAGGAGTAGAAGTAAAAAGTCGGCTGAAAAATAATTACTCCAGTAAAGTATAGATACCCAAAATGTATTTGTACTTCGTTACTTGACACCTCTGCGTAATATATTACTTTTCATGAAAAGTAGCTATAGCACAATTAGTTATTTTTTTAGGGAGTAACGCAATACTGTCAAGCATTACTTTTAAAAGTATATTTCCCCGACACAGCATGAAGAATGCAAGACATGTTCCCCAAATGCTCCAGGAGGAGTTAATGTCCTTAACTCATGGTTCGTCATCCTAAAAATTTGTCATGCACAGAAACCTTGCACACTGATTTCGAAGCGTGTTAATTAATCCATTGCGAAAAAAGCAAAACAGTACTAAATTGATTCTTCAAGCAGTGAGGATGATTTGTTGTCCTCGCACTTCTTAAAAAGAGAAAAAGAATGGAAATATTGGGTCCATCCAATCCTGATATATAGAGAGGAAGGAGAGTTCCCCCCTCCTTATTAAGGAGCAGTGGATTATCACGGGCGATTCAAAGTTTACTTCAGGATGTCAGTGGCTCAGTTTGATGCTTTGCTTTCGATAGAGCCACATATTAAATAGAAGACCACCAATTTCTGTGAACTCAGTGTGCAAGGAAGACAAAATGGATGAACTTGACAATCGCCATTCTGGATTTTGGCGTTTTTGGTTGTTTTTGGTTGATTTAGGTTGTATTTATTTTTCAACGTGCAAAAATTTTGGATGAAAATTTTGGACTTAGTGTGCAATGGCCTTTAATTATGAGGTTCATTTATTCACTTTATGATAAATTACAGAAAATTGATTTTTAGTTTGACTCTTTGTCTACTGACCTGTGTTCAGAGATGCTACAGTCCGACTTCAAGTAAAAAACTAGCTGGAGCCCTTAAACCCACGATACACCAAACCGACATTCAAGAACCAGCATTGACAAAAGCTGACTGTGTTGTCACCACACTTTGCCTGCATCTTGGCCACAATTTGTTCTTGAACACACTGCAGACTGCAAGACTACAGTCAATGGACAACTAGCACTTACACTCTGTGTGAGATTCAATATCTAGCAGGTGGCGTCTACATTTATCATTCAAAAACTAAAGTTAGGACTGAAGCTACACAAAATGTAAACCAAGCAATTTGGTACTAAACTCTGCAGAATGTTGGTGCTTCATGTGAAGGACTGGAGCTGGTAACACCGTCTCAACTCATGGGACAGAGTCAAATTTGGCACCATGCATAACTTAACATCTGGCTCTGGTAAAAAAAAATAAAAAAAACATTTATCCAAATAACATTTTCTTCATCTCTTCCGTGGAACATGACACACAGCAGACACACAGACATTTAGCTGGACTCAGGCTGCAGTCTCCTGGATTGTTTTTCACAAAGCAGTTCTGTAAACTTTCTATGAAGTTTGTTGCTATTGATATCAGTTTCCTTCATAACAAGCCTAAAGTTCCACTTTCTAATACTGTTAAGGTTTGCATGTACATCTTAGCCTGTTAACAATGTTAACTATGATTTATTTTATTTTTTCATATACCACAAACAAACAAACCAACCAACAAACAAATAAATAGTTAGTCAACCAATGAGTACTTTAAGGTAACACTTTCTTAAGGACCAATCCCCACTATTAACCCGCATGCATATTACTAGCATATTGACTGTTTATTGGTACTTATAAAACATATATTAATGCCTTATTCTGTATGACCCTATTTTAGATCCCTTACTCTGACCCATACCTAAACTTACCAACTACCTTACTAACTATTAATAAGCAGCAAACAGGGAGTTTATTGAGGCAAAAGTCATAGTTAACAGTTAGTTAATAGTGAGAATTTGAAAGGACGTTGAAATAAAGTGTGATTTCAACTATTTTTAACACAAACTTTATGGCAGGAGTAATTTCAAGGAGAACTTAACATACAACTTTTGTATGTCCCTTTAGCTCAAATGGTCACAATGTCCAAGGTGCATTTCCTAGAAAATATATACTTAGAAAATGTACATCTTCACTGCACTATTGTTTACTAAGAAAAACAATCTTCCAACTGAATAATTGTACATTTAGTTCATCACCTACATACTGAATTATGTGATATATTGTGGTGAGATGATTCACTTTATAAGAAGTGCAACAATAGGAACATTTCTCTAAAATAATTAAATTTTGTCTTGTTTTCATTATAACTGTCTAGCTCTAAATTTAGTTATGGGTTCCCACTCTTTCATTTTGTGTTTCATAAACCGGTAATACAACCTCTCAAGATTAATGTTTGGATACCAAATATTTGGATACCAGAAACTCTGTCCAGTCTGACATCATCAACATGATTCAATATCACACGTTTCCATTCCTGCAGAATATAAAAGATCCTCATTCACCACTGAGTCAACAGCTCTGACTCCAGAAACACACATCTTTAAATGGTTATTTTCCTACAATGTGTGGGTATGCCTGGAAACTTTTTTTTTGTTTGCCAGGATCTAAAAAAGGGAATTAACATCCATTTATATATTGATAACTGCTACCTTAGTTTCTCTGTTCTGTTGTTTTATGTTTATGTTTCACTCAAAAAAAGTTGTCTGAGATGATGTTCAAGTTTGTTTAGCCTTTATATTCATGTTTTTTCCATGTTTTAATACAACTTTTATACCATTATTAACTAAACTTAATTAATGACTATAATAAAAGGTGTACCCATCAATATTTACATTTACCATGTCATAAACTGTCTGCCTATTTATTTATTTATTTTTTAATTTCCTTACTTACACGCCTTTGAAACAGTCAGTTAATTAGTTAACGTTAGTTAATGCTTTAACTAACATTTACTAACAATGAGAAATATGTTTGTTACAGTATTCATCTTTGTTAACATGAATTAATAAAAATCCTTATTGTAAAGTGTTACCAGTATTTCGACAGCAGAGACACACGGAGCCTGTGGCAAGCCATTCAGACCATCACTGACTACAAGCCCCCGCCACAGGCCTGTGATGATGATCCATCCCTCCCCGATACACTCAACCACTTTTATTCACGGTTTGAAATGCAGAACGACACACCTGCACAAAAACTGCCCACACCTCCCAACGACCAGGCGCTCTGTCTGTCTGCAGCCGACGTAAGAAAGACCCTATCCAGGATTAACCCACGAAAGGCTGCGGGTCCTGACAACATACCTGGCCGTGTACTGAAAGACTGTGCTGCACAGCTGACGGATGTCCTAACAGATATCTTCAACACCTCGCTGAGCCAGGCGGTCGTCCCCACATGTCTAACATCCACAACAATCATACCGGTACCAAAGAAATTGCCTGTGTCCTGTTTAAACGACTACCGTCCCATAGCACTGACTCCAATCATGATGAAGTGCTTTGAGAGGTTAGTCATGCAAAAAATCAAAAACAGCCTCCCCAACACACTCGATCCGCTCCAGTTTGCATACCATCCAAACCGCTCTACGGACGATGCAATTTCCTCCACCCTCCACCTGGCTCTTACCCACCTAGAAAACAAAGACTCCTATGTTAGAATGCTGTTCATTGACTTCAGCTCGGCATTCAACACAATAATCCCATAACAGCTCATAAATAAACTAAACCTGCTGGGCCTTAACAATTCCCTCTGTAATTGGATCCTGGACTTTTTAACCGGAAGACCTCAGTCAGTCCGTGTCGGCCACAACACCTCGAGCACTACCACACTGAGCACAGGTGCCCCACAAGGCTGTGTGCTCAGCCCGCTGCTGACCCATGACTGCACTGCCAAGTTCAGCTTCAACCACATCATCAAGTTTGCTGATGACAAAACAGTGGTAGGTCTCATCAGCAACAACGATGAAACGCACTACAGAGAGGAAGTGGCACAGCTGTCTGAATGGTGTGGCGCTAACAATCTGTCCCTCAATGTGGAGAAGACAAAGGAGGTTGTGATGGACTTCAGGAGGAGGAACTCCACTGACCACCCCCCACTGACCATCGACAGCTCGACTGTGGAGAGAGTCAGCAGCACTAAATTCCTGGGGGTGCACATCACGGAGGATCTCACCTGGACCACCAACACCATGTCACTCTCCAAGAAGGCAAAACAGCGCCTACACTTTCTCCGCCGGCTGAAAAGAGCAAGTCTCCCACCACCCATCCTCACCACATTCTACAGGGGCACCATTGAGAGTGTGCTGACCAGCTGCATCACTGTCTGGTACGGGAACTGCAGTGCTGCTGACCGCAAGACCCTCCAGCGGACAGTGAACACGGCTGCAAAGATAATCGGTGCCCCTCTCCCATCCATCCTGGACATTTTCCTTGCACGATGCTCCAGCAAAACCAACAGCATCGTGAAGGACCCCACCCACCCCTCCCACAGTCTCTTCCAGCTCCTACCATCAGGAAGACGGTACCGGAGCATCAGAGCCCGCTCCGCCAGACTGCTCAACAGCTTTTTCCCCCAGGCTGTGAGAGCCCTTAACTCAGATCACCCCGCCCCCCTCTGAAACCCCATGCAAACCCCTACCTCCTGAAACATGGACACCCCCCCCCCTCTCCAAATACCCCCCCCAACCTTACCACACCAAAGAAAAAACTGTGAACTTTCTTTGTGCAATTCAAGTGTGCTACACACAGGTGAGTGGGCCTGTACAAACCACCTGTAGTAACACACTCTCTTCTATGCACTAGACACTTTTCCTAACACTGCTATGTGTACACAATCCCACAAAAGACTCAGCAATATATGTATGTTTACATGCTCATGCACTACTACAAATCATCTTGTACTGTTCCCCAGCCAGCTGCTTGACTCACAATGTTTCTCTCTGCACATGTACAGTATTTATGTGAAGCATTCGCATAGTTTGTATAGTTTGTATTTTTTTATCTTTATCTTTAGTTGTATAGGGTAAACATTTATATATAGTAAACTTAGTCAAAATCTGTCAGTAGGTTAGTTGTATATAGGTTTATAGTGTTTTACTTCATTGTTGTATGTCTGTATTTATGTAGCACCATGGACCCGTGAGGCACGACATTTCGTTCCACTGTATGTCCCCACATGTAGCGGAATGACAATAAAGCTCAACTTGACTTGACTATTTAAAAAAAAATCTTGAAACACTACGGGGTGGTTTCACAGACAGAGATTAAGTCTAGTCCTAGTAAAATGGTCCTTTAAACCAGATTAACAGAAATTTGCTTTTTATGTCATGGTTTTAAATATACTTATTTCAGAATTTATTAGGCTGATTCCCTGGAGGAAGACTAGAGATCGTCATGACTAAATTGAGGCTTAAATTAAACCTACCAGGAGACAGGTTTAACTTCAGATTAACATTGTGTTTATATATGGAAGGGAAGGGAAATCTCATCTGAAATAATTTTGGTCACACTTTATTTTGAGGTTCAATTATTGGTATTAACAAACCATTAACTATGACTTTTGCCTCAATCAACTCATAATTGGCTGCTTATTAATTGTTAGTAAGGTAGTTGTTAAGTTTAGTTATTTGGTAGGATTAGGGATGTAGAATATGGTCATGCAGGATATTTGCTTTATATTGGCTTTTTATAATAAACAGCCAATATGGTATTAATAGGCATGCTAATAAGCAACTAGTTAATAGTGTGAATTGGTCCCTATACTAAAGTGTTACCAGAATTATTATTATTATTTTTTTTCTCTAATACACATTGTTGGAAAATTCAGCCGCTGCCTATTAAGACTTCTAGCAGGGACAGTCAGTTTATTTATTTTAATTTTTTTATTTGTTGCTGTTTTTTATTTGGTGCCATGTATCTGAACAAGATGTTCTGGACCTCCCATAGAAAAATAGGCCCACAATATTACATTTACAGCAGTATATTTCATTGTACACATGGGGTTCTTTTAATCCCTGTGTGCATCAAACCTTTTCCTGCAAAAAAGGAAAAAAAAAACTTTTTTTTTTGTTTGTTTGTTTTTTCATCTTACCATAAAACCCAGTTCCGTTTGAAGTACCAGTAGTGGATGACAGCTGAATATGTTGGAGTTTGTTTTTTGGATGAGAGCAGATGATTTTTCTTGAAACCCTCCCAAACAACTTGTGATGATGCATGCTGATTATTTAAATCCCTGAGGCTCTTTGACCACTAGACTATTTTCTGCAATTATCCAGCTGTGATCCTTGGAAAGTCTTTGGGCATTCAAACTGTCCTCCTCACGGTGCAATATAGATACATTAGCAATGTACTGTAGGCAAATTTGTAACATTTCCTGTTGATCAAAACTCCTTAAAGCTGCAGTGTGCAAGTCTTGCCTCTTTGTTGCCATCTCTTCATGAAACCTGCAAATGTAGTTATTTGCGGAATTATCTTTTTTACATGGGTTGTGCATCAGCATGGCTCCGCAGCACGGATGAATCTAATGTTTAGAGGAGTATGTGTGGCTATTAGTCAATGCACCTGCATGGATATTTACTGTACTTCGGAGTTACAGATACCTACGTCATGGAAGTATATCCAAAATAAGTAGTTTCGCGCATCATCTGAACAAGTAAGTGATGTGTCTGCCAGTTTTGTTCTGACCAGATAAAAAAAAAAAAAGTTTTACAATAAATTGCACAACCAATGGTGATTAAACCTAATTAGACACAGTTGGCTCAGATCATGTCAAACAGTGCAAAGTATTATAGTTGTAAATTGTTAATGTTAGCAACATCAACATTGCGTTACTACGTGTATTTAGTGTATTAGCGTTATCTGTAGATTTCAGCTTCTGTACAGTCTAATCTGTAATTGTCATACCATTTGAATGTCATCGAAATACATTTTTCTTTTAACCTTCAAAATCAATGTAATGTTCCTTAGAACTCATTCTCTTTGAAATACAAATATTTTGTAAGTACAGTAATCTATAATCAGATACACATTTAAAACTGAAATATAATCTAATTTCAGTCACTTACATTAGTTTCATTCATGAACCATTTAAAATTCTATTTAGTTTATGACTAGTTTAATTATTAATTATTAAACACACGCGATATAGCCTACTAGCCGGGACTCCTTCTTTATGTATACAGATATAATTTTTTTTTAGAGTGAAAATTGCAGGAGGCTACGGATCCAATATGTTTTTCCACACATGTGTGGTGTAAACCAGTTCTGTATTATTGTCTTCTTCGCAGCTGTAAAACCCGCAAACAACATTCTCTTTTGCATTGAACTTATACAGAGACCAGAATCATCGTCAAGAAGACACAAACTTGGGTTAACAGACTAATCAATTCGCAGTAATGATGACAAAACCAGGTTTACATGTGTCCATAGACTGATGACGACAGGACATTCCCAAAACATATGCAGAAAAGTGCCTGATGATGTAGTATTACATATATGGCAGTTCAAATTTGATTGTAGTTTAATTTTAAATCTTTTGTAAGAAGTTATGTATGCTCTATGAATGACTTTGAAATGAATAAGACGATGAGCCAAATTTTTAGATGTTAAGCTGAGATTAGACCACACCCTCTCCCAGTCGACAGATAAATTAAGGTCAGATAATTCCCTATTCCAAATAGTTTTAATAGAAAGAGGTTTTGTAATGCAATCAATAATCTTATTATATATTAATGAAACAGATGGCCGACCAGCAGATGGTGCAATCCAGTCCCGCATAGGATGAGAGGAAATGGGAGAAGACCAAGGAACGCCATACGCTTTGAGAGCAGAACGTAATTGAAGAAAAACAAAATATGCGGATGCTGGTAGACAAAATTTGGTTCTTAATGTCTGAAATGAACATAGGCCCTGGTTATCATATATATCACTGCACGTGTTTACACCTAAAGAAGACCAGGAGGGTTGGACAAATGGACGATTTCTGCATACAAAATTAAAATTGTGCCATAAAGGTGTACTGTTACAAAATTTGAAGGGTCCTCCTATCCGACGTTCAACCGTTTTCCAGATTTTAATAGAGTTGGCTACAACCGGACCAAATTTGTAATTATCCCCTTTTTTTCCTGTGCCAGTAAATAAAATATCTTGGAGTCTATTTGGTTTAACCTTGTCAGATTCAATCACTCTCCATGAAACTGTAGATTGAGGATCAACCCAATTATGAAGAGCCTTAAGCTGGAACGACCAATAATACAGTTCAAAATTTGGTACAGCCAGTCCTCCTGCGCTATTAGGATATTGTAATGTGGTAAGTTTAATTCTGGGGCATTTATCATTCCAGATAAATTTAGAAATTATGGAGTTGATCTCCTTAAAGTAACCTGGAGGGGGAGAAAGTGGTAGTGGTTAAAAAAATTAAGTGTTTTTTAAGTGGTTAAAAAAATAAAAAATTAAATCGAGGTAACAAATTCATCTTAACAGTGGAGATTCTTCCTTGAAGAGAGACTTTAAGATTCTTCCATCTTTGAATGTCATTTTTGACCTTAACTAAAATATTATTAAAATTGTCTCTGGCAATCTTATGAATATTTTTATATATGGTAATGCCCAAATAGATGAAAGATTCCTTAATAGGGATAAATGAGGGAATAGAAGAATTAACTTTAACATTGTTAATTGCCATTAAAGCAGATTTGCTACAATTTATTTTATATCCTGATAACCTACTAAAATTATCAAATTCCTTAATTATACTAGAGACTGAAACATCAAAGTGGTCTAAAAATAGAATAATATCATCAGCGTATAACGAAATACTATGATTATGATCATGAATCTTAATCGATACTTCAGATTCCCTGATGGCTTGTGCTAAGGGTTCAAGAGATATACAAAACAATAAGGGGGAAAACGGACACCCCTGCCTTGTTCCCCGCTGTAAAGGGAATGGGGGGGAAATAATATTACCAGTTATGACTGATGCTGCAGGTGAGTGGTATAATGTCTTAATCATAGAAATGGAGTGTTCACCGAAGACGAAACATTGCAGAACTGCCCACATATAATTCCACTCTAGCCTGTCAAAGGCTTTTTCTGCATCAAGTGAAAAGACCGCACAAGGGGTTGGGTGGGAGTCCGCAAAGTCAAGAATATGAAGAAGTCGACACAAATTGTCAGATGCATTGTGCCCCTTGATGAAACCAGTTTGGTCCTCCTTGATCAAACTATGAATTACCTTCTCCATACGAGAAGCAAAAACTTTAGCATAGATTTTAAGATCACATGGGATAAGCGAAATCGGTCTGTAGCTGGAACAATCTAATGGATCTTTCCCTTTTTTAAGAAGTAATAAAATCAGTGAAGTTCAATTGCAAAATTAAATGAGTTAAGCATAAGTATCCCTACCAAATCCCAAATTTCTAAATATAATTCAGGGGGGAGACCATCTAGACCCGGCGATTTGCCCTTTTGAAGGCTTTTTAGAGAGACGTGAAGTTCCTCCAAACTTAATAAGGCCTCCAAAGATTCTTTATCTATCTGTGAGATCCGAGGCAGTTCCAATTTATCTAAATACTGCTTACAAATTGGTTCATCAAAATCTGTTTCGGGTTTATACAGATTTGTGTAAAAACCTTTAAATATGTAATTAATTGTCACAGTGTTCGTGGTGACCTGATCATCCGATGACTTTATTAAGCTAATATATGCCTTAGACTCGCATTCTTTCAACCTAAGGGCCAATAAATTACTAGGTCTCTCTGATTCGAAATAATATTTTTGCCTAGTCCTATGTAAAATAAATTCCGCCTTTGAGTGTGAAAGTAAATAATATTCTTCTTTTAATGAGGACAGCTATGTAGCCTGTTGCTCAGTGAAACATTGTTTTTGTAGGTTTTGTAATGATTGGATTTTATTTTCTAATTGTGTAAACTGGTGAGTTTTCGCTTTGGCAAGAGTAGAAGAGAAATATATACAGAAACCTCGTATAGCACACTTAGTCGTTTCCCACAGTATTTGAGGATCCACATCAGAGGGCATATTAATTTCAAGAAATTCCTTAATATATTCTTTTAGAGAAGTAATGAAAGTCTGATTACTTAATAATGATATGTTAAAGCGCCATCTAGGGGATTTGACTTTAACATCGGAAAGAGGAACACTGCACAACACAGCAGAATGATCAGATAATAAAATTGGTAATATAGAGGTGGAGGAATTAGACGAAATTAAAGATGGGCTGAGAAATATGTAGTCTATCCTAGAGAAAGTCTTGTGTCTATTAGAAAAAAAAAGTGAAGTTCTTAGCTTTAGTATTCTGAATTCTCCAAAGATCGATTAAGTTAAGCTCAGTGATAAATTTATTCAGTAATTTAGAGGATGGATTGGCTGTTGTATCAGATTGAGATTTATCTAAAGCAGGATTTATGACAGCATTAAAATCACCACCCACCACTAGAGGGCAATCAATCTCCTCAAGTAGAGTTTTGGAAATCTGTGTAAGGAATGCACTGTGTGTCTCATTCGGACCATAAATAGAGACCAATGCTAACCTATTATTATATATTTTGCATCGGGTAAAAACAAATCTACCCTTCTCATCACTACCAAGGTGTTCAATCGTTAAATTTAACTTCCAGTTAACAAAGATAAGCACCCCCTTAGTTTTATTTTGAGCTCTGGAAAAAGCTGCTAATTTATAATACTTATTCTGGAAACGTGCCACGTCAGATTGTTTTAAATGTGTCTCTTGAAGTAGGGCACAGGAAATAGATTTACGGTGTAAATATTCTAACACACGGGTTCGTTTAACAGCAGAATTTAAACCATTCACATTCAGTGATAAAATATTTAGAGTATGCATTGAATATTCATAATCCCAAGATTGTATTCAATAAATGAAAAAAAACAGAAGCACTTCCATTCCGTAAATAACATGTAAACACTGATGTGCATTTTAGATACCAAACCTCCTAGATGAAAAATCCCTTTAGAAATAAGGTAAAATAAATAAAAGTATAAATGTCTGTTGTAAAAAAAACAAACAAAAAAAAAAAAAAACATGAACAACTGACAACCATAAACAAGGAACAACTCAGACATCACATTACCGAGAACATAGGTCTGACTGAGCAACAAAAAATAGTGATGGTTCGTGACCGATCCACTCCAACGCAAGACATGTCCCCCAAAAGGCTCACAGAGCCAAAACATTTTTTTTTAATTAAACCTACTCTCCATTAGTCCCATCCAAAAAAGAAAAAAGGTGTGTTCGTCTTACCAGCAAAGATATTGTTGTACCGGATAGATAGGGACAATATCCCAGTAGGAGAAAGGATAGAAGAAAAAGCAAAAGACAGGTTCAGGCTTCCATGTCCATCCTGTCATCATCCCTTCCTGGGCAGCTAGAACCGCCTCCATCCTGGCCATCAAGCCCCTCCCGCCGGGCCGGAGAGATAGTGGCCGCTGTTTTCCCGTTGCCTTCCCTTCTGCTGAGACAGGGAGCTGATAAAATCCTCCGCTTTCTGTGGAGAGTCGAAAATCATCTGCTCCCCTTTGTGTCATAGTTTGATTACAGCCGGATATATGACGAAGGGCTGGAGACCAAGCGCTGTCATCTTCTTCAAAACCGGATTAAATGCCTTCCTCCTGATCGTTGTAGCTGGACTAAAGTCGGGAAAAATTAGTAGTGTGACATTGTCCTGTGTGCATTTCACCGGATAAGCCTGCCGAGCACCTTTCAGTATCTCCGATCTGTCATGCCATCTCAGCACACGGAAGATGAGAGTGTGCGGCCGATCAGAGCCCCTCCCTCCGTCATACACGCGGTGCGCCCGGTCAATCTCAATGTCACGGCCCTTCAACGACGGAATCCATTTGGAAAGATTAACTCTGAGGAAACCAGCCGCGTTTGAGCCCTCCGCCCCCTCTGGCAGCCCCACCAGCCGAACGTTGTTTCTTCTGCTTCTATCCTCAATATCCGTCATCTTCTCGGTGAGTCGCTCCAGCTGATTTCTTAGGTCCATGACTGTCCTCCTATCCTCACGTGCATCTGCCTGAACAGAATCAATGCGGTCACGTGTCTGCTTCGCCGTTGTAGCTATCGCCTCAAGCTCCTCTCTTAGCTCTTTAACAGACTTGTTGGTCGCTTGTATGTCCTCACGCAGTTCGCGCAATGCTGGAATCAGCACCGAATCCACCGCATCTCTTACTGCCGAAGCCATAGCCGAATTCAAAGTGCTGTTCTTTAAGTGCTAGCTTAACATCGTTAGCAATAGCATCGTCGAGGTTCTCTCTGGAGATGGTGGAATCCTTTAATTTTTTCTTTATTGGCGATTGCTCAATCTCTCTTTTCCGATCGCCTTTCTCTGCCGAAGCACTCATGATGGGTCCAATGTAGAGTGGTTCAAAATTTACTGACAGGATTACACGATATGTGGCAAAGTGAGCAGAGCGAAAGACTAAGCCTGCATCACCGTTGAAGGGTCACGTGACCCCCCTCGCTGGATTTGATTGTTGACGATTTCGCTTGAACTTGGATTGGTTGGTTCTTCAAAGCTAATCCCGGAGTTGCTATCATAGCAACAGGTCTGTAAATTTACACCTGCTTGGGAGCAGGCTTATTTCATGTCAACAGGATTAGATTGCATTTTTTTAAGCAGAATTGATACTTAAAATCTGTTCCAGCCACTGCTACTTTATTACAAGAGTACCCTACTGATCCACGGACAATAATTTACAATAATAACAATTTAAAAGTTAATACAAAAAAATATAATGCTGTGTAGTCATCTATAATACTAATTTCACCATTTTCACAAAATGTATTTGTGATGAAATAATTACTTTATAATTGTAATGGAGTCTTATACACATGCTATACAGTTCATCTGAGTCGTGCATTAATTTGAGTGGTGACAGCTATAATGGGAGTGGCTTGATGGAGCACAGAAGATGCAGATAACTTGATCTTGACCCTTAAGAAACTTTAATTAACGCTGCCGCATAACAAATCTGCTTCAAAGATCAAATTAAATGAATTGCTAATTACAACATTGAAATAAAAATGTAAAGCCTGTACAAATACTAGAAATCATGAATATGAATAATTGGGAATCATGTAAAACAAAAAATGCACATTTCATTTATCTATTATAACATTTATGTAGTTTTGTTGGCTTGGCTGTTTCCAGAAATTTGTCAAGTTTTTTTCATCAGGTGTCTTTTTTAATTATATGATGTCATTACGTTGCTGTCTTGCCGCCAGCCAATCATTGCATTGCTGATCGTGGTCTCGAGTATTGATACATCTGCCCTTTTCGGGGAACACGAGAACGTGCCGTAATTAACAGTTGGATGTGCCAGAACTTTCTTCAGTTAAACAAGGAGAAAACTGAAGTCATTGCATTTGGAAACAAAGATGAAGTTTTCAAGGTGAATGCATACCTTGACTTTAGGGGTCAAACAACTAAAAATCAAGTCAAAAATATTGGGGTGATTCTGGAGACAGACCTTAGTTTTAGTAGTCGTGTCAAAGCAGTAACTAAATCAGCATACTATCATCTCAAAAACATTGCAAGAATTAGATGTTTTGTTTCCAGTTAAGACTTGGAGAAACTTGTTCATGCCTTTATCACAAGCAGGGTGGATTATTGTAATGGTCTCCTCACCGGCCTTCCAAAGAAGACCATTAGACAGCTGCAGCTCATCCAGAAGTTCAAGTTTCAAGTTTCAAGTTTTATTTGTCACATACACGACTATACAGAGATTGTATAACCAGCAGTGAAATGAGAGTCGGGTCCGCTCCATGGACAGTGCAAATATTGAAAAAACAACACAAGGGAAGTATACATAAGATAAAATTAATAAAAAATAAGATATAAAGAATAAAATATAAAATATAAAAGAATGTGCATGACAGTATGCTGTAGAATTAAATATTAAGATAAGCATGACTGCACAGAGAGGAATGTGCAAACAGGTTGTACATGGTTGACATGAAGCAGCCAATCACAAAAAAATAAAATAAATATAAAAATAAGATAAGATATGTTACAAGACACAGAAAGTGTTGTGTGCAAGTGTGCAAATGTGCAAATGACACTGACAGTTATGAGGTAGAGAGTAATGAGTGTGTGATTAGTGATTTGAAGTAAGTCAGATGATGTTAAGAGGCTGAGTTTGAGTTCAGGAGCCTGATGGCCTTGGGGAAGAAACTCCTCCTAAGTCTCTCGGTTTTTGCCATCAGGCTGCGGAAGCGCTTACCAGATGGCAGCATAGTGAAGAGACAGTTTCCAGGGTGATTTGAGTCCTTGATGATTTTGACAGCTCTGCCTCTGCAGCGTTTGAGGTAGATGTCCTGCATAGAGGGGAGAGCCGACCCAGAGATACGCTCAGCTAAGCGCACAACTCTCTGCAGGGCCTTGCAATCTTGGCTGGAGCTGTTTCCATACCACACTGAGATGCACTGAGTCAATACACTTTCTATGGTCCCTGCATAGAAAGTTTTCAGGATTGTTGGTGAGACCCTGAATTTCCTCAGCTGTCGCAGATGGTACAGTCTTTGCCTGGCTTTCTTAACCTGTGTTTGGATGTGTGTAGTCCAAGTCAGGTCCTCGGAGATGTTTACACCGAGGTACTTGAAGCTGCTTACTCTCTCCACAGGGGTCCCGCTGATCACAAGAGGAGTGTAGGGCAGCAGGTGTCTCTTTCTGAAGTCCACAATCAGCTCTTTGGTTTTGCTCACGTTCAGAGAGAGACAGTTGTCCTGGCACCATGATGTAAGTCTCTCCACCTCATCCAAGTATGCGGTCTCATCATTGTTGGAAATGAGGCCCAGAACCACAGTATCATCAGAAAATTTGATAATAGATGTGGATCTGTGAGAGGACACACAGTCATGTGTGTAGAGAGAGTATAGCAGGGGACTCAGAACGCAGCCCTGCGGGGCTCCTACGTTCAGGGTGATGGAGTTTGAGGTGAACTGGCCTACCTTCACCACTTGAGGTCTGCCGGTGAGGAAATCTTGAATCCAGTCGCAGAGTGAAGTGTTTAGGCCAAGGCCTGTGAGTTTGGAAGTTAGCTTGATGGGGACTATGGTGTTAAAAGCTGAGCTATAGTCTATGAATAGCAGTCTTGCATAGTTCCCATTGCTGCTGTCAATGTGTGTGAGGGAGGAGTGGAGAATGTGAGAGATGGCATCATCAGTTGATCTATTGGAGCGATAGGCAAACTGAAGAGGGTCCAAAGTAACAGGGATGGAGGAGCTAATGTGGCTCTTAACGAGTCTCTCAAAAACCCTGAACATGTCCCAGTCGACGTCATCAAGAGCCGCCTGTAGCATAGCTTCAGAGTGGGAGGACCAACGCGTCACTTCCCTCTTCACCGGGGGTTCCTGTGCGAGCCTTTGTTTATATTCCGGTGTGAGGAAAATGGCGGCGTGGTCCGATTTACCAAAAGCCGGTAGTGAACGGGCCTTGTAGGCATTCTTAAACTGAGAGTAGCAGTGATCCAGTGTATTCGGTCCTCTAGTTGGACAGGATACATGCTGGTGAAAGTTCGGCATGACCTGCCTGAGGTTGGCTTTGTTAAAATCCCCCGCTATGATAAAGGCAGCGTCAGGATGTTTGTTAATGTAGCCGCTGATCACGTCGTGAAGTTTAGACAAAGCCAAGCCGGTGTCTGCCTGAGGTGGAATGTAAGCAGCAGTAGCGATGACCGCGGAGAACTCGCGGGGTAGATAGAATGGGCGGCAAATAATGGATAGATGTTCCAGATGAGGCGAGCAGGATCGCGACAGAGAGGAGATATTCCTGGGGTCACACCATTCCTTGTTAGTCATGAAACACACTCCTCCACCTTTGGATTTACCGGCCTCAGCTGTTCTGTCCATCCGTAAAACAGAGAAGTTGTCAGACGGCGTTACAGCAGTGTCCGGAACCGAGGGCGTGAGCCATGTTTCAGACAAACAGATGATGTTACAGTCCCTTATGTCCCGTTGGAAACTTATCCTGGCTCTAAGATCGTCCATCTTATTATCCAAGGATTGGACATTAGCGAGCAAAATGCTCGGTAAAGGAGGACTGTGAGCCCTTTTCCTCAATCTGTTTCGAATACCAGCGCTATTTCCACGGTGTTTTTTGTTCCGTCTCCTGTGTCCTTTGTTCTCCGCGTTCCGAAGAATCTCAAGAGGCCACGATGGATTCGGTGATAAAGTGTCCTGAACCAGGTTAGTGAAGCGGTTTCCAATGTCCAAGAGTGTACTTTTGTCGTAGGTGATCAGTGCCGACGTTATGTGTGTAAAAATAGAAATCAAAAGTAAGTAAAAAAGTAAATAAAAGCATAGTCTTAGCGGAGCGACCCGGACGGCGGCCGAACATAGCAGCGCCATCTTGGAAAAGATAGAACGCTGTTGCCCGGATTCTGACTAGAACCAGAAAATCTGAGCATATCACACCAGTCCTCAGGTCCTTACAATGGCTTCCAGTTACATTTAGGATTGATTTTAAAGTACTTTTACTCGTTTATAAATCACTCAATGGCCTAGGACCTAAATACATTGCAGATATGCTCACTGAATATAAACCTAACAGACCACTCAGATCATTAGGATCGAGTCAGTTAGAAATAACAAGGGTTCACACAAAACAAGGGGAGTCCACTTTTAGCTATTATTTTAGCTATATCCAAACTCAAAACTCATATGTTTAGCTGTGCATTTGTTGAATGAGCACTGTGCTACATCCGAACTAATTGCATTGTATTTTATGTACAATCATTTTCCATTTTAAATTCATTTTAAATAAATTCTTATATTGTTTCCTTGTTTTTATTGTTGTGATTGTAATTTTTATTAATTCCTTGTTTTTATTGTTGTGATTATTATTTTTTAATGACTATTTCACTTCCTTTTATGTAAAGCACTTTGAATTACCACTGTGTATGAAATGTGCTATATAAATAAACTTGCCTTGCCTTAATCTTAGACAACTTAATCCAGATATTTTAATCAAATCCGCAAATTCGTTTGAAGAACCAAATTAGCCAGAGATCAGTTATTACGATTACTAGATCTGGAATCTTTCAAATCATCTCAGATGTATTAAGCGAGGTACGAAGAACGGACCCCAGAAGTATAGTCTTTGTTTTGCTTTTTCTCAATGTGATGGATGATTAAGGGAATTTGGCCGTTGTGTTCGCTTATATTTATATTCCTGTGAAACACAAAGTCATGGCTGGATAATGTCATGTTCCTAGTCACCCTGGTCTGCTAAAAAATGTAAATATTAATGGGAATAAAGATCTATAGAGATTTTACTCAGTAATTTCTTGTTCAGTAAAGTATTTATTTATTTAGATTGCAGTAATTGTTTTCCTTGGATTTGCTTCACAGTTTCATACAATGTTAAGCTTTTCTTGGTTTATTCCATGTTTTATAAGCAACCTCTGCCATGCTAATTCAGATTAGCAAAGTTCGTTTTAAATTAATCTGGTTTGGTTTATTTTAATACAGGACCCCATAGTCCTTGGGCCTCTTTTATAAAGCGTGCATACGCACGCTTTATAAAAGTGCTTAGCGTCACGTCAGGGTCTGAGCAGACGTACACACTTTTTCTTGTCGGAGTACTGCAGGTTTTTGAAAATGTAAGCTCTTCTTGCAGTTCGCTGTTCTAAATAAAAGGATTTGGACGATGACTGGTGATCTTTTATATGTTAATGACATTAATTAGGAGTCGTTTACAAGGCAGAGAGCAGAAACCATTCAGTTGCGCGCAGGTTCAAGATAATTTGCGATTCATAGATTTTACATCTGAAAGAGAGGCGTACGTGCGTTTTCTGTGAGTACATTCATTCTATGAATCACACAAAGGAGGTAATTTAAAGCAGAATGCTGGTTTCCTAAATTCAATAATGTGTGAAGATTTTTAATCAACAATGCACAAACAAATTCTAACATGTTATTTGTCCTGTTGCTGTAAAGTCTGTGTGGATGGTTTGTAATGAACTTGCCGAGACACTGAGGGATGATTAAGGAATCACCCTTAATCTATTATTGGTGTGCACAGAACTTATGAGACTGTGAACCAAAAGATAAAAAGTTACCTAGAATAGAACTGGAACACATTTCTAAACACCAAGCTCTATTAATGGTGTTCACCTGAAGCAATGTTTTCAGTCATTCTTAAGAAACATTTAAAAACACAGCTGTTTTGTGTCAGTGCTTTAAGACTGTTTACAGACTGTTGTTTTGTGAGACTGCCTCACGTGCGGTTCACGTGTAGAGATCAGTGTCTGCGATGGACAGTGTAATGTGATGGTGCAAAACAGTTTTAACAAGAAATTCAGCTGTAATCAAAGGGAACTACCCTGTTGAAAAAAACAGCAGCTGGTTAGGTATGTTTTGAAGCATAGAAGCTGGTTTGAGCTGGTTTAAGATGGTCCTTAGTTGGTTCTAAACTGGTTTAATAACCCTCTGGTTGTGTTCGGGTCAAATTGACCCGAAAAAGATTTTCTTTTTCCCGAAAATACTAGTTAACGTTATCGCATTGGACTCAAACTTACTGACTTTGTGCACATAGGGTATAAGTACTTCTCACTAATTTTTTTAGAATTTTCTTAATTTTTTGTGGGTTTTATTTCACCTAGTCACACTTGTTGTGTTCCCAGTCAAAAATGACCGGACTCCAAACAACTGCTTATAAATCTGTCATTATGCTATATTATCACTAAATTTTGGATTCATTCTTTTTGTCAATTTGTTTTCTTTCATTTAGGACTGGTTTTGTGTTTCTATTTGCATCTGATTAATCGTAGGCCTCATTTATCTGAGAGTAGGCTCCTCATTTTTTGAGTGAAAAAATCTTTTTTTATGAATAATTTTCACAATATTAAACAAAAAAATATAAAAATTTGCACTGTTTCTCACACTAGTGTACGTTAATGATTAATCATTAAATTAGATTAGATTAATCATTAAAGTACACTAGTGTGAGAAACAGTGCAAATTTTCATAATTTTTTATCTCATATTGTGAAAATTATTCATAAAAAATGCTTTTTTCACTCAAAAAATGAGGTGCCTACTTTCGGATAAATGAGGCTTACAATGAGATACAAAGATATCAGATATTTTCTTGTAAATTAAAAAGTAATGCGTTACTTTACTAGTTACTTGAAAAAAGTAATATTATTACGTAACTCGCGTTACTTGTAATGCGTTACCCCCAACACTGGCAGTAATCTCAGACAGCTTTATCCAGATATTTTAATGAAATCCACAAATTTGTTTGATGAACCAAATTAGCCAGAGATCAGTTATCATGATTAGAATATCTTCTTTCAAATCATCTCAGATTTATTAAGCGAGGTACAAAGAACAGACCCCTGTTTTCAAAAGTTTGCGTTTTCAGGCCCCCATAATGCTGCTGTTGTGTAAATGAATGGCCAAAATACATAAGTTGTGTAAAAATGCCCCCTGAAACAGAACCCGCAGATTCACTCTCTCATGTTTGGTCTCTATCGTGTGGATTATGTCTGTCACAAACGCATTGACTCTCACCCTCACAGTTTGGAGACAACTTTAGTATAGTCAAAAAAAAAATTCCATGACAAACATTAACATTAAAATGTGGACTGTGTTGTCCAAAAAAAGCATAATTCACATGCGTTTGGCCAACCCAGACTCATTGGAAAAAAAAAATTCCTGTAAAATGATTAATTCATTAAGTTTTCCCCAAAACAGAATCTAGAAATATTTTATTAAATTGGTGGTTGTTCTTATCGCAGAATTTCGGAAAGAAAATGTTTGGTTAGTGGCGCTAAATGGCTGATGCTCCCACATTCGAAAATAACGTACTGCGTACACAAAACCTGACCCTAAACCTAAGCCAGTGTTTCCCAACCCTGTTCCTTAGACATGCCAACAGTACACATTTGGAATGTTATGTTATGTATCTTGCCTGTGTTCTAGAGCTGCACGATTCTGGATAAATTGAGAATCACGATTTTTTTTCTCAAATAGAGATAACGATTCTCCCACGATTCTGAACTAAACAAAATAATGTGTGACAAAATATTAATTGCTGCAGTCTATTTAAAAGTGTTTAATTTAAATGAATTATTAAACATTTAAATATATAATACAGTATGGCCAGGTTTCACAGACAGGGCTTAGACTAAGCCAGGATTAGATCATAGTTCAATTAAGACATTTAAGCAATTTTTATAAACATGCTTAGAAAAAAACATTACTGGTGTGCATCTTGAGACAAAACAAAGGCACTGATATATTTTAAGATCAGTCAATGCGAGTTTCTTTCAGTTGAAACAGCTCAGATTTACATTTTTGTCTAGGACTAGGTTTAAGCCTTGTCTGTGAAACCCGGGGTATATGTATTTAAAATATAGTGTATTTAATACACCAACTTTTAGAATTAAAATGATGAAAAATTGGTTTGTATTAATGATTCAGTGACTCACTCATACCTCACTTGTTTCATTAATGGATGAATCAGTGTTTTTGAACGAATCTCGAATGAATGATTCAATAACAAATACATTTTTTAACAGTCACTTGTCGCCACCTAGTGGCGAAATGATGCAATCGACACAAACGTTATTTGAAGCGCCAGTTGCTTTCAAAAGATGAGTCGCTCTATCTTCATCGCTACCATAGACATCAATGTTTGTAGCCGAACTATAAACTTTTATCCCAGTATTTCTATGAATGACTGTAAGACAGAAATAATACTGTGTAGTTGAAAAGACTGTTTGTGAAGCTTTTTCTTACCTAAACATGTTAACTGTCTGCTCTCTGGATCAGCAGCAGCGCGAATGCAGATTTGAATGTTCCGGTATGATTTTTTCAAAGTTTTAATAGACACGGGCGAATCGTTGTCATTCAGAAATTAGATCGTGTGGGTATTTGAATCGAGATCGCAATCTTTTAACGATTAATCGTGCAGCTCTACTGTGTTCCCCTGTCTTTTTTAAGACTTTTCTTTTGTAATGTTTTTGCTCCTTTTGTTTCTGGGTTTGCTTCCTGTGTTCAGTTCCTGTTTGCCCTGTTACCTTGTTTGTCGCCATAGCAACCCTTGTTAGTTTTCCATGCCAACTAATCACCCATACCTGTCCCTTGTCAGCCCTGGTTATCTTGTGTATCCACCTTATTTTTCAACATGGAAGTAAGCTGTTTTCTGTGTGTGTGCGAGACTTCCGATTCATTATAGGGAAATAACAAGAAGAACATGCAGTAAAAGGCAAATCTGTTAAAATAATAGACAATTGGGGGGGGGGGGTCACGTGACCCTTCGACAGCGATGCAGGCTTAGTCTTTTGCTCTGCTCACTTTGCCACATATTGTGTGATCCTGTCAGTAAAATTTAAACCACTCTGCATTGGACCCATCATGAGTGCTTCGGCAGACAAAGGGTATCGGAAAAGAGAGATTGAGCAATTGCCAATGAAGAAAAAATTCAGAGATTCCACCATCTCCAGAGAGAACCTCGATGATGCTATTGCTAACAGTGTTAAGCTAGCACTTAAAGAACAGCAAAGCACTTTGAATTCGGTTGTGAATTCGGCAGTAAGAGATGCGATGGACTCGATGCTGATTCCAGCATTGCGCGAACTGCGTGAGGACATGCAAGCGACCAACAAGTCTGTTAAAGAGCTAAGAGAGGAGTTTGAGGCCATAGTTACCACGGCGAAGCAGACATGTGACCGCGTTGATTCTGTTCAGGCAGATGCACGTGAGGATAGGAGGACAGCCACGGACTTAAGAAATAAGCTGGAGCGACTCACCGAGAAGATGACGGATATTTAAGATAGGGGCAGGAGGAACAATGTTCGTCAGGTGGGGCTGCCAGAGGGAGCAGAGGGTACCAATACAGCTGGTTTCCTCAGAGTTAATCTTTCCAAGTGGATTCCTTCCTTGAGGGGCCGTGACATTGAGATTGATCGGGCGCATCGCGTGTATGACGGAGGGCGGGGCTCCGATCGGCCGCGCACTCTCATCTTCCGTGTACTAAGATGGCATGACAGATCGTAAATCCTGAAAGGTGCCAGACAGGCTTATCCAGTGAAATGCGCACAGGACAATGTCACACTTCTATTTTTTCCCGACTTTAGTCCAGCTAAAGCGATCAGGAGAAAGGCATTTAATCCGGTTTTGAAGAAGATGACAGTGATTGGTCTCCAGCCCTTCCTCATCTATCCGGCGGTAATTAAACTACGGCACAAAGGGGAACAGAAGAGCTTCGATTCCCCTCAGAAAGCAGAGGATTTTATCAGCTCCCTGTCTCAGCAGCAGACGTATGCCGATGCTCTGCGGGGGGGGTCAGGATGGACATGGACACTTGCTAGACCTGTTTTTTGCTTTTTCTTCTCCCCTCTCTTCTACTGGGATATTATCCCTATATATCCGGTACAACGATCTCTTTGCTGGTAAGACTGACACTCCTTTTTTTTCTTTTGGAGGGGACTAATGGAGAGTAGGTTTAATTAAAAAATATATATATATTTTTTGGTTATGTGAGCCTTTCGGGAGACATGTCTTGCGTTGGAGTGGATCGGTCACGAACCATCACTATTTTTTGTTGCTCAGTCAGACCTATGTTCTCGGTAATGTGCGGTCTGAGTTGTTCCTTGTTTATGGTTGTCGGTTGTTCATGTTTTTATGTTGTTTTTATTTTTATTTTTTACAACAGACATTTATACGTTTATTTATTTTACCTTATTTCTAAAGGGATTTTTCATCTAGGAGGTTTGGTATCTAAAATGCACATCAGCGTTTACATGCTATTTACAGAATGGAGGTGCTTCTGTTTTTTTTTTCATTTATTGAATACAATCTTGGGATTTCGAATATTCAATGCATACTCTAAATATTTTATCACTGAATGTGAATGGTTTAAATTCTGCTGTTAAACGAACCTGTGTGTTAGAATATTTACACCGTAAATCTATTTCCTGTGCCCTAATTCAAGAGACACATTTAAAACAATCTGACGTGGCACATTTCCAGAATAAGTATTATAAATTAGCAGCTTTTTCCAGTGCTCAAAATAAAACTAAGGGGGTGCTTATTCTTGTTAACTGGAAGTTAAATTTAACGATTGAACACCTTGGTAGTGATGAGAAGGGTAGATCTGTTTTTATCCGATGCAAGATATATAATAATAGGTTAGCATTGGTCTCTATTTATGGTCCGAATGAGACAGACAGTGCATTCCTTACACAGATTTCCAAAACTCTACTTGAGGAGATTGATTGCCCTCTAGTGGTGGGTGGTGATTTTAATGCTGTCATAAATCCTGCTTTAGTTAAATCTCAATCTGATACAACAGCCAATCCATCCTATAAATTGCTGAATAAATTTATCACTGAGCTTAACTTAATCGATCTTTGGAGAATTCAGAATACTAAACCTAAGGACTTCACTTTTTTTTCTAATAGACACAAGACTTTCTCTAGGATAGACTACATATTTCTTAGCCCATCTTTAATTTAATCTAATTCCTCCATCCCTATATTACCAATTTTATTATCTGATCATTCTGCTGTGTTGTGTAGTGTTCCTCTTTCCGATGTTAAAGCCAAGTCCCCTAGATGGCGCTTAATCAAAGTAATCAGACTTTCATTACTTCTCTAAAAGAATATATTAAGGAATTTCTTGAAATTAATATGCCCTCTGATGTGGATCCTCAAATACTGTGGGAAACGACTAAGTGTGCTATACGATGTTTCTGTATATCTTTCTCTTCTACTCTTGCCAAAGCGAAAACTCACCAGTTTACACAATTAGAAAATAAAATCCAATCATTAGAAAACCTACAAAGACAACATTTTACTGAGCAACAGGCTACACAGCTGTCCTCTTTAAAAGAAGTATATGTCTTACTTTCACACTCAAAGTCAGAATTTATTTTACATAGGACTAGGCAAAAATATTATTTCGAATCAGAGAGACCTAGTCATTTATTGGCCCTTAGGTTGAAAGAATGTGAGTCTAAGGCATATATTAGCTTAATAAAATCATTGGATGATCAGGTCACCACGAATCCTGTGGCAATTAATGATATATTACAGGTTTTTACACAAATCTGTATAAAGCCGAAACAGATTTTGATGAACCAATTTGTAAGCAGTATTTAGATAAATTGGGACTGCCTCGGGTCTCACAGATAGATAAAGAATCTTTGGAGGCCCCATTAAGTTTGGAGGAACTCCACGTCTCTCTAAAAAGCCTTCAAAAGGGCAAATCGCCGGGTCTAGATGGTCTCCCCCTGAATTATATTTAGAAATTTGGGATTTGGTAGGGATACTTATGCTTAACTCATTTAATTTTGCAATTGAACATGGGGTATTTCATAGAGATCAAAAAACTTCACTGATTTCATTACTTCTTAAAAAAGAGAAAGATCCATTAGATTGTTCCAGCTACAGACCGATTTCGCTTATCCCATGTGATCTAAAAATCTATGCTAAAGTTTTTGCTTCTCGTATGGAGAAGGTAATTCATAGTCTGATCAAGGAGGACCAAACTGGTTTCATCAAGGGGTGCAATGCATCTGACAATATGCGTCGACTCCTTCATATTCTTGACTTTGCGGACTCCCACCCAACCCCTTGTGCGGTCTTTTCACTTGATGCAGAAAAAGCCTTTGACACGCTAGAGTGGAATTATATGTGGGCAGTTCTGCAATGTTTCAGCTTCGGCGAACACTTCATTTCTATGATTAAGACATTATACCACTCACCTGCAGCATCAGTCATAACTGGTAATATTATTTCCCCCTCATTCCCTTTACAGCGGGGAACGAGGCAGGGGTGTCCGCTTTCCCCCTTATTGTTTTGTCTATCTCTTGAACCCTTAGCGGAAGCCATCAGGAAATCGGAAGTATCGATTAAGATTCATGATCATAATCATAGTATTTCATTATACACTGATGATATTATTCTATATTTAGACCACTTTGATGTTTCAGTCTCTAGTATAATTAAGGAATTTGATAATTTTAGTAGCCTATCAGGATATAAAATAAATTGGAGCATATCTGCTTTAATGCCAATTAACAATGTTAAGGTTAATTCTTCTATTCCCTCATTTATCCCTATTAAGGAATCTTTCATCTATTTGGGCATTACAATATATAAAAACATTCATAAGATTGCCAGAGACAATTTTAATAGCATTTTAGTTAAGGTCAACTCTATTAAGATCTGGAAAACGGTTGAACGTCGGATAGGTGGACCCTTCAAATTTTGTAACAGTACTCCTTTATGGCACAATTTTAATTTTGTATGCCGAAATCGTCCATTTGTCCAACCCTCTTGGTCTTCTTTAGGTGTAAACACCTGTGGGGATATATATGATAACCAGGGCCTCTGTTCATTTCAGACATTAAGAACCAAATTTTGTCTACCAGCATCCACATATTTTGGCTTTCTTCAATTACGTTCTGCTCTCAAAGCATATGGCGTTCCGTGGGCATCTTCTATTTCCTCTCATCCTATGCGGGACTGGATTGCACCATCTGCTGGTCGGCCATCTGTTTCCTTAATATATAATAAAATGATTGATTGCATTACAAAACCTCTTTCTATTAAAACTATTTGGAATAGGGAATTATATGACCTTAATTTATCTGTCGACTGGGAGAGATTGTGGTCTAATCTCAGTTTAACATCTAAAAATCTGGCTCATCGTCTTATTCACTTCAAAGTCATTCATAGAGCATACATAACTCCTTACAAAAGATTTAAAATGAAACTAGAGTCAAATTTGAACTGCCATATATGTAACACTACATCATCAGGCACTTTTCTGCATATGTTTTGGGAATGTCCTGTCGTCATCAGTCTATGGACACATGTAAACCTGGTTTTGTCATCATTACTGCGAATTGATTGGTCTGTTAACCCAAGTTTGTGTCTTCTTAATGATGATTCTGGTCTCTGTATTAGTTCAATGCAAAAGAAAATGTTATTTGCTGGTTTTACAGCTGCCAAGAAGACAATAATACAGAACTGGTTTACACCACACATGTGTAGAAAAACATATTGGATCCGTAGCCTCCTGCAAATAGTGACGTGTGAATGTACAACGGCGCGAGTCGGTGGGGCCAGGCCTTCGACCATTGATGCTTGGCAGTGTTTTTTGTTAGATATACGTGATTGTATAAAGGAGTGACTTTTGTGTTCTTGATGTCCTTCCCTCTCTCCCTCCCTTTTGATTGGACCTTGAGATGTTGAGTATGTGTCTGTTGTTTAGGTTTGTTATATTTTGGATGCTATGTTGTGTTATGTGTGAAAAAAAAATTAATAAAAAAATGTTGATAACAAAAAAAAAAAAAAATAGACAATTAAATAGACAATACAGTAAAATAATACAGTAAAAAAAAAATATATATATATATATGTACCAGTTTGCCATTTCAAGCAGCATAATGAGCTGTTTTGTACAGCTAAAACGTTAAATTTGCAAATGGCTGTGGACATTCTTATATGAAAAATAAGGTGGACAAATACCCCTATGTTTGATCATGTTCTTTGTCTGGTGTTGTCCCTTGTGGGTGTATCTATTCACTTTCTAGCCTAAAATGTCTAATCGGAATTATGAATTAGACAGACTAGTTCTCTTCAATTCAAATCATTCAGAGTCTCCTCAGAGTATAAATATTTTCAGAAATGGGTGTTTAACAAAGTGAAACTTCTAGATGTGGGTGGTATTGAGGCCTCAACTGCATCCATAAAAATACATGTGTTTTGATCTTATAAGATTAATTTTGACATTCTGTGAATTTTGTCTTTGTTAGGATCAACATGAGAGATAGTAACATTTATTTGGAACTGTACCATATTAGCTCATTGAGTTACACTTTCACCTCACAGCAAGAGGGTTCCTTGATATATTCATATGTATTATGTTACTGTGTAGCCAAATATACAATAAATCATATGCAGCACCACTTCATGCACTTTTGGCAATATAATTTTAAATTATGAAGTAGAGTTTTTTTTAGACTATGAATGATGTAATGTTAAATGACTCAAGACTTGATTCAAACTTTAGCATAGACTTCAGACTTGACTCGGACCTCTGATGAAAGACTTGCAAACATCCCTGCCACCTAGTCACCAACAGTAGCATTTAGATGTGTGTGTTTATTTAATTCTTTTTTTTTCTGATGTCTGTGTTGGTGGCCACCAGCAGTGTGAGTCACATCAACTATATGATGGGGAGAGACAGGGTGGGGACTAATATACAAATAGATGACTGAGCAAGGAATGTCAGTAGTCAACTTTCCTACTTGAGCAGAGCAGGAGGTTGTTGTATGTCTAGCCCGTTGCTAGGCTGCTTCACTGCACAACTCACCCTCCTAGTGTGAGGCCTGTAATCTGGTTAAAGAAAAATCAAAATAAAATCTTGATTTACATTTAGGAGAAGATAATGGATTCAATCTTGGAGCATAGTGGATGAGTTGAACGACAGCAAGAACACATGACATTCCATAAACCTTCTAAAAATATTTCTTTGTAGTTTATGGTGGATTAAAATAACTGAACAGACTTCTTAAAATTTGGATCATTCTACAAGGCAACTATTTGTTCTTTCACATAAAAGATGTATTGTTTTATTTCCATTTGCAAAAGTTCACACTGCATTATTTTATGAATTAAGTTGGAGCGTTATGGAAATATCACTGACATCTTCATGTGCGTCACATTAACTTAAACAGGTTATTTCAGTCCATTTGCTGTTATTTAAATAGTCTTTGTCTTATGTTTCCACCCTGATGACTCACTGGTGCGGTTGAGTTGCTTAATGTCACATTGCAAATGGAATTTTACAATGTATAACAAATAATTAAAGAGGAAGTTCAAAAGACAATTTAAAATGATGTAATGCTGTCAAAATTGGATATTTTACTTATTTTGTGAAGGTTTTGAATGATTTTATGCTTTGCCTGTGTGTGGGCAAAATGCAACAGCCATGCTGTTGGATTTAGATCTGTTTTACTCAGGCGTTTTAAACATACTGGAGAGGTATTTTTGGAGTTTAAAACACTGAGACAAACTTTGAAAACCTTAAAAAGATTTCTTTCAACCTAAGACAAATTCAACAGTCTTGGATAGCTTTGTGTGACATGCTTGACAGTGGCTGATTAAGTAATGAATTGTACTTAATTTTTATGCAATTGATGATGATGATGATATATGTGTGTGTGTGTGTGTTTGTGTGTGTGTGTGTGTGTGTGTGTGTGTGTGTGTGTGTGTGTGTGTGCAGGGCCATTTTAACCATTGGGCTAGGCGGGGCTGAAGCCCCGGGGCCCGAGCAAGGAGGGGGCCCGTGATTGGCTGTGGGGTAGATTGATCGCCAAAGCCACCACGCCCCCCACTTATTAGTGCTGTTATTTAGTTGAGCTTTTCCGTAAATTCCATGCATTACCACTTGAGATTGAAGCGTAAAGTCTGAATTTGGCTTACCAATCAAACGCATTCATTCTATATTTGACTTTTGAACGATATGTGCAAGTATCTATGATAGTTTGATTATTAACTGGATGTACAGTATATTGGTTTTGTGTTTGAACAAACTCTATATAGGCTATTCATTGGGACTTAATTGGGAGATATTCCAGTAGAAATATATCAATCGTTTTGCGCGTCAAGGCTAAGCTTATAATTTAAACGCGTTTTAAGCAGGGTTTAAATTAAATTATTAAATAGTTTAAACTGTTCATGAACATTAAGCAGTGGGGCAGAATTCATTCTGGTAAATGCGTGCATTAAGACGGTTTCAGCTCGATTTCGCGCGGCGCGCACCTGCTCGTATTGCGACTGAATAAACTTTTTGCTCCTTGCTGTGCTTAAACGTTCAAATACACAGTTATGTGTCAAAAATTATCATCTTTGCGAGTATCCTCGTAAACACAGTTATTTGTGTCTTAAATGAACGTTAATATTTAAAGATAAAGCATGTGTAGTGTTAGATATGAGATCCTGGATATGATGAAATTCTAAACCTCTGGATATGAGAGGTTCTAAACCTCTATGAATTTATTTGTTCTTATAAATTCATATTATATGTATTATAGTGTATTTTTTTCATACTATGGAAGTCATGGGGGCCCAGCAACTGTCTGATTACCAGTATTGTTCCAAATATATTATTTTGCATTCAACAGCAGAAGGAATCTCATACAGGTTTAGAACAACAACATCATTTTCATTTTTTGGTGAACTAATCCTCTAAGGCAGCCTAATATAGCTGCTGTTGCCATTTGTGTCAAATTTCTGTGCATCAAGAATTTTGATATGGGATAAAAATCCTATTTAAAGCTTTATATATATATATATATATATATATATATATATATATATATATAGCTTTAAATAGGATTTTTATCCCATATATATATATATATATATATCATTATTGTGATGGGGGCCCTGCAGTAAGTCATAGCCCCGGGGCCCAGTGCAGTCTTAATGCCGCCCTGTGTGTCTGTCTGTGTGTGTGTGTGTGTGTGTGTGTGTGTGTGTGTGTGTGTGTGTGTGTGTGTGTGTGTGTGTGTGTGTGTGTGTGTGTGTGTGTGTGTGTGTGTGTGTGTGTGTGTGTGTGTGTGTGTGAGAGAGAGAGAGAGAGAGAGAGAAAAATTGTTGATTCTGTCTTGTCTATAACATAAACTTCTTATTTAACATTCTCTTCTCTTCACATTATGATTGTAATAATTATACTTGTTAGCTTTAGTTCTCTCTTAAGAATGAACAGTCTACACATTAACACAAGATGCCCTGACTGTTTTTCCTTTTTTGGTCACACTTTTTTGGAGACCAATTACCAGTTCTCACTATAAACTAACTATTAACTCTGACTTTTGCCTCAATAAACTCCTATTTGGTGCTTATTCATTAGTTAAGGTAGATGTTAAGTTTAGATATGGGGTAGGATCTAAAATATATTAATTCAGAATAAGGCATTTATGTGTGCTTTATAAGTACTAATAAACATACAATATATGTTACTAATATGCATGCTAATAAACAACTAATTAATAGAGAGAATTGGTCCCTAAACTAAAAATCCCTAAAAGTTTAGGCACCAATTCTCACTATTAAAGTTGTTTATTGGCATGCATATTATAGTCCCCTTTAAAAATCATGTTGACTATAAGTAACAACTATGTCAATTGACTCATTACAGTATTAGTATACTGTTAGGTTAGAATTAGTAGAATAAGTTGGCATGTAGCTGCAAAGTTATTTATGGTCAGCAGAATTATGGTCATCTAGGCTGGGCCTCATGCCCAGCTGTACTGTCTCATCAGCGTGAGTCTGGCAGGATGATATGAGTAGCCTCTCCATCACTTCATCTGTGGTCTTAGCATCTTTTAAAGGTGACAAGCACTTTGTATTGTCAGGTGACTTGGCTTGAGGTGGCACCATTTGCAACTGCGTTTACATAGACAACAATAATCCGATTTTAACACGATTAAGACAATACTCTGATTAAGAATCTACCACATAGAAACAGAGATTTTTGATTACCTTAATCCAGCTAAAGTCATATTCAAAGTAAACGGAAATCGAATTAAGACGTGTAGTATTCCTATTTTAGTCGCATTATTGAAGTGCAGTATAGACATGTACACACCTTAATCACATTATTACCGTCGTGTAGGACTATTCGCCACATTTTGCGACAGGATACACACACGGCAGTGATCAACCGTTTGACGGCAAACAAAAGAGCATGGCTTTAACAACGCCTTCATCTGTTTGCACGTATAGTATGACAAATAATTAACTGCAGTTGAAGCTTTCGTAAAATTAAAAATGAAACACCCAAAACTGTATATGGCATCATAACGAAGACGAACTATATGTTTAAACGTGAAATTCTGGGTTGGAAGTCGGGTGGCGTGGGGACGTAATGACGTGTGCCATTATAATCGATCTATGTATAACATGTAAAATGGGAACATGAAAGGAATATTCTAAAAGCAACTCATGAAAACACCTTAATCATAATATTGTCTTATTCAGAATAAGGTAAATAATTAGATTACTGATGTCCATGTAAACATAGTCAGTGAGTTATGACACTGTTATGAGTCTTTGCATGTATGTTAAGAGTTGGTTTAACTGATAATTGCGTTGACTGTATACTGTCTGGCGCACCATGTAAGTCAGAGGAGGAGACTGGAGCTTTCATTGTTGATGCCATAGATTTGGATAGGAAAGAAAAGGAAAGAAAATAAAATAAAATAATGGGTGAGCAGAGGATTTGGTTGAAGAGCAGAGAACAGAAATATTTCTCTCAACAAGATAAATTGTTCTCAAACACTTATGGAGTGGAGAGATGAATGAGTGTGCTGTCATGCAACCTTTTGAAATACAAAAGTAGTTAAACATGGACCATTATATTTATTCAGTGTTCTTTTGCAATCAAAAATTATTACATAGACCCAGGGGTGTCCAATCCTGCTCCTGGTGGGACAATGTCCTGCAGATTATAACTCCAGCCAGCTCCATCACACTTCCCTGGAAGTTTCTAGTGAATCTGAAGATCTTGATTAGCTGGGTGCAGGTATGTTTAATAATGGTTGAGCTAAAATCCCCAGAACCGTGGCCCTCCAAGGACAGGTTTGGACACCCCTAAAGCCAGGCAGACACTGTGCAATTTTTGTTTGTGCAATTAAGCACAAACACACAAACACTGTGCAATTAAGCCATTTTCTGAATTGTATGACCCCTTTTTTGAGTCAGGCTGTGTTTATTTCACATGTATAGCAGTGAAGTTGCAGCTTGACGATCTGACCGTGTAGTGTGAGTAAATCCTGAGCTTTGTCTTTACAGCTCATGCAATTTACTCGTACAGTGAGGGTTGTATTTAACAAAAACCTTGCTGAAATTGCAATAGTGTACAGTATGCCTGGCTTAAGCCTATACTTATATAATGATAATGTTATTGATAATTTTTTTATGAAAGTATTTGTATTACTGTTACTATAAGATATTTGAATGTAAAGTACATATTAATTTAAAGTTAATGGTGTATTTTGTGTATATTGTTGTGGTTTAAAGTTATTAATATTATTAAATATCAGTTCCGCATATCGGTTATCACACACTTAAAAACAATTAATTTTGGTATCATTTGTAACAGAAAAAATAAATAAAAAATTGAGTATTTCTACTGACAAACAGCAATCATAAAATTTCAAAAACGTGGTAGTCTGGAGTGCCAGCTGGATTTATGAGGACGCAGCCTCTGCAGTGTGGGTGATTACAAATTTGTAATAGTCTTGCACAATAACACAAGACACACATTAGTCAGATTTTCCTTGAGAGTAGGTAGGCAGACTGATAAAGTTATTTAAGGGCCATACTGAACATGATGCATATCCAGTCTTGACAACTTCCTCATTTGTTAGGTCTTCACAGTCATGAGAGAATCTGCATTCATTATAATTATGCCATTAAAGATATGTATACATAACATTCTCATATTAAGTTGTAAACCAGTACACACGATGATGTATTTTAGCATTAAATTGCTTTCACATGAAGTAGCGTTCCCTCTGCAAACCCAACAATCCTTCCTGATTTTTTTTCTTTTTTCTCTCAACAACTATCCATATTCAGGCTTGGCATCGTTGTGATTCCAGTTGTCAATTTAAAACAATAAAATTATAATTTCTCAGGAAATTGGCAACACAGAAATGAAAGTTGTTGGGGAAGTCATTGTGGGAAGTCACCTAAAGCAATTAATTAAAGTAAACTGGGGAATGGAAATCTGGAAAAAGTCCTGTCTGTGCATATCTGGCATGTGTATTGTCCTCAGAGAACTTTCTAGAACTGTTCTAAAATTGTGCTAAAACAGCACACTTATCACTTTTTTAACTTTTTAAATTGGTTGAGCAAATGATTCAAATTCTTAGTTGAATACATTTGTTTCATTCCTGAATGAGGAATGAAAGATACTGTTCTTTAATCTTAAGAAGGATTCCATAAATAACAAACCACTGCCAGACAGTTAGACTACAAATCATGCCTACCAATAGGGAGTCAAGCCAGTGAAGCACACTCCATTCAAATACTGTAATGGAATGTTAAGGAGGAGGTGAAGTTGCTATTTTATAATGCTATCACGTAATTTCCATTACCATTTATTAGTAAAACATGTCATGAACAGTGATGGGAATAACGGCATTATAAATAAACGGCGTTACTAACAGCGTTATTTTTTTCAGTAATGAGTAATCAAACGAATTACTGTTTCCCCCGTTACAACGCCGTTACCGTTACTGACAACAAAATGCGGCGTTACTATAATTTATTATAATGTTATTAGAATTTATTTTTTCAGTTCATCTGAATGGATGAGCAGTGTAGCTGTATTTGACGTACCATAAACTCTAGTGTGAAGGTGCACGACTCGCCGTCGCTTTGTCTCACACACCCGCAAAGAAAGATACAGAGCGAGATAGTCTTTCACAACATGCAGAATTGACGCGCTACATGTAAACGATATTCTTTGTTGTATTTTCCTGTCAAAATAACGGAGTTCCTTTGGAATTCTTCAGCTTTTAAGAACTGCCGGGTTCCCTGTTAGTGGGCGGAACTAATGCGCAAACGACAATCTCATTGGCTGGCGCTCACCTATTATCGTCCCTGTTTTGATTTCAGCAAATCAATTCGAGTGAACGCAGACTACATGATTAATAATCATGAGCCCAGCAGCTCATTAATCCTTAGTGCGTTTTATATTGTTATTAGTAGTAGAATTCGTAGTAGTTTATCTTATCATTTTCCCCCCTTTTTTTATAGAAACACTAAATGACAAACAATATCTTAAGCACCACCACCAGTCCTAAGTTTAGTCAACATGACAAATATGCATTCATACTTGGTTATTCTAATTACTAAAGTTATATCATCATATAATGCTAAATTATCATAATATCATGTTATAATGCTTGACTGACTGATGCTAAGTGTCAGTAAATAAATTGTGTAGATTAATGTACAAAGTTTTATAATAATTTATACTATTTAGTGTCCATTTCATTAATTTAACATATTTAATATTGGGAGCATCCAAGTTATTTGACATTTGAATTTTTTTTTAAAGTAACACAATAGTTACTTTCCCTGGTAATTAGTTACTTTTTTAATGATGTAGCTCAGTTACTAACTCAGTTACTATTTGGGAGAAGTAACTAACTAATTACTTTTTTAAAGTAACGTCCCCAACACTGGTCATGAATGAAGTCCCTTCAGTCTCCACTTCATCTGCCATTACCTGCTGTAAATCACCATTATTCTAATGCAGTTCTCATTCAATTAACTTCATCGCCTGCTGTATTAAAAAAAAAAAATCCATGAATTTGGGTTTACAGTGATTTTTCCAGCAAACACAAGCAGGTATGAAAATGAAATTCTGAAATTCTCAGAATCGATCCAGAATCGTTGGAGAGAGAATCGCGATGCATTTTTCTCCCACCCCTAGGATCTATATGCTTATCTATTTCCCCCTTTTTAGAGCAGTAATAGCTTTCTTTGAAAGCGCCGCTATTTTTCTCTGGTTCCGTGTGAGGTGCAGCGGTCACGTGGTACAAGCCATAGCTCTCTGAAAACTCCCAGTTCACAAGTTGTAATTACGACTTCTACGAGGACGTGAACGCTTTTTACAAGTTGGTATCTCGTAATTACAGTAATTATGATATGACGTGAACGCACCTTTTGCCATGGATGACTGAATGAACCAAGCTTATATCGGGTGAGCAAACAGGGTTAGTGAGACACAGGTGAAAACAATGAGTGCTGATGTGTCTGTGCAAAGGATTATGGAGAATGAAGTCCATGACAGAGTGATAGTAGTCTGGGGTGGAGTGTCCTCTAGTGGACAACCAGGGCACTCCAGCTGGTGATCATGACATGGCCTCCCTCCTAAGGAGCGGCTTCCAGATGCTCTTAACATGGTCAGAGAAGTCAGAACAGTCAGAGGGTTCAGACACAACCTCCATGGTTGCAACAGAACTGACAAAGAATTCCGGGATGACCTCCATGGTCGTATCAGGACAGACAGAGACCGATCCACAATCCGATATTGTGTGTATACCATTCTGTGTTATTGTTAAGCCCCACGAAACAGGGCAGGCTAGAAGCTCAAGGATGATTTAGTGGCCAAGACAGGACATGCAGGGAACTCACAGACTGGGGCCAACACAGGACTGAGCTCTGGGGCTTGAGCGGGCTTTGGCGCAGATTCATAGGTTGGAGAGCAGTGTGAGGCCCAAACACACAGAATGGCACACAGTGAGACCACCTCTGAGACCCACAGACTTTGCACCACTGCAAAGATTTCAGCTGTTCGTACCGATGTATGTGGTGTCCTCCAAACTGGAAGCCAGTCTCAAACACCTAGGAATCGCCTTTGTAGCCTCAGCTGTGATGTTCATGACATCAGGAAATACTGAAGGCTGGAAGCTCTGGCTTGGGGACCATAACAGCAGAGGACTCTGGCGGGAAACACCTATGATGAGTTGAGGCTCTGGAGTGGCAGCCATGTTTCGACAAGGCTACTGGAAAAAAAATGTTTAGGGGTCCTCCTTAACCTCCCCTACTGTAAAAGGGAAACCACTAAAGCACAAGGCATAATAAAAATAAATAAATAATAATAATAAATTAGCGATCCTCAAGTACCATCTCAAATGAGACTATATTTATATAATTTGTCGAGTCTGTAACAATAAAAGTCAATTAGAGCAAAATCAGGAAAGTCTGTGAGATTAGCCAAGTTCAGGAAGTCATGGGTGTGATCTTCGAGTGATCCATTACCTTGCCACAATCAAATGAGTTCAACTGCTGGATCCATAGTAGGCTAACTCTTCTGTCATGAGCGGCACAGAGACACAAAATTTGAGGATCCAAACTCAGTATTTATTAAAGGGGTACTCCACAAACATAGTCCAAAAGCAGGCAAAGGTCTTACGCAGGCATTCCAAAACAAGAGTTCAGGGCTGAGGCTAACAGAGTAATCCAGAATAACCGGAGCTGCGTGCTGAGACTCAAAACGTGCTGCTTCAAGCGCATCATTCTGCGCACGGGATACCAGCATACAAGGCTTAGAAATGCAGCTCTCTATTGGAGGCTTTTCGTGCAAGACTTAGCGCAATGAAATAAACCAGGTCTATTTATAGCGTTTAGCTTGTAACTGTCCTATCAGAGGCTATTAATGAATCTAATGTATAGCACAGGTGAATGGAGGCAGGACTCCTCTATCATATGTTGCTGCCTTCATGGGTACTGTGCTATATATTTAAAAGAAATGATTTTAATTTTGGAGTTTATATTTATAAATAAGTACATTTACGTGTTTTCATTCATTTATTTTACAGTGACAATGCAAAGTCTTAGGTGCAGTGCCCTCTAGTGGACAACCAGGGCTCTCCAATAGTCTGGTCGTGACAGTCTGGAAGTACCAAATTTTGAGTGCACTTACCACAGGGCTTTCACAACTGTTGAATATTTATAAACAGTGCACTATGATTTTTCTAAATAACGTTGCATGCTAACTTATCACAACTCTTGATACATTGTATTTTTATCTAGATTAAGCAATGTTGTTTAACCTGTCTTTCATTGTTTACTTAGAGGATCAGATTCTAATTTTCTGGGGTTTAAAAGAAACGTTTCCATTTACACTTGGCACATGTGTCGTCGCAAAATGGAATAAATCCGACATTAATTCAACCGCGCTGTTATGCAGCACTTTACCGAAGTGCTGACGTCAACGAAATCAAAAGCGCTGCATTTTATTAATTATCAGCTCATTTCCAGATAAGGTAGACCGCAATGAAGCGCGCGGCATCAGAACTGTAGAAGTTTGAGACCCAGTGCTTAGCTTTTAAGAAGAGATTGTGATGAGCAGTCTGGTCTTTCTTTCAGCTGAGCAGTTTGCTGACGTTCTGCTAAGTAGAGGCTTCTCCATCACTTGTTGCATTGGCAGTCATATCTGACTAGAATCCCTCATAGTGCTTAACACGTTGTCCTCAACGTTTATTATTTTTACATTTTGGAGGATTTGTAGAAATCACATGAGTGGCCTTCAATAACAGATGCTTTACACATGCATTCTCTGGCAAGGCTCAGACCTTCTCCTGAAAATAGTCTTTTGAGCGATCGGATTTAATTAAAAACCTGAAGTGACCAGCTGAAACAGCCCCTATATATATTTTCATGTATTTTTCACTGGAATTAAGTGGTACCTGAGCAGATTGGTTTAACTCAAAAGAGTGAAACAGGTATAGAAACTCTGCAGATTAAAAAAAAAAAAAAAAAACACTGCGCTAGGATCGGATCGGTATCGGCCGATACTCAGAATTTTCTGGATCGGATCGGATCTGAAAAAATGGTATCGTTGCATCCCTAGAGGTTAGAGCCCCAATTGCTCTGCTTCTGGCAGCAGCATTTGTTCAGGTAGGCAGAGGGTTTGACAACAACTAGTTACAAAGGGACTATTAGCCAGTGTCCCACCATCTGGTCCTCCCATAACTGCCAACATCTATGATGGGGAGGTAGTATTTGGAAGGTGGTCAGCGACCCAGGTAGCCCTAATGGCGACTAGGTAAAGCTCAGTACATCTCCACCCTGGCTTTCACAAAAGGTTATTAGCAGGTCTCCCTGATGCCAAAAGCACAGGAAAAGCCAGTTTGTACAAATAACCTTTTATGAAGGCTAGGGTGGAGATGTACTGAGCTTTACCTAGTCGCTCCGATCATCCACCCAAGGGGTAAGACCAAGACATCATTCACCTTCCAGCAGTCATTGCAAAATAAGGAGATGCCACCAGGCCTTGAAACAATGACAATGAGGCTGCATTGGATGAAACCAGAAGTTCATGCCTCTAAGAACTTGTTCACAGTAGCTTCACATTTCCACTATCACTTCCGAGGCTTGATCGTGCCTTGTCGCAGGCTTCCTCGGGGCCAACGGTCAGGGTTTTTTGGCCCACCGAAAACCTTGGGCCAAAGCGGGCCAGCTCGGGCTAGAGGAGTGGCTATGAAAAAAGGCAGAGTTTCTCTGCATCTGGAGAGCGTCAGCGCCGCGGATTATTTCATATACTTAACAGCTATAACACCAGCATTATAGCAACACCAGCAACTTCATATATCAGTTTCTGTGAGGATATGTGCATCCCCACCAGGACATTCTTATCATTCAATAATGATAAATGGTTTACTGGGAAACTCAAACAGCTTCGTCAGGCCAAAGAGGATGCTTAACCTGTTAACCAGCACCCCCCATATTGGGAATCACAGCTGAAAATGACTAACTAACTTAAAATGGTAACAGCTCCTGACTTCAGTGTGCCACACACACAATTTTGGTGTCTTTGGAAAGAAGACCCTTTGGCCTTTACTATCCATCATCCAGAGTTGATAATGCTCAAAAATATAAAAAGTTATAGACACTGAAGTGCCTTGATAAAATTTGTACCACACTGAATTTTTTTTTTATTTCATATAAAAATACATGAAATCAGTCCTGAAGCAATCCAGAAAAGTAATGGGTTGAAAGTCACATGTCTCATGAGTTTATATTTCAAATCTGAAGAAGATACCATGAAAAATGAGATTCATGCAGCCATTTTTCTAGTCCCCCCCCCCTGTTTGAGGACAAATATTTACCAAATTATTGAAGGGTTCTACTACAAACTATTTAGTCTTTATACATGCCACTGCAGGTTTTCAATTATAAAACAGTATACAGAATCTTAGACTTTCAGTGATTTTTTGAGAAAATAAATTAGAACTAGAAAAATACAATAATAATTTTTGATTGAAAAAAAAAACAATAAAACATACATCTGTTTCCTGACATTCAGATGATACATTGTAATCACTGCTACAATTCAACAGATCAATCATACAGATGGCCGCCCAATATAGTCAATAATCACATTATAATGGCCTTTTATATAGACTGCATTCACACTGATATCTGAACAGCTAATTACATGTGATTATCAGCCATACGATGTTAATCACACAGTAAGGCACATTACCCACAAAACACGCAAACATATATGAAAACTGTTGAAGAAGAAAAAAAAAAGAAAGGTTTATTTGTGCTAAAAAGATTGCAGATGACACGTCAAGCGTGCGTCACAATAATTCAAATAAACTCCCTGATGACATTGCCTGCTACCAAATTTGAATAACGAAGAGATGAGACCAAATTACAACGTTGTTGTTTCTTTGGACTAAAAGTGCTCGATGGAATGTTGTTCAGTGGACCCTTATCTTTCAAACGAAACCAGGATTTACATCAGTGGATACGTTTGAGAGTCGTTATCAGGATGAATATGGTATGTACTGCGGTTTTTTATACATGTTTTGATGTGTACTGCTTACACAAATTTAGCAAATACATTCCTTATAAGCTTTCTATCGAAAAACAGCGATCTGTCGTCGATGCTAGAGGCTTAGACCTTCAAAATGATATATAGTTTGTCAAGATTCATTTTGTCCTGTTTTACTTTATCTGTTTGAAAACAATGACGTGTGCAAACAAAGAGCTTTCAGAGCGCTGGCGTCCTGGTGCGGGTTAACAGGTTAAAGAAGGGGGGATAAAATCTTGTATAACCAGGCGAGGAACAGACTAACAAAGGAGATCAGAGTGGCGGAAAAAAAAAAACTACTCTGGAAAGCTGAAAAGAGAGCTCTCAGCAAATGATCCGGCGTCAGTATGGACTGGTCTGAGGAACATCACCAAGTACAAGACACCTCCCCCACAGTCTGTGGATAATCAACAACTGGCTGACGATCTGAATGTGTTTTACTGCCGATTTGAAAAGGCCAGACTGACACCCAGCACCCGCTCTGTTCTGCACTTCACATATTCACCTACCCCCACTGCAACCCCCCTCCCCCACCATTCTACCTGTGTTTAAAGTCTGTGTAGAGGATGTGAACCGGGTCTTCAGAAAACAGAAATCTAGGAAAGCTTCAGGACCAGACGGTATTTCACCTGCCTGTCTAAAAGTCTGTGCTGACCAACTGGCCCCCATCTTTACACAGATATTCAACAGATCTCAGGAGCAGTGCAAAGTTCCCTGCTGCTTCAAACGCTCCACCATCATTCCCGTCCCCAAAAAGCCCAAAATCACTGGCCTTAACGACTACAGACCTGTCGCTCTCACGTCTGTGGTCATGAAGTCACTTGAGAGACTGGTCCTGGCCTACCTGAAGGACATCATTAGACCCTTGCTGGATCCTCTTCAGTTTGCCTACAGAGCAAATAGGTCTGTGGATGACGCTGTCAATATGGGACTGCATTACATCCTGCAACACCTCGACAAACCTGGGAATTACGCAAGGATCTTATTTGTGGACTTCAGCTCGGCCTTCAATACCATCATGCCTGACCTTCTCTCAGACAAACTGACACAGCTCTCTGTGCCCACCTCCATCTGGATCACCAGCTTCCTGACAGACAGGCAGCAGCTAGTGAGGCTGGGCAAACTCACATCCAGGACTCTCACCATCAGCACTGGCGCCCCTCAGGGTTGCGTTCTCTCCCCACTGCTCTTCTCCCTCTACACCAATGACTGCACTTCAAAGGACCCCTCTGTCAAGCTTCTGAAGCTTCATTGGCCTCATTCAGGACGGTGACGAGTCTGCTTACAGACAGGAGGTTGAGCAGTTGGCTGTCTGGTGCAGTCTTAACAACCTGGAGCTAAACACTCTCAAAACTGTGGAGATGATAGTGGACTTCAGGAGGAACCACCCTGCTCTCCCCCCACTCACCACCATGGACAGCACTGTGGCTGCAGTAGAGTCATTCAGATTCCTGGGAACCACCATCTCTCAGGACCTGAAGTGGGACAATCACATTGACTCTATTGTGAAAAAGGCCCAGCAGAGGCTGTATTTCCTCCGCCAGCTAAGGAAGTTCAACCTGCCACAGGAGCTGCTGAAACAGTTCTATTCTGCCATCATCGAGTCTGTCCTGTGTTCATCTATAACTGTTTGGTTTGGTTCAGCTACCAAAACAGACATCAGAAGACTACAACGGACAGTCAGGACTGCTGAGAGGATTATCGGTGCCCCTCTACAAAACCTCCAAGATCTTTATATATCCAGAGGGAGGAAAAGGGCTAAGAAAGTCACTCTGGACCCCTCACACCCAGCTCACTCTCTCTTTGAACAGTTGTCCTCTGGCCGGCGCTCAGTGGTGGAAAGAGTACTGAAAAAATATACTCAAGTAAAAGTACCATTACCTTCCAAAAAATTGTAGTGTGAGTAGAGTAAAAGTACTTGTCCAAAAAAACTACTTGAGTAAGAGTAAAAGAGTAGCCTATTCAAAAGTACTCATGAGTATTGAGTAGTGAGTACTGAGCTGTGGATTCTACCCCGTCATAATAAACGCTGAACACATGCAATTTATACATTTAAAAATCGTTGTACATTCTGTAATTCACATTATCTTGTTTGTCATAAAGAATGAAGAATATCTATCATCCAGCAGTTTTAATTTTGACTGCCAACTCTTTATAATACATTAAAACAGCGTGGAAACAGTATTCAGTTGAAGAAAAGATGAAAGTTATTCTCAGTACAATCATCCCCATTTAAATCATAAAGTTTGAAACAATAGATTTAAAATCATGTGTAAGGCCACCGAGACAGCATGCTGTTGTTGCACATAAAATATTAATGTTTAGAACAGTGCAAATACAAACACCATTAGAAACTCATAGTTCAGCATCACACATCATGATATGGGTTAAAATGAGAGCCCATTTCTCTCCAAAACGGTGCCAGTTTTAGTGTTTTGCAATAAAGAAATAAGAATAACTAAACTTGATAATTTATGTTACAATTTTAACATAAATGCAGTAATGGTAATGTTCTAGAAGGATGGCAGCCATACCTTTTACACATTTACTCGAATTGTTATGCTGATGATAATACAATTTGTAAGGAAAAATGCATTAAATAGCGAAGTATTTCTGGGGAAACTTTTTCAAAAGAAAACACAAACGCATGTCTCTTTGCTGAGCCGCCGGTGGTCTCGGTGAATCAGCAGCATCCACAACTGAATGGAACAAAAAGTGTTGAACTTGAAAATTGTTTATGCGCGAGTGCACTTGCTAAATGAAGGCGGATTGTATAAAATGGATAAAAAAAAAAAAACTTTATTAACGAGCTGCAGTTTTATTACATCACGCGCTAACACAGATGCAGTATTAAAGCCACGGGTCATCAATAAGGTGCAGATTGGTCCTCAATTTGAGTACATTATTTTACAATGTTTCCAACACACTTTTTCCACAGCGCGCATCACGCGCTCAAACTCATCAAAAGTCAACAAGTTCAACAAGCAACAACGACTTATCCAAGTGACTGCTGCAGAACGCACGCGAGAGAGAGACGAGGCAGCGCAGATCGCGCGTCTCATGAGTGAATGGGAATTTACCGAACGTGGCACTTGCGGGAGTTAACACTGTACGCAACACCTGCAACCTCACACCAAATTTCAGGCCGTGTAGAAATATAGGCAAGCATATATACAAATCATTTAGTAAGCAGAAATCCGAAATTTACCTTAACATATTAGAGGAAGATGCGACTGAATTGATGCTTGAAGAACGCACTTCCAGCAGCCATGATAAACTGCAGTTGGCGGTTAAAGTTTTCTATGCACAATTTGATTTGACGAAAGTCACGAGACCGATTACTATCTTTCTATCCAATCACGTTGATGGATAAAAATAAAATTAAAATAAGCATGTAAGGACCACAAACGGTGGAAAATAGCGGAGTAAAAGTACCAATACATCACTTAAAATGTACTCAAGTAAAAGTAAAAGTACACAATTTTTAAACTACTCAAAAAAGTACAATTACTGATAAAAACTGCTTAATTACTGTAACGTGAGTATTTGTAATTCGTTACTTCACACCACTCCCGGCGCTACAGATCACTGAGCACCAAAACAGCCAGACACAATAACAGTTTTTTTTTTCCCCCAGGCCATATCCCACCTGAACAACACATAACACACCCCAGTACTGTACATCTGTAAATAACTCATCAAACCTTCATCTGTACATAGGACACATGCACATTCACAGTTCTGTCTATGGACATTTTCCTTTTCTGTATTTATTTTTATATTATTATTACTATTGTTATTCATAAATTATTGTCTATTCTCTTCATTATTAGTGTTTTTATTACCTTAATTATATGTTGTCTGCACTATGTTTGTACTTTCTGTACTGGAAGCTCCTAACACCACGACAAATTCCTTGTGTGTGCAAACACACTTGGCAATAAAGCTCTTTCTGATTCTGATTCTGATTCTGATTAAAGACTTTTAAAATAATTTTAGCTCAAAACTCACTTTCAGACAGCAGCGAGTGTTTGAAATAACTTCTGTTTGAGATCTGATGTGGATTATGATCAAAAGACTATGCACACTATTCCCTAATAAGTGATATGTATCACTTATTATTGTAAAATTGGTAAAATATCATGGTTTTGGATTTAAATCTTTAAGTATACAACAAAACATGCAAACAAACAGACGTTTTTTTATCGTATTGTGATTGCGCTAGTTCCAGTGATTTATTTATTTCTGATTAGCTTTCCAATAACTTCTCTTTGTTGTTGAAATGATGGGGTTGCGTGATGTTGTTCCAAAGAGGCATGTAAAGGGTGGGTTTTAGTGAAGCGTAGCGGAGCTTCCGTCCCGACGGTGGAAACGCAGCATGATTTTGGGCTTGATGCTACAGATCCGAGGCTATTAGCCCCGCCAGGCCCATTGAAAGCACTGGCTCGCACTGGCCCGACAGTGGAAGTGGCTATTCTTCACCAGTGTAGTGATAAAAAGGAAGCAGAGAGCAGCTAGCACAAGTCACACGAACAAGTTGTATCGGTCAGTAGTTTTTAGGTTTAGTCTTTATTCTTCAAAAAATTGCACAATTACATAATTAAATAAAACTACAGTGATTTAAGTGACGAGGCCACATTTCCACAGGTCAGCTTTTATCCTAAGCAATTTACATTTCAAGGTATACATTTCATTAGTTTGATAGGCTACATTTCTTAAGAATCAAACCAATGACTTTGGTGTTACTATATGCTCTACTGTTTGAGCTACAGAAATGCTCACACAATACGTTTAGACATTTTTTTTACACCTTAACATTGTTAAAACACATTTAAGTACATTAAGCCAATACATCAGATGATATAACTCAATTTGGTATATTCAGCGAGGTAATAACGTAACCAAAATGTAGTAGGGCTGTCAGTCGATTAATTTTTTTAATCTAATTAATTACATAACTACACAATTAATTAATCTAATGAATCGCCAAATAAATTTCACTGTGAAAATACCCACAAAAAAAATATTTACAGCTATTTTTGTGTTGAATGAGAAAGTATCAAGTAGACATTACAAATTGTAGCTTTAGAAAGAAATATTGGTAACACTTTATTTTAAGGTGTTATAATACAGAGTAATTACCTAATTAAGTACTTAGTAGTAGGCGTTGTACTTACATGAAACAAAATGTACTTACCATGTAACTAAGTTTTAGAACATGCTGTAATTACAGTTTGTAATTATGTAGATGTAACAGGCAGCCACTGTTACACATATGTAACAGGCCAAGTCTGTTACACAGCTACTTGTATACTTAAGTACAATCTTGATACACTTTATTTTAAGTAGCTTATGTTTGTGTAATATTATGTAATTGTAATGTAATTAGAAATGTATTACATGTATTTTAGCTGTGTACTGGTGGGTTAAATCAAACTAAGGTGCAGCTGGATAAGGTCTACAGTATAGATACACATGAAGTACACTTAAGTGTAATCTTGATACACTTTATTTTAAGTAGCTTATGTCTGTGTACTTACATTTATAATTACGTTGTATTAAGTCTGCAACACATATGTAACAATATTTTGGTTACATAAGTAGCTGTGTAACAGACTCGGTCTGTTACATATGTGTAACAGTAGCTGCCTATTACATCTACATAATTACAAACTGTAAGTACAGGTTGTTCCATAACTTAGTTACATGGTAAGTACATTTTGATTCATGTAAGTACAACGCCTACTACTAAGTACTTAACTAGGTAATTACTCTGTATTATGGACACCTTAAAATAAAGTGTTACCGAAATATTTTGTTTGATTCCACAAAATTAATTACACAAGCATTTAGGCTATAACGGCCTAACATAAAAAATAGAACATAAAATAAGATAATTTGAGAAACATCTCAGTATTTTTTGTTCATACAATGAAAGTCATTGGTAACCAGAACAGATTTGTTACCAGCAGTCTTCAAAATACCTTCTTTTATGTTCCACAAAATAAAGTTTTGAAAGGACATGAGGATGACTAAATGATGACAGAATTGTAATTTTTTTGGTGAAATATTTTAATTGCGTTGTTTTTCATAACTAATTTATTAATTTAATGCGTTAAACTGACAGCCCAAAAATTTTAATTATATAGAATTTTAACTAGCAATAACAACCAAATGCTCCACTCCTCACCACTATGGTAACACCTGTGTAACCCAGTGTAAAAGTCTCAAGTATTCTCAAAAATATTGAACATTAGCACTATAAACTCTCTCTCTTTTCTCATATTGCTCAAAAACATGTTTAGTAATATCAACAATTTTACTCCCTCCATTAAGTCTCATGCAAAGCATGCTGGGAACTGGAGTGTCAGTAACATCAACAGCGAAAATATTTTTTGAGTACTTGATTGGTTCACATTCACCCCACATAATTTATCTCAGTAGATTGCTTTAAATAATATAATTAGTGAAATGTGCAAAGAAGTCAAGATCAAAAGAGAAAAACAATTTTGTTTTGTTCCCTACCTGAATTTTCAGTTTTCCTTTTTTTGTTTGTCAGTGACTAAAGAGCAGACAGCTGCTCATGAGAGCATTCAGATCTGTCAGGTGGCCATGGCTATTGTGAAGCTCATTCTGATAAAGTGTCCTTGTTGGGTTGGCAGAGCCGCTTGCAGCAATCAAGGGCCACAGGTTCTCAGTGACGGTTGGCAGGAGAGCCAATATTTCCCTAGCAACTCACTGAAGAGGTCACTCAATTGCTGCTATTTGCAGTGTTGAGACTGCAAGAGAGGCAAACCTTACATTAAAGCTCATTCACAGAGATCTCTTCTACGAAAGCAACACATTCTCCTGGGATTTGTTTGATCCTCAATTCTAAAAGATGGAAAATCCTGAGAAAAAGGGCTTGATGAATATTACAGAGAGGAATGTTATTAAATAAAGAGGAATCCTGAAATCAAATGTAAAACGTGTCTCGCTCAACACGTTTTACATTTCTAGCTCTTTTGCATACATGCCATTAGCTGTTCATCTCAGTACTAGTCACAACACCACAAGATTTAATGTTATATTTAGGGTTATATGCTGTGACATTGTTTTCATGATAATTATTTTGCCCACCTTAAATTACCATAAAGATAAATGTCATTGTAATGCATCCAGATGATTTACATTAGTATTCAATAATGAATATTTATATATATAAAAAAAATAATGCCAAGAACAAAACAGGCTAAATTTTTTCAAAGCAAAATATGATTTTGTATTTCTTTCTTTTGAGTGTGGGATAAATATTCATCCCTTTATATGTTTTATAAAAAATAAATACATAAAATATCCAGTGATGCTGAAAAATACAATGCAATGCAAAATTGTGTAAAAAAATAAAAATAAAGTGATAATAAAAGAGAGGCAGGAGGCAATGTTGTCTAATTTTACCATCTAAATGTTTTATTTGTGTTTTGCAATGACACTGGCTTTTTAAATCTCTATTTTCTTTTGCAATTGCTATCTTAGGAGATGCGTTGGAATTGTAAACAGTGAAAATGATAAAATACATTTCATAAAACTACTTATAAGCAGTGTACGTCCAAGGCAGAGGACGACCATACCTGCTCCGCCCCGATTTATAACAATACAGGTCATTTTATAGCTTTAAGGTTCACATATTTACATAGGTACAGCAACGCCTCATGGCACACCCACAAAACCTTGTGTGTTTTTATCTTTTTATATTTTTTTCTTAAGAATTATATATACATCCATTAACCCGGCTGCCTGCTGCCAGGGAAACACAGTTACAATAATTTGTGTACTAATGTAATTCTTACATTACCTGTAACTTACAATAAAATTAATACAGAGCTCAATCTATTGTCTTTTTCATAAAAAAAGGTAAACTTATCCATAAGATAAGTCAACAAATAAAAATAATAAACATATTGCACTTACATCAGGACAGCTGTGGACCTGGATCAAAGTGGAAAAGGAAATTCAGCTGAGTGCAATGAACAAAGCAACCAGTGAAACCTCTAAATAAATAACTACATTTTTTGTATTGGTAAAACATGTCGTCTTATCAACAAATATAGGGAAAGATCCTAACTGACCTTGTGCCCTATTAAATATAGAGTGCGTGATTAAACCTAAAGTCCGAAAAAACAACATTTTATGTGTACAAACAGAAGGTTAAGTAGGTCTGGAAGCTTCATAGTTGAGTGCCATAATGTCCTGAGAATACTGTCTCTTCCATTCTTAATGTGGAGCTACAATGAATGGCTTATTGGCTTTACATATGCAGCTAAGCATGTTTTGTATAGTCTTTAGAGACCAACGACAGTCCACTTCAAGCTCAGAGCGAAATGCTCCAGTCTTCAGGTGCAGTTTGGTCCATTCCTCTAGAGCGTTTGTACACTTATTTATGAAATGTGTATTAAATTAGGGTTGTGCCATCATTTTTTGCACCCCTTCATGTGATATGGAGTCGACAGACATGGAGGAAGGTTCACAGGAACACCACTGAGCGATAAGTGCATGATCATCAATGTCTTCTACGTGCCATCCAGACATCCAACCCCGTAGGCACAAGACATTTCTGAAATGTCCAGGAAAGTCATCATGAAATGGAGAATAAAGAGAGGTGCAGTGCTTGAGCAGAAGAAGAGAAACATGCAAAACAGTACCCAGCTGTCTTAGTGTTAAAGAGGCGATTATTGTCTCCAGTACACTTGGAAAACCAATTAAATAACACAATTCAAATGGGAATAACCAGCATTATTCAGCATGGTGGTGCCCCACTCGTCCAGCGCCATTAGGTCGGTCACACTACCTTTTCTTCTATCTTTCACCTCCTGTAAACGAAGCCTTGTGCATTTATCCACTCTCTTTTCACCACATTAACAGAGATAGAATGGCTGATGAGAATGAAATGCTAAGTGAAAGAAACCTCTCCAATGCTACTTTATATAGTCTCTCTTTCTCGCTTTCTCTCTCTGTCATCTTAGGAGGAGGAGGATGTCGATGTGGTGCTGGGTTTCTTTTGATTCACTAAGTCCATGTAGAGTTCTGAACGCAGAAATCGAGGGTACGAGTCTTTCTCCATCAGGCCATATATCCTCCTCTGGGCCAGGTCGAAGCAAGAGCGATCAATGTTTTGCAAGTTTTCTTTAGTATGTTCCCTGGTGTAGGAATCCAAATTCACCTGGAGGACAAACAAAAAGCCATTACTTCCAAGCCAACAGGTGTTACCGACAGTTTAACCAGAAAGCATGTTTGCGGATTTCCCCCAGTCCATATATGGACCGTCTATAGACCTTGTGCTCCAGGAGGGCCACCTTCCAGCAGAGTTCAGCTGTATCCCTAATTAAACACATCTGAACCCATTGATCAAGGTCTTCAGGATCACTAGAAACTTCTAGGCAGGTGTGTTGGAGCTAAACTCAACAGGAAAATGGCCCTCCAGGAGCAGGAATAGACACCCTTGGTCTAATGCATATTGTGCGGAAATGGCAAATTGCTACTTCCAATGCAATTTGACTGACTTTATGCATCATCCAAGTGTTTTATTTATATTCCACATGGGAAAAAAAGTCATGTTTACATTGACTATGAAATACTTAGTGCTTACTATTTGTGGAAACTCTGACAAGTCATGGAGACTAAAGGCCATTGCACACTGAGTCTGAAATTTTCGCGTGCATTTTCCGTTTTTTTCGTATTCCTCATCCTTCCCTATCAAAATGCATGCTACGGATGCGAAAACGCAGAAAGTCGAACCTGATCTGAATTTTTTTATGACTTACGAAAGTTTTGGAGGCAGTGTGTAAACGTGATAGACACAACGTGAGGTCGCAACGTGCGAAAATATCGGACGAAAATTTCAGACTCAGTGTGCAATGACCTTTAACCTTATAAACACAACTTTGTTGGTTTCTATTATATTTTTCTTTAAAACCATTCATGGAGATTGACACACTGAAAGCTATTTAACTTTTAAAAAGAAGTGAAAAAAAAAATCATCCCATATCTTTGGTAATGTAGTACATTATTGATTATGGTTGCCCAAAGTTTGATTATTGTAATAGGTCACCACTTGGTGTTCATTGAAAAGTCAGGGTCCTGAAACTAAAACCAGTTAAGAAATAAACTTTTTTTATATATATAATCCTGCTCCTACATGGCACATAAAACAAACTGTGATGGTAAAATGGTCTCTATCCAGTAGCCAGAGTAAGCTGAAATCTGGACTGGACTTTACACTGAAAGTGAAAGATCTGGCAACTTGAAATTACACAAAGCTCAGTCTTCTTTAGCCTTACTGCTCGAAAAATTGCTGTGAGGTCCTGCTGCTCATCTGATTTTGAATTTCCAAACTGCTTTCCAAGTTTGCAAAATGAAAACATGCACTCATGCTATCTGCTGTGTGTTGTGCGGCCAAGAGGGAGACCATTACTCAGGAATGACATCATATCCTCCATGGCTGCTTCTTTGACCAATTTTTTAGGCTCATGACACAAATCAGATTATTTTAAGAACATTTCCAGCCTTTTTTATGCTGCTAAATACAGAATGTTAGCATTGTTTATATGCAGTGAGTGAACTCAACAATTCCCAATTAATATCTGGGGTGACTTTTAGTGTCAAACGTTCACTTTTCTGTAAAATTTGAACTAATAATGAGACTTCATGCTCACCTCCTTACAGGACTGGATGGCAATGAATTCTGCAAAGATTTTCTTAGCTTTTGATGCCATCTTAGACTGTGATTTAATCTTCTTGTAATCATCACAGGCCAGCCAGAAATCCAGATTCTCTTCACTAAACTCTGTGCGCAAGAAAGCTCTAAACGCCGCCAGCCCATCTGATGAGGGAGAGGGAAAAATAAAGAGGCAGAAAAGGGTAGATGTTATTGGATGGATAAACAGAGAACCATGGCAACGGCAGCCTTCACTGAAGAGGCAGCGCTGAGCGCCAAACCCTGAGTCACTACTTAACGCATAAACATGAGAACACGGCTCTAACCAACGATTTAATTACATTTGTTCTCCTCCGAGACTCCTGCTGCCATGTCCTGGGCTCCATGAAACATTTTCATAATTATTCTATTATTATTTTTCAGCATTTCTTATTTTAATTAAGTTCCTGACTCACTTTCAGGGACTCAACTTGAAATTCAAAACCATTATTTGTACTAAAGGTTGCTGTAGCTGCCAAGCACAAGAAGGTAAGCACTGCAGCAAAATGATAATATTTGAATTTTGAACTGATTTTAGATCATCTTTATGTAACCAGCAATACCAATGAAGTAGCTATATTTTATGCAATACAAAAGAAAAAAATACAAACAATTCAGCCTATGATTATTTTACAGCACATGCATCACGGTGACTTCCTTATATAGTAGCATTACACACATTTTTACAGACATTTTTTAGATTTCCTTTCAGCTCTAAAGGCGCCCAGTATTAAAATAGAAGGAAGTGTGGCCCCGTCCCAAAGCATGCAATCACCTTTCCGTTCTCATAAGAGCCTGCTGATAACAGCATGTGGATGCTCTCAGGTTTTCATATGAGGGAAACAATCGCTGCGGAAAAAGACATCTCCTGCCTCAAATCTCAGGATCTAATTGCATCACAACCACTTTCAACGTCACAAAATGAGTGAATTTGATTAAGAACCATGATATGGATGGTGGGAGTGCTTTAATCTGTGGTCTTTCTCTGACTCCATACGGATATAGGATTCAATTCATCTAGGATTACTATGAGAGCCATTGACCATGTTCAACAGACCGTTCATTCAGTGACTCAGAGCAGGAAGTCGAGAGAAAGCATGCATGCTTAACACACTGCAACAATGCAGTCATCATCCCTGTGGATTCAAGCCAAGCCAATGGAATTCATCAAATACATCCAATATAACAAGTTCATTATATACATGAGAAAAGGAAATGACATAAAGAGAATATGTCTTACATTTGTGGATGAGCAGCTTGTCCAAAGATTCTCCCCACTTCATTGCCTCTTCTGGAGTGGGCCTGCAAATAAAGACAGAACGGTTTTTCAGCAAACCCATCTCTGTCAGGTTTCTCATTGTGTGACCCATTCGAAGCTCTGCCCTTCTCTTGCTTGAGTGTGTGTGTGAGTGTCTGAGTAAGTCTCTCTTGGATGGCCTCTTTTATACTTCCCACTGTGGAGAGGAGGGGGTGGGATGAGGCTGCTCCAATAGGATTACGTGTCAGCCGGAAGCTCCACCCACAGCTTCTCTCATAGACTCATTCTTGCATTCATTGTCTGTCTAAACTCAGCACCTACAGTCTGCAGCTTTAACACTTACTGTGACACTGCCAAATAAGGAAACTGTATCTAACAGGGGAGTGTTATTTATCATAAAACCATCAGTCAGAACATAGAGTGCACTTAAAGATGTGCACTTTACAACTGTAATTTTATTTTGACCTACTTACAATTTCTGTGCATTCATTTGTAGATCTGTACCATGAAACATTTTATATTCTGCAGTTCATAGCTGAACACACTTAAAATACTAATGCTAATAATATCATTCATCTCCGCAATATAAGTGTTTTTGCAGCACATATCTAATCATAAGTTAACCCTTTGATGCATTACTTACTCTACATTAGACATATATTTTAAAGACATTTTAGCTATCATAATATATAAATATTATATCAGTGATAGTCAAATATATACAGTAATTTAAAGTTTTAGTAATTTTGTTGTGTTTTTTTTTTGTTTTTTTTACATGTCTATATAGTTCTATTTATTATTATTATCATTATTAAATTTTTATTTCTTGGTGACAAACTGAAATAAAAGAGTTTAATTTTTATATTTTATTTTATTTCAGTCAACTTTTTTTAAGTAACGAAATGTGTTTTTGTTTTAGTTTTAGATAACCCTGTGACAAAGTGGTGATAAACCATGTGTCTGTGGAATATGGAATATCTATTACTACCATCTTTCTTTACTTTTGCAGTACAGATGTGTAACTCTCTCAAAATTAATCATTTATTTTGGAGAAGCACTAAATCAAAGGGTTATAAATACATTATTATTTATAATTGCAAAAAAAAGGTATTCATCTAAAAGACATCTTTTTAGACCTTTCTCAGTGTGTCTGTCTCTTTCATCCCACACACATGAGCAGAGAGCCACCAGCTGGATCATTACCCAGGAAGCAGGCACAAATACAAATACACACACACAAACACACACACGCTTACTTGATAGACTTCATGGATTTGTCGAGCTTGCCGACTGGGGTGCTTCCAGGAGACTCATTCCTCCTCCTCAGGAAAGCGAGTCGGTTCTTCATGTCTTTGGCCCTGCATAAACATGCACAGAAGGGAAAGAGTTGAGTTTTGAAGGTGATAAACAAACCAACAAATCAATCGAAGTCATGGAAAACACAACGCCATAAATCCAAATCAGATCGTCAGTGCAGTAACCCATATAAAGTTCCTTTGCCGTACATGTTTTCCTCAATCCGCAGTTATCAAAGTTGAGAGGATGTTTTCGAGTTCCTGGATCCGTTTTGAGAAACTCTTTCTGTCTCTCGTCAGTCTCTCTTCCTTCTCGCCAGTCCTATGTCTGAGCGAGAGGATGAGTGAAGGGAGGGTTGTGCCACTCTCCATACCCTCACTCTGCTGTTCAGGTGCCACCGGGAGTCCCGGAGGCCCTAACCTAGGGCCGATGGGCCCTGGGGACCGCTGTGGAGTGCAGCTGCATCTCCAAATCTTCAAAAACCTGACTGTTCACCCCTGGATCCACGTCTCATGAGATGCGTGCTGAGCTCCGGAACCTCCAGATGCCCGTCCTCCCTCTGCCTGACCTCACGTACCTCTTCCAGAGGAACAGGCTTCGCACAATTTCCGCCCACTGATTTCCACTGTGGCTTTGCAGATCCTCTGCCCTCATCAGCTCCATTTGACCTCTCATAACGCAGGCACAGGCTGATGACAGTACCAAAAAAAGAAGCTGAATCCCATTTTTGGCCCTCCCAAGGCCACCGTACCCACTTAAAGCACACACTGAGTGTTCCTGCGGACCGTGATCGTACAATAGGCATGAGGTGTTGTTAGATACAACATGAAGTTTCTACAATTCAAATACCCAATAAACAATTATGCTGCCTTGTAACATAGTACATCAGCGTAATTGTTCATCTGTTCATCTCTTTACGGTTGCTGAGCTACATACTTGATGCTATGTAAATTGGCTGTTGTATAACAACTTATCTAAACAGAATTTAGTGTCAGAACTATTCATTTTGTGATCTGACACTGTTCATTGATTTATTTATTATTTTTTTATTTTTTTCCAGACAGTTGGTGTAAAAATATTTTACAACTGTACGTAGACTACTGTTCAAAGTAATTGTTTTTTGTGTTTTTAAAGAAGTTTCTGCTGCTCACCAAGGCTGAATTTATACAATACAACTGTAAAATATTTTAACAATTTGAAATAATTGTTTTCTATGTGAATATAGTGTAAAATGTAATTTATTCCTGTGGTAAAAGCTGAATTTTCCGCATCATTACTCTAGTCTTCAGTGTCACATGATCCTTCAGAAATCATTCTAATGATGATTTGCTGCTCAAGAAAGATTGAATTAATTAATTATTTTATTTTTTTCTGAAAACTGATATAATTTTTCAGGATTCTTTGATGAATATAAGGTTCAAAAGAATTTATTTGAAAACAAATTTAGCATTTATTTAAAATACAGTTATTTTCTAACAATGTAAATGATTTTGCTGTCACTTTTGATCAATTGTGATTCATTATGGCAATAATACGGTATTTATGGAAGTAATAGTTTGTTATGTAGTGATTTGCGTCAACAGTGTGAACACAGAAATAGCCTTTACAGTGCAAATAAGCCAAATTCTGTAATAACGGCTGGCTAATAATCTTACCAAAAATGTTTCACTCCTCTGGCTACGATGACGGAATGCGTAGACGAGCCTCAACAGGAAAAAGGAAGTCTGCAACTATTTATGACATATTATGTTGCCCTGTAGGCCGGAGCTGCTACGAATTCCCCCTCTTTAAAGAGGACTAGCTGGTGACCATGCCGGTCAAAATACAACACCAGGCTCTTCTCTTGTCCTGAGCGAAAAGCAGTTTTAAGCAGTTTAATTTAAACTATAAGTACCCCCCCAAGTTCCAAAGCTAAGGCTGTTAGTATCTGAGAATCCAATCAGCTCGGCAAGCTGGGAAATGAGATGATGAAACGTTAGTCAGCCGTGGTGTGACTAACTGAGAGGAAGTTCCTCACACCAGATGTTAGAGAAAGAAGGAGACAAAGCTATTTTAAAAGCTATGAAAATTCAACTCCATGAAAAAGTATGCCAGTTATTAAGTCTAAATGCTACACACCTATAACTTATAATTGCGGACATAAAACTTGATGGTTTTATCTAATTAATTACAATACAGTTTGCCTTATTTAATACATTATTTATGGCTCGTGGTAACCTTTGAGGATGATGCCAAAATAAAGTTTTGTCAGATTTGGTTAACTGGGAAGAATAAATGCGTACAGTTCTGTAGTAGAACTTCAATGAGAATACAGTATTCTGAGAACTTTATTCTGTTATAATAATTGTAATTTTTTTAAACAATTTAAACTATCATCTAAAATCTTACAGTCAAATCTGTTTTATAGTAAGATCTGTGACATTTGACAAAGACATTTACACATAAACCTTTTTTATTTTGAATTCTCTGGTGGGACATAAGAATGTGAAAGCGCTCAGAATTGAAACCCTCCAGAGTCTGCTCAGATAACATCATAACTGCTGAAATTATCAGGCTTTTTGGGAGATAAACTGACTCACACACATGACTTAGATTTCAAACAGCTATCAAAACATTGAAAATGCCAAATAATGCAGTATTTTGGATGGATTCCGATTGATTGCAAATTTGTATGGCAAACTTTGCCCACTTGCGAAAGAAACCGAGTAGAGGAAACAAATAAATCACAAGATATTTAATTCCAAACCTCTCTTTGTATAAAAATAGAGCTTTTACAAGGAATAAATGAATGTTGGCCAATAGGAATGTGTCAGACTGATTTATTTTTAACTTTCAGTGGGAGATCTGGCTTAAAATGAGAAGGTTTGAGAAGGAGGGTGTTGGATCATACGCACAAGAGGAAAGATTCTCATCAGTTTATGAGCACTGGAAAATACTTTGAAGTGTAATGAAACATTTTATGATCCAGGTCGGGTTTCACTGTGATCTTATAAGCTGTGTAGCTTTGACGAAATCAGATGAATGCAAACAATAGGAAAGCTGGCCTAAGAACAGTCCTTTGAGTCTATAACTTATGTAGACAGTGACATAAGGCTGAGTTTGTCCTCATTCAGCACACAGAAATCGACAGGTTTTGTGAGGCCCTCAGTGACATTAAATGCAATGCTGCCACCTACTGGATATGATCATTATCAACACTATGTATGGGAGAGAGTTGTAACACCACCAGTATAACCACATAACAATTAGCTACAGAAATAAACTTGCTAGCATCTTTATAGAAAGAGAACTCAGTGAAAATACAAAAGATTTACAAAAACAATAACAACAACAACAACAACAACAACAACAAAGTAAAAAATAGAAATTTTACATCCCATCCAGTTTAAATGTGTATAAGAATTGTGTTAAAGAATCATACACACACACACACACACACACACACACACACACAGAGACTAAATCCAGAAGAACCGTGGCAACGTCTCCAAGATGCTTCAAGAAACCTTCCTGCAAAGCTACAGTACTGTTAAAAGTTTTAGGCACTTGTGTAAAGTGACAATGCTTTCAAAAAATAATGGCATAAATTAGGGTGACCATACGTGCCATTTTTCCCGGATGCGTCCTGGCCAGGATTTCTATATTGCTTTGATTCAAAGTACCTCGAGAGCATTTCGAAAACAAGGAACCGATGTCATACACCGATCGGTCTGCACATGCAAACAAAGCCAAATCCTAGATATTTTAGGCAATATAGAAATCCTGGTCAGGATGCGTCCGGGAAAAATGGCACGTATGGTCACCCTACATTAATAGATTTTTTATTATTATTATTTTAAATCAATTAACCTTTATTAACTAAATCAAACCAATATTTGGTGTGACCACCCTTTGAATTTAACATATTTATATATTTATATTTAACACTTGCACATAGTTTTTTTCAGGTAGCTTTGCAAGGTAGGTCTCTTGAAGCATCTTGGAGACATTGTTGCCACAGTTCTTCTGCATTTATTCTGTCTCAGTTTGTTCTGTTTCTTAATGTCATTCCAGATGGACTGGATGATGATGAGATCAGATCTCTGAGTGGAGCACTAGCTGTTGTCAGACTCTTTGTGGATACAAAAATCTCACTGGATTATTACAAATAATAGCAAAAGGAATGTTTGGAGATATAAACTGATATTTATGTATTTGAGATAAAATAAACAAAGTAGGTTCTTCACGAATACATTTTTAAGTTGGTTGTTAATATCTTTTTTTTTAGTGTGCCAGTAGAAAATATGAATTTCCTTTAGCAAATATTGTGAACAATGTGTCCAATAAAGTATGACCCACACAAAGTTCTGATCTCACCATAACTGAGTCAGTCACACTAAATTTAGATGTTGGCAACTTCTCCAATATGCTTGAACCAACCATCAACACATCATGTGTTTATGATGATAGAGATAAGAAATGGCCATATTCAACCATATTTAACCTGTCAGGTGCATAATAATAAATGGTAATAAACTATCTTTTCTTGTAAATATAAATAAAGTGTGCCAGTTGTAGCAAATGGTGTCAGGAAATCTAGTAACCAGATCATATTTAGTATCTCTCTTTTAGCCACTAACAATCCACATTCAGTAAGCATTCCTCTGTGTGCGAGTGTGTGTGTGCACGTGGCACAAGGAAACACCCTCTGGCCATTCAGTGCCACAGTGTTGAGATTCCACACTGCTTTGCAACACCGTTATTAATGGCCATGTGGCATCAGTCTGGCTGCCCTTCTGCATGAGAAAAATACCACGCCAGTGAAAATGTGTTACAGAGTATTAGTTCAGCTATAAAAAGAGGAGGAAAGAGGACTGAAAAATCACTCAAATACTCATACTTGACCTTCAAATCAAACACATACATGGCCTTTTGGCTCAGATCAAGCATAGTAACAGTGCTGTTACAGTACTTTCCAAAAATGTAGTGTGAGTAGAGAGCGTGGGGTAAGATGAGCTTCACCACAGGAAAATAAGATGCACTGCATGCCATGTTTATTGCTCTTTCATAGCTATGTTTCATTTAAAGGAATAGTTCACCAAAAAAAAAAATATATTTTTTTTTATATTTCCTCACTCTCACTCTTCTAGACAAAATATCCATAATATTCCATAATCCATAATAACACTTGCTCCATTGAAAAAAGTCCATCCCCTGTTGTCCTCTCACATCAAAATCCACCAGCATATTTGTTTAGAGCTGTTTTGGACTGTTTTCATTTGTTAAGGATGCTTGAGCTCTGCATACTTCTCTCTTGATTCAGACCAGATGTCTATTTCACTGGAGAAAGCAATATAAAAAACTTGGTTTGGAATTGTAAACGCCTTAATGATGGATTTGTTTCCTACAAATGCACAGTTTTTGGCTTCACAAGATATTAATTGATGTACTGGTGTGGATAACTTGTGGGTTATTGATGTTTTAATCAGCTGTTTGGACTCTTATTCTGATGGCACCCATTCACTGCAGAGGATCCATTGGTATGCAAATGATGGAATGCTACATTTCTACAATGAATAAACAAATTTTACATCACATTTACATCTTGGATAGTCTGAGAGTAAATTCTCAGCACATTTTCATTTTTGAGTGAACCTTTAAATACTAAATTTGTAAAATTCCTTTACATTACACATTTGGCTATGCTTTTAGCTAAAGCGAATGACCTGCATTCAGTTTTATCAGTTCATGCATTGTTAGGAAATCAAACCCATTGTCACTGCTAGTGCCATGCTCTACTGTTTGGGCTACAAAAAAAAAAGACAAAGTAAATGCACAGAACTATTAAATTAATGTCAAAAGCATAAGTCAGACTTGAAAAAACAGGTGAAGCTATTGGACAAATGTTATATATCAAAGTTAAACGAGAATATACATTTAAGTGAAGGTTTTAAAGCAATGAAACATCTTTCTACAATGAATAAACAAATTTTACATCACATTTACATCTTGGATTGTCTGAGATTAAATTCTCAGCACATTTTCATTTTTGAGTGAACCTTTAAATACTAAATTTGTAAAATTCCTTTACATTACACATTTGGCTATGCTTTTAGCTAAAGCGAATGACCTGCATTCAGTTTTATCAGTTCATGCATTGTTAGGAAATCAAACCCATTGTCACTGCTAGTGCCATGCTCTACTGTTTGGGCTACAAAAAAAAAAGACAAAGTAAATGCACAGAACTATTAAATTAATGTCAAAAGCATAAGTCAGACTTGAAAAAACAGGTGAAGCTATTGGACAAATGTTATATATCAAAGTTAAACGAGAATATACATTTAAGTGAAGGTTTTAAAGCAATGAAACATCTATTACATGATCGCAAATACTTTTTTCACACCTGGACGTTGGCCTCTCCTACTAGTTTACAAGTTTAAACTTTTGAAATGGTAAGCTCTTTAATTAAGACTTTTGAGACACCATATGGCATAGTGCATGATCAGTTGCATGTCCAGTTTTGTCAGAAGCTGTGCAAGCGGGACATATGCAGTTGGAAAGGACATTAAACGTGACTGCACTGCTTGAGGGAGGCAGCAGTCAAACGTCTATCATGCTTGAGAGACCGTGAACCCTCATTTAGAGAAAAAAACATTGGGCATTAATTATCAAGCAGAAGCAGCTGCTCCCGCGCCTCCTCACGGCACAGGCCTGTAATCTCTCGACAGGAAGGACACGCCCTCACTGGAATTTATCAAATTAGGATGCTCTGATCTAGCTCCTCTGAGCCTGTTGACAGACATTTCCCCATGGCCAGCCCTGCAGGGTAAGCCAGAGATAGAGGAGGAGAGGAGATGGTTGCAAGCCACAATTATCTCCAGGCTTTGCCAATTCCCTCTCTGCCCGGCTCATATTACTGCCCATAATAGAGCTCAGCGCTATTCCAGGCCGTGAAACCAGGACACTTGCTGTGGGAAAGACATTTAGAATGTGACAACTATTGTGATGACTCGCAGTTGGACTTCAGTTTAAAACAAATGCAATGTGGAGTCCAATAGGAGTCCTCTTTCTAAAATGCTGGATTTCTGCATCAAAACACTGGTTTAACTACAAAATATGTCATATTTGTTCAAGCAATGTGCTTTTGTGTGCGTGTATTGTGTGCATAATACATTTGCTATTATTAAGTACTGTGTACATCTCTCACCGTCACTTTAATGTCTCCTTCAGTGCCTTAATGGAGACCATTTTCGGGACTTATATATATAGTAAATAAAAGTAAACAATTAATTAAATTAAATTAAATTAAATTAAAAGTCTAAAATAAGTAATAAAATAACTAAAAGTTAAATAAAAATAAGCTAAATAAATACATTTTTATTTTTTTGGAGTGAAATATGATCCTCACATATTTTTGATACATTTCATGAGATTCACGCAAACAATTTGTTGAATCAATCCAGAGACACTTTAAAATATCTTGCGTGAAGAACATCAGGAAAGAAAACACACTCGAGTTTACCGACAGATTTAAACCAACACAAAATAGGAAAGAAACTTTCAGGTTAATGAAACCTCCAAACATCAAAACCCAAAAGAAAGAAAAGCTGAAACATCAGCACTTCACGTGAAGCTCTCCCAAATGCCCTGCCAGACGAGCCACAGGAGATGTGAACTCCTGTCACCCTCATCTTTTCCCTCTTCAAAAATAACCTCATGCTTTCTTTTTTTACCTCCCTTCTTCCCTCTTCTCATTACTGTGAGAACTCTCAGAGCAGCAGAGGAGACACTTATAGGAGCATTTGGTCCCTACCTTTCAAGGTACTTCTCAGAGAAATCCACCATTGTGTGTAAGGTGTGTGTGAGGGGTTGAAGAGCAGGGTGCTGGGACAGTAACATTCCTCTAACCGCACACAAAGCCTCTGTATCTTTATATAGCACAGGATCTCAGGGAGGCAGAACTAGTGTGAGCCAATCACAGGCCAGATCTCCACTACCACAGACTGCTGTACTGTGTGTCAGTGTGTTTACAGCACACAAACTGTTCCACATACAGTCTGTCTGTCTGTCTACATATAGCAGACGGATGTTTTTTGTGTTAAATTGATTGAACTGTATAAGGAAGTGGATATGTGGATATTTCAGTTGGTGTGTGCGATAGCCATTTTTATCTATCTATTTATGATGTTATGCACATATATATAAAGTTTGGGGTTAATTATTATTTTTTTTTTCAGTAAGAAATGTATATACAGCGGGTAAAATAAGTATTGAACACGTCACCGTTTTTCTCAGTAAATATATTTCTAAAGGTGCTGTTGACATGAAATTTTCACCAGATGTTGGTAACAATCCAAGTAATCCATACATACAAAGAAATCAAAACAAATAAGTTCAGAAATTAAGTTCTGTGTAATAAAATGTAATGACCCAGGGAAAAAGTATTGAACACACTTACTGAAATGTATTTAATACTTCGTACAAAAGCCTTTGTTGGTAATGACAGCTTCAAGACGCCTCCTGTATGGAGAAACTAGTCGTATGCATTGCTCAGGTGTGATTTTGGCCCATTCTTCCACACAAACAGTCTTCAAATCTTGAAGGTTCCATGGGCCTCTTCTATGAACTCTGATCTTTAGTTCTTTCCATAAATTTTCTATTGGATTCAAGTCAGGTTATTGGCTGGGCCATTCTAGCAGCTTTATTTTCCTTCTCTGAAACCAGTCAAGAGTTTCATTGGCTGTGTTTGGGATCATTGTCTCTGTGAAATGTCCATCCTCATTTCATCTTCATCATCCTGGTAGATGGCAGCAGATTTTTTATCAAGAATGTCTCGGTACATTTTTCCATTCATCCTTCCTTCAATTATATGAATTATGCCAGTGCTACACCATGATGTTGTGGGGTGATGTGCAGTGCCATTTGACCTCCAAACATGGTGTATATTATGGCATCCAAAGACAATTTTTTTTGTCTCATCTGTCCAGACTATATTCTGCCAGTATTTCACAGGCTTGTCTAAATGTTGTGCAGCAAACTTTAAACCAGCTTCAACATGCTTTTTCTTCAGCAATAGAGCCTTGCGTGGTGAGCGTACATACAGGCCACGGCGGTTGAGTGCATTACTTATTGTTTTCTTTGAAACAATTATACATGTTAATTCCAGGTCTTTCTGAAGCTCTCCACAAGTGATCCTTGGCTCTTGAACAACTCTTCTGAAAATTATTTTCACTCCTCTATCAGAAATCTTACGAGGAGCACCTGGTCGTGGCCGGTTTATGGTGAACTGATGCTCTTTCTACTTCCGGATTATGGCCCCAACAGTGCTCACTGGAACATTCAGAAGTATAGAAATCCTTCTGTAACCAATGCCATCAGTATGTTTTGCAACAATAATGTTGTGAAGGTCTTGAGAAAGCTCTTTGCTTTTACCCATCATGAAATGTTTCTTGTGTGACACGTTGGTAATGAGACACCTTTTTATAGGCCATCAGTTGGGACTGAACCAACTAATATTAATTTCCACTGACAAGGGGCAGGATTGCTTTCTAATTACTGATAGATTTCAGCAGATGTCTTGGCTTTCCATGCCTTTTTGCACCTCCCTTTCTTCATGTGTTCAATAATTTTTCCTTGTGTCATTCCACTTTATTACAACTTATTTGTTTTGCTTTCTTCGTATGTATGGATTACTTGAATTGTTACCGACCTCTGGTGAAAATTTCATGTCAACAGCACCTTTAGAAATATATTTACTGAGAAAAATGGTGATGTGTTCAATACTTATTTTACCCGCTGTATTTATACAGCTAGGATTAATCAAATTGATCAAATGTGACATTAAATTATAAAAAAATAATAATAAAAAAAACGGTTTCCACAAAAATATTAAGGAGCCGAACTGTTTTCAGCATTGATAATAACCGGAAATACTATTTGAGTATCAAACAGAAAACAGTTATTTCAAAAATTCAGAGGTCAAATAAATGCAGCCTTAGGCCCCGTTTACACTAGTGCATTTTCGTTTTAAAACAGCGTTTTAGAATGAAAACGATCAACGTTTACACTACACAACCGAAAACGCATGTCACATGACCATTCATGCAGGTACAACCATAGATATGTATAGGTAGATTCCCTATTATTGAGATGGCGGACGCATCTGCATGCTTGGAGCGGTCGAATGGGGAATCTACCCATACATATCTATGGGTACAATAACCAGCGTGATGTTATTGTTTACACGGTCGTCAAGGATACGCAGTGCGAATGTGGGCAGCCACGCCATTGTTTTCAAAAGTCTCTGTTTTGGTCCATTTACACTGAAATGCAACCCCGGAGTTTTCAAACTAAAACGGGGTCTGCAGCGTTTTCAAAAGTCTCCGTTTTCGACCTTGAAAACGCCGGAGTAGTGTAAACGATAGGCGTAACCGTAGCAAAAGTTATGCGTTTTAAAACGAAAACGCACTAGTGTAAACGGGGCCTCAGTGAGCAAAAAAATACTTATTTCAAAAACAATACAAATTTGACAGACCCGAAACTTCTGGATCTAAATTATATATCTACAACTTTTTTTGTTTGTTTGTATTTTTTTAATTATTAATGTCAAAATTGTCTAGGACAGGTAACTGTTTGTAGATTGTTGGCATATTGGTACTTCGGCCTAATATATTTATTATTATCCAAAAGGTATCTGCCATTTATTGTACATAAAGAAAACACAAGAAAGTTAGGTTTCAAATTCTAAAATAGTTATACTGTACATAAAAAAAAGTATTGTGACACTATGACACCTGTGTGTGAACTCTAGAAAAACTGCCCTAAATCATCCACTAAAATGACTTCCACAAAAGCTGATTAAATATCATATGTTTGTACATCTATATGCCTTTTACATTAGTTCACATTCTATGGATCATTGAGACCATTCATGATCACGTTCAGTGGTTTTCACCAGATGCCCAATAATTTAATCTCAGTTGAATTTGTCTTTGAATGGAAACACTCATAACGAGGTAATGTGATGACAGGCACTCCAGCCACCACACCTGGGAACTGCGGTCGCAAGCTCATGACAGCGAAGGTTAGAGTCTGCAAATGTATCCTGTAACGTGAAAGCAGCTGTGTCCTGGGCCCTTGGGTGAGCCACGGCTCAGCTGTTTTCAGATCAGTTGAATATGCAGACTGGGCGTCTTTCTCTTTCACCAGAGGTCTGCAGTTACACTGATCTCAGATGAGTGCTAGTGTCTGCTTTCTGTGTCTAATCTGCTGTCATAAACCAGGTGCCAAAAAGGTCGAAGAGAAAAACAAAACAAAAAAAAAATTCCTGCTATTAGAGCCAAACCAGGTGCAGCTGCTATCACATGAACTGCTCTGTGTAGGTGGACTTTTCTTCTTCTTCTTTTTTTCTTCTCCTTATTAGGAGCTTTTAGATCTGAGTTAAAAATGTTTCTAGCTACTTAATATCAATTTTACATGCCATTGTGTTCTCAAGTTAGAAGTAGAACATCAATTTTTTTTCTGTATTCTAATTTGATTTATGATCAGGTGCATGTTAAATAAATCAGCATATTTTAATTTAATTTGACAGCATTTATCCAAAATGTTAGCTTAAAAAAAAGGAATTAACTAGAAATATCAAATATAACTATCATAATATATATATTATATACTTTTTATACCAGTTTTACAAATATGGATATCCCTAAGGGAGGTATTTTGAGATATTGTCAGGTTTAGCTCACTTTTGGGTATACATTTGTCCCCAAAATATGGTTAAGTAGATACACACACACGTCTGTTGTGACTTTAAAACTGTTATCACGTTTTATATTTTTGTTCAATTACTGTTCCAACTCAAGAACAGTATTTGCTTTTTTTTTTTTTTTTTAAATGGAGTATTAACTTTTTCAATTAATTAACTTACAATTAAGCCTGGCTGTGGGTATATTCAGAGCCGATCCTCCCTATACGCAGAATACGCACGCTGCATAGGGCCCCCGAAACACCAGGGGGCCCCCTTGCTCTCAAAGATGTTTTAATTTTAGTTTCGTTTTTAATTTTGGCCAGCGGTTCTGAAAACATGAATGATCATTTATTTTAATGTGGTGCGCTGTCACGCTCTCTACTTACAAATCAGCCAAGTCATGTAACGTGAATGTCGTCCAGTCTCTTGCTCTTACTAAAAAATAAAAAAAAAACGAGAGCTTATACGAGCCGCGGAAGAGATACTGTTTCTCGAGCGCTTTCCGCGAGCGCAATTCGAGACGGAGTGAAACACGGACAAATGTGTCTCATCCATTCTCATCCATTCTCCCCCCCGACACAGTTTTGCGTAGGGCCCCCAGAAGTCTAGGATCGGCACTGGGTATATTGTATCCACCTTATTTTTCAAAGCGGAAGTAAGCCGTTTTCTGTGAATGTGTGAGACTTCCGGTTCATTAGCTGCTATAGGGAAATAACGAGAAGGATAGCAACGTGCAGTAAATGGTAAAACTGTTTGCACTACAAACCAGTGTGTTCATAATTAAGATAATACATTAAAATAACATGGTAAGACACACCAGTTTGCAATATCAAGCAGCAAAACAAGCTGTTTTGTACAGCTAAAAATAGCTGGACGTGAATAATACCGGAAGCCAGACACATTCAATTTACATTAAATTTACCGCTCTTACAGGAAAAATAAGGTGGATACACACCAGTCTTTGTACTTGACAGTAATTTACACAGTGTAGAGAAACAATGTAGATTTCAAAACAACCTTAAATTGTAGAAGACAAATAAAATGTGTGAAAATGTGTTACAACCATCCCACACTCTAAAAAATGTTGGATAAAATATGGACGAACCCAGCGATTGGGTTGTTTAGACCCAGTGGTTGGGTTACTGCCCAGAAGGTTGGGTTAAACATTTAACCCAACTGTTGGTTGAAAACAACCCAGCATGTGTTCTGTCCAATATTTACCCAGCATGGGTTGTATTTAACCCAGCATTTTTAGAGTGGCAGTCTCCCCTTTCCTGTCTCGTTTCTGCCACAATTCACAATATTTACATTTAGTCATTTGGCAGACGCTTTTATCCAAAGCGACTTACAATTGGGGAATACATAAAGCGATTCATCTTGAATAGGCAATTCATCAGACAGAGGAAGTGCTCATAACACCAAGTCTGTTGTTCAAATAAGTACAAGCTAGCAAGGGAAGGAGAGAAAGATAAAGGGAAAGGTTTTTTTTTTTTTTTTTTTAGAACAAGTTTAGGATGAAGTCAAGTAGTGCCGAAAGAGATGAGTTTTCAGTTGTTGCTTGAAGATTGACAGGGATCCAGCATTCCGGATAGGGGTGGGAAGATTATTCCACCATCCAGGAATGGTGAATGAGAATGTTCTGGAGAGTGATTTTGAGCCTCTCTGTGATGGTACCACAAGGCGTCACTCATTAGCAGATCTCAGACTTCTGGAGGGGATGTAGATTCGTAATAGTGAGTGGAAGTAGGAGGGTGCTGAGCCTGTGGTCGTTCTGTATGCAAGCATCAGTGTCTTGAACTTGATGCAAGCTGCCACTGGTAGCCAGTGCAATGAGATGAAGAGAGGTGTAACATGGGTTCTTTTGGGCTCGTTGAAGACTACAATTCGTAGTCGTGCCGCTACAATATAGAGGGAATTCAGGTAAACTGTGGACTAGTTGTCCACCAACTGAAATAATATACAAGTGATCAATAAACATTAAATTACTATGTGCAAATGTGTGCAATATTGATGAGAATATAGAGCAAGCAGCAAGGTCTAGCCCAGCATTGGCAGAATGAGCTGCCAAAGAAGCATAATGAAAAAATAATAAATAAATAATGTAAATTTTGATGCCATTTTTATGTTTTGATGTGTTATAGTGCTACCAAATTGCCTATCCCTGCTTTTTTATGTGTCCTCAGACAGAGCTCTTACATAGGTGTTTCTGGGAATTAAAATGTATCGGCTACACTGTCAGTGCAAGTACTTTCATATTTCCCTGGATATTCTACAGATAGTAGTTTCTCAGTGAGATACTTGACCTAAACGTTCATTACAAATGTGAGAGAACATGCAGGTAATAAATTAAGATCACTCAGGAATCCTTTTATATATTGGCCAAGCTTAGATAATGATACCTCTTTTTCCCATATACTGTAAGTAAACATTCTGAAACAATTTCGATTTCAAGTTTCTCAAACAAAACTCCTGATCAACTTTTAACATTCTATCCCTTCTATCCTGTTCACAAATTCAGTGTATAGTTGCTCATATGAAGCAACTATGATAAGATAAGAGATGGAGATGATATGATATCAGAAGTCACTGTAGATTTTCAACCGTTGCTGACATGTTGTCTACATACTGTTGAAGATATGTAAATTCAGGGGAGAGAAGAAAAGAAATTTGGTGTTATATTCCTGTTTAATATTGTGATGTCAACTAAATGAGGCTCAATTTCACATACATTTCACACCACAGTGCTGCCCACATTCCACTCTCGCTATAACAACACTTCTGTTATTGCATATGCTGCATTGTGGGCATTCACTGAGTCATGTACAAAAATAAAAGCGTGTGTGTGGACTCAACTAGGCCATCTTGGTCTGGGTATAAAGAGTCCAGGAAGGGAACAATGGTTTTGAGTGTGGTAACAAAATATTTTAAATAAACACCTCTCTGAACTGATATGTGATAGGAAAATGGAGAAGTATTGGATCAGATAAAGGTCGACTGTCTTAGCCACTGTCCCAGTTTCTAGCTTAGATACTTTTGTAATGTTGTCTGGAGATATCAAACAATAGTGGGTGGAGTTAGAGTAAATAAACTTTGCCAACAAGACAGGCTACTTGAACTTAGTCTAAACTGACATTCTGCAAAACAAAGGATAATTAAACACAAATAAGGGTTTATTACTACAGACCCCACAACACTGCAAACCATGCTTTTAAGTTAGTCAACTGGTCAAGCTGTGATATTTAGATTCTCTGTTGACAGGACACAGCTTAACTCACAGCTGAACTTTGGTACAAAGTGGAAGACTTATTCAGTTTGTGTTTCCAGTCTTGCTTTCACATGTGTATGAATGGAAGTGAATTCAATGCAAAGTCTAGTGTTACTGTGACTTAATGCAGCTGAAACAACAGAATCAGAACAGCTGCAAACTAGTAGAAAATAAACCACTCCCATGACATGCACTACTAGCTTTGAACTTCTGATTGTAAATAATGTGGCCAGTTATTTTATGTTTATGTATGTTTCCAATGTGCTGCAGTCACCTAGTTCCCTCTTAAAATAAGTGTCTGCAAGAAGATTAAACCATTACAACCTATTGAGAGACAGAAGCGATATTTAGTCAGTGGAATATTAAGTTTTAAACACTCAAGCGGATCGGGGGAAAGCAGTGGCTGCTAAACATACCAGATCATTTCACCACAGATTAGCCGAAGGCACTAGGCCTGAAAGACTAAAAAATGGTGTCAGTACTCTAAACATGTCTCTTCGTGCCTGTTAAAATTAATTTATAAATAGAAGATCAACATGATCAATAATTGAAAAACACTGTTAAGAATAATTAAATTTATAGACATTTCATCAAATTCAAAGTTCAAGATAAACCATGTTAATGAAAAAAAAAAATTTTTTTTAAACAAATTAATTAATTAAACTGCATTCTCTTGAGTTTGTATGTACACAAGTTCAAATGTTTGGGGTATGATTGATTGATTGATTGATTGATTGATTGACTGACTGACTGACTGACTGACTGACTGACTGACTGACTGACTGACTGACTGACTGACTGACTGATTGAAATTAAAGGGTTAGTTCAACCTAAAATGAAAATTCTGTCATTAATTACTCACCCTCATGTCGTTCCAAACCCATAATCAGCGTTGTTTACGTTCAGTAGACAGCACACGCATGCTGAACGTAAACAGCGCTGATTACATTGTTTACGTTCAGTGGATACTCTCCAAAATGGCAGAAGATGGTAACTTGGGGAGAAGAATATATTATTTTTGTTTTATTTGTGCAAAAAAAGTATTCTCGTAGCTTCATAAAATTAAGGTTGAACCACTGATGTCACATGGACTATTTTACCGATGTCCTTGCTATGTTTCTGGACCTGGGAACATTGCAGTTGCATTGCTGTCTATGGAGGGTCTGAGAGCTCTCAGATTTGATCAAAAATATCTTAGTTTGTGTCCTGAAGATGAAAGAAGGTCTTATTGGTTTGGAACGGCATGAGGGTGAGTAATTAATGACAGAATTTGCATTTTGGGGTGAACTAACCCTTTAATACTTTTAGACAGAAGAGATGCATTAAATTCATCAAAAGTCACAGAAAGAAATTATAAAAAAAAAAAAAAAAGCAAAGACAATTTCTATTTATCAAAGAAGAAAAAAAAATGTATTACAGTTTCCAAAAAATATAAAGCAGCACAGCTGTTTTCAACATTAATATTTATAATCAGAAATGTTTGATGAGCAACAAATCAGCATATAAGAATATTTCTGAAGGATCATGCGATACTGAAGACTAGAGTAATGATGCTGAAAATTTAGCTTTGAGCACAGATATATACAGTATATATATTTTTTTTCTTTTATTATTTTTTTTATTTTTTTTTTTTTTTTTTTTTTTTTGCTTGTAAATACATTCAAATACAGAACAGTTGATTTAAATTATAACAATATGACATATTTTAAGATTTTTTAAAGATTTTTTAAATATTTAATACTGCTGTATTTTTACATTTACATTTACATTTATGCATTTAGCAGACGCTTTTATCCAAAGCGACTTACATTGCATTCAAGTTACAGTTTTACATTTTATCAGCTCTTGCTTTCCCTGGGAATCGAACCCACGATCTTGCGTTGCTAGTGCCATGCTCTACCATTTGAGCTACAGGAAAGCTATTTGATTATTTTTAATCAAATAAAGGGAGCCTTGTCGAAGAGACATATTTTGAAAACTGGAAAAAATTCCTACCCTATTTTTTTAAAGATAGTGTAGGTGCCATGAATGCTGTTATCACAAATGCTGTACTAAATAGAATATGGAAGTAGTTTCTGTTCTTTGGATGTGGCTCAAGACCCTCTTTTTCATCCCTACAGCACAGGATAAATGCTGAATTTTGATACTAGATTTAAAGGCTTGCGGAAATAGTTAATTCTCAGAATAATAAGGAATAGTAAAAGTGATGACTGGTAAAAATGTTTGTTAAAATTAGTGTCACCAAATCTGTTACTAATGTGACTAATTTTTTAATATTTAAATTTGAGTCACCATATCAAAAGAAACATTCTCTCTGCACAATGTAAAAGTTTGATTCAGACAGTTCCAGTTCACCGTTCCAGGCAGTAAAAACTTTGCCTCTATTGTGTTGACCTGAGCACAGGGCAGTTGATGCCATGAGGAGCCATTTTAATTCTATTGTTCTGTAGGTGTGAAAAGTGTTAATAAATACCTAGAGACACTTTGGCACAATTCACACCTCACAATACAAAGGCTCAGATTAACTGTCTGTGAAGAGCTTAACACAGTATCACACATGATAAGACATGTACACACACACATACAAGCTTTAGTGAGCTATGACAACAACATCCTAACCATCGTGGAACTGAAGAAGTTTGAGAAACTATAAATGTAGGACACAACTTTTATAGCTTCTTTTATAGCTTGTACAACACACAGCATACAACGCTACCTTAAAATTTAGCCAAATTAGGTAAAAGGTAGTGTTTCCTTTTTTACAATTCAAATACCTAACCAATCTAAATCCTGACTACAATCAATCTGATTTCACAATGTGCTACTACTGTCTTCAATCAAATGAAAACTGTCTCAAATACTGGTTCAATCTTATAAATCTCTTAGTAACACTTCATAATAAGGCTCCATTTGTTAACATTAGTCAACAACAATACACCGAAAAGGATTTACCTGCAAACAATTTCCACTCAGAAACTGCTAGTAAATTTAATAAACAATTGCAAAGAAATGGCAAGTAACACATTGAATTAAACATGAATTTTTGAAGTAGAAAGACTAGCATTTTCTTGTACAAAAGTACCCCAATAGTCTTTGTTTTATTTCCAACTTTGAAAAATCCAATATATTACAATGTAGTTAACATGAACTAACAATGGCATTTTTACAGTTTCTAAAGCCTTTACTAATCTTAGTTAATATTATTTCCAATATTTACTAATACTGTGCATTATTAGTCTTGTATGTGTTCATTTTATTTAACTGACTTGTCACAAAACTAGTGGAAATTTCACTATTAGATTAAAAGAACTAACGAAGAACTAAAGACCAACAATGAGATTTTCTGAGAGCTCTCAAATTTTTCAAAACATCATATTAAATGATAAAATAAGTTAACTCATTGAGACTGATAACTCTCACCAGCACCAGTAATAAACATATAATGCAGAGAAAATGGGAATGAGACTTACAGGTTTTTGGATTTCTTCTTCTTGGTCCCGTCAGGACGCACGTCACAGCTGCATTCAGAACCGGCGCTCAGCTGTGGAGAGACCAACAGTCGGCATCATCCAGTAAGGAAAGCAATGCAGAATTCCAGTTCCACAAGTAGCTAAACCAAGACAAGTTAATCCTCACCGCCTGGTACAGGCCATAGCTCTACACTGTGTGTGTGTGAGTGTGTGTGACCCTGGTTTCTGTAATAATCAGCAGCGAGTGTGTGAGATTGTATGCGTATGTGATAGGCTCAGTTGGTTTCCAGCCATGCCTGGATTAAAGCAAGGGGCTCGGACCTTGGAGTCACATTACACTTCCTGTCCTCAGAGGAATATAATAGGCTGAATGGACCGAGGAGAAAACAGGGGGAGGGAGAGTGAAAGTGGGCTGTCAGTCTGAAGGTTTGAAACCACTTTGTATGTAGAAGAATGAGCCATTGTGTGCAAGTCCCATCTTGACCCGTGGTCTGGCTGTGGCCATACATGGCACAGACCTCTCATGTTGCGACTGGACAATAAACAGCTTTTCTTGGCCCTCTCGGTTAGACAAATATTTCCCCTTCTGTATATATAATGTTTTGTATCGTGTCTGAGCGCCCTCAGGATTTGTCACACCTCTGAAAATTAGGCCTTATCGAGCAAAAACATTGTTTCAACAAACTCTTGTGACAATGGCACATTATTCTCTAGACTTGGAAGGTATCTACTTTATTGTGGTGTATGGTGTTTAGGAGTAATGGCAAAGTAAGAGAAACTGTGGATAGTTGTTTAACCATACAAATATTCAAACAAACCTACTATATATAAATACCATGGCTGTCCTTTTTAATTGTCAGGCCATTTTAATTTTTTCTTTTTTCTTTTTGCAACATACATCACAAATAAGTGTAAGTGTAATGGATTATCAAACATTTGCATTCACAACATCTAAAAGTAGGCTGTTGATTATTTGTGGGTGTTTTAAGCAGACTAAATGATTGGAGAACTGTATCAGAGAGTCAACATACATCACAAATAAGTGTAAGTGTAATGGATTATCAAACAAATAAACAAAAAAAAGTAGGCTGTTGACTTGATTTGTGGGTGTTTTAAGCAGACTAAATGATTGGAGAACTGTATCACTAGAGAGTCAAATAAATAAATAAATAGTGCATGGATGAATCGTTCACAATAAAGCTATATCTATTTTCCAAATGCTTGTTATTTTATCAATAACATGCATTTATAAACTAGCCGAGTTTAAGTCCATAATTTCTATTAGGTAGTTACAACTCACCTCAGTATAGGGGTAGTTCAAAACAACTCTACACAGAAGCTTTTTATTATTATATTATTTACAGGTATCTATAAGTACACCCCTTAGCATTTATAACGTCGGTGGGCATGATTGAGTTGTCTTACTGTCAAGAAACTCTTTAAATGGGTAGTTCTGAATTTAGATGGGTAGTTCTCAGAACAGCGTTATCAGAACCCACACATAGTCTCACAGGGGTCAGAGCGGTCAGCTCTGCCATCACAATAAAGCAACTAATCTTAGTACCCTGAATGTGGGAAGCAGGAAACCTAGATTCCCAGAGGAGCCATTTCTGCAAGCTCTGATGCCAGGAGCAGGAGAGGTTGCATTATAGATTTTTTTTCTCTCTTTACCTCACAATTGTAAAATGCTTCTTGTGTACTACTGACTTTAAAACACTGCAATCAAAGATATTTACACAAGTTTATATAAATGTCACATTATATTTTTGAACACTTTGAACTGCTGGATGGAAAAACAACTGGTTTAGCACACATACAGTGGCATGCAAAAGTTTGTGCACCCCTAGTTGTTATTTATTTATTTATTTACTTACTTACTTGCTTGCTTGCTTACTATGAATAGTTAAGAGAGTAAAAAATGAACTACACTCCAACAAGTAGCCTATAAAGATTATTAGGTCTGTTAAACTTTTAGGGTGTATTCACACCTGTCTCCTTTGCTTCGATTGAATTGAACTCAAGTTTCCCCCTTGGTGCGGATCTTTTGGGCAGGTGTGAATACATCACACTTGGATGCGGACCAAACAACCATACTGAGACCCAGCTGAAGAGGTGGTCTCGGTCCGGTTCCAAACAGACTCTGGTACGGTTGAATGGATGAACCAATGGATGGATGACCTTAGCACACATGTGGTTTTGTTTACAATTTCTGGTTCACTTGCAAAAAGGGCAGTTTGAAAGCGAACTACACCAAAAAAAAACAAACAAACAAACAAACAAACAAAACTAGCAGACTTTCCTGGTGTGATTACACCCTTAGAGTATAAAAAAGGAAATGTGCACCATTCAAGAGACTGACTTCAAATCCTTTAAAAGTCCAAACAACTTGTTAGGTCTATCTCTTTAGCTTGTTCAAAATTGTTAGGAACCCGTGCAGAGACCTTTGGGGGCAGGTGCTCAAAGTATAAAAGGGGCCTGGAACACGGCTTTTAATAGGGCTGTGATTCTTGCTGATATGTGTATAGAAATAGATGCTTCTGTAGTAAGCAGCAAATGCCATGACGCAAGTTTTTTTTTTTTTGCCTTATTTCGTAATTATTATTATTATTATTATTGTTTTTGTTGTTATTGTGTTTAATGGTGGTTTTGCTGTTGTAAACACTACTGTTGTTGTTGTAGAAAAAAATATTCCTGTCTTATTTAAAATAGAATTCATTCTAATCCTGTTCTGAATTTATTCATTTTTTGGTGATTATAAAAACAGAGAATAGTATAATTCAAAAATCAGTTGATAAATACTGTAATAATAGTCAAAGTGAATAGATTTTAGAGATAACATAAAAAAGACAAGACACCTAACGCTCTTTATTTTCTTAAACAGCAAGAACGAGAACAAGCACCTTTGTTTTTATTACTGTGCGTAGAACTACCTTAGATTTTTTATTTAATATTAATTTTAATAAAATGTCATTCGTCCCCCGCACTTTAACTCAAGCTGGCAGGTGTTTTCACATAGGGTTTCTAGATTTAAATCTAGATTTAAATTAAAAGAGACTACCTGACGTTTTATTCGTATCCAAAATGGGAGATATGAATATCAGGAGAGCTGATTCGTGCAGTGCAGAATTCATACTCGAAGCCAGAGGGCGCTTCGCGCAGAAGCGTTTGAGCATATGACAAACTCACAAGGCTATCGTTGCTGCAATAAAAAGCAAAATATATGAAACGTGAAGACTAAAAGATTGCGAAAATATATGGATGTGTGTTTTTCAATCAGGTAATAAATAAATAAACTATATGAAAAATCAAGAAAATATCATTTAGTATAGAAACTTAAAATATATTTCCTGAATTATTCAATGGGAAAAGGGTGTTCTAGTAGCCTTTATAAACACTAAAATTGTCAAAAAAACATCAAAAATATTGTAGCCCCTTGCTGCACTTCCACAGTCACACAGCTGAATCTCTTCACGTTCTCGTCAACTAATAATAATTCAATAATATAACATAAGCAAACACCGCTGCTGAACTCCATTCCGGCAGCCGCGGACGTTATTGAAGGCATCCTAAAGCGTGTCTGAATGTGAGGGATCTTCCCGGATGAGATCATGAAAGGTTTTATAATTTAATTTATGAAACATTATTAATTAATTTTACTAATAGAGATTGGGCAGGCCTTCACAAAAGGGCGTTTAATTGCAAAAAAAAAAAAAATTGTCGAAGGGCACTTTTGGCATCAAGGGGAAAAGGGGCAGGTGCTCAAGCACCCCCCCCCCCCCAGGCCAGCTGATGAAAATTTCAAAGCTTTATAAATACTCTGACTTCTCAAAAGTCCCAACAATCAAAAACCATGGGTTCCTCTGAACAGTAATTTCCTTATTTCGTTATGAAATGGCAGCAAACAGGAATGGTGGAGGTCAAGTTGAGGTCTGGAAGAACAATAAATCTTTCAGAGACAACTGCTGGTAGGATTGCTAGAAAGGTATGACTGATTCAAGAAGATTTAGCAGACTGAGTTGCTGCACAAAATATACCTTTGTGGATGAATCAAGTCAAGAAAAGCTTTCCTGCCTCCTCACTACAAAATCCACTGTCTGAAGTTAGCAAATGAACATTCAAATAAGCCTGACACATTTTTAGAAACATGAGGAATGATGAAGTAAAAACAACTTTTTTTGACAGCAATGGGCAAACATGTTTTGGAGGGGGACAAAATGTGCAGAATTTCATTAAAAAGATCACCTCTGCAACTGTTAAGCATGGGTTTGTTTGGATCATGCTTTGGGCTTGTGTTGAAGCCAGTGACATGGGGAACATTTCACTGCTAGAGGAAAGAACAGATCCAATTAAATAACTGGAAGCAAATATTCTGGAAGCAAACATCACACTGTCTGTAAAAAAAAGCTTAAGTTGATAAGAGGGTGGCTTTTACAACAGAATCCTGCTCCTAAACACATGCAAAATCCACAATGGCCTACCTCAAGATGTGCAAGTTGAAGCTTTAGCCATGACTCTCACAGTCCCCTGAACTAAGTATCACTGAACATCTGTGGATATACTCTCAAAAGAGCAAGACAGACTAAGAATTTACAGAATAGGATCCTTTTGCAAGGAACAATGGGCGCAAATTCTCCAGACAAGAATTGAAAGTCTCTTAGATAGCTAAAATAAACATTTACAAGCTGTGATACTTTCCAAACGTGGTGCTTAAGTTCTGACCATTGCAATTATTGTCATCTTGATGCTGTATAATAATAAAGAAATGTCATGTTTTACTTAATACTGTACCTTTTGAAAACAGAACATCTTCCAGTCGCTTAGCTATTCATCACAACAGAAATTTAGACCAGTGGTGCAAAAACTGTTGCATTACACTTAAAGTATGTGTATTTTTCATATAGAAGATGTTTTTTTTTTGTTTTTTTTAATTGACTGTGATGATTTCAGATGATGTTAGCTTCCATCTATATGTGTTTACACTGAAATCCATTAGTTTTGCTAATGTACTGTACCGAATTGGCAGTACATTAAGCCCTTGTGTCTAAGAATTTAAGAGTTAAAGTAATCGTTCACAAAATGATGTTTTACACTATGCCTCTCTAAGCTTATTCAGGTTTGCATACACAAACTTGGTGCATCCCAGCAGGCAATGTGTCCCACTAAGTTTGACATAATTAATGCCAAATGGCATTGCATGTTGTAGCCAAACAGTGCATGGAGAACGGTATTTCAGAGCTGTGACAGAGAGGAAGGTTTTTGTGAATAATACTTCAATTTTAGTCTGTTACAAATATCTATAAAATGGCTTCAGTAGACTAGAAACATGGCATACAAGTTGTATGGGGGTCAATAAAATATAAGGATGATACAACATAACATTCTTGTGAAGAAAAAAATGTTGTTTGACATTTTATTATTAGCTATTAGAGGGGGAAGAAGCTTCACTAAATAATTAAGTCATATTTGAAAAGGGTTAGGGTTAATCAGTCATGTGGTGTGATCAACATGCAGGCCAAAAAATAAAAATACAGAAAACTATATAATATAAAGCACCCTGCAAACCTTCATGACTGTGTCAACCTAATGATACAGTATGTATGAATATTTTGATTAAAATATCAAATTGGGGGGTATGTATATTCATTTATTTATTTTCTTTTATAGACACGTTTACATCACTGATGTGTTTATCCCCTTTTTTTTAAAGGCTTGGATTTCATGCCTTCTTGGAAAAGAGCACCATCATATTTCAGACTGATTGTAGTAGATGGTAGCAGAATTGAATTTAGTTCATGGGTGAACTATTCCTTTAATGCTCTGGACTCTGTCCAAAGTAACGGTGACTCAGAAACTAAACATCAATGTGCTTTAAAGAGAGCTGCTCAGCTTTGCTTCAGGAGGATTTCCCTACAGTTTATGTACAAAATGTTGTTCTCCCATGAAAAGAGCTCACTAAAATGTCAAGTAAAAACATTAGAATGATACTGACGTAAATGCACACACACATAAAATGACGTTAGAGGAAGTCCATTAGTTGTGTGACCAGCAGGCTTCTATAAAACAGTCATGTGAAGCCTTCAGGTGGATTGCAGATGTAACAATATTTACCCTAGTGTTTCTCAACAGGATGTTTATAAATTAGAAATATGTTTCCATCACTTGCCAAGTAAGGTCATGTCAATTTTTGAAAAATATTGTTTCAAAGAAACTACAGAAAACTATTCTTGGGCCATGCAGTGAGCAAGCCAAAACCAACTGTGGCAATAAATAAATAAGGGATAATCAACGGCTAGCCATGCATTAAAGGATTTTAATGCATGACGTGGAGGCAAAGAACCACCCGACGTGACCACTTTCAATTAAAGCAGCACATTAATATGGAACAGTGATTAAACTGACTTGGAACTACCTGTGCATTAAACAGTTTTACTGCATACCTGCCAGCCAATCAGAATCCAGTATTCAGACAGACCATGGAATAAATAAACAAATAACCTAAATAGGAGTGTTAGGTTAAAGAGAGAGTCAGCTATCATCCTCTGGTAATAAATGCCAAATATTATCGTGATATGCAGTATCGAGCATGTGCAATACTAGGGATGTGTTAATAGAAAATAGAAAATAATTTAAAACCTGTAAGGATAATGTTTAAACAGTAAGGATAAGGCTTCATGCACTGGTTGATGTGGGCTATGTTGGATGAAGCGCTGCTCACTCTCTGGCTAGTATAGACTGTTGTGTCAGATTGCTATGTAAACGGTTCATCGCACAGTTCATGTTGCTATAACTGTATTTATTTATTCCAGAACAGGTGGGCCATATTCTTAACTATGGTGACGTGTGTGTATTGGCGCATTAAAGGGTGGCCATAGTTATGTTCCAATACAGAGGACTACTGAACGTCACAATTGTTCATAAAATGGACTGTTTTTACTTTTTTGTTTGCTAGGTCAATGCTAATCAGCTGCTGAGGTGCTTGGAGTGCTTTTAACCTAGATCTTCCTAGAGTGTTCTGGGTGGTTGCTATGGCATTACTTAAATCCCTAATGCAATAATAATATAGCAGGCATCAATAATATGATGTTTGCAAACTTCAATAATACTTTCATACTGTATGAGACTGTCAATAATGATGGTACTATATGAGTAATATCCTGTGTGTGTCCTCAACACCCAGGTGAAAAAGAAGTGTGCTTAATCACTTGTAGGATACTTGAAATTAAAATTTTATTTAAAAAAAAAAACTGTACCTGCATATTATACAGTATTAATGTAAATGCCACCTAAGTGTACTTAAAGAGAGATCCGTGACAGTTTCATAGTATATTTATTTTCCACTATAAGTAATTTAAAAAAGGACTTTTAAGTTAAAATAATTGCATTTAATATAAATTTATAATATATGTTTATTTTTATTACAAAAAAGATGCAAAAGTAGTCTGAAAACCTAACATTCAGTTTGCATTTGAGTATATTCTTTTAAAGCATATTATTTCAGTAATAGGCACTCTTTTTTAAAAGCAAGCTAAAATGTACTTCTTTTTCACAGTTAAGTCTTTAATATGAGCTTTGTGAATGTTAAGATAAGCTGAATACTGTTGACACTGTAAAAGACCCTGAATCCTAGTCTCTGGGAAAACACTGCTGGCTCATGTCCTCCTGTGCATACCACAAAACACATGCTCAAACCCTCCGTCTGAATCTCTCCCAGCATGAGCCGGGTTTGCGCACTGGCCCTGAGCTAAAAATAACCTACCCACATGGGCCGCACCGCAGAGAAAGAAAGAGAGAGAGAGAGAAATCAGGACAAAAAAGGGAAATCTGTTAGGAAACATGTCTAGAAAGCTATATTAAAGACTTAAAGACCAAAGACAGACACTTTGAGGAGTAAATGACAGCATCAGATTATACATCAAATCCCACATGGCTAAACTGCTGATACTCTGAACAGCCAGTCACATGAAACAGAGAGAGAGCTGGCATGATTCACTTTCCACATCAATATGATCATTATGAACAGTAGGTGTTTTTCCACACAACTCTGGAATTAGTGCTAGAACTAAAGGTCCTTATGGAAGTATACCTGTTTTAATCAAATTCTAACATTGTTTTTACACTGAGGACACAGGGATGCAAGAGCTTTACTTAAATTAGCTGACATATGTGTATGTGACGTAATATAACCGTAACGCCTTAAATGAGTTTGATGCGCCAACAGCGAAGCTGGCTCAAGCCAAAACAAATCACGACTCAACAGAAAGTTACTTTTAAAAGTAATGCTTTACAATATTGCATTACTCCATTTAAAAAAAGCAACTAATTAGTTACTTTTTGGAAAGTAATGCATTACATTATTTTTGCAATACTTTTTGTCACCTGGGCTGGGCTGGGCTTATTTGTTAAAAGTTATATTTTTGGCAACTTTCTGCAGGTTAAAAGGACAATTGCAATGCTCACAGAAACACAGTGGTTATAATGCTGATGAAGCTACATCAGTTGTATTGACCTATTATACTCTTCACGACCTCTGTAAAAGTCAGGGTGAAAAATACACAAATGAATGGATAGTGTGTGCACCTGTAAACCAATCTGAACTCATACTGCAGTCATACGCAGCCATGCATGTAATTACATAAAATAGCCTGCTTTATAATGCACTAATTCTTTATGCAGGGATATATTATTAGTTTTGTTGCTCACTCATTCCATTATGCATCCTTCTCATTCTAGACTGCAGCAGTGCCTGCTCACTTTTTCAGCAGTCATGGTTTTGGAAGTATAAAGATAAAAACAATGGATAAATATAAAACTGTTAATTTAAATATGATAAGTATGTATATCGTAACAATATGTTTGAAGTTTATTACAAAATATGAATATATATACAAATATTTAAATAGTTATAGGGAATAGAAAGACTCTATTACATCATTAACAGTGATTCAGTGGGTGGCACTAAAAAAAGTTATTTTGGCATGCTTTCCTTTCTTTTATTGCCAGACAGGTGCATATTTCTTTGCAGAATCCTTGGTAATGCAGTTATTTAATGTAGTTTTTATCAGGAATTTTGCAGAAGGAAACACTATGCATTAAAGGGATAGTTCACCCAAAAATGAAATTTATGTCATTAATTACTCACCCTCATGTCGTTCCAAACCTGTAAGACCTTCGTTTATCTTCAGAACACAAATTAAGATATGTTTGATGCATTCCGAGAGCTCTGACCCTCCCATAGAAGCAAGGGTCCTAACATAATCAAGGTTCAGAAACGTAGCAAGGAGATCGGTAAAATAATCCACGTGAAATCAGTGGTTCAACCGTAACTTTACGAAGCTACAAGAATACTTTTTGTGTGCAAAGAAAACAAAAATAACAACTTTATTCAACAATTCGTCTTCTCCGCATCAACCTATAGCGCCACTTTGGAGAGTATCACATACGTAAACAATGTATGTACGCAGATATGTTGTTTACGTTCAGATCAAAGCGTAAACAACATAACCAGCGTATCCGGTGCTGCTGACGCAGAACAGCATACGTTGTTTGCGTATGTGATATAGAGTGACGCGGAGGAGACAAATTGTTGAATAAAGTTGTTATTTTTGTTTTCTTTGTGCACAAAAAGTATTCTCGTAGCTTCGTAAAGTTACGGTTGAACCACTGATGTCACATGGACTAATTTTAACGATGTCCTTGCTACGTTTCTGAGCCTTGATCGTGTAAGGATCCTTGCTGTCTATGGGAGGGTCAGAGAGCTCTCGAAAATATCTTAATTGGTGTTCTGAAGATGAATGAAGGTCTTACAGGTTTGGAACGACATGAGGGTGAGTAATTAATGACAGAATTTTCATTTTTGGGTGAACTATCCCTTTAAGAGCCTGGAGGTGAAAACCTTTTGAATTTGAAGATCAGGGTAAATTTAACTTATTTTGTGTTCTGGGAAACATGTAAGTGTCTTCTGTAGCTTCTGAAGGGCAGTACTAAATGAAAAAAACTATGATATTTTAGGCAAAATAAGAAACATGTACACATTTTCATTCTATTCAAAAGTTTACATCACTGGCTTTTAATGCATTGTGTTTCCTTCTTGAGCATCAGTGAGCGTTTGAACCTTTTGTAATAGATGCATATAAATCACTCAATTGTCCAAAGTGTGAAAAGATGATGATGATGATGATGCATTTTTTAATTGTGCATTGCTGTACACCCAATTGACAAGGGCCAGTGGAGGGAAATTGGCCAGGACACCAGGGTAACACCCCTACTCTTTACGAGAAGTGCCATGGGATTTTTAATGACCACAGAGAGTCAGGACCTCGGTTTAACATCTCATCCGAAAGATGGATCTCAAAATCATACAGTTATTATTGGAAATGGTTCAAGTACACAAAAATATACTGGAAAACTAAAGAATTTGTGGGACCTAAAATATATATACCCGTATATTTTTTTAACTGTTCGGGACAAACATGGGACTCATGAACAACTAATAAAAAAAAACAGCTGTGGATCATCCAGGTAACAACACAAGAATGAAGAGTATGTTAACTTTTGAACGGGGTATTTTTTTTAAATATAAATCTAACTATTATTTTCTCTTGTGGAATTTATGTGAAATATCTTATTCAGGTCAGTACTAAATTAAAAATAACATGCATTTTTAATGATAAAATTAACATTTTGCATATATATATATATATATATTTAGGTATATATATATATATATATAAAACATATTTAGGTATATAAATGTATATATTTGATTATGTATAGCTTTGATGATGTTGTGCACTTTTTCAAAAACCTACACACCTATTAAAAAATAAATACACATACACACACACAACAAAAAAAAAATTCTAATGAAAACAGCACATTGTGCACTATTTTTATGTTCATATACCAGAAACATTATTAATCACTGTGATAATGATCTAATTCTAATTCTTGGTTTCACCGTTATATTCTGTTGGGATTAGATACATAATATTGTCATGATTTTAGTATGCTTTAAGTACAGGCCTATAGTCTAGTAGTACATGTATTAATCTCAATACATTATATCCCACATTCAAGCATATATTATCAACTAATCTTGAAGGATTATAATGACGAAACTAAGGCATCATTTATTTCTAAGACCACATATACAACATAACCACAATCTTTGCATTAAGGGAAAGGGTGCAAGCTGTCTGGCTTTTCAATATGTACAGTATCAGTGGCTCAGGTGTGAGTGAGAAGGGAGCTGCTAGAAGATAATTTCCCCAGCACATCACGAAAAGCAATAAAGTCACATAGAGTGTGATAATGCACAGCTGCACCAAAACAGGCACGGAGAATTATATAATCAAGTTAAGCGCCATATTTTGAAATAAGTTTTTACATTTCACCAATAAATCACTAAGACAATTCAAACATTTTTTTATGATATTTAATTCATGATTTCATTAACTAGTTCTTGTTAGGCACAGCCATCGCAATACTGAAAATAAGTTTACCCAGGTGGGTCAATCCAGAAGCCAAAAACCCGGAAGTGTGAAATTGGCCTTTTAGTGAGCAAGTGATGAAATGCTACATTTCTCCAAATATGTTTGATAGAATAAACAAATTCATCTATATTTTGCATAGCCTAAGGGAGAGTACAATTTGAGCTAATTCTCATTTTTGGGTAAACTATTCCTTTAAACATGATTATTTCTCCTATAGAAAAAAATAAAATAAATAAAACAATAACAATGGGATTTTTACTTCCACAACCCAACTGTTGCAATCTAAAGAGTCACTGACATATTTTATCATTCCTTTTATCCTCCCATATAATGCCCTGATTTGCTTCTGGCTGTATTTGACAAATCTATGGGGAAACTTAATTGAAAACAGTCTTTCTTATTGTAGTTTTTGCCAGTATCCAACACAGAGGTCAGCCCTGCAATTTCTTTCTGGGCAATCACAGTTTCCGCAGACTTAATTTTCCTTCACATTTTTTCATTATTATTTCCCTCCTCTCTTTGTAGCTTAAACATGGACAATGCATGTTTCTAACTGACCTCTCCTGTTTATTCTGTGTTAGTCTCTGTGAGTCCTCGGGATTGGAGTTTCCTTGCATTGTGCTGGTTGTGGGTGAGACTGATGTGGATAAGAACTCTGAGGACATGACTTTGCTCCCGAGGGTTCCCATTTCACAATGGAGAGTGACACCGCTGAAGAAAGACAGGAAGAGGAAAGGCCTAGCAGAGCTAGAAATAAGAGCCTGTTGTAGGAGCTAGCAGGTGTCATGTGCATTCATATACACTAAACCAAAACACGCATACACAATTCACACCTTCATATGCACATCTGTTAGACTCTCAAACAGCACATGGTAGTTCATGTACTTGGTTTTACATGTTTCGCAGTAAAGGTGAGTGGTACATTACAAACCTGCCATGACAACTCTAGGGTGAAGGCTCTTGGGCCCTGTTTATACCTGGTATTGAAATGCTTTTTCGGCGATCACAAGTGGACAATGCTAAACACAGGGTGTAAAACACTTTGAGCTTGTCCACTTTTGATCACTTCCAGAGGTAGTCGAAAATGCTTTCGACCAGATTGGTAAGAAAAAGGTTAAAACAAAGAAGATGACATATGATAGGAATAAAAGAAACGGAGTGTCTATTTACACTAAGTGCAAATAGCCCGTCTTGTTGGCAAATGCTATTTACATTAACTCCGCTCACCAACGTGTGATTGGGTTAGGCAACAATAAAAAAAGACGCTCATTCAGCATCAGTTTCAGTGGCGTAGATGATAAGGCACATGCTTTTTGACGCAATCAACCAGAGTTCGAGCCCGCCTTTTACCGAACTTTTTGTCTCCCTTTTCTAATGTCATATCACATCGGAAAGGCATTTATTTTCAATAAAAATGAAGGAAATAATCAAAAAGTCGAAAATAAAAGTATCGGGTAGGGTTAGGGTAAGTTAGGTGTAGGGAGGGCTTTATTGTACCAATAAGGTGGCATCCATTTAATAATTTGAATTAAAACTATAATTTACACTCAATACGCTATTATTGTGTACTGTTTTATAATGTACTACAATACTGAGGTGCAGATAATTGCCACTATTTGCAATAAGTAGTATAAATAGCAGAAAATCTTGTGTAAATATAATCTATAGTTATTTGCACTTAGTGTAAATAGCATATTGTTAAAAAATACTGCTATTTTCACTTGGTGTAAATAGCATCTATCGCTATTTACACTTAGTGCAAATAGCCACTGCCTAAAAGAAATAGGCCTACACAACATGTTTCAAAACAAAAGAAAGAAAAAGTCTGTTTAGTTTAATTTTTAATTGGCCGAACAAGAAGAAAACAGACGGTTAAAAGTGCATCCTATTTGTTTTATTTATTTTACAAAGGCACAGTTTTGTTTTTATTTTGAGTATGCAAAAATAAAAGTAAACACTTTACAGTTCTGTTTTATAATTGTATATAGAATTTTGTATTATAATTTTATAGCTAATTATATTTTCAGTATTTTTTTTTTAATCTTTAATTTTTCCTGTAGCTCAAATGGTAGAGCATGGCGCTAGCAACGCCAAGATCATGGGTTCGATTCCCAGGGAAAGCAAGAGCTGATAAAATGTAAAACTGTAACTTGAATGCAATGTAAGTCCCTTTGGATAAAAGCGTCTGCTAAATTCATAAATGTAAATGTAAATGTACTCTATTCTAAATACCAGTAAAATGTAAAGGATTTGCTGATATGTGTAGCATTTTTTTTTAATCCTTGCAGTAAATTTTTTAAAAATAGCTTTGGGAGGAAAAAATGTGTTCATCTCAAGTAAATTGCACAAGCTTATTCTACAATATTAAATCGAAAGATCAGAAAATGTATACATACACTGGCCCATAGACCCTCGCGTCAAGATAAATAATGGACAGAAGTGGTAAAAAGTGGAGAGAAGAGAGGGATTAAAACACCTGGTGTGAACAGGAATGTGTCTCCCTCGTCTACATCCGATCAACCAAAATGCATCATAATAAAAGGTGTAAACCAGGCATTGGATATTTAGATACGCACACCATGATTTACTAAGGTTTGCGGTAGTCAATTTACTAGTATTTGTGCCATTATTTAATAAACAAAAAAAAGTATGTCTTAACCCATTTAACCCACAAAAAGTGTAGGATGAGTTATGCACATTAGTTTAACAATTAGGGGTTTGTTTCAATTACATTTTGATGATCCCCTTTAGACTTTCTGTTGTTTATGAGGTTCTGTGCAACATGTCACCTAACTCTCATTAGAGTATTAGTAGACTTGTTGGTTATGGTTAGGGTTAGTAGAATAAGCTGACATGTACTTGCAAAGTTACTTATAGTAGAATGCCTGTTGCAAGCATCAAAATAAAGTGTTAGCATATTTTAAGCAGACAGTCTGTTACAGTGTTGGGGAAAGTTACTCTTAAAAGTACAGTAATACATTACAATATTACGTTACTCCCTAAAAAAGTAACTAATTACGCTACTTTTTATAGAAAGTAATGTGTTACATTACTTTTTAGTTACTTTTTAAATCTGGGCAGTTCTTCTTTTACAAATGTAAAAGCCCTTTCACAACAAAAGTGAAATGAATATGCCTCAGGCTGAAGGAAATGTAAATTCATGTCTGTACAGTAGAAGGCGCAGCTCAAACAAATTGCATGAAGAATATGACGCATGAGAAGAAAGTTCAACACTATTCAACAATAACAAATATGAAACACAAATGTGCCATATTTGCTTAGTATGGTTGAATTGGATCGTCGAAGGTCAGTAGCAAAGACATTGCTTTATAAAATGGAATTAAGTACACAACTGATATTTGTCTTATTTAACATATTTGATTATTGCAGGTTTGTATAATATTCTGAGTTTGCATTTGATTGTTTTTATTCATTTTGAGGAATACTGAATCTGTTTTTGTGCAGCTGAGATGCGCAAACACGTTCATATTTAGTCTAGAACTACAGTAAGCATCATGTTAACACAGCACGCATAACGCCTCTTGCACTTACTCCCGATTTCTCTCAACATGGCAACACGAGAGCTGTCAGTCAAGACATGGGAAACAAACTTATTTGAAAAAGTAACTCAGATATTTCCTTCTAAATTAAAAAGTAATGCATTACCCCCAACACTGGTCTGCTAATACGCTAATGACTGCTAGTTGATATGTAGCTGCAAAGTTACTTATACTCAATATAATGTCTAAAGGGGACCATCAAAATAATGAGTTAACTTTCTTTCAATCCCCAAACCTATAAGTAACAATAATAGTGAGGCATGCACCACTATGTAATCAAAAACAATTGTGACGACAAGTGCTAAAGGTGGGAATGATGAATGTGTGTATACAGGTGCATCTCAATAAATTAGAATGTCATGGAAAAGTTCATTTATTTCTGTAATTCAACTCAAATTGTGAAACTCGTGTATTAAATAAATTCAATGCACACAGACTGAAGTAGTTTAAGTCTTTGGTTCTTTTAATTGTGATGATTTAGGCTCACATTTATCAAAAACCCACCAATTCACTATCTCAACAAATTAGAATACTTTATAAGACCAATAAAAAAAAACATTTTTAGTGAATTGTTGGCCTTCTGGAAAGTATGTTAATTTACTGTATATGTACTCAATACTTGGTAGGGGCTCCTTTTGCTTTAATTGCTGCCTCAATTCGGCGTGGCATGGAGGGAAGCCCAGGTTTCTTTTTCTATGGGGTTCAGGTCAGGCGAGTTTGCTGGCCAATCAAGCACAGTAACACCATGGTCATTGAGCCAGCTTTTGGTACCTTTGGCAGTGTGGGCAGGTGCCAAGTCCTGCTGGAAAATGAAATTAGCATCTCCATAAAGCTTGTCAGCAGAAGGAAGCATGAAGTGCTCTAAAATTTCCTGGTAGATGGCTGCATTGACTGTGGACTTCAGAAAACACAGTGGACCAACACCAGCAGATGACATGGCAGCCCAAATCATCACTTTCTGTGGAAACTTCGCACTGGACTTCAAGCAACATGGATTCTGTGCCTCTGCACTCTTCCTCCAGACTCTGGGACCTTGATTTCCAAATGAAATGCAAAATTTACTTTCATCTGAAAAGAGGACTTTGGACCACTGAGTTATTTTTCTCCACAGCCCAGGTAAGACGCTTCTGACGTTGTCTCTGGTTCAGAAGTGGCTTGGTAGCCCTTTTCCTGAAGACGTCTGAGCGTGGTGACTCTTGATGCACTGACTCCAGCTTCAGTCCACTCCTTGTGAAGCTCTCACTAGTGTTTGAATCAGCTTTGCTTGACTGTATTCTCAAGCTTGCAGTCATCCCTGTTGCTTGTGCACCTTTTCCTACCCAAATTCTTCCTTCCAGTCAACTTTGCATTTAATATGCTTTGATACAGCACTCTGTAAACAGCCACACCTTTCAGTAATGGCCCTCTGTGACTTACCCTCTTTGTGGAGGGCATCAATGTTCATCTTCTGGATCATTGCCAGTCAGCAGTCTTCCCCATTATTGTGGTTTCAAAGAACAAGAGATACCCAGAATTTATACTGTATGGATGGTCATTTATTGAAACTCAAATGTAAATATTCTAATATTTTGAGATAGTGATTTTTGACTTTCATGAGCTGTAAGCTCTAATCATCAAAATTAAAACAAAAAAACTTTTGAAATGTTTTACTTTACATGCAATGAATCTAAAATATATGAAAGTTTCACTTTTTGAAATAACTTACAAGAAAAAATGAACTTTTTCACTACATTCTAATTTATTGAGATGCACCTGTATGTGTGAGTGTTTTAACCGGCTTTCCTGCTGTTATTGATCTCTGTTAAAGCAGAACATAGCCTCTTCCTGTGTGTGTGGTGGCATCCTGTGATGAAGGATGTTTGTGAATATTGTGCTGTGTGGCTCACCATCCTGTAGACTTCCTCTCTCAAGACTAAACGGGTCAAAATCCAGCAGCAACGTGTTCTTAAGTGCTCCAAGCTTTTGAAACTCATTGAGACATCCATTGAAGAAGGATCAACACATCTCTGGATCACTGTCAATGGCATTCCATTGATATCGTAGCAATCCTGTAGCTTAAATTAGGTACACCAATGTGTTGGGTATTTGTATTTAGAATCTTCATTTAAAAGAATATCACAAGCAATTTTTTTGTAGAAGATCCAACAATAGGGCCTAATGCAAAGTTTTAAGAGAAAGCTTGTACAAAAGCAAGATAAAAAAAAAAAAAGCCAGATTTTAGTTTGGGGCCAATTCTCATTAATTAAAAAAAAAAAATCCTAATTTGCAGATTATTAATAGTTAGTGAGGTAGTTGTTAAGTTTAGAAATGTTGGATTTAATTGATCTGAAATATGGTCATGCAGAATAATAATATGCTTTAATATGTGCTTATAATGTACTAATAAACAGCCAATATGCTAGTAATGTGCATGCTAATAAGCAGCTAGTTAATAGTGAGAACTGGTCTCTAAACTAAAGTCTTACATGTATTTATTTTAGGGCTGTCAATCGATTAAAAAATTTAATCGTGATTAATCGCATGATTGTCATGAGTTAACTCGCGATTAATCACAATTAATCACACATTTTTATTTCTTCTAAATGTACCTTAAATTAATACTTTTCAAGTTTTTAATACTCTAATCAACATGGGCATGGACAAATATGGATGCTTTATGCAAATGTATGTTTATTATTATTGAAACCATAGTCAACATAAAGCATGAAGTGTATGTTTCAAAGGTCATAGATGTTTTTCAAAGAACTTGTTCATGTCTATTAGACACATGAAAAAAGATATACCAGGTTCCCATTACTTCTCTTTCTTTGCACTGAGCAATTTACTTACACAAACCTGTTTACATTTTTGCACACAGGGCAGCTCTTCTTCTGAACATGCAAAATGTACATTTATTATTTATTATTACATTTGTTTCCCTTTCTGTGCCCACATACTGTATTTTGATGAAGCTAAATTCTCAATAAAATACACATACTGATAAAAAATGCATAGCCTGAATGCACTGTAAGTCGCTTTGGATAAAATCATCTGCTAAATGCATAAATGCAAATGCAATAAAACTGTTTTCATTGGTATATTTTACTGTTTCTGTTGTCAGACAACGGAATGAATATGAAATAGTGACTGAAACGCAACCCATTAAAACATAACCAGCTCTCCCTTCCAAGATGTTAATCTGCACAAAAAATCATGATAATCACACCGTCGTCTGATGAAATCAAATACACATAAGATAAAGACAATAGCTGTGCTGTGATTTCGGCTATACTTGAAGGTAAAATTAGAGAAGCAACATAATATCTGTGTTTAACTGAACACGCGCTGAACAGAGCAGACGCAGAGAGAGAGAGAGTGCGCGAGAGGTGTGCGCGCGCTGGGAGAGCAATACCTCGCGCTCGCGCGGCAGTACCTGTTTTTATACAGTCTATGGGCAGTACCGGTGATTCTCAGAAACTAGGTTTGGGCGCTATTTTGAAGGGAAAAAACGTCGCTAAAGGGGTCTGCAATGTTGCTAAGTTGGCAACACTGTACATCTCCATTTCTCCAACTACGGGTTGGGCCACGGGCCAAACAGAAAATACGCGTTGCGTTAATCACGCGTTAAAAAAATTTGTGCTGTTAAAATTAATTTGCGTTAACGCGTTATTAACGCGTTAACTTTGACAGCACTAATTTATTTATTTACTTAAGTTGGAGTGTTCAGGAAAAGCATACATGTGTGCTTTCAATTGAGCTTGAAAAGCATCTGTTCAGGGTTTGGGATTTTATAACAGGAAAAGAAGGGTCAAACTCATCAAGGCCTCATGAAAGCCAAAAAACATGTGAATAATTTGGGCTTCCTGTCAGACACACAGACACAAAGACTCCATGAATTTGGGCAGAGGTGTCTGGTGTTGTGGCGTCTCAGGGTTAAACACGCTGACCTGTAAATGGTAAATACTCAGACACAGATACAGACCATAGCCAAGCAAAATGCAGAAGAAAAGCAGATGCACTAATAAATTAAGGGATAGTTCACCAAAAATAAAAAGTTTGTCTCTCATTAGGTATAGGATGTTTTCACTACTCTTTTATGTTCTCTGAATGTAAATTAGTGTTAAAAAATCAAATACCATGAGAAATTCATTTCTAGGAAGAGATATTCATTTAAGGAACAAACCTGTACAGGTTCAAAAACACCCAATAAAAATCCCCCTCTTCACACTTTAAAACACAGTGCCATGCCAGCCAGAGGTTTTGAAACCATGACAACACAGCCCAATAACTTACGGTAACTGGCTGTTGCGCGGTGGGTTTAATTAATTTACAAACACTTGTACTGCATCATTGTCTTGCTCTACAGTGAGCTGAAGCACTGCTACTTTCAGAACAGTCACACTGGCACCAGCTTTGCTATGGTAACCACAGTGGGGTAAAACACACAGCGGCAAAAAAACCTGCGTCTATGGGCTGCAGTGGTTTAACATCAACCACTCTTGCAGCTCTTCCAGTAATATACTCAATTATGCAACTGAATAGCAGGACAAGTACAATGTCGCAGAAAAAATGCCTGCCCAATGCATTGTTACAAAAACAGCAGAGAGAGCTGGTGCGTCAAAGACATACAGCATCATTGACATCACTGCATTAGTTTACAAATCTTGCACTATGGTAAATATGTTTTGAGGTCATAACATAGTACTGTTCACGGAACTATGTGAAAATAAGTATTTATTTAATCAATAATCTGCCCTTGCAGTCATTTGTGTGAACAGGAAAAAAAAGGTTTTTGGTGTTTTACTGCCTCTAGTGTTCATTTCTCCTGGAAACTGCACCGCTCTCATAATTATCTATAAAAAATAAAGTTACATGCTGTTGAACATCTTTTAATTACTTACACCCCTTAACACTATACACTATAGGGCTGTTACCAATTAAAAACAAAGTTACAAACAAATAAACTAAACTAAATTAAATCAGTAGCAACAAACTCCATCTTATTATTATTTTTTATCTGTTTGCACTGCAAATATAATTGCATAAATAATGTTATGAGATTAATGCTTTAAACATAACATTCTGAACATAAAACTATGAAATGTTGGGAAAAAATTTAATTATATAATTATATATGAAACTGTACCCACCAATAGATGGTGGCAAGTCTTAATAAGCGAATCAAATAATCATTCATTCAACCAATTTGTTCAAACTGGTTCATGAACATAGCAAGTGACAACTATCTTTATGAATGTGTCATTGAATCATTGACCCGATTCTTTCAAATTGTTGTGTCTAAAAATTCTGACAATAAGGATGTCTGGTCGACCAAGCTTCTAAGACAGCATCCTAATTGAAATGGTACCTCAAAGTTGACTGATCTGACTTTTGCATACTAGGTAGACATTTGCATACTAAGGATATTACACATTTCAATGCCCTGTATTTGCAATTCTAAAGCAATGCCAGTACACATAATATCTATTTTGCTGTTACTACTGTTAAACTCCATATGTAACTGGTATGTCTTTGCAATATGCAAGACATTTGCTTCAATGATACCTCAAATAAATAAAAGCTTGAGTCAGTACTTCTTATGGCATTGCAAGTCATTTGGGGTTTCTTTATCATACTGATCCTACAGTATATACCTAATGCATTTAAAGTGCAGTAGTGCAACTGAGTCATAGTATTATTACCATAGACTGTAATAAAAAGATGGATGATGCATCTCCAATTCCTTCCACAATAGAAAAGTACAGCCAAAACATCCCAGTATGGCAGCTGTCATCTTGCAAAAATGACATCATTTACCTACATTTCACTACTGATTATACCCTGTATGATTATGTATGTGACAAATAAACAAGAACCTTGATTTGGAGCCAGAGTGTGTACAGTAGTGATTCATTTAGAGCCGAGTCTGCACAGTCATGATTCATTTGGAGCCTGCTCAGTAGTGATCGCAAGGTGGAGCCATGGTATCAAAGCCCCATCCAAAACTCCTGCTGACCCAATCACAAGAACACAATCTTGACACCACACCCCATTTTTATAACATTATATAACAAACTAAAAGCAAACTGATTAGAAAAATGAACACTTGAACATTTATCAGCATGATAAAAAACTACCTAAAATGATGGAAACTATCTTTGGGAAAAACTTATTTTTAAGTTTATATTTGGATGTATTTGATGTATTTGAATTAGATTTTTTAGTTTGTTTACATGAAGAAGGAGGGGTTTATGACCTATACTGCAGTTATCCACCAGAAATGTTTTGGTGTCACTTTATTAAGTGAAATGTTATTAAGCTAAACATTTGTTTTGATGATTTTATTAGTAAAAAGATAGTATGATGTCAGTATAACATTAATGTTATTTCTTAAACATTTCTGCACTCACAGGTTCTGCACTCTCGCAGTATGATATGACTGCAGTTGCAGTTGTAATGGCACCAAAATTTAAATTGTGCTAAAGTGTACTTTAATTTTAGCACAACTGACTATATTAACCCATCTTTAGTTCAGTGTAGGATGCCAGTTTCAACACCATTTGTCTTTTACAGGCATCTGTGTCCTGCTGAGAGTGTAACTGATATTTGGTTCTCACATTTAAAACAGCTGGGTATGCAGACACATCTATCACATATCATAACCCGTTCTAACTCCCGAAGTGCCAAATACAGCTGTTTGTCCAAGTGTTTTGTGTGTGACTATACAGATGTCAAAAAAGCCCTGTAGTGTCTTTATTGTAACGTGGCTAGAACTGTAAGGCCATTGCTTTCAATGAGAAATCTTGAGTTTTGATAGACTAATGCAAAGGCCATGGAACTCATTTCATGCTGGAGGGTATGAATTTCAATTTTTAATCATTTTAGTTGCATAATATATTATTATGGTAACACTTTAGAATAGGGAACACTTATTCACTATTAACTATGACTTTTTCCTCAATAAATTCCTAATTTGCTGCTTATTAATAGTTAGTAAGGTAGTTGTTACACTGTAAAAAAAAAAAAAGTTGGGCTACCTTAAAATTTTAAGTCAACTAGCTAAAGCAGATTTTTGAGTTTTCTCAACTTATTTTTTAGGAAATTTCTCAACTTTTTGTTGTATAAACTTAAAACAAGAAGTTGAGAAAACTCAAAAATCTGCTGAAGCTGGTTGCCTTAAAATTTTAAGTTTGTTCAACTTTTTTTTTTTACAGTGTACGTTTAGGTATTGGGTAGGATTGAGGGATGGAGAATAAGGTCATGTAGAATAAGGCATTAATATGTGCTTAATTAGTACTAATAAATGGCTAATATTCTTGTAATATGCATGCTAATAAGCAACTAGTTAAGAGACCCTAAAATAAAGTGTTACCATTATTATAACTAGATACCTTTGAGCAATTAAGTCAACCCCTATCACTAAACCTACTCTATTTCTCAACAATATTAAACATATAACAGGCAGATAAAAGTACAGTCACAATTAACTTCAAAACAATGCTGCATTCAAGTCTTCTGAGGCCAAACAGTAGAACTAATTGAAAAAATTTCATTTGAAATCTTATTTTGCTCTCAAGCAGTCGACCTTATTTCCTGACCCACATGTGTAGTTAGATAATACTAGATATGATTAGTTAATTTATGTAGTTTTAAATACTTTCAATTAAACAGTAAAATCTGAGAAAAAACAGTTCAGTTTTTTGAGGCTATTTTGCTTGATAAGTATATGTTCTGTGCACAGCTGACGTGGGCCACCAACAAAAAAAATCTGCAAAACATAGCTAAATACAAGCTGATTTTGTGTCAAAGTCCCATAGATTCCCACACGTCTGCACCAAAAGCCCAGCAAAATATAATTCAAATAAACAGGCGGAGTTCCTCAAGAGTGGATTACATATTTTTCTTTGTGCTGTAAATTTTCTCCTGTCTTGCAAAACTAATGAGCATTAAAGCATGCCAGCTATTATTAAGGTTATGGGTGCTTTGCTACAATTTGTTCTCCAGTGAGAATGGCAGACCCAAACTGCTGTTCCATGAAATCTACCTTTAAAAACTCTGGTATTCTGTAGGTAAATTCACACTATCATTCAATCTCCATGTCAAGCTCTGTTCCAAAAACCTGATTGGCCCACAACGACAGTGGCCTACATACATGGGTCTGCAGACAGTCTTATGAGAAAAACAGGTGGTTCTGACTGTCAAGTTATCTAGGGTTTCTTCTCAGCCTCAATGTCTGCCCAAACTTGAAAAAGGCTTCAATCAACTTCATAGGGTGCATGGAATAACTCAAAACATCTGATTCTTCATCATCGAAGCAATTTATTGAAAATCTTTCAGCAACAACTTGATCTTCCTTTGCTTATTTTCAGAGTTTATTTCAGATGCTTAGCTCAGATCAGGGGCGCCGCTACGGATTATGGGTCCCCTGGACAGCATATTCACTCGGGCCCTCCTGCGGGGGGGTGGGGGGGGGGGTCTTTAGAAAAGAAAAAGCTGAAAAGAAAAGCTAAAAAGAAAAGCTGTCTTTTTTCCCCCTTCTCCCAAATCAGATTAGGGTATACTGTTTCAGCTATTAAAATAGTTCAGTTTTATATGTAATGGCAAAGTGACTATATTTTGTTTCATTTTTTTTATTAAGGTAATTTAGAAAAACTTTTGGAGCATTTTTTTGTTCGTTAAATAATTTTTCTTTCTTAAAGTAACGACCAAGCGGCCAGCGGCAGACCGGCAGGCTGATCATAGCCATGTTTGATCAATTTTGCCTTTTCAAATCATCACGACTTGCCTACAATTAAATCTATAGATATACTAAATATACTCGGTAGAAATCACGTTTCCCCCTCGGGCCCCCCCCCATCGTCGGGCCCTTAGAATCGTCCTAACTCCCCCCCCCCCCTTACGGCGCCCCTGGCTCAGATGCTTAGCTTAATAACCTATAGAGAGAAAATAAATAAATATATGAGTCACTACACACAGTAATGTGGTCATTTAAGGATGTTAAACATTTAAACCACAACTAATGTTACTAGAATACTCACAAATCACAAAGTACAATACATAGCGGTTCAACAGCAACACTAAATCAAATGCATTTACTGCACATGGCCAGTTAGCATATTGGATGCTAAACCCATAGCTTTAACAAACAACTTGCAAGACATTCACAATTGGTCTTTTAAACAATCTGTAGTAACAAAAGAAATTAGTCTTTATCCTACCAGTAGCATCTCAAAGTTAATGAAAACATTGTGGATTTTCCCAGCTGTCTTTGAACAAACTGAGCATGTGGTTTTCTCCAAACTCAATGGCTACATCCGTGCATGCTTTAGCAATCTTTCTCCTTTGGTTTTATAACCAGTATCAACACCAACTTGGGTAGGAGAAGCACATTCACTTTTCCAACAGAGATCCCTCTGCACACTGATAATCAAACAAGCACACCTGGTTCTATGTAACATGTGAAGTTTCAATGGCCAATCAGCTTCCTTGTTTCTTCCAGGTTGCTCTATGTTCCCACAACCAATAGTATCCATTCATTTTGATCTCAAATCTAAACTCATTTCATCTGATAGATTTTTTTCTTTATTTAACAATGATGAATATAATATTTTTTCAACAATTTCAAGTTTAGCTTAACACTGACTATTCCTACACACAAGTGTTAATTTTTTATTGTTGTATTTATTTATTTATTCAAGGTCATTCCTATTGAAATAAATGGAATTCATTAAATTTGACCACACCTTTAGTCTTAGTGCTGTGCCAAATGTCTTTTGATTTTATCATATTTATTCAACCTGTCCTGCTTTTTGTTAAGTAACGTTTTAGTTGACTAAAAGTCAATTCAGAATTAATCAAAGTCAGAATTAAACTCACATTTTAGTTATGCTGCATAAAGATTAAACTGATAATAACAGCGGATAAAAATGATAACTATAATGTGTGGCGGAAGAGCACTTTGCAGCACTTCGACCTCGGCGCAGTAATATCATCACTCCTGAAAACTCCCCCTCTCGCTCTCCCTCCCCCTCTCCCTGATAGTGATAGTGCAGGCCACGTTGGTTGTATTGACGGAAGAGGGAGAGGGAGAGTTTTCAGAAGTGATGATATTACTGTGCCGAGGTCGAAGTGCTGCAAAGTGCTCTTCCGCCACACATTATAGTTATCATTTTTATCCGCTTAGAAAATCGCCACGTTTTATTTTGTGTCACTATACTTACTCGTGTAACTACTCATGTAAACGTCTTTAAATAGGGAAAACATGGAAGTGTTTGGTGGCTTCTAAATTTATCCCAGTTTGGATCCTAAGAAATTAATGGTGCTAAGCTAAATGCTAGCATAGTGGTGCCGCGCGCTAGAGCGATTAAGTGCACGGACTGAGACGGGAGAGGTACATATCAACTCGTCTAAGTTGAGGGAAGAACATATTGGAATATGGAAAAACGGTGGCGTTTTCCTTTAAATACTGAAAGCACTCTTTGTTTGTTGTTTGTTATGTTTCTATGCTCCTCTTTATTATTTGCTACTTGCTTTATGTTATATTAGTTTAAAATGCTTAACATACAACTGTTTTAATTATTTTTTTAATTTGTAATTATTTTAAAAAGTACTTAATTACTTATGTAAGGATATGTAAATGTAAGGATTTTAAGATTCTGAAGTCGGTAAACTAATTAATTAATAAGGGGGGGGGGGGGGAGTAGATCAAGAATCGTTCTGGAATCGGATCGTGACTCCCAGAATCGGAATCGGATCGGATCGTGAGGTGACTAAAGATTCCCACCCCTAATGCAAATATGTATAAGGTTTTCTCAAATTATATTTATGATTTAGTTCAAACCTTAAATTTTGTTGTAATATCAATCAAAACATTAATTTTCCTAAAGACAAAAAAAGTATATTTAGGCTATTTATTTTAAAGACCATACACTGAAAGGTTTGTTGGATTTATATGATTTAATCATGTACATCAGATCAACATCAATCATTTTAGTAACCAGTGTTGGGAAGGTTACTTTGGAAATGTAATAGGTTACAGATTACAAGTTACCCAACTTAAAATGTAATAAGTAGTGTAACTTTTCAATTACTTTATTAAAGTAATGTAACTGATTACATTTGATTATTTTTTTGATTACTTTTCTAAATTTCTAATGTTTTCAACAATAAGTCATTTTCAAACATGTTAACCAGGCAGGGTTAACCTTACAGTAGTGCTCAACACTGATTACGGTCAGACTTTCAAAATCTTTCATCACTTGAATTAAGATTATAATATTTTAATTTTAAAGGAGACATTGGATGAAAAATATCTTCATTTGCATATAAATGTGTCTTAGCAGTTTGTGGACACAACCACAATGATAGAAATTCACTCCTTTTTTTAATCCCCCCAAAACCTAAACAGTCTCAATTATCAAGCCATTTTGATTTTGGAGTGAAAAACCAGCGCTCTCTTCCACCTTCATTACCATGACTGTGGTGATGAACCAAACCCCAAAACCCCCAACTGCTCCCCAGGCGCCGCAGCAATATGGCTGCCCAATGCTCCGGGTGTGTGTTCACTACTGTGTGTGTGCACTTGGATGGGTTAAATGCAGATCACTAATTCTGAGTATGGGTCACCATACTTGGCCACACATTACTTCACTTCACTTTCACTAAATTCGTTTATGCCTGGCCCACCACAAAATCAGACTTGCTTTAAAATCATGCTGAGGTTAAATACAGATTTAAAATCATAACAAGAAATAATTTAATAGCTATGATATGGTTTTTTAAATCAAATCTTTGCATAGCTTTGACAGGAAACACTGGATCTAACAATGCCTTACAAAAAAAGAGTTAATCTAAAATAAAATAAAGCATATACTTAAACCCCATTTAGGAAATATAAAAGTTATAGGATAAGCATGTTGTAAACTTCTGAAACATTGGTGTTTCATATTTTGGAGCAGTCACTGCAATTTATGAAATAAATCAATTAAATCTGTATGTGGGAGTGTGTGTGAAAAAAATCAGATGTAACCCCCTTTGTAATCCTTAACATTTTCATAAGTAACTGTAATTTAATTACACATTTTTTCTCAGTAACTGTAACTGATTACAATTACTTTTATTTTGTAATTAAATTACGTAATTCCGTTACATGTAACTAGTTACTCCCCAACACTGTTAGTAACACACACATAATTTGGTAAAAATCATCAAATTAAGTTATTTTGAAGTGACCATATTATGTGATTTATATGGTTCCATGACAGAATTTAACATTTAATTTTACATATATTTTTGACACATCGCAGTTATGTAATACTAGCTAGCTAAGAAACTGTTAGCAGTAAATAGCACACATTAGCATGCTAAATGCTTAACTACTTCTTAAGTAAAGCAGCCAAGACAGATATTTACGTATCCATCCTCAGCCTAATAAAATGCTCCACTCTTCATCTCAATGGAAACCCAGTGTAATTGATTAATATAATAATTATATTAATTCCAACATAACTGAACGTTAAACACTTTAAAGTCTTGATCACTATCAAACCTTAGTCTTCATGATTGCTTCATGATTTAAATACTCTCCTCCCATAAATGCTGTGTCTGAAAGGGAAACTCTTACAAATACATATGCAATAAGGTCAGTTGTAAAAATGACTGTTTCAATGCCTTTTCATCTGAAATTTTTCACTACAATTTTTAGTAAATCCTCACAGTAGATTTTTAACACCAAAAGAAAATAACACAACTGTTACACTGTTTTCAGAGCATAAAGCATCTTGAACTGGGCTAGTCCAGCCCAGTTTAATATTAGTGCGGATGCCCATGTACAAATACTCCTCAACAATGTCCACCTCCATATTCCGATGATGAGTGAGTTCAGGAAGGTCTTCTGCCTCCTGAAATCCCTGCTATTTAATCTTTGTGATGTTAAGCTGGAGGTCATTCAGCTCAAATCATGCTACAAAACCATCCACCACAATCTTATCTTCTGTTAATACAACCCACAATAGCGGAGTCATCTGAAAACTAATGCAGGCGGCAAGATTGATGATGTCAGGGCTGCACACAAGCACTTTCTCTGTAATATGTTCAGAGTTGGAAAATCTGTTATTTTTATAGTCCACACATACACATCGAAATCCAGATAAGCCCACAATATAGTCCGGTACATTTTCACCCAGCCCTGCCTCTGTGAAACACACAACACAACCCTCACAAAACATCCAATTACTTTTAGTAAGTGATGTTACAGCACTCTTCCATCTTTTTCAGTAGCGATCTCACATTCTCCTTGACAAAAGATGGAAGATATGGTCTGTAGTTCCTGTTCTCCTCTGGTCCTTAATGGCAAATATTTTCACCTCAACTCCTTGTGGATTTCTAGGTTCCAGCCATAACACACTGTCAGAGACTCATCAGCTGGTCCCTGGTGTAATCATTGGATCTCTGGGTCGCCTACACCAGGCCGAGGATGTGACATGATAAAAGAATTACAGCAACTATAGGAAAGAGCAGGTAAAGCCCCATCACCCTACTAACCAATTAAATTATCTTTTAAAAAAAATCCACTTTGTGGAAAAGAGAAAACATACAGTAACTGCATCCTGCATCCTGCGACTACTGTATATAATGGTATCTACTACTACTCAGAAGTATTGGGTTGGTAAGGTTTTTATTGTTTTTAAAAGAAGTCTCTTGTACTCACCAAGGCTGCATTTATTTGATCAAAAGTACAGTAAAAACAGTAATGGTGTAAAATATCATTATAATTTAAAATAACTGTTTTTCATTTAAATATACACTATATTGCTAAAAAGTATTGGGTCGCCCCCTTCTAATGAACAAGTTTGACTAGTAATTTTTTATGAGTACAAATCTTAATGTTAAAGCATATAATGATATTCTAGGAAATTGTGTGCTTCTAATATTATAGCAACAGTTTGGACAGAACCCTTTTCTATTCTAACATGACAATGCCTCTGTGTATAAGGCAAGGTTCAAAAAGAAAATTATTGATTCAGTCAGTGTGGAAGAACTTGACTGGTCTGCATAAAACCAAGTCCTAATCCCAGTTTAACTCCTCTGGTGTGACTGTAAATGCAGACCTTGAGCCAAAAACTCATCACCAAACACCAATGACTTGTACACACACTATATAGACAAAAGTATTGGGACACCCCCTTCTTTAGAACAGAAAAATGCACTTCCAAATCTGTGGCAACAACGATGGGAACATAATTCATGTATTTAAAAATTGTATTTCCATCTCTGTTGCAACAGTTTTGGAAGTATCTAAAATGACTGTACCCATATGTACAAGTCATTGGTGTTTGGTGATGAGTTTTTGGCTCAAGGTCTGCATTTAGGTGTTAAACTGGGATTAGGACTAGGTTTTATGCAGACCAGTCAAGTTCTTCCACACTGACTGAATTAATAATTTTCTTTTTGAACCTTGCCTTATACACAGAGGCATTGTAATGTTAGAATAGAAAAGGGTCCTGTACAAACTGTTGCTATAATATTAGAAGCACACAATTTCCTAGAATATCATTATATGCTTTAAAATTAAGATTTGTACTCCTAGAAATTACTAAAGTAGTCAAACCTGTTCATTAGAAGGGGGCGACCCAATACTTTTGGCAATATAGTGTATTTTAAAATGTAATTTATTCCTGAGATACAAAGCTGAATTTTCAGCATCATTACTCCAGACTACAGTGTCACATGATAACATGATGTCACATTGGTTTTTGTCATTATATTGTTACAAATGCTGTAAACAGTTGTGCTGCTTAATGTGCTGTGATTATTATTATTTTGTCCAGCAATCATTCATGAATAGAAAGTTCAAAACAACAGCATTTATTTCAAATGGAAATCTTAATAAATAATAAATGTGTTTTTGATAACTTTTGATTAGTTTATTGTAGATAGACCACACCTCCAGATGATAGCGAGGCTTCACTCTTCTGACTCGTAAACAAAGGTCAAGAAGGAGGAAGGCAGCAAAGTACGCTCTGGTGGTCCCGAGTCCAGTGGTCCTGGAGGACCCGACTCCTGTTGTCCCAAGTTCGGTGGTCCTGGAGGACTCAACTCCTGTGGTCCCAAGTCCAGTGGTCCTGGAGGACCCGACTCCGGTGGTCTCAGAGATTGCTACACAGCCACCCGATTTCACTGCTGTTGCCATAATCAAGAAGACCGTCTTTGCCTTTCACCTTTTGGCTGTTCTGCATGCATGGGCCACTTCTGAGTCCACTCAGCTCCAGTCCAGGAGCCCTCAGAGTCCACTCCAGAGACCGTTCCAGTTCAGGAGCATTCAGAGTCCAGTCCAGAGCATGATCCAACCCAAGAGTCCACTCAAGAGCCAGCTCAAGTCTACGAGATCATTCCAGAATTCGCTCATATCTACAAGTCCTCTCCAGATCCCACTCAAGTCTATGAGTACATTCCAGAACTTGTTCCAGTCTACGAATCCGCTCTGGGGCCTGCTCCAGTCTATGAGTTCACTCCAGAGTCCGCCCAAGTCTACAAGTTCACTCCTGAGCCTGCTCCAGTCTATGACTCTGCTCCTGAGCCCACTCAATGAGTTTACTCCAGAGCTCGTTCCAGTTTACAAGTCCGCTCCAGAGTCATTTCTTGACTATGAGTTTACTCCTGAGTCCGTTCTAGTCCAGGAGTCCACTGTAGAGTCCACTCAAGTCTATGAGTGCATTCCAGAGTTTGCTACTGTCTATAAGTCCACTCAAGAGCCCGTTCTAGTCCATGAATCCGCTCCTGAGCCCACTCAAGTTTATGAGTTCACTCCTGAGCTCGTTCCAGTCCAGGAGTCCACTCCTGAGCCTACTCCAGTTCCTCCCAAGGTGGTGGCTTCTGCTACAGAACCTCCTGAGGCGGCGGCGTCCACTTCCGTTCCTCTTTGGGTGGTGGTGCCCACTCCTGAACTCTCAGTCTGCCCTGTTACCGCCAAGGAGACGGTTGCTGAACTGTCTGCCTGTCCTGTTATGACCATAAAGGCTGTTACTAACCTCTCTATGCTCTTTATTGCAGTCCTACCTGTTCTGCCAGCGGGGTCATCTGCCTTGTCAGCTCCACATAAGTGGTCTTCAGCTCTGTCAGCCCCACCGTGGGGATCTTTGGTCCTGTCGGCTTTACTGTCGTGGTCGTCTGCTCCGCTGTGGGGATCTTCGGCTCCATCTGCTCTGCTGTGGTGGTCTTCAACCCCGCACTGGCCTCCTGCCCTGCCAGCTCCACCTCCATTCCACCTCCCTCCTGGACTTTTTTTGACACTTGGTGGAGCGTCTGGAACCACTCTTTAAAGCGTGGGGTTATGTCACAGCCATCAGCTGGTGTGCCTATGACAGCCACCAGAGGGCACTCTTCTGGGTCTTTATTTGTTTTGGACTTCAGTTCCCATCACCCCTTGCACTGATGATTGTTTCATTACCTTCAGCTGTTTGTCATTTACCTGTTAGCTCACCCTGATATATACCATGCTCACTGAGTCTTTTGTTGCTGCAGTATTGCACCCATTACTTTGTGTTTGCAGATTCTATGTTTGTGGATTACCTTTTGCCAGTGTTTTTTGCCTGTTGCTCTGTTTTTTGGATCATTGTCTGGGACTACAATAAAGCTGCTACTGGATCTTCTTTAGATAGATAGATAGATAGATAGATAGATAGATAGATAGATAGATAGCCTTTCAAATGATGCCATTTCTCCTTCTCTTCACTGAAAATTAACTGGAAACTACCATGTAATAATGTAAATACCTTTAGTTCATTATTTACTCACAATCATTATGACATTATTTTTCTTCCTGAGTTTATATCCAACAATATACTTGTTAAAAAATTACAATAAATACTAGTATTTTTCAGACACAATGAAAATGTTTGTCCTTTCTCCCCTCTGCAGTTCTCCAAGGAAGGCATTCATTTTCTCCAAATGCATGCGCAGACAGACACAGGATCATGTGCCCATTCAGGATATTTATAGTCCCATTATGCACCAGACACAGGCCTAAATAAACTGCATGTGGCTAAGAAAGGGGTGAGAGTTGACAGTCATCACTGGAGTGCTGAATTAATGGTTTTGTTTTGAAAATATGGAACCTTTGTTCCATATTTTCTTAAGTGAACTGCAAAGGTGGCAATGTACAGAAGTGAGTTACAAGCCGCATTACACTGCATTATATAAGATAATGAGCCTTCAAAACTACTTACAGATGTGTATAGACTAGTTTTTTTTTTTCAGAGGAGACAGTGGCTGCAATGTTACTGTGATTACACCAATTTCTGAATAAGTGACTAGTGACTGAAGTTTTAATGATATAATTAATACTAAAAGCCGAACAACAGTTAGCTAATTTTGATGCATTTTATTTTAATAGGTAGGTTAAGATCGGGGAAGATTTCCCCCCTTAAAACGGATAGTTCACCCAAAATGAAAATTAAGTCATTATTTACTCACCCTTGTGTTGTTCTAATGCAAAATGGTCTCTTTTCTTTTTCGAACCACAGAAGGAGATTAAAAAAAAAGAAATAAATGCTCACGCACATGAACATCAAGCTTTTAAAAAAAGACACGTGCCATATATTCCAAGTGTTCTGTGGGTATATGACAGGGTTTGATGAGAAACAAACTGAAATGTAACATTATTTTATGAATATCCTGACTTGGCCGTTGGTCTCATGACTGTATGTTCATGAGACTCTATTAGCGCAGCAGTTCATTGCGACTCGCCAGGAAAAGCACACAGGTTGAATAATCAAGTTTAATAAGAATAAAACGCCTAGAAATCCTCAAAAATGTATCTTTGTACTTTGATCACTGATTTGAATCTTCTTCACTGACATCGGACTTTGGTTTTCATGTCAGTCAAAATGACAGTTGACAGATGAACGTGATAACTTGCTGTTGTGACACGCACAACAAATATATTTACCTCAGAGAAGAAGTGTCATGGATTGTATTCCATGCCTTGTTTTTTCACAACTTGAGTGCTTTTTCTGGGTGAGTTGCAGTGAACAGGCGGCAGGATATTCATTAAATAATATACTAAATTCCAGTTTTTTTCTCATCAAACCCTATCGTATACCCCCCGAACACATGGAATATACAGCACGTTGCATGGGGCCACTCTGTGACACTTTATGTTGATCGCCATACACTACCATTATATGGACAGGCACAAGTGGGATTTTTTTTTAATTTTTTTTATCTATTTTCGTGGTCCAAAAAAAGAGAAGGGCAAGCGACATTAGAACAACACAAGGGTGAGTAAATAATGACTTACGAAATAGGAACATAATGAAAGATTAATACTGTCAGATATGGTGGTGCTAATATGGAAGGCCTTAAAAGTAGGGATGCACTGACATATCAGCCAATAATCAGTACTGGTTGATAAAAGCAGTTATCTGCCTTAGGAATGACATGAATGATACAGGAATGTATCAGTATTCTGTGTTTTGTATATAAAAGAATTCACTCTTACTTACTCACACACACAAACATACACACACACACAAATCCAGCATTCCAACAAATAAACAAACAAAGAAAAAAGTCATTCCAGCATGCATTCACAGGCATGTATATAAATGTGTGGTCTTAAAACTGTTTGTCTAGACAACATCAAATACTGTGTCAGTCTGGTTAGAGACCAAAATAAATTGTCAGAACGCCACTTAGTGGACAAAACTGAGAGTGCAGCCCTATGTGCATTCTGAGCCATATGAGCAATTATCTAGGATAAAATTATATACAGAATGATGATGAGCAATAAAATATCAGTAGAATTTGAAATTACTAATTTAATTGTATTAATAATATTACTATAGCAGACAAGGTGCATATAACTGATTCAACAAGTACATGCATATTAAGTACATAATGCTTATAATTATTATTCTGTACTTACAAAGTTATTACTGTCTAACAGAACCAGTAAATCATAAACTTTGGGAGTTAAAACCGTGAATATCTATCTATCTATCTATATGTCTATCTGTACTGTATATTAAATCATTCACATTTGCCTTGCAACTAATCACCTGTTGCTAGTCTTTTTTTTCATCTATTCAATGTTTTTCTTTACTTATATGCAGGAACATTTACACATTCTGTGTTCACAGAAGCAAGTGTCAGAAATACTATTGCTCAAGATGAATTAATGTGATATGATTGGATCAAACCTTGTTCTGCAAAGTTTATGATATAAATGATAAAAATCCAACTTTTGATTTTTACCTGCCAGATGGTACATTTGGCAAGCAAGGTGGGGCTGTGTTGTGAGTGCTAATGAGACATTTCTGTTTCTGTCTTGTGGTGTGCATGTGCTTTTGTGGAAACAGTGAGTGATGCTTACTGTACCTGTGCATGACTTGCCACCTTAAAAGGTAGGCCCCTATTTGCTTTGCTTTTACTTCTGCACTTTGTTTCATTTTACTAATTAAAAAAAGCCCAGACCCAAATTATCTTCCCTCTTTTATTGTAAGTCTAGTAGAATTTCTTGCCTATTTTATACTACATCTGAAAATTGTAAGTCTGACCAATGTCTCACCATTTGGATAAGTCATACCAACTGTTCATAGTGCAAATGGTGAAGAACAAGTTACAAATTTACCTTAATTTATCTAGAAAAGTCCATAATGTTGAGTATGAGTAATAGTGATGCTTGGCTTGGACTCACTAATATATCAGCTTAAGCAAGTAACATGACAGAATGTTACTTCTGTTACTTACAGTTAAGAACAAGAAGGACTTACTTTTCTTCCGGAGAAGAGCATACACAGCTGGTGCATGGACCCTCCATTCTTAGTCAGCTCTTTCTTCAGGGTTTTGGGTGATGGATGTGTCCAGCCGCCCTTGTGTGTCCCGGCCACTTCCGTGCAGTTGATGGCATTGTCAGATGTGAAGCAGGTTGTGCGAGGGTCCTGGAGAAGACTGCCCTCACTGTGTGTGCGTCTGCGCAGGGAATTCTGCACGCTGAGTCCACCTGAGTGCTTTTCGCAGGAAGTGGTCTCTACCATGCTCCTCCGTTTACTGTCACTGCGTTCCAGGTAGTTATCATCACTGTCTTCCTCCTCCTCATCATCATCTTCATCTTCTTCATACTCTTCATCTGTGCCAGGGGTGGAGAGGGCGTCTGCACTGAAGGACCGATCTAATCGCAGCTCGGGGATGACAAATGATGAGGAAGAGGATGAAGGTGGAGCATTTGTGTCCACTGCCTCTGAAGCATTGTCCTCATCAACAAGCAGCTGTTTCTCATCTTCACAGTCTTTTGCGTGTGCATGCAAGAACTCCTGCTCTTCTTTCTCCTCGGTCATTGGCTCAGTATTCCCCCTCTCCTCCTCTTTCTCTTTGCCTCCATCCTCCCTCCATAACTCGTTCATGCTGCTCTCCGTGCTCTTCCCATCTTCTCCCTCAGTGGAGGGCGGAGGTGTTGGTGGAACCAGGTGGCTGTTCTCCTCCAGAGGGGTGCACAGATCCTCCAGCAGGGTGAGACTCCTGGACTGAGGGCTACTCGCAGTCGTGGCTGATGCATCGGAAAGGTTGCCCAGGGAATGGTCATCCTCAGAGGTCATTATCCGGCCCCTGAGGTCACATGACTCATCCTGCTTGGGTTCGAGCATCTGACAACAGAAGAAAACAGTGGTGCAAAACCGTTACTGTTTTTCTAACACTGCAATATTACAACGTGTGATTATATTCAGTAACTGAACAACAATTATTGTAACTACTACAGAAAATGTTGTGTTATATTTATGAACAAATACAAGAAGTGAAGTGAAGTGAAGTGAAGTGAAGTGAAGTGAAGTGAAGTGCCTTAACGTGACGTGACATGTGGCCAAGTGGGCATCACCAGGTATTCTAAAATTATGGGAGTGTTGAATACTTTATTCTACTCTGAGTGTTTATCATCTTTTCGTTGCTTATCATAATAGTATATGATAAGTAATAAGGACTGTTTCATTAGCAGCAGTCACTGATTTCCTTGAGGTTTAAGCAAAGCGAAAAAGCACTCTAGATGTTCTTTGAAGCTCTCTCATATCTTCACACCTTTTTCGGGTCAAAGACCACTTGGTGGCTGAGCAGATGTTTAAAATTGAGTGATGCATTTTAAGCCTGGCCTAAAATTACATGTATAGTAGCGTAAGATACCCCTCCCCTTATTTACAATATAGATTTACTTTTAGGGTGTACCCAACACTAGGCACAGTTGCCTTGAACCGAGCCCGAGCGCGATTATCCCCCCTCCCCACTCCCCCGCTGGTCTGCTCTCACACTTGCACTAAACTTTCCAGGCCGGAGAACGCTTACGTCATGTATGAGATAAAGGAGAAAACAACTTTCGCTAATATTCTGCCTAATAAATGTAATAATTAATTTATAATTTATGCCGTGCACTGCGTGCAGCGATTTTCACTTGTATGTATCAGACCAGGGGATTATTACAGAGGCAGCTGATGTTAATGAAAGAATTTGCAGCTTTACTTGCAAACTACAATTCATGTTCATCAATAAGGTGAGAACCAGATCCATAATAAACCTAAATATACTTGATTGAATTAAATTAATTGAAAAGTGTAGTGTAGTAGTAGTAATAGAATATGTTTGCGGTCGTAATGATGACAGTAGCGCGCACACAATAGTATCTGTTCCGTGCTCTGGCGCGGTTAGCACTTACACTACATGCGTACCGCGCCCGAGCCCAACCGAACTGTGCCCTGGCCCACCTCTTCCAACCAGGCCGGGGCCGGCTAAATGAACCATGCCAGAGCGCTGCACGGAGCGCTCACACTAACAAACTGGGCTTTGGGGGTCAAACACGCTCGGGCACGGTTCAAAATGCCTAGTATGAGTACACCCTTAAATTGTAAAATGTTTAATTTTAGCATGTGCAGGATAATAATGCATCAGTCTATGTGTTATTATATTGGGGAAAAAAATGCTAATTTAGTTGTTGTAGTGAGATATTATTAGAGGGGTAAGATGTCCCAATCCTGGCCCCTTCTCCCACATACTTACAAAGTATTAACAAATTCTTGTACAATAAAGGCTAAACAAACAAACAAACAAACAAAAGCCAGAAAAGAAGTAAGTGACTTTAGACACTGAAGGGTGAATTCAGCAGAATAGAATAGAGGTTGAAAATAATCATTTATGGTAATTCATGTAAGCCAAAACACACGAGGAAAAGAGGTGTGAAAATATAATATCAGCAATCACAGACAGATGGGATTAGATTGCTCAGAGGAGATAGGCAAAAGGAATTTGTACAGAGATTGTGTGAAAAAAACAGACTTTGCAGATATGGACAGGATTAAAACCACAATGTGAATTCGTCAAATACAAACATCTCTCTGTCTAAATGGGGTTTTACTCATCATAAAACAGTTATAAGAATCACATGGTATTACATTATTTAAACATAAAATGGGCTTCAAGTCAGCACTTTTAGGATACAAACCACTGAATTTTAAATGGGAAATATCTTTTGTCTCAACTTTCTTTCTTTGGTAGCACTTTATTTTACAGTACGTGTACTTCTCTGGTACATACCGTACATGGTAAATATATTGTACCTACAGGCAAATGAGTGGTAACACAAAGTACTTACCTTAAGTGTATGTACATGGTAACAAATAAGAAACACAGCTGTACTTAACAGTCGTACATGCATGGTAATTACGTTGTAGTTTGTACATACAGACAAGTGTGGGTAATAACGGTCACTTACAGGTGGTGCCCATACATGGTAACTAATTAGATACTTTACTGAACTTACTAATGTATATACATGGTAAATATGTAGTACTTACGGACAAGTGGGTACAAACAGGCATCTGTACATGGTAACTAATAAGACACATTACTGTACATACTAATGATATGTCCATGGTAAATGTGTAGCACCTACGGAAAAATGTGGTATTATGTGGTAACAAACAAGACACATACTGTACACGGTATACACGTGGTAAATATGTAGTACTTACAAACAAGTGTGTGTAATAACGGTCACTTACAAGTAGTGTCAGTATATGGTAACTAATAAGACACATTACTATTACTAATGTTATATACATGGTAAATATGTAGCACCTATTGAAAAATGTGGTATTATGTGGTAACAAACACTGTACTTGGTATATATGGCACGCTTGGTAAGTCCTAACCTTACCTAATAAAAAGAGGACTGTTTTTCAATTGCTTGTGTAGGACTGTTAATGCTAAATTGCTCTCCAAAACAGTGCTTACAAAGTTTGAAGAACTGGTAATTCCTGTGTAATGTTAATGTAAAATGGGGCACTTTATTTTATAGTCCTATTTCCATATATTTACTATGTACGTACTAGTGTATGTACCTATTAGTTAATGTACAGAATAAGTTATGCGGTACTCAAGTTGGGGGGTATAAACATGGACCAAGGTACTTATTGAGTAATTGATGGTAGGTGCCATTGCAGTTAACCTGCCTTATCTTTATCAACACTGATTCTCTTAACTAATTGGTCCAATAGGGATTTTTGATGACGTACATTCCTTATAATTATGTGTGTAGACAGATTTTATTTTGGAATTATACAGTAGCTACGAGACTCATATTAGCACTTGCAACTCCTGATTGTCATGTGTCAAAAGGACTGTGCCTGCTAAGTATTAACACTATGCAGTTCTGCACAGTTACTGCCGTGTTCCCAACCAACTTCCAAGGTTCCATACTGCAATGGCACCTACCATCAATTACTCAGTAAGTACCTTGGTCCATGTTTATATCCCCCCCCCCCCAACTTCAGTACCGCATAACTTATTCTGTACATTAACTAATAGGTACATACACCAGTACGTACATAGTAAATATATGGAAATAGGACTGTAAAATAAAGTGCACCATTTTACATTAACATTACACAGGAATTACCAGTTCTTCAAACTTTGTAAGCACTGTTGTGGAGAGCAATTTAGCATTAACAGTCCTACACAAGCAATTGAAAAACAGTCCTCTTTTTATTAGGTAAGGTTAGGACTTACCAAGCATGCCGTATATACCAAGTACAGTGTGTCTTGTTTGTTACCACATAATACCACATTTTTCCGTAGGTGCTACATATTTACCATGTATATACCATTAATAAGTACAGTATATATAAGTATATATGTACCATATAATAAGTATATGGTAATTAGTTACCATATACTGACATTACCTGTAAGTGAACGTTATTACACACACTTGTTTGTAAGTACTACATATTTACCACGAGTATACCATGTACAGTATGTGTCTTGTTTGTTACCTCATAATACCAAATTGTCCGTAGGTGCTACACATTTACCATGTACATATCATTGGTATGTACAGTAATGTGTCTTATTAGTTACCATATACGGATACTGTAAGGACGTGCCTGTTCGTACCCACTTGTCCGTAAGTACTACATATTTACCATGTATATACATTAGTAAGTACAGTAAAGTATCTAATTAGTTACCATGTACGGGCACTACCTGTAAGTGACCGTTATTACCCACACTTGTCTTTATGTACAAATTAATTACCATGCATGTACGACTGTTAAGTACAGCTGGGTTTCTTATTTGTTACCATGTACATACACTTCAGGCAATTACCTTGTGTTACCACTTATTTGCCTGTAGGTACAACATATTTACCATGTATATACCAGGGAAGTACCCGTACTGTAAAATAAAGTGCTACCCTTTCTTTTATGGCCAGAATATTTACTCAAGTCTTTGCTTTTGTTTAGGTTCTATAGATTCAGGACAAAATGTAGGGGTGTCATGTCTGTATTGGGGTTTTGTTTCATGATCATTGTTTTCATGTCTCTTATTTTGTCATAGTTCCTGTCTAGTCATGTGATTCCTTTGATCCTTATGTATTCCTGCCTAGTGTGTGTGTGTGTGCCATGTTCTGATTGGTTGCTTTAGTCATGTGCCTTGTTTTCCCATTGGTTGGTTTGTGTCATGTGAATCTCTTTGTTTGGTATTAAAAGCCATTGTCTCTCGTCGAGTATTATCCCTGTAACCTCTGTTGGTGAGTTCTTGCTTTTGTTTAGGCCAAGACTGTTCATGCCATGCCATGCCAAGTCTTATTTCAAGTCAAGTCAAGTCTTTGTTTATTGTTTGGTCACTTTTGGGACTTAAATAAAGCTGCACTTGGGTTCTTTTCAACTCGCCTCCAGTGGACTCAATACAGAATACTCGACCAACCTTGAACCCAGCAGTTGCCCTCCTTGGACTACGTCAAGGTAACCAATCCATAGAGGATTACGTTGAGGAATTTTGTGAACTATGCTACCAGGTGGACTTTAATGACATTGCCCTCAAAGACATTTTTCGGTATGGATTAACTGGAGAAGTTTCACGTTTAATTCCACGTCATGCCCCTCACTGGACTCTTGAACAATACATTGACTTTGCTTTGAGGATGAGGATTCATGTCTTGCTACGCCAAAGCCTGCTAAAGTCATGTCTGCCAAGCTAGAGCCTGCTAACATCATGTCTGCTACTCCAGAGCCTGCTAACGTCATGTCTGCTAAGCCAGGGCCTGCTAACCTCACATCTGCTACGCCAAAGCCTCTTCACGTCATGTCTGCTAAGCCAGAGCCTGCTCACTTCATGCCGGCCACTCAAGAGCCTCGTCGCAAGATGGCCGCCATGCCTGAATTCACAAGCAATATGGCCGCCATGCCTGACCCTCGTCATGTCATGGCCAGGCTCAGCCTCAGACGTCACGCCCACGGAACGTTGGCTAAACGTCTGATGCATATGGCACACTTTTCTGGAAACACTTCAGGAATGTCGAATTCATCGTCGGATTGGTTGAATTACACAGGATTTCCGGGAGACGTGTATGTCGCATTCTTTAACGTTCTGCCTGGAAACAAAAATGCAAAAATGCCTCATGAAAGAAGAAAGCTGTCGTGTTTACAAATGTGACGACGAAAGCTTCTCAGGGTCAACTAAACACTGGATTTTCAAAAGTATGTGAAATATTTGATTGGTTGTTTGACATGACGGTCAAATGGCCTCATGGGCGGGCCTTGGCCAATGAAAGCGGACATCTATTCCAGACCTTCAGTCGTCAGTCTGAAGGTCTGGCTACGCGAGTCTACGTCACGGCTGTCACCAAAATTTCCCCTAAAGATATATATATTTTTTTTTGTTATCAACATTTTTTTTTCACACATAACACAACACAGCATCCAAAATATAACAAAACAAAACAACAGACACATACTCAACATCTCAAAGTCCAGTCAAAATGGAGGGAGAGAGGGAAGGACAACAAAAACACAAAAGTCACTCCTCCATACAATCACGTATATCAAACAAAAAACACTGCCAAGCATCAATGGTCGAAGGCCTGGCCCCACCGACTCGCGCCGTTGTACATTCACAAGTCACTATTTGCAGGAGGCTACGGATCCAATATGTTTTTCCACACATGTGCGGTGTAAACCAGTTCTGTATTATTGTCTTCTTTGCAGCTGTAAAACCAGCAAACAACATTCTCTTTTGCATTGAACTTATACAGAGACCAGAATCATCATTAAGAAGACACAAACTTGGGTTAACAGACCAATCAATTCGCAGTAAGGATGACAAAACCAGGTTTACATGTGTCCATAGACTAATGACGCTAGGACATTCCCAAAACATATGAAGAAAAGTGCCTGCTGATGCAGTATTACATATATGGCAGTTAAAATTTGATTGTAGTTTCATTTTAAATCTTTTGTAAGGAGTTATGTATGCTCTATGAATGACTTTGAAGTGAATAAGACGATGAGCCACATTTTTAGATGTTAAGCTGAGATTAGACCACACTCTCTCCCAGTCGACAGATAAATTAAGGTCAGATAATTCCCTATTCCAAATAGTTTTAATAGAAAGAGGTTTTGTAATGCAATCAATAATTTTATTATATATTAAGAAAACAGATGGCCGACCAGCAGATGGTGCAATCCAGTCCCGCATAGGATGAGAGGAAATGGGAAAAGTCCACGGAACTCCATACGCTTTGAGAGCAGAACGTAATTGAAGAAAGACAAAATATGCGGATGCTGGTAGACAAAATTTGGTTCTTAATGTCTGAAATGAACAGAGGCCCTGGTTATCATATATATCACCGCACGTGTTTACACCTAAAGAAGACAAAGAGGGTTGGACAAATGGACAATTTCCGCATACAAAATTAAAATTGTGCCATAAAGGTGAACTGTTACAGAATTTGAAGGGTCCTCCTATCCGACGTCCAACCGTTTTCCAGATTTTAATAGAGTTAGCCACAACCGGACCAAATTTATAATTATCCCCTTTTTTTCCTGTGCCAGTAAATAAAATATCTTGAAGTCTATTTGGTTTAACCTTGTCAGCTTCAATCACCCTCCATGAAACTGTAGATTGAGGATCAACCCAATTATGAAGAGCCTTAAGCTGGAACGACCAATAATACAGTTCAAAATTTGGTACAGCCAGTCCTCCTGCGCTATTAGTATGTTGTAATGTGGTATGTTTAATTCTGGGGCATTTATCATTCCAGATAAACTTAGAAATTATGGAGTTGATCTCCTTAAAGTAACCTGGAGGGGGAGAAAGTGGTAGCATAGAGAAAAAAAATGTAATCGAGGTAACAAATTAATCTTAACAGTGGAGATTCTTCCTTGGGGAGAGACTTTAAGATTCTTCCATCTTTGAATGTCATTTTGCTCCAATTTATTTTATATCCTGATAAGCTACTAAAATGATCAAATTCCTTAATTATACTAGAGACTGAAACATCAAAGTGGTCTAAATATAGAATAATATCATCAGCGTATAATGAAATACTATGATTATGATCATGAATCTTAATCGATACTTCAGATATCCTGATGGCTTGTGCTAAGGGTTCAAGAGATAGACAAAACAATAAGGGGGAAAGCGGACATCCCTGCCTCGTTCCCAACTGTAAAGGGAATGGGGGGGAAATAATATTACCAGTTATGACTGATGCTGCAGGTGAGTGGTATAATATCTTAATCATAGAGATGAAGTGTTCACCGAAGCCGAAACATTGCAGAACTGCCCACATATAGTTCCACTCTAGCCTGTCAAAGGCTTTTTCTGCATCCAGTGAGAAAACCGCACAAGGGGTCGGGTGGGAGTCCGCAAAGTCAAGAATATGAAGGAGTCGACGCATATTGTCAGCTGCATTGTGCCCCTTGATGAAGCCGGTTTGGTCCTCCTTGATCAAACTATGAATTACCTTCTCCATACGAGAAGCAAAAACTTTAGCATAGATTTTTAGATCACATGGGATAAGCGAAATCGGTCTGTAGCTGGAACAATCTAATGGATCTTTCCCTTTTTTAAGAAGTAATGATATCAATAAAGTTTTTTGATCTCTATGAAATACCCCATGTTCAATTGCAAAATTAAATGAATTAAGCATAAGTATCCCTACCAAATCCCAAATTTCTAAATATAATTCAGGGGGGAAACCATCTAGACCCGGCGATTTGCCCTTTTGAAGGCTTTTTAGAGAGACGTGGAGTTCCTCCAAACTTAATGGGGCCTCCAAAGATTCTTTATACATCTGTGAGATCCGAGGCAGTTCCAATTTATCTAAATACTGCTTACAAATTGGTTCATCAAAATCCGTTTCGGCTTTATACAGATTTGTGTAAAAACCTTTAAATATTTCATTAATTGCCACAGGGTTCGTGGTGACCTGATCATCCGATGATTTTATTGCGCTAATGTATGCCTTAGACTCGCATTCTTTCAACCTAAGCGCCAATAAATGACTAGGTCTCTCTGATTCGAAATAATATTTTTGCCTAGTCCTATGTAAAATAAATTCCGCCTTTGAGTGTGAAAGTAAATCGTATTCTTCTTTTAAAGAGGACAGCTGTGTAGCCTGTTGCTCAGTAAAACGTTGTTTTTGTAGATTTTGTAATGATTGGATTTTATTTTCTAATTGTGTAAACTGGTGAGTTTTCGCTTTGGCAAGAGTAGAAGAGAAAGATATACAGAAACCTCGTATAGCCCACTTAGTCGTTTCCCACAGTATTTGAGGATCCACATCAGAGGGCATATTGATTTCAAGAAATTCCTTAATATATTCTTTTAGAGAAGTAATGAAAGTCTGATTACTTAATAATGATATGTTAAAGCGCCATCTAGGGGATTTGGCTTTAATATCGGAAAGAGGAACACTGCACAACACAGCAGAATGATCAGATAATAAAATTGGTAATATAGAGATGGAGGAATTAGACGAAATTAAAGATGGGCTGAGACATATGTAGTCTATCCTCAGTGGTGGACAAAGTACACAGATCAAGTACTTGAGTAAAAGTACAGATACGTATAATAAAATATTACTCCAGTAAAAGTAAAAGTACTGCTTTTTCAATTTTACTCGAGTGAAAGTACAAAAGTACTCGATTTTTTATGTACTTAAGTAAAAAAGTACTGATAGATAGATTTATTTTGTAATTTTACATATACTACTTTATTTAATTTTATATTAGCACATATTTTTATAATCCTACTGCCCAAAATAACCACTATATGGAGTAAAGATATACAGTATATTTTGTTGTTGATATGGACTACGTTGATGAGAGTGATATAGTAATGTTCACTGTGAAGCTTACACTGTGATGTACCTGAGAGAAAACAGATTTGACCATATCATTTTCACCAGTAAGAAAAAAAGAGTTTTAAAACTTGTTGTTTTGCAGAACGTCACAGTTATATATGACATGAGAATTAAGCCTGAAGTTAGGAAGAACATTTTAAGGAAAATATAATTATATTTTCATAATGATTTTTTTCTTCTCAAACCTTGACTGTGGTGTAAAACCCCCCCTGGCCAAATGCCCCAGAGGGCATCACTTCCCACTTTGATAATTACTGTAGTTACCATGTTCTGAACATCACATGCTTTCTTTTTACCTCAGATGTAATCTCTCTAGGTGGATGAATAAAAATATTTGGACTTTATATCTAAAAATTTCCTCAACTTAGCACCAGCAAGCTTGTTAGCTAGACAGTTAGCATCAGCTAACAATATTTACTTATTTTTAGTATGGTTATGAATAAACATTCATATCTGTCTAACGTTACTCGGCTAACTTAGATGATCTAAACAATATAAAAATGTATAGTGTTGATAAACAATATAAAAACAGACGTCACATAGGGCAAAATGCGTAGCATTTTAATAAAACTGCTAACGTTACAGCAGCGGGGAATATGAACGTGCATGAGTTATTTGATTTAATCTGTGTTATTTTAATGTTTCGTTTTTTGACCTAAAACATAAAGACCCTGACACTGATCTGTCTGCATTCAAGCATTTCAGAGGGCTTAAATAGATCACCCTTTACAGCAGATCTAGTTCACAAACAACTGACAGTTTTGACCTAAATATGATTTTCAGTTACAATAATTAATCCTAAAATTCGACATTAGTAACTTACTTTTCGCAGCATCAGTCGCGCGCGCTCACAAGATCTCCCGGTTCTTTACTTGTGAGTTCAGTTCACTGAAGACTCGCTCTAAACGGATCATTTGAATCAGTGAGTTTTCGACTCGAGAACAGCTGCAATCGGATCATTCCAATTCGTGAATGAATCGTTTGTTGCGATTTGCGAACCGATTTAACAGGTTCATTGAAAAGAATCAGTTTGTTCATGAATCAGACACCGCTTCTGCGTCTCGGAGCACGTGATGTATTATCAGGAGTAACGATAGGTTTTATGAAATGTAGTGAAGTAAAAAGTACGATCTTATGCTTTGGAATGTAGTGAAGTAAAAGTAAAAGTTACTCAAAATAAAACTACTCCAGTAAAGTACAGATACTTGAAAAATGTACTTAAGTACAGTAACGAAAAAGTTTTACTTCGTTACTGACCACCCCTGTCTATCCTAGAGAAAGTCTTGTGTCTATTAGAAAAAAAAGTGAAGTCCTTAGATTTAGTATTCTGAATTCTCCAAATATCGATTAAGTTGAGCTCAGTGATAAATTTATTCAGTAATTTAGAGGATGGATTGGCTGTTGTATCAGATTGAGATTTATCTAAAGCAGGATTTACGACAGCATTAAAATCACCACCCACCACTAGAGGGCAATCAATCTGCTCTATTATATATTTTGCATTGGATAAAAACAAATCTACCCTTCTCATCACTACCAAGGTGTTCAATTGTTAAATTTAACTTCCTGTTAACAAGGATAAGCACCCCCTTAGTTTTATTAAGAGCGCAGGAAAAGGCTGCTAACTTATAAGACTTATTCTGGAAACGTTCCACGTCAGATTGTTTTAAATGCATCTCTTGTATTAGGGCACAGGAAATAGATTTACGGTGTAAATATTCTAACACACGGGTTCGTTTAACAGCAGAATTTAAACCATTCACATTCAGTGATAAAATATTTAGAGTATGCATTGAATATTCATAATCCCAATATTGTATTCAATAAATGAAAAAAAGCAGAAGCACTTCCATTCTGTAAATAACATGTAAACGCTGATGTGCATTTTAGATACTGTTGTGAACTTGGTTCTTCTAAATGTAGAAAACTCAGAAGAGAAGACTAGATGAAAAATCCTTTTAGAAATAGGGTAAAATAAATAAAAGTATAAATAATCAAATGTCTAATCCAATCAACCTAACGTTGTAAAAAATAAAAACAACACAAAAACATGAACAACCGACAACCATATACAAGAAACAACTCAGACCGCACATTACCGAGAACATAGGTCTGATTGAGCAACACAAAATAGTGATGGTTTGTGACCAATCCACTCCAATGCAAGACATGTCCCCCGAAAGGCTCACACAGCCAAAAATTTTTTTTTTTTTACTTAAACCTACTCCAAAATTAGTCCCCTCCAAAAAAGAAAAAGTGGGTGTCAGTCTTACCAGCAAAGAGATCATTGTACCGGATAGATAGGGACAATATCCCAGTAGGAGAGAGGAGAGAAGAAAAAGCAAAAAATAGGTTTAGCAAGCATCCATGTCCATCCTGCCCTCATCCCTTCCTGGGCAGCTAGAACCTTCTCCACCCCGGCCATCAAGCCCCTCCCTGCTCTTTAAGTGCCAGCTTGATTCCGTTAGCAATAGCATCATCGAGATCCTCTCTGGAGATGGTGGAATCTTTTAATTTTTTCTTCTTTGGCGATTGCTCAATCTCTCCTTTCCGATCGCCCTTGACTGCTGAAATACTCATGATGGGTCCAATGCAGAGTGGTTCGAAATTTACTGACAGGATAATACAATATTTGACAAAGTGAGCAGAGCGAAAGACTACGCGTACATCGCTGTCGAAGGGTCACGTCGACAGCGTCCACTTCTGAACTCTTTTCCTGTCCTATCACGGCCAAGGAGGCCATTCATGAACTCAGAGTCTGTCCTGTCACGGCCAAGGAGGCCGTTCATGAACTTATGTTGCCCCATGTCACTGCCAAGGAAACCAAGTATGAACTTTCAGTCTTGCTTGTCGCAGCCACGGAGGCCGCCTTTGAACCCCTTGGCTTGCCTGTTATGGCCAAAGAGGCCGCTTGTGAACTGTCTGCCCCAGCCATGGAGGCCATCTTTGAACTCTCTGCTTGTCACGTTACTGTCAAGGAGGCTGTTTATGCTCAGCCATGGTCTTCTGCTCCACTGTGGTGGTCACCAGCTTCACCCTGGCTCTCTGCTCTGCCGGCTCTACCTCTGTTCCATGGCCCAGGTCCTCCATGGTTCCACAGTCTGCCACTGCTTCACGGCCCAGGCCCCCCTCTGCTTCATTGTCTGCCTCTGCTCCACGGTCCAGGTCTTCCAAGGCTCCATGGTCCAGGCCCGCCTCTTCTCCATGTCCCAGGCCCACCTTTGCTCCATGCCCCAGGCCCGCCACTGCTCCACAGCCTAGTTCTACCACTGCCTCTCGGTCCAGGTCCACCACTGCTCCACAGCCAAGTTCTGCCATTGCCTCACAGTCCAGGCCCACCACTGCTCCATGACCCATGGTCTTGCCCACTGCTTCATGGTCCAGGCCATGATTCTGAACCTGTTTCCCTGCATGGGCCCTAATGATTAGGGCATCAGGAGCCGCCCTTGGGGGGGGAGGGGGTGTGTCTGTCATGTCTGTTTGGGGGGTTTGTTTCATGTTCATTGTTTTTATGACTCTTATTTTGTCAGAGTCATAGTTCCTGTCTAGTCATGTGATTACCTTGATCCTTATGTATTCATGCCTAGTGTGTGTGTCATGTTCTGATTGGTTGCTTTAGTCATGTACCTTGTTTCCCAAGGCTCTCTTTGTTTGGTATTTATAGCTCTCATGTTGCCATTGTCTCTCGTCGAGTATTATCTCTGTAACCTCTGTTGGTGAGTTCTTGCTTTTGTTTACGCCAAGTCTGTTCATGCCATGCCAAGTCAAGTCTTATTTCAAGTCAAGTCTTTGTTTATTGTTTGGTCACTTTTGGGATTTAAATAAAGCTGCACTTGGGTTCTTTTCAACTCGCCTCCAGTGGACTCATTACAAGGGTGGACTTTTGAACGTGAATGTTATTATTTTTATTTTTATTTTTTTTAAATGTAGAAATTTAGATAGTGTAGAAATAGTGTCATCCATATAAAACAAACAGTAAAAATACAGAAAATAAAAATTAATTAATAAGGCAGACAATCATTTGTAGACAGATTTGTGATTTATCTTAGTCTAGCATAAGTCGTAATGTTGCACATTTTACTAGGTTGCTTGCAGCACTGAAAATAAGAATGTGTAACACTTTTTTAATGCTGATAGGAAAACTTACATCACCATCTACTGTCAGAAATGGGAAATGGATCCTGTCTGAAGAGTAGAGGGGATAAAACATATGCTTTTTGGGCATAACAAGTAAATGACCAGAAGGGGAGGTAAGGAAACTAGTTTACTACTTCAGTAACTAATTATTCATCTAGATCTAATAGTTTACTAGATTTTGCTGTCTCTCTAAACAGCATTAAATGACAGATAGACAGATCTGTATTAGTTTTTTTTGTTTTTTAGATGTGAAAATTACACCAAATTATGGCCTATATACCAGGAATGCACATTTAATATAAGCTAGCATAAGTACATACTGGAAGCCTTCTGAACCCTAATCAGCTCTCTCTCAAAACCAGCCCATGCTGCTTATCACTCACTCTAATAGGGTGCAACCAAAGCTGGTGAGAAAGAAACTCATCTGAGTGCTTTTCGGAAGGGTTTACTGCAGCAGAAAACAAGCTCAGCTGATGCAGCCAAAAGCAGAAGTCATAAGATGGAATTCATATTACCACTGCTCACATGATGTACGACATATTAGCTCTTTCCCATCCATAACTGGAGCTTCACTAAGAATGAGCCTCTTATCTCGTCTGTGGTATTTTTAGGTTGTGTGAAAGGTTACTACCGAACAGAGCGACACAGAGGAAATTAGGACACAAGAACCAAAGACAGATGATTTCCTTAAACGCTCTCTTTTGCTCTATTATCTGTGACGGGATGGTTCAGTCGGTGTTCGTTGAGTCCCTCATGCATCACTCGCCCATCATGACGCAGAAGAAAAAAATAGAATACTTGCGTAATGTGGGGGGGGGGACTTTAAAAGTGTTCATAGAAAAAAAAAGAAATATGTAGAATAAGACATGAGAATGAGAATTTTGACATGAACTACATTTCTTTTCTTTGAAATAAACAGAGAGTAGATTATACAAAGACTACAACATATAAATCGATTATTTTGAAATTGAATAGATTTGTTGCCTATGCAAAACTGCGATGATGATAAGGTTATTGCGAGGGTGTTGCTAAGATATTCTTAGTGACAATGCTAGGCGGTCGCTAATATTCTGGGTGGTTCCTTACTGGCTCAAATGAAAATAGCCCAAGCCCAAATGTTCAAATGTGCAATGGTGATTCTTTCCTTTAAAAACACCACTAATTATTTAATCAATAAGGGTGCAGTATTACTTTATTCTAGATGCTTGTACAACCTTTTAGTCGCTCCCAGGAAATCTCATCTATTATTCATTAAAAGCACTAAGCTGTCCAACATAATGACTGGAAAATATATTTTAAACAGAGATTACTTTTTTCTCATCAAATGAGTCTGCAGAATTTGCCAAGATACTGTGGCTTATTCAAAAGATCTTTGAATGGTACATGGATGGAACATTGGCATGTGAAACCAGAAATGATCTTAATAATAAGATGTGAGAGGCTTTCGACATACTCTATGCAAGCATGTTCTGAACAACTCAAGTCTGTCCATCAGTCAGAAGAGCCATGCTGCTGTTGGATAAAGATGTCGAATAAAAACATATACGTTGTTCCATCAGTGGATGTAAATAAACTGTACTTCCAAAAACTTTGCATAGCATTCATAAAGTGTTTTTTTATGACGTGCCTGAGCAGCTGAAATATATATATATATATATATATATATATATATATATATATATATATTATTATTTTTTTTTTTTTTTTTTTGTTCTTTCCATTTCACAACAGAATTTGTAGTGAATTATTGGTCACATTTTAGTTTAGGGACCAATGCTCACTATTAACTAACAATTAACTACGACTTTTGGTTCAATAAACAACTAACAATAAACTGCTGCCTATTAATTGTCAGCAAGGTAGTTGTTAAATTTAGGTATGGGGTAGGATTAAGGGATCTAAAATATGCTCATACAGAATAAGGCATTAATATGTGCTATATAAGTAATAAACAGCCAATGCTAGTAATTATGCATGTTAATAAGCAACTAGTTACTAGTGGGAATTAGTCCTTAAATAAAGTGTTACCAAATTATTATATCCTATATATCTTTCTATTGAAAGATACAGCAGTGCCAGGCATTTTGTCCTTGCAGGCAACACAGGTAAGTACATTTATTTTTAATATTATAGTGTTTTTATTAAACATCAAACCAGCATTTAACGCTATTAAGACACTAAGTGTATCATTGATTGAGTGTTGCTAATAAAATCACACTGAGAAACAATGCAGTTTTTGTAAACCTACTTAAGCTGCGGTATCTTTTGTAAAACAACAAGTAACAACAGTACTTTTAAAACTATATACAAAAATGATGCAATTAAGCAAGAAAAAGCAATTACCACACTGAAACATGCTGTTGCAATCGTTGTGGTTACATTGTTTCAATTGCATCTGACTCAGACTCAAACATACTGTATATGGCTCTGTCACAGCGCTTGCTATCTCGAGTATCAAAACACATGAAATGATGCAAAGGAGGATGTGGATGGAGATCAAGTTAGTCAGTCGCAGCAGTAAACATTTACTTCAATTTTTGCAAGAGGTGACGCTCCTTAAAATGTATTGTTTTTTTACAGAGAGTGGAATTATTTGACAAATATTGGACTTTTTTGATGCAAAAAATGCAGTTATCCTTATAAACTAACCTTGAAAAACAGAATTTAAAAATCTGGAACTGCATTTCATACAGGCATGTACAAAGAGACAGCTCGCTAACATTAACCAAGAATTTACATCTGCATATTTGCGTGATAGCCTTTCTTGCTTAAGACTCTGAGAGCAATAGGTCTGGTGTTGAGCTGTGATCCCCTGCTGCAAATGTCAACTACAGCAAGTGTGTAGAATGAGTGTCATGCCGGAGGTATTCACGTAGGTCAAATTGGTCATGAATGATTTAACTCCACACATCAAATCATAGAGCAAAGAAGAGAGAATTTAAGGACAAAGAGACATTGCTTGCACCAACACATGCAGCTTTAAAATATCAGGCAAGGCTAATGACCAGCAGACCTGTGGTTCAAGGTGAGGTACGAGGGGAATGATTTAGTACATGCCATTGAGAAGTCAACACTACAGCACCTAAAAAAGCACTATCGATTTCATCTAGTTTCTCTAGGCCAGGCCACTGCCACAAAGTCTAATCCATATTGCATCTTATTCTGGCCAAGAACCACCCAGAATAAGAGACTGTCTGACTGATATATATAAAACAACAAACCACAGTTCACGTGGTTTACGGTTTGAGGTTGGAATCTGTGAGAGGTGCAGAGTTGCCTGTCCTTGATATTGATTGAAAGATACAAAATGCACTGTATTTTAGCTTGCTTATGTTGTTCAAGAGCATTATCTACTCAAGTCCACATGTCATACTAACAAGGAACTTATGAACATAGTAGACTTACAATGTTTTAGGGAAATGCACCCCTAGATGGTAGCACTGCTTAGATTTATGCAAATGGGCTTAAGTGGGCATCCTTGACTAAAGGAACCACCAGATACCCACTCTGTGCAGAACGATCCAGATTTTCAAGGCCTTTACAAAGCTGCTTGCGCAGCTCTGGCAAGAATGTTGCACCGGATTAGCATGAACCGTTCATTAAGCAAAGAGCATTCAGGTACCTCTGAATTGACCTAACTGAGTTTCGTTTTAGACCTAACTGAGGCCTTGACTTATTTCAGGTGTTCAGTTTAATTTTGATTTTAGAAAAACATGCGAGTATCTCCTCGCAAATCAACTGTTTCTTGTTTTTCACTGCTATTTCTCTTAGGTGTTGAGGACTTGAGGCTACGATTAGTATGAGTAAAGTACCATTCAAATGAGATACTCTAAGACTTTTGCTCAAGTAGTAGGCCTATCGGAAATGGTGACTTGTAACGTGTAATGGAGTAATTTTCACTGTAAGCTATCTGTACTTTTACTCAAGTATGGTTTTCAGGTACTCTTTAGACCTCTGCCAACAATTTTTTATTGATTTTCTATTGATTTCCCCATCTTAACAGTCAAAAATGACTGGACGCAGCAAACCGACTGTGTGCATGTCATCACTAGCAAACTAGGTGCAACACCACCTTAAAGGGCACCTATTATGCAAAATCCACTTTTACATGGTGTTTGGACATAAATGTGTGTTGGCAGTGTGTGAACACAACCACCCTACAATAATAAAAATCCACCCACTCCTCATTTTTTAATCCCCTTTAAACCAAGTCAGTCTCACTAGGCCTGCCGTTTTGACTCTCACCGCAGTGTGACATCACATTTCGGAGAGCCGGGCCACAGGGGTTGATTGACAGCCCTGGGTTGCTATAGTTTCCACCCTCAGCCGTTACACTGTCCTTCATTTTCTCTGCGCTCGAGCAGATGTAACGTCAAAAATGTCTCACAAGCAATCCCAATCCCAATCCTCAAAATCTACCTAAATACGTGTATCACTCCAGACTCCTTTGTGAATGTCATATCCTTAGTGCTTAGCGTTTTAACCGTATTTGTGTGCGTACATTAAGTATTTTTTAACTGATCAGCGCCATGCTTGGGAGATTAGTTTGTGCCGTTCATAACGCGAGATTCGTTCAGTAGCGAAATCGCGCGGCTCGGTCCATTGATCCACGCGCGAGCTCTGTAACATTGCGTTGTTTCGTCCCACTTTCAGTGCAGTGTTAATTTTGGCAGGCATTTTTGATTTAGTCTTAGTCTTTATCTTGAGACGAAAATGCTTAATAGTCTTAGTCAAATTTTAGTCATTTGAGTCTTTAATAGTTTTAGTTTAGTTTTAGTCGACGAAAAGTCATTGTATTTTTTGTCAACTTTTAGTCATAACTTTTAGTCAAACTGCAGTTACCAACATTTATTTCAGTAGCTATTTTATATGTAGTATTAAAAAAAATAGTCATTAATTCTTCTCTCTTTAGACCAAATCAATTAAGTATATGAAAATTTTAATCAAGGATTGAATTTGGAAAAACTGGAATTCATTTTCATTTTTTGATAGAAATACAAATTAAACTCATTTTTCAGATACAGTAGGTTTACTTAACAAGTATACATTTATGTAACATCTTTTGTTGGTTAACATTGATGACATAGATAGGTATTTATTTAGGAACGCTGTCCCTTTAAGACGGAAGGTATGCATGTAATACTGGCACGCGTTGAGTTTTCACCCACCTGTTATATGCTCATTTAAGCCATAACCGACTGTATTTACATGAGATACTCAACAGACATTTGGACTGCTGTGTGTGTATTTGAGCACTGAGAACTGATCGTGCGCTGTATGAGAACTGAAGAAGTGGAGCGTGCACGCGAGAGAGAGAGAGCACTTCTATCAGTGCGATTCCACCTATCCCGCCTTCATAAACTTTAAGTTATTCGACAACGAATTGTGACTCCCGGGAAAAACGGGACGTCTGGTCACCCTATCCCTAACCCTTCGGGTGCTGAGGCCATTGTTTCAGATCGCTAGTTTGCGTTTTGGTAGCCTTTCTGTCCGCTGTGGCTGCCATACTGAGACTAGATATGCGAACGCCCCTCATCTGATTGCAATCCAATGACAGGGACGCACAATTTGAAAGACAAGACAGTTAACTTAGGATATATTTTGAATGTCCGGTAGTCCTCAAATAACATTTTAGTCCCGTCTCGTCTTGTTAACAAAGACACGGCATACATTTCGTCATAGTTTTTATCATCAGATATTAGTTTTAGCTCGTCAATGTCTCGTCTTAGTCACAGAAAAAAGGTTTGTTGACTATTATTTTTCGTCGTCGTCTTCGTTAACGAAATTAACACTGTTTCAGTGCATTTGACTTCCCATATGTATGCTAAACACTGGTTCGCTTGCTCTCAGTTACATTGCTTCTACTGGCTGTGTTTATTGCTGCAGATATGCAATGCAGAGAGAGACACGTATACGCGACGCCCTCTTCTGGAGACGGGGCGGGAATATGCAGCTCATTTGCATTAAAGCTATACACTCCAAATCAGCTCGTTTTTAGACACACCCCAAAAATTACATTTTCCAGCTGTTATAATAAATCATCTGTGGGGAATTTTGGGCTGAAACTTCACAGACACATTCTGGGGACACCAAAGGCCAATATTGCATCTTGTAAAAAAGGGCATAATAGGTGCCCTTTAAGGGAAGATGAGATACGTAAAGCTTGAGCAGGCATTAGCTTATCATTGGAGACCTTGTGATCCATGTCTTGTTCCCGCTTCTCCAGCTCATGTGGCCCCTCAGGCACCATAGAGGTTGGAGATCGGGCCATTCCTTTTTAAAGAAAGCAATCTGGGAGCAAAGCATTTTTTTGCTTCATGCGCTCTCAATGCACATAGTCGCAAGCTCAGCTGAGTCAGGGTGAAACAAAGACAAGATAACCAGGACTCTGGAAACAACATTCTGACAAAATTGTCCTTCTCTCTTGTTATATGTTGATAAGGACACTCGCAAACAATGAAGAGCATCAAACTTCATCTCCCAGTACAGGCTTCAGAGATTGTCACTCCGGTCAGACTTCCAATTCAGAGGACCTCTGGTCAGAGGTCCAATTCTCGCTAATAACAAACCATTAACTAAGTTAAGACCCCTATACAAAAGTGTTACCTTCACTCCTATATTTTATATTGCTTCAGCTACTGAAGTGAATGACTTGAAAAGGAAACATTGCCTTTTACAATCAATAAACAAGTTGGTGCAATAATGTCAGCTAAATCTCATAAAAACCTTGCTGGAATATTCTCTAAACCAGTAGCCTTCAGCACTTCCTTTTATCTTACATTAACATAACATAACATTTTATCTCAGCTACAAAAGCTAAAAGATAAAGAATCCTAAACAAAAGTAATACCTCACAACAACAATTTCATAGTTACCACTACTTGGAGGAAGTTTTCTTCTGTTAAGTGATTAGCAATGGAACTATGAAAGGAACTATAATTTGGCATTTTTCCATTATCATATTCCATTACCCTGTCAATAAATATGCCTAATAATTTAATGAACCAGCTTTATATTTACCATAAGGTTTCATCTTAAGCATTCCTCCACAGTAATTTAGGATTGATTTTAGCCGAAAGGATGAGATGGTCCTCACTGCAGAACACAAGATCCAGGGGGCGAGGTTGGATCCAGATCCAACTCCTCCCACCTTACATATACCTAAACCTACCCGTCTCCACCCCCTGATCTCTAAACCCACCCATCTCCACCCCTAAACATACCCATCTCCACCCCTAAACCTACCATCTCCAACCCCGCCCCCTGGATCTTTGTTCTGCAGTGAGGGGCTACTGGAAAGGATTACAAATATATGTTTTCAGACATTTTGGTTCTCTCTTCTTTCATTGAGTCATACCATTCATAGTGTCAACCTCAGATGACACATTCTCAAATCATTTAAGTACCGTCTGATGAAAATGTCAAAAGCTTTCTCAAAATAGCAATCTCCAATTTAATTAGCTGTCTTTGTGCAATTTCCATGAGTGCACAGGCCTTTATCAGTCCACCAGGAAACAGGTTATTCCACACAGTAAGTATGCAAGGTTGATGTCGAACCTTTCAAAGACATTCCGAAGAGTTTTTTTTAAGAACTTTGAATCAAGTAAACTAAATAGATGAATCTCAGAAACTTGTCAAGAATACATCATTCCAAAATCAAAAGCAAGAAAACAAATTATATTTAAGAAAATTATGCCTATTTTAAGGACCATTAATATTGTCTGCTTTGTGATATTTTTCAGGGCTTTGTAACTCACAGGGGCTCTGTGGTAGCACTGCAGGGAATACTCTAATTATTGTTTGATGAAAATTTGTGTTAAACAAAAATACAATATTAAGTTACAGAATATTAAGTGGAGAATATAAACTGCTTAGAAGTACGGATTGTCACGTTTACTGAATACATTTGTGTGTGTGTGTGTGTGTGTATCTGTAACTGCATATAAATTGCACCAAGCCACACAGAGTTTAAAAGGTTGTGTTGATAGGTTTATAGAACATTTTCGCATGTTTTTGCAAGTTCAGCAAGTGTCACACAACAAAATTAAGATAACTTTTCTCAAACAATAATGACAGACAATTAGAACAGAAGCAATATGCTGATGTTGGCAGTACAGTATGCTTATGTGAAAACTCAAGACAGATATTAGGGACACTAGAGGCTAAAGACTGTCACAAAAGAGATGGAACCACTCTGATACGTGTCTGAATTATATCTGATATGATCAGCTGAGCATCAGCTGTTTGCGTGCTTGACTAACATGACCTGCCTTAAGCTTCAAATATAATAAGTATTTCCTTCATCTTCAAACAAAAATGAAGATATTCTCTCACCATTTTTGTAAATTTATTAAAAGTCAATGCAGTCAATATCTTCAAGCTTCAAAAAAATATTGCCAGTTAATTCATTTCCAGGATATCTGTAGTAGGGTTTTAACTATGTAATTGCATTCATAAAGTTCAGAATTCACACACTCTGTCAGTTTTAGTGGCGTCCACATCAAACAGACACTATTTTGATACATTTTTAGTAACGCTGACAGATTAGGAGGGAACTGAATGCAACAGCAGCTACAATAAATAAATAATCTTGATTAAATATTTGAACAAACTGAAAATCTAATCACAGTATCACAACACCAAGCATTGATAAATCAGTTTCTTACTGTCTTAAAGGATTCGGTCACCAGGAATCGACCATAGAATAATGTTGGTGAACATTAATGCTGGAATGATTGATAAATCAATGGGACACTGAAAATAATTGGCTGCTGTCCCGGTGGGTCTGTGCTCACAGAATGAGGGAAATCAGTGGGAGAGACGTGTCTGTACAGCAGCATCAGTAGAGCATTACAAATAGCAGATTAAAGGCGTAACTGAATGGGACGGGGGGCAAACACCTCAAAGCAGGCACATGGAGAGGGGACGTGCCTTGCACACCAAAACATGCCAGATCACTTGATACTCACTAACAAGGGGAATGAGGTAAGATACAGAGACAATACACACATATATACTTCAATCATGACTCTCTGAATAGTTTATCATGTTAATGGATAAGGCAGTGTTAATGTATTTGGTCTTTATCTGTCTAGATTTAGATTGGACTAGATCTGCTACGTACACTGCTACTGCTGAAGTATGGAGACTTGCTGACAATCGATACACAAACACATTTCTGTGAACATGTAAGATGTGCTGCTGCTGCATGAATAGGCCATAGCAGATCTAGACAGGTGGAGCTGGGGGAGGTGGAGGGTTTCAGGGGACCTTTACACTGTGTACTCTCAGCTGTAAAAAAAAAAAAAACTGTCACTAGGGCGGTACCCTAAGGCAGTGGTTCCCAATGTGGTTGGAACATGGTTGGGAAACATTGTCCTAAGTTAAAACTAAAAGGTACATCTCTGTTCCTCATTTACCCCCTACATGATATATATTAGTACCTTAGAGGTACATATTAGTACATTAAAACAGTGGTATATTAAAGGGGTCATCGGATGCAAAATTCACTTTTACATGTTGTTTGAACATAAATGTGTGTTGGCAGTGTGTGTACACAACCACCCTATAATGATAAAAATCCACCCAGTGTTTTTTTTTTTTTTTTATCTACTAAAATCATTACCCCTTTCTCAAATCAAGCCGTTCTCAGCTTCTTGTCTGTGTGACGTCACACAGACCCAGGCCCTCCCACGATAGTTGATAGACACTAGTGTTTCAGCATAGACTAGACTGGTGTCTTACCTTAGACCCGCCCTGAGTGAGCTATCATAAGTCCACCATTGTTTCAATGCCGGAGCAGATGTAGACGAGAATGCGATTGAAGTGTTTTGTTGTTGGATGTAATAACGAACATGGCAGTCGTCATTTACACCTGACATCTGAGCCGCTGAAGATGCAGGATTACGTTTGTTTGTGAAGGGAATGCACCCCCGATCTACCTAAATGCATCTATGTTCGCGCGAATCATTCGTGATCCAGCTTCACCTACAGAAGAAGCGAGTATATGTTTTTGTTTTTTTTATCTTTGCAAATCACCTTTCCTAATAACGTGCTAGTTAGCAAGTTTCATGATGAATGCGGCTAAAGTTTACCGTCTTTCAGAGAGTGGCTCGAAAGAGAGGGGCGGGGTGAGCAGAGCTCATTTGCATTTAAAGCGGCATGCAAGAAAACGGCTTGCTCTGAAAAGAGCTGTTTTTGACAGGATAAAAAGGTTGTTGTTTTACTCTACCATTGAGAAATTTTAACCAAAGTATGTTACAGACTTTTCATTAAGACCCTAAAGAATCATATTAACTTGCGGAAAATGGGCATCCGATGACCCCTTTAAAAGTATAGACGGTTTCATCAGGCGCACGCACCTGGCCCAAAGTTAACTTCCGGTCTGTGTTTGTATATCGGTCTGGTAAGTGGCGCCGGCTACAAATGCAGTTAAGGTTAAAGTGATGAGAAATGAAGTTGGGCTCAGGTTGTTGTGCTGTGGGATGGATTTCCCATATGTTTATTTATTTGTGGCGACCCGCCACGATATCAAAACTGACCGATTTTCCAAAAGGCTTCGTTGAATAAACTCGTAATGCACATTTAAAAATCAAAACGAGGCGCGGGTGTTTTTATATCACTGTATTTCTAAAGGAAGAATGTCTTTAGAAAATGTTCGATGTCATTTTCATTTAATCTTGCATGTAATGCCAGCGATTGTAAGCTCAGCGCTGCTTTGTCTACAGCCGTTACTGGGGAAACCTCTAGTTATCCTGCTATAAAGTGCCTCCTGCTGGCAGAGAATGACTTTGCAGTTTTAATAAGTCCGTCTGATTTAAGCAGCAAACATATTTTGCTTGTTAACAAAAAATAATCTACTCTAGAGGGACTTGTTATTGATTCTATTTGGATGTCTACCAGAAGTTAAGTTAGGGCCACAAAAGCGTGCATGCGCAGTAACGTTTGTTTATGTTGTTGCCGTTGAAACCGTATATAGTATATATATATATATACCTAAAGTGTACTTACTAGTACCAGTTTTGTACCTATTTGAGTAGCTTACAGCTTACAATGAACCAGACCCTATCTGTGGGAGCAGCTTACAGTAAACCAATTTACAGTATATGTTGAGCAAGCAATCTAACTGGCTACAAAATCATCAGAGGCCAGTCAGCTTGTGCCATGTGGCACTGGATGCAAGATAAAGGACCTATCAGCCTTAAGTGATGTTTAAGTAACGTTAAGGCCCGGTTTCACAGACAGGGCTTAGCCTAAACCAGGATTAGGCCATAGTTCAATTAGGACATTTAAGTAATTTTTATAAACATGCTTAGAAAAAAACATTACTGGTGTGCATCTTGAGACAAAACAAAGGCACTGATATATTTTAAGATCAGTCAGTGCAAGTTTATTTCAGTTGAAACGGCTCAGACTTACATTTTAGTCCAGGACTAGGCTTAAGCCTTGTCTGTGAAACCGGGGGTAAGTGTCTGATGCATCCTGAGGTCATTAATAACACATCTATCAAGTGCTCCAAAACATGCTGGCAAGCTGTCCAAACACAAATTGGGAAATCATATTGGTTAACTTCTAATTATGCTCAATTCTTTTACAAAAGTAACAAAACCTACACAAGCTTAATCAGAGCTTAGCTGAAGTTCTTTTCCATGTGTTCTAGAACACATATCCAATACACATATCCTACATTGTCCAATAGTTACACAGCCTAAGTGTGGGGGGGGAGGTGGAATGAGACCAGCAACATAAAACAAGAAAATACTGTAATTAGGATTGATAATAATTAATAATTACAATAATGTATTTAAAAATGCTTTATGCTTTATTATAAGTATATTTATCCTGTTTTATCCTCTGCCTTTTTTAAAGAAATAATTTCAGATCCATTACCTGTAAAATTTTTCTTCATGTTCTATTTTCATATGTAAGAGGAATAGACCAATTTCATGTAGACGTCACAGTTACGTCACTCGCAGCTGCGCGCGCATTGTGGTGGCATAAACGCACGGTAACAAGCGGAGTAAAACGGGAAAAGATCCACAGAATAAGAGATAAAATGTACTGTTGTGCCTTTGGATGTCAGAATTGGAATGCAAAGAATTTTTATAGAATACTGTTGTCAAAAACGCCATTTGAAGCTAAACACAAGACGTTTAAACGGACAGAATGAATGAAACCTGCTATGATTACTCTACTTTTAAAGCATAAATTTGATTTAAACAATTGGTCTACATAATATTTACATATACAGTTCATGGGGAATATATTATGTTTGCCCTACAGTTACAGCATGAAATACTATTTAAACATAATATTTTACATTTAACATGACCTATTTTGTCTCACAATTCTTTTTTGAGACTTTTTTTTCTCGCAAATGCAACTTTATATTTCGTATTTCGGACTTTATAACTCGATTTAACTCAACAATAGCGAGTTTTTCCATTCTGAGGGGAAATGTGTGGGATTATGCCAGATGTGTGGAATATAACTCAAAAGAGAGAATGACCAGTTGATTTTTCTTATCATAATTGTGAGATATAATCTCGGAATTGCGAGAATAAAGTTAGAATTTTTAAATATTGAAATTAAAATTTTAACGCTGCTGCCACTGCCAGACAAAAACAAAAAAAAAACACGACGACAGCTGTGGTTAAATGAGATAAAACGAGTGGACTGGATAGATCGTCAAAAAAGCTTGCGTTTGCAGGCAGCGCACACTTCTTATCAGAAAAGGTTCAATAAAGTATTGTCTTTTGTAGTTATGGGCGCGTCTAAAGATTGCTTATGCATCTCACTATGTCGTGTATGAAATAATGTCTGTGTGCATGTGTGTAAAACAACAAACTGACGATTTATATGCTTAATCATGTGTAATTGTATATACATTGTTATGAGTAATTGTGGCTGAAATAATAATGTAGCTGTAAAAATAGTTGCCTACTGAAATTTAAATATATATTACATCTTCATGACTAGATACACGGTGAGTTTGTCTGTACTATACACGTTAGATGTGAGTCACTCAACCGGAGGTAATCCGGACAGATCATCCATCCTTTGAGTGAGTACAGGTCGGCCAATTTTGTCCGTTAAAGTTAACCTTTTCAAATAACGCCGTCCCGGACAGTATGCAGGTATGCAGCCCTTACATGTGCAGGTAAAATCGGAATTTCTCAAGTTCTTGTTAAAAAAACAAGCTAACAGACTTAATAGCTAGTGTTAGTGAAGCGGTCAGTGGGATCTTTCTGCCACCACCTAAGCTCCGCCCACAGAAAAACATCACAATGTTTACTAACATGAAATTGGTCTATAACGTTAAAGGTGGGGTAAGCCATTTCTGGAAGCCAAGGTTGATATTTGAAATCACCAAAACAAACACGCCCCTACCCCAAAAGGGTCTCGCCCCTATTTTGATAGCTCCGCCCCACACATACATAGCCTACGCAACGATTAGTTCTGTGAAACAAAGCAAAACCAATGTTACACCGTGTCTACACTGGACATGAGCGTCGCGAAAAAATACTATAGAAGTCATTATGATCAGTGATGCTGTCTACACTGGATGCTGCGCGGTGCGACAAATCTCGACAGAAAATTGTTGCCGCGTTCTATTTATGACGTACTGACACAAATTTCAAATGACTTTCAACAGTCGCTTTATCGCATCCAGTGTAGGCAGACTTTAGCTGTTGCGGCGCGGCGCGGCCGGTTTAGACACAGTGTTACTCACCTATCAAGAAGAAACAAAGCAACCTCGGCGTCCGATCGCAGGCCTTCCGCTCCTTGAGTTCTCTCCAGCGCTGGAAAGCTGATCCGATATTTACACGGGTCCTACTTCTTGCCTTATCATTCCACAGACGTTTTCTTCTTTTGTTTTTTATCCGCCATCTCTATCTTTCTGTCACTCGGCTCGGCTGTTCACTGAACGCTCTCTCTCTCTCCATATCACGAGTAGACACGCCCCTTTCTGCTGATTGGCTACAATTTTGTTTTGATTTGATTTGATTTGAAAATGACATACCCCACCTTTAACACTTGGTATTTAATTGTGATATGGTATAACAAGAATATATATGGCAAGAGCATTTTGCAATTCTTTTCCTCCCTATTATTTTATTTTTTTTCTTTGTATTCCACTATAACAGTATGAAAAAAAGAACATAAACAGCACATTTGTGTTCTTCTCTCCTGATTTAATTTACAATATATCCCATGAATAATGCACTGGAATACACTAAGAATCATATTTTCCCTCCCCAAATCCTCATGTCTCCTTCCAGATTTGTCTTCAAATGGATGCTTTAAAATGTAATTGTTATGTATGTTACATGATATTGGCCATGAAATCATGTGAAAGGCTTCCACTGGACCCTTACTGGACCCCCTGCAGTTTGCCTACAGAGCAAACAGGTCTGTGGATGATGCAGTCAACATGGGACTGCACTTCATCCTGCAGCATCTGGATAGACCAGGGACTTATGTGAGGATCCTGTTTGTAGACTTCAGCTCCGCTTTTAACACCATCATCCCGGACACCCTTCAGAATAAACTGACACAGCTCTCCGTCCCCACCTCCATCTGTCAGTGGATCACCAGCTTCCTGACAGACAGCAGCTAGTGAGGCTGGGAAAATTCTCATCCAGCACCCGTACGATCAGCACTGGAGCTCCTCAGGGCTGTGTTCTCTCCCCACTGCTCTTCTCTCTCTACACGAATGACTGCACATCTAAAGACCACTCTGTCAAGCTCCTGAAGTTTGCAGACGACACCACACTGATCGGCCTCATCAAGGAGGGTGACGAGTCTGCTTACAGACAGAAGGTTAAGGAGCTGGCTGTCTGGTGCAGTCTTAACAACCTGGAGCTTAACACGCTCAAAACTGTGGAGATGATCGTGGACTTCAGGAGAAACCCCCCTGATCTCTCCCCACTCACCATCATGAACAGCACTGTGACTGCAGTGGAGTCATTCAGATTCCTGGGCACCACAATTTCTCAGGACCTGAAGTGGGACAATCACATTGAGTCCATTGTGAAAAAGGCCCAGCAGAGGTTGTACTTCTTTCGCCAGCTGAGGAAGTTCAACCTATCAGCCTTAAGTGATGTTTAAGTAACGTTAAGGCCCGGTTTCAGCTGCTGAAACAGTTTTAAGTAATTTTTATAAACTACTCTGCCAGACAAAACAAAGGCACTGATATATTTTAAGATCATTGAATCAGTTGAAACGTCCTTATATTTTAGTCTGCACCTTGTCTGTGATCAATAACTGTCTCCAAAACATGGTTCAAACACAAATTGCTATTGGTTAACAGCTACCAAATCTGACCTCAGAAGACTACCAATACACATATCCTACATTGTACACCACAATTTCTCAGAGGGGACAATCACATTGATCATTGTGAAAAAGGCGTGACCCTTCGACTTCGATGCACGCGTACATCAATAACTGTCTTTCGCTCTGCTGACTACGGAGGGGAGATTGTCAGATATTTTTCGCTCTGCTGATTATCCTGTCAGTAAATTTCGAACCACTTTGCATCAGACCCATCATGAATACTTCAACAGTCAAAGGCGATAGGAAAAGAGAGATTGGGCAATCGCCAATAAAGAAAAAAATCAAGGATTCCACCATCTCCAGAGAGGATCTCGACGATGCTATTGCTAACGGTGTTAAGCTAGCACTTAAAGAACAGCAAAGCACTTTGAATTCGGTTGTGACTTTGGCAGTAAGAGATGCGGTGGACTCGGTGCTGATTCCAGCATTGCGTGAACTGCGAGCGGACATACAAGCGATCAACAAGTCTGTTAAAGAGATAAGAGAGGAGCTTGAGGCGATAGATACCGCGGCGAAGCAGACACGTGACCGGGTTGATTCCATTCAAGCGGCTGCACGTGAAGATAGGAGGACAGTCACGGACTTAAGAAATCAGATGGAGTGACTCACCGAGAAGATGACGGATATTGAGGACAGAAGCAGAAGGAATAACGTGCAACTGGTGGGGTTACCAGAGGGGGTGGAGGGCTCTGACGTGGCTGGTTTCCTCAGAGTTAATCTTTCCAAGTGGATTCCTTCCCTGAAAGGCCGTAACATTGAGATTGACCGGGCGCATCGCGTGTATGACGGAGGGAGGGGCTCCGATCGGCCGCGTACTCTCATCTTCCGTGTACTAAGATGGCATGACAGATCAGAGATTCTGAAAGGTGCTCGGCAGGCTTATCCGGTGAAATGCATGCAGGACAATGTCACGCTACTGTTTTTTCCTGACTTTAGTCCAGCCACAGCCGTCAAGAGAAAAAGCTTGGTTCCGTTTTGAGGTCGATGACGGCGCTTGGTCTCCAGCCCTTCCTCGCTTATCCGGCAGTAATTAAGCTACGGCACGGGGGTGAGCAGAGCAGTTTCGACTCTCTTCGGAAGGCGGAGGATTTTGTCAGCTCCCTGTCACAGAAGAGGGCATTTGCTGCAGCTCCACAAGACAGCAGGAAGGCGGCGGCCGCCTTCTCTTCGGCCCGGCGGGAGGGGCTTGATGGCCGGGTTAGAGGAGATGCCGGCTGCCCGGAAGAAGATGGTGGCGGGAGGGATATGGATGCTTGCTAGATCTCTTTTTTCCTTTCTTCTTTCCTTTCTCCTCCTGGGATAGTGTTCATATATATTCGATACAACTGTCTCTTTGCTGGTAAGACTAACCCCCCCTTTTTTTTCTTTCTTTTGTTCTGGAGGGGACTGATGGAGAGTAGGTTTAATTAAAATAATTTTTTGGTTATGTGAGCCCTTTGGGAGGCTCGTTTTGCGCTGAAGTGGATCGGTCACGGATCATCACAATTTTTTGTTGCTCAATCAGACCTATGTTCTCGGTAACGTGCGGTCTGAGTTGTTTTTTGTCTATAGTTGTTGGTTATTTCTGTCTGTGTTGCTTTTATTTTTACAACAGATATTCTTACTTTTATTTACTTTACCTTATTTCTAAAAGGATTTTTCATATAGGTGGTTTGATATCTAGAATGCACACCAGCGATTACATCTCATTTGCAGAATGGGAGTGCTTTTGCTTTTCTTCATTTACTGAATACAATTTTGGGTTTATGAATATTCAATGCATGCTCTAAATATTTTGTCACTGAATGTGAATGGTTGGATTCTACCGTTAAACGAGCCTGTGTGTTGGAATATTTGCACCGTGGATCTATTTTCTGTGCCCTAATACAAGAGGCATACTTAATATGCGGGACTGGATTGCGCCATCTTCTGGTCGGCTATCTGTTTGTAATGCTGCATTCACAATGTTTTTTTCTTTTTTTTCTTTAACGTACATGACTATATAAAGGAATGACTTGTTTTGTTTTTTTATTTTTCCCTCCCTCTCTCTCTTCCTTTTGACTGGACTTTTGGGGTGTTGAGTATGTGTCTGTTGTTTTGTTTTGTTTGTTTTGAGTGGATGTTATGTTGTGATGTTGTGTGTTAAAAGAAATTAAAAAAAAATGTTGATCACAAAAAAAAAAGAAGACTACGGAGGGTAGTCCGGACTGCTGAGCGAATCATTGGTGCAACCCTCCCCACTCTCCATGAACTGTACTTATCCAGAGTGAGCAAAAGGACTAGCAAAATCACTCTGGACCCCTCACACCCAGCACACTCCCTCTTTGAACTGTTACCGTCTGGTCGACACTACAGAGCACTGAGCACCAGAACGACCAGACACAGGAACAGTTTCTTCCCTCAAGCTATCCATCTCATGAACACTTGACATTAAATGTGGAACACACAACACTATTATACATCATTTATTCACCACACATACTTATTTTTTCATTTCAATTTTGCACATATCAGACCTGTACACACATAATTGTCTATATTATATATTGTGTTTTTGCTATTTTGTACATTGCCTATTTGTATATTATTCTTTTATTATCTGTGTCCTCTCCTGTTGCTGTCATTCAGTTGTACTCTGGAGCTTCTGTCACTAACAAATTCCTCGTATGTTTAAACATACCTGGCCAATAAAGCTCATTCTGATTCTGATTCTGATGATATATATTTTACTACAGTGATATTTAACATGTCTGTAATACTGCTGTAGAAAAATTGAGGTTTTGGGGTTATTCATGGTCTCTTGAAAATAATTTGCTAATGCGTTTACAATGTACCCAGTTTTTGAAAAAGCTTATTATTGTATTAACAAAGTGAACCTTTGTCTGATTGTTTACACTTTAATAGAAGTTACTCCCATAATTCACGCAAAGCGTCAAAGGGTGTAGTAAAAAGGTGGATAAACAACAAAAAATTTGCATCACTGTGAAATACGACAAGGTAATTGCTAAATAGTTGCCAACGATCGCTTTTATCACATATATTTTAGTAGAATCCGGCAGTATGTCTCACTTTTAACAAGCAGAGAAGATCCACCAAATAGAGCCACAAAATATTCAACAGTAAACCAAACAAACATTACCTTTTTTATGGCCATTAGAGACAATCTCTCTGATACTAGAGCCTAATATATTCCTCTACTCTCAGAGAGAGAGGGAAGGGCACAAAGGTAAAATTAATCAAACAGAAGGTCAGGGACACACAATACTTGATTAAGGTCACACAAGCCATCACAAAGTCATTCGGCCCAATAAAGACGCCCGCTGTAGTCATTAACATGGCCGCCGCAGGGAAGCCTCATTTTCTTGATCCCTCATGCCCAATCTCACCAACGCCTGTCCTCCACAAATAAACATGGTTAGGGCTGCTAGACCTAAATGATTAATGAAAGAAGGGAAGAGAAATGTTGCAACTCATCGGTGGGACACGTTGCATCATCACCAAATGACAGCTTGGTCTCTCTCTAAAGTTTTGATGTGTTCAGAGGTGTTCAGATGAGTCATCGCTAAAATGCCTGTGTTTTCTTCACTTGCTCGCTGACTGAATACCTCTTTCTGGCAAATAATCTCGTTAGAAACAGCAAAGTGCAGATGTGTGTATAAATCTGTAAGTAAGATATTCATTTCACAGTGTAAACAGCTTCAGTGATTTTAATGGGAGATTTTGAGAGTGCTTGAAATCTAGACTGTCAGTGAAAATGTTCTTTGATAATAAATGTTCTTTGCTCTCTTTCTGTACAATGAAATTGTTATGATAAGTAGCCTAACTTATGTTTTTAATATTCACATTAAATTTAAAGTCAGTCGTATTAAAAAAGATGTTATGGCATGACACCCTATTTGTTACTTTTTTTGTAAGTAAACAGACTGTTACTTAAGAAAACAGTTTTTATGCATAGTTATTAGACTACATTATAGGCTACTTTGACCATCATAATCCAGGTGACAATCGAGATATTTCATAATATAGTTAATGCGTTTGGGAATGTTTTGAATAAAAAGGAAAAAATAAATAAAACATAAGTGCTATTGTGGCTGCTGTGTGTCACATGACAACCCCCCCCCCCCCCCCCACACACACACACACACACACACACACACACACTCGTGCCCCCTCAAAAATAATGAGTGCATGGTAACAGTGCTGTAAAATCCATGTAATAATCTCACATTTAGGTACTGTTTCTTACAGAAACCCCCTCTGGAGTAACATAGGAGGAAACATTTTTTAGCATCTCTAGCATTAGATGTATCAGTGAATTTCTAAATTGAGAGGATGACCTACAAGTCGTGGGCACAGTTTACAAACCTGTCTGTACAGATTACAAATCTAAGAATACAGTTGTCAAATCTGAGAGTACAGACTTTTAAATCGAGGGCTCACATTCAAATATGTGGGCACAAATTGTTAAAATGAGGGAACTTTTTACAAATTCATGAGTACAGTTCATAAACGGAGCACCGATTGCAAAACTGTAGGCACCGGATTATCAGAAAACATTCTTCTACACGACCCTTGGGGGACTCTATACTTTCTCATGATGCAGTAAATATAGTTCACAATGGGGAATTATGTGAATTATTTCTAACTGCATGTAGTCACCTACTTCTCATAGTGGGGTTCATTGTAATGCAGTGTTGCAACATGCACTACATGTACCGTGTTAAAATTAAGGAATTTTCCATATTGATTCTTGCCACTGTATTTTGAATTATGCATGTTTTGCTGTGTTTTAGGGCTAAAGAAAATATATGTAAACTCAAGGGATAATGAAAGAAAGAATTTCTGAATGAAAAAAAGGATTTCTGAAATCACCAGTACCTTATTTATTTATTTACTTACAGTGTATTGGAGATTATATCTATCTATCTATGCTGTGAATTTACTTAAACTTTTGGTGAAATGAGTATTATCTTGTGTTGAAACGTTCAAACCACAAGTGTTACAACTAGCCTGTTAGGTTGCTCCCATAATTATACAGTCACCAAATAGTTTTCCAGTTGATTACAGCATGGAAGCCTACATCTACAACATGGACAAAAGGCTTTTTGAGGTTTGTTTCAGAATCAATATAAAAGCTGATCACAGGCAAACTAAGCAGAGTAGGCTTGTTTCAGCTAAAGGAAATATGCGAGTAAAAATAATTTGCATTGAAGCAAATGTAAGTGTCCTTATTGATCTTACTCATGTTCATTTGGGAAGGAGGGCGACACATAGTTTAATAAACAGTATGCACATCTCAAAATGTAATTAATATATTTGCACTTAATATTTATTGAACCTTTAAACAATATGGGGGAAAAAAAGTTTGCAAATGTGTTTTTGTTGAGTATCTTATTTGTCACATAAGGTTTTTATAGCTCATATTGTGTGATACTGTATATAGTGAGAATATGGTTTTATTTAGTTTTATTCAGAGATCCAAACTGAGCAAAAACATACAATTTGGTACAGGTATTGATATTTATATGGCAAAAAAATTATGAAATTCCGCTTCAGCTCCAATTTTACTAACAATATACAGCAATATAAAAGTTATTATTTTGTTAACGTTGTGATTTTTAGAAAATCAGCAAAGATTTCATGACAGAAAGACATGTGAGCCACGAGGAGAACGTTTGTACAATTTCACTAAAAGGGCGTTTACTCGCTAAAATTTAAACTAACAATAAGATGACAGAATGCATGTAGTAGATTTTGTGCAACAGGTTTTTCAGCAAAGTTTTGATCATGTTGATAATTTAGAGACCTTAGAAATGTGCATATCAAATATGATACAGTAGGCTTTAGAGGTTTAAGGTGTGGTTTATTTAGTCAACACGTTCTCACACCCAACTCGTCACATATTGACGCTTGGTCAATAGCGTCGCTTTTTGACGCTCAAGGTTCCCCTTTAGCAGCATTTTTCGACGTACAGGGGTATCCTTTTAGCATCACTTTTCGATGTGCAGGGTCCTCCATTGTTTTCAGTTGTTTGTTGTTAATTTAATGGTTTGCATGCATTTGTAAAAACTAGAAATAAGTTTATATAAATGTATACTTTCATTGGAGCACCTAACCCCACCCCTACCCTAAACCTACCCACTTCTGAATAATATAAAACAAAATAAAATTACAGTAACAGGTATGTATTGCAAAAACTGACCATAAATTAATAAGCAGTATAAACGCATTACAAACAAGTCATGTTGCATTCCAAGTCTTCTGAAGCCATACGATATCTTTATGTGAAGAAAAGAGTAAAACATAAAGTTTTAATCGCTGAAAATGATCTCGCTCCGTTAACGCGATCACATCTCATTAAAAAAAAAATAATTTGCTCATGCGCACAAATTGGAGCACACAGGCTGAGCTTTACAGTGGACAGAGATGGCGATCGCGACTATTCCTCTCACAAATCAATCGTTTTGCCTCGGAAGACTTGGAATATTATTATTTTTTTATTTTATTTTTTGTAAATTGTGACTGTAGCTGTATTTGCCTGTTATATCTTGTGTTTTATTGACAAATGATAGGTTTAGGGGCATGGGTTAGGTTACGTGCTCATAAATGTGTAGATAGTGTAATGTAAATAAAACTGTTGTGATTGTTTACATTGAAAAATCACACCCCAACATATATGCAATAATGGCATTATTATTACCCAATATATAATTTAATCATGACGATAAAATTCCCAGTGCCTTTTGCGTCGGCATACTGACACCAATGGTTTCTTAATTTAAAGCAATGGAGGACCCTGCACGTTGAAAAATGTACCCTAAAGGGGTACCCTGTGCATCAAAAAGTGATGCAAAATGGCCCTGACCAAGCGTCAATATGTGACGAGTTGGTAGTGAGAATGTATTGATTTAGTATGACTTCCTTTTTCTTTAATGATAGCAATACTCAAGCTTGCATGGACGCCACAAAACCTGTGCAAAACCTGATGATCCATTATTCAGTGGGCACGTCAACAGAGATGAGAAATTTTTGCCAACTTTATTGTGTCAGTTGTTTTATAGCAATGTCACTTTTAGATAGCAATGACATTAAAAAGAGGCCTGTGCTTAAGTCTTTTGATGTCTCAGATGTTTCTCTTGACAACCCCCCCCCCCCCCCCCCATAATCTCAATAGTGCCTCTTCTGAAGTTCTTAAAGTCTCAAATCATGCTCACATTTGCCAAGATTACCAAAGTATCACTGTAGTCAGAGATGTCAATATGAAGTCAAACATTTCTCATTCAATGCTCATTCTTTCAACACCACCTTTATTTTATAGCTCTATATAGTGTCTCTTTAGTTTCAGTTGTTAGTTGAGACTAAGTCGATGCCTCCAGAGATATAAAAGAGCAACTTCTGACCAAAAATGTTCCCCACACACTTTGACATCCTGTAAGCTTATACACAACAGCAGCAAAAACATACACAAGCAGCACACAAGCACATACGCGGAAACACTTGTAAACACAGACAGACGTAAACCACACCATGGACACACACTCACCGTCAGAACGGACAAACAGCAACGAGAATCAAACCCTTATGTGCATCCGTGTGTGTATGTGTGTGTGTGCATGCAGATTCCAGTTTCTTCTGCGAGATCACAAGAAGTGAAAGAGAGAAAAGGACTGAGAGACAGAGTGAAATCTAGTGGTCGGATGGGCAACACCCTCTTCACATAAACATATCATGAGTGGAAGGAAAGAGAGAGAGCCTGTGAGTGAGTGTGTGTGTGTGTGTGTGTGTGTGAGAGAGAGAGAGAGAGAGACACTCTCGACACGAGAGTTTTTCACAAACACACCATTAAGTGCTGATCACTCACCCCAGTCTCACTCAAGACATCATGCCACTTGGTTGGACTTCCATGTCCGACTGAATCCACAATCATTAACATCCACTACACACACACACACGCACACAGAGAGTCCTATCTGCTCTGTTTGTGCTGCTCAAAATGACCCGAAAAGCAGATAATCTAGAATGGTAAACTGCAAACTTGTTTAAATGCTACTAAATTCTACAACTAGAAAGTAAAGCATTTGAGTCAATTATACCAGTGTCAGTCTGAATTCTCGATTCTGGCTGGCAGGCAGGTATGCATTAAAACTATTTAAGGCACAGGTAGTTCCAAGTCAGTTTAATCACCATTGTGTATTAATGCGCTGCTTTAATTGCCGCACACAAACACACACACACATTGCTGGCAAACATCGCAGATCACGCTGCGCACACACAGAAAAATTAAGGAGCACAGAAACTTGTTAATAAAAACGCTTCAACAATGCATCGCTACATTGCTCTCAGCAACGAGGGTTTTTTTGAAGTAACTAAACTCATGGCTTCATTGTTTGTAGAGAAAAATGCACAGTAACTAACTAAATAATGAACTACAGGTGCATCTCAATAAATTAGAATGTCGTGGAAAAGTTCATTTATTTCAGTAATTCAATTCAAATTGTGAAACTTGTGTATTAAATAAATTCAATGCACACAGACTGAAGTAGTTTAAGTCTTTGGTTCTTTTAATTGTGATGATTTAGGCTCACATTTAACACAAACCCACCAATTCACTATCTCAACAAATTAGAATACTTCATAAGACCAATAAAAAAAACTTTTTTAGTGAATTGTTGGCCTTCTGGAAAGTATGTTAATTTACTGTATATGTACTCAATACTTGGTAGGGGCTCCTTTTGCTTTAATTACTGCCTCAATTCGGAGTGGAATGGAGGTGATCAAGTTTGTGGCACTGCTGATGTGGTATGGAAGCCCAGGTTTCTTTGACAGTGGCCTTCAGCTCATCTGCATTGTTGGGTCTGGTGTCTCTCATCTTCCTCTTGACAATACCCCATAGATTCTCTATGGGGTTCAGGTCAGGCGAGTTTGCTGGCCAATCAAGCACAGTAACACCATGGTCATTGAACCAGCTTTTGGTACCTTTGGCAGTGTGGGCAGGTGCCAAGTCCTGCTGGAAAATGAAATCAGCATCTCCATAAAGCTTGTCAGCAGAAGGAAGCATGGAAGTGCTCTAAAATTTCCTGGTAGATGGCTGCGTTGACTGTGGACTCAGAAAACATAGTGGACCAACACCAGCAGATGACATGGCAGCCCAAATCATCACTGACTGTGGAAACTTCACACTGGACTTCAAGCAACATGGATTCTGTGCCTCTCCACTCTTCCTCCAGACTCTGGGACCTTGATTTCCAAATGAAATGCAAAATTTACTTTCATCTGAAAAGAGGACTTTGGACCACTGAGTTATTTTTCTCCACAGCCCAGGTAAGACGCTTCTGATGTTGTCTCTGGTTCAGAAGTGGCTTGGTAGCCCTTTTCCTGAAGACGTCTGAGCGTGGTGACTCTTGATGCACTGACTCCAGCTTCAGTCCACTCCTTGTGAAGCTCTCACAAGTGTTTGAATCAGCTTTGCTTGACTGTATTCTCAAGCTTGCAGTCATCCCTGTTGCTTGTGCACCTTTTCCTACCCAAATTCTTCCTTCCAGTCAACTTTGCATTCAATATGCTTTGATACAGCACTCTGTAAACAGCCACACCTTTCAGTAATGACCCTCTGTGACTTACCCTCTTTGTGGAGGGCATGAATGTTCATCTTCTGGATCATTGCCAACTCAGCAGTCTTCTCCATTATTGTGGTTTCAAAGAACAAGAGATACCCGGAATTTATACTGTAAGGATGGTCATTAATTGAAACTCAAATGTAAATATTCTAATATTTTGAGATACTGATTTTTGAATTTCATGAGCTGTAAGCTCTAATCATCAAAATTAAAACAAAAAAACTTTTGAAATGTTTTACTTTACATGCAATGAATCTAAAATATATGAAAGTTTCACTTTTTGAAATAACTTACAAGAAAAAAATTAATTCATTCAAGAATTAATTAAAATTTCAGAAATGTACATAGAGTTTCAATTTATTTCTGGATGGTGCACAACCCTTTTGTCTAAAACACTGGTGCATTTGTGTTTATGTACACTGAACAAAAATATAAACGCAACACTTTTGTTTTTGCCCCCATTTTTCATTAGCTGAACTCAAAGATCTAAGGCTTTTTCTATGTAGACAAAAGGCCTATTTCTCTCAAATATTGTTCACAAATCTGTCTAAATCTGTGTTAGTGAGCACTTCTCCTTTGCCGAGATAATCCATCCACCTCACAGGTGTGGCATATCAAGATGCTGATTAGACAGCATGATTATTGCACAGGTGTGCCTTAGGCTGGCCACAATAAAAGGCCACTCTAAAATGTGCAGTTTTACTGTATTGGGGGGGGGGTCCGAAAACCAGTCAGTATCTGGTGTGACCACCATTTGCCTCATGCAGTGCAACGCAACTCCTTCACATAGAGTTGATCAGGTTGTTGATTGTGGCCTGTGGAATGTTGGTCCACTCCTCTTCAATGGCGGTGTGAAGTTGCTGGATATTGGCAGGAACTGGAACATGCTGTCGTATACGCCGATCCAGAGCATCCCAAACATGTTCAATGGGTGACATGTCCGGTGAGTATGCTGGCCATGCAAGAACTGGGATTTTTTCAGCTTCCAGGAATTGTGTACAGATCCTTGCAACATGGGGCCGTGCATTCTCGTGCAGAGAACACCTCTCCAAAGTGCCAGACGCCATCGAATGTAAGCATTTGCCCACTCAAGTCGGTTACGACAACGAACTGCAGTCAGGTCGAGACCCCGATGAGGACGACGAGCATGCAGATGAGCTTCCCTGAGACGGTTTCTGACAGTTTGTGCAGAAATTATTTGGTTATGCAAACCGATTGTTGCAGCAGCTGTACGGGTGGCTGGTCTCAGATGATCTTGGAGGTGAAGATGCTGGATGTGGAGGTCCTGGGCTGGTGTGGTCTGCGGTTGAGAGGCCGGTTGGATGTACTGCCAAATTCTCTGAAACGCATTTGGAGATGGCTTATTGTAGAGAAATGAACATTCAATTCACGGGCAACAGCTCTGGTGGACATTCCTGCAGTCAGCATGCCAATTGCACGCTCCCTCAAAACTTGCGACATCTGTGGCATTGTGCTGTGTGATAAAACTGCACATTTTAGAGTGGCCTTTTATTGTGGCCAGCCTAAGGCACACCTGTGCAATAATCATGCTGTCTAATCAGCATCTTGATATGCCACACCTGTGAGGTGGATGGATTATCTCGGCAAAGGAGAAGTGCTGACTAACACAGATTTGTGAACAATATTTGAGAGAAATAGGCCTTTTGTGTACATAGAAAAAGTCTTAGATCTTTGAGTTCAGCTTATGAAAAATGGGGGCAAAAACAAAAGTGTTGCGTTTATATTTTTGTTCAGTGTATTTATGTATGTATTTCCTTTTTTCTTCCTATTAGGTCTAATGTTAGTAAGGTTTTCCTGGGCCAAAATACTTAGCATTTTTCCTTTTTTTATTTTATTATTATTAATATTTATGTATGTATGCATGTATGTATTTATTTATTAATTAATTACTTAATTTATTTATTTGTGTGTCTTTATGAGACACCCCAACATTAAACAAGCAGCTCTTACATCTCAGTTGTCAATGTGTCTCAATGTATCCTACTGAAATGTACACATCATGCCATATTTGGCATCACTGACATTGATTGAATAAGTGTTATCACTGACATGAAACCTGGCATGACACGTCTTGACACGGTATATTTGAATGTGTGCAAACAATGACAGGGAAGATTTTCAGGAACTTATATATGGGTGTATTACTCGGACAAAAGCTACCAAATTGCTTCAAATATAGCACACAGTCATATTGACCAGTCATTTTGTCCTGTCTTTGTATGAACAATATTCTCATTTTGTGTTTCACAGAATATATAAAAACAGCTTTGGGTTGGCATGAAGGTGCATAAATGACAAATTTTGTGAGTAAACTATTTTAACTATTGAACTGTAATATAGTTTTTGTGATATTATAATTTCAGCTTTTTTTCCTTTTTTTCTTCTTTTTTTAACAAAACCTTTCAAATACCACAACAACTACATGAGGAAGTGTTCAAGAACAACAAGTTGAGAAATCTCCTCTTCAAGTGTGTGAACATTATAAACTTTTTGAAAGGACATTTCCTCTGCAGACTGACATTCACGTCTGTCTCGTAGTTACGGTTTACCTCACCTCTGCAAGCATTTTGTGGGAAATGTCAGTCACATAAACCTCATAAAGCAATCTATCATCACGCAAGTCACCTCTCTCTGTGTATATTTTGCTCTATGTGAAAATGAGTGCAAGAAACTTTATTTAACAATTTACCACTTGCTTATCTCAGCAAGCGCCATTTATAACCAATAAAACGCATGTACACACACTCAAACAGACATAAAATATGAGCATGTTAAACATGTCATATATGTTCATTACTCATCATAAAATTCATAAAATATTCCTTCCTAAAAAAGGAAATAAATCCAAAACAATATCCATAAAATATATGTATATTTTCCATACACATGAAGCTTATAATTTTTTGGATTAAACAGAAAATCTGCATTATAAAAACTTGGAAAATATAAATGTAATCTTAATGAAATCTGCTGTGATATTAAATTAAACTGCAACATAAATGTCAGCTACAATAAACCTGATAAAACAGCAAGGTAAGCTGTGCAGCTTTAGAAATCTATTCCCATTTTCTGGACACACACACACACACATACGCGTGCATGCACAAACTGTGTCAAATTAGGTGTAAAAGCTCAGTTCTGGTCCCATTAAAGCAGGTGTACCTTGAATACAGGCATCTGGCCGCTGTGAACACGTCTCTTTCACATGTGCCGATCCTGAATCCTGTCCAGTAGACGTCTCCTTCTGTACTTCTGCCTAGAAATGTACTGTAAGTTCCTTTTTGCGTCTGTTTTGTTCTATTTCAGTCTACCTGTTCTTTTGCTCTCTCTGTGTGGATTTGTCTCACTCTGTCCACGGTTTCATTGCGAGTTCCACAACATTTGCTGCAGACTCTGTGTGTGTGTGTGTTAGCAGCTGCTCTGAGGCGCGACTGTGCTACTGAATAAAATGACTGGAGAGAGAGAGTGAGAGAGCAAGAGAGGGAGAAAGAAAAGAGAGGAGGACTGCCCATGTCCTGTCTCTCTCTTTCGTTCTCTCTCGTTCTCTCTCTCCAGAGACAGGCCGCTGTCCCGCTCTGCTTGCTGTTATTTTTAGAAGCGGCCGAGCCATGAATCAAAGGCTCGCAAAAGAAACAGGCACATGTCATACATACGCCAGCAGATCAGGGGATCTCTATCTCACACACACAAACCCCGCTCAGCCATTTGTGCAAATTTCGTCAGCCCTGGTGCAGAAAACCTGCAAGATGCTTGATTTTTGTGAGATCATTACTGAGGAGGGTTGTGCATTGTGTTCTCATAATGCATTACAGTGAAACCTCAATATATCTGCTATAATAATTTTGTTTCAGCAATAATGGCTAAAGATAAAGCCACCTGATCTATAGATACATGATAGATTCTAGTACAAAGACTCTTAGTCAAGGTCACGTGAAACCTTCAGTCCTTCAGCTCTCCAACAATCGGTTAAATCAAAGATGTCACATCCAGAGGTGGAAAGTAACACATACTCGCGTTACAGAGTTAAATTTTTAAAGTAATTTTTAAAATCTGTAATTTTACAGTATATTTTTTAAAAAGTATTGTACCTACATTTTAAAACCCCTCAATTACTGAAAAAAAAAAAAAAAGCGCTAAACTACTGCAATTGCAAGAACAAACTTCCAAGAAAGAGGCAGACGGACAAGACAGGCGTGGAGACCCAGCTGAAAACCAAACCCCGTGCAAGTTGAACAAGGAAATGAAGTGAACCCCTGGCCATATTTATGCTATTTTTAATATGTTTGCCTAACTGAGTTATAAAATCATATTGTGTAGAGGTAAGGTCAGAGGCGTAAATGAGGGGGCACGTGCAGTATTTTGAATGCATTCCAAAAGAATAGCCGAATAAATTATATTTGATACATTAGCCTCATATCATCAGTATTCAAATCTGATTCGCTGGCTGGCGCTGAGCCAAAGACAGACGCGTATATATTATAACACATTAAATCACATTTGCACATAAAAAAGGTGTTTTCAATGTCATTAAAGTCTCATAGACCCTTAAACAGCTAGTGATTTTAATGGGAGGTTTTGAGAGTGCTAAGATCAGTTCATAATGTAAATGTTCTTTGCTCTCTTTCTGTAGAAAGTGTTATGATAAGTAGCAATAAATTAATATTCACATTAAATATAAAGATCTATTAAAAATAGTATGTTATGCTCACCCATATCTGTTACTTAAGACCAGGTTTTTATGCATTTAATTATGATATAGTTAATGCTTTTGGGAATGTTTTGAATAACAACCCCCCGAAAATAAAACATATATAGTAAATCTATCACACAAAGCCATTCAGACAAAAATAATTCCAAACAGACTGACATAACATTAAAGTAATGAATAGTCTAGTAAAAGGCTTTTAATTTCACATTTAAAGTTCTTTTTATTTTATTTTATTTATTATTTCTCTTTAAAGACAACCAAACAAGATCCATCAAAAGCTTAGTATTCCTGTTCAAAGCTTGACAAGAGAATTGATGAGGTGAAATGAAATATGATTTCAAAAAATTGAGTCGATGTGCAGTATATGTGGCCATTTGTAAAGACTGAGAGATAATTCATATTTATAAGGCAGACATCAAGATACATCTTAAAGACATAGTCCACCCAAAAATGAAAGTTCTGTTTTCATTTACCCATACGTTCAATAATCTTCAAAACACATACAATAATATCAATATTAAATATATTTTAAAGAAACCTGAAAGATTTCTCTCCATCCATCGAAAGTCCATTCCAAAAGTAAAAGTAATCTATATACAGGTGCATCTCAATAAATTAGAATGTCGTGGAAAAGTTCATTTATTTCAGTAATTCAACTCAAATTGTGAAACTCGTGTATTAAATAAATTCAATGCACACAGACTGAAGTAGTTTAAGTCTTTGGTTCTTTTAATTGTGATGATTTAGGCTCACATTTAACAAAAACCCACCAATTAACATTTAACAAAAACCCACCAATCTCAACAAATTAGAATATGGTGACATGCCAATCAGCTAATCAACTCAAAACACCTGCAAAGGTTTCCTGAGCCTTCAAAATGGTCTCTCAGTTTGGTTCACTAGGCTACACAATCATGGGGAAGACTGCTGATCTGACAGTTGTCCAGAAGACAATCATTGACACCCTTCACAAGGAGGGTAAGCCACAAACATTCATTGCCAAAGAAGCTGGCTGTTCACAGAGTGCTGTATCCATGCATGTTAACAGAAAGTTGAGTGGAAGGAAAAAGTGTGGAAGAAAAAGATACACAACCAACCGAGAGAACCCCAGCCTAAGGCCCCTTCTTCTTCCACACTTGAGGATTGACAAGCAAAATCGATTCAAGAATTTGGGTGAACTTCACAAGGAATGGACTGAGGCTGGGGTCAAGGCATCAAGAGCCACCACACACAGACGTGTCAAGGAATTTGGCTACAGTTGTCGTATTCCTCTTGTTAAGCCACTCCTGAACCACAGACAACGTCAGATGCGTCTTACCTGGGCTAAGGAGAAGAAGAACTGGACTGTTGCCCAGTGGTCCAAAGTCCTCTTTTCAGATGAGAGCAAGTTTTGTATTTCATTTGGAAACCAAGGTCCTAGAGTCTGGAGGAAGGGTGGAGAAGCTCATAGCCCAAGTTGCATGAAGTCCAATGTTAAGTTTCCACAGTCTGTGATGATTTGGGGTGCAATGTCATCTGCTGGTGTTGGTCCATTGTGTTTTTTGAAAACCAACGTCACTGCACCCGTTTACCAAGAAATTTTGGAGCACTTCATGCTTCCTTCTGCTGACCAAACTCACCAGACCTGAACCCCATAGAGAATCTATGGGGTATTGTCAAGAGGAAAATGAGAAACAAGAGACATGCAGATGAGCTGAAGGCCACTGTCAAAGAAACCTGGGCTTCCATACCACCTCAGCAATGCCACAAACTGATCACCTCCATGCCACGCCAAATTGAGGCAGTAATTAAAGCAAAACGAGCCCCTACCAAGTACTGAGTACATATACAGTAAATGAACATACTTTCCAGAAGGCCAACAATTCACAAAAAAATGTTTTTTTTTTATTGGTAGTATAAAAAGTATTGGTAGTATAAAAAGTATAGTTATGAAGTATTCTAATTTGTTGAGATAGTGAATTGGTGGGTTTTTGTTAAATGTGAGCCTAAATCATCACAATTAAAAGAACCAAAGACTTAAACTACTTCAGTCTGTGTGCATTGAATTTATTTAATACACAAGTTTCACAATTTGAATTGAATTACTGAAATAAATGAACTTTTCCATGAAATTCTAATTTATTGAGATGCACCTGTAAATCAAGCAGCTTAATCCAAGTCTTCTGAAGAGACACAAATGCAAGATGATGAAAAGATTTAATTTAGGTTTTCATTTACATATAACATTGATTAATACACTGTCCCTAAGTATCGCTTTAATGACAGAAACACAGATTAACTTCGCAGCCATCTGTCTCTATACAGCTTCTATTCACTCATTACGCTCTCCTAAAGAACAAAATGAGAAATGGTCAGCAAAACTGTGTATGTGTTTAAAGGCAGGGTAGAAGATTTGGTTCAAAAATATGTGTTATGCTGGTTGAAAGTCTCCTCACATCCTGATAGCAATCACTAAGTTAAGTGGTATACATTTATTTATATGTATTTATATCATCTGTGGAAGGAGTATAGGACCATAAAATGTTTGTCCAATCAATAGGCTGTCCTGCCTGCCTGTCAAAATATGTATTTGCATACCTCTGTGCACTGTTTGCACAGACATGATACGTCATCAGAGCATTCCAGCGAGAATGAAAGGTGTTGTTATTGTATTATTTGCTTTGTACTGCAATATTTTATCACCGTTGAACAGTGTTGGGCAGTAACGCATTACTTAGTAACGCGTTACTGTAATTTGATTACTTTTTAGTAACAGAGTAATTTAACGCGTTATAATTTTAAAAATAGTAATTAGAGTATAGTTACAAGCGAGGTCTCTATACGTTACTGCCGCGTTACATTGCTGACAGAATGCATGTGTTTTATAATCTAGATTGTAAAATGGGTGTAGCACACACACTGTCGAGCCCAGTGCCAGTGGATTAGAGACCTGCACTCCCGCGAGACCCGACAACAAGAACTAAAATAAAATAAAAAACGATTAACAGGCGCAAGCATGGGCAGAGTTTCTATTTAGGCTGTAACACATGTTTGCTGCGTTGAGCAATGTTGATTTCTGGAGCGCAATGGCCAGTCAGGAGTGCAGTGCTGAAATGTGCTTGCTCACGAATCCTCTCATTATAACACAGGAATTGTAGACATTATGAAAGTTTCATTATGCTTCTATTCATTGTGTTATAACAGAGCTTTGTGAGATTGCGATGAACTGAGATGTCATCTTTTTAGAGATTATAAAAGCAGCGCTATTTGCTGGCGTTCTGCCATGCCAAACCATGTACGCAGCAGCCTATGCTTGCTTTAGTTAAAAATAACAGTGTTCTGTGAATGTTGATGCTTTAATAACAAATATTTTATCTGGAGCATTTATTCAATCCTTCACCAACGCCATCTCTCATTTAGTGTGTCGCAGGTTATAGTCTCTGGTCTGCCTGTGCATGTTCATGTGTTTTGGAGGAGGTGTGGCTTTGCAGAGTGATTATGCAGGGAGGTTGGGGATCTTGCTTTCAATGCTAGCTTGCTAACACTAGCCTTTCCAAAATCGCCTACCTTACCTTTAACTAAGTGTGTCTGAACATTTTACAGGAATTAACACAAAGACTATTTGGACACTGTTTTAAACCCAGAGTGCTGCCAGCCTCATCTCACTAGTATTTGTAGGTATTTGCATATGATTTTAGCAACAGAGCTGTGAATCAATTAAAAATTATAATCAATTGCACAGGTTTATGTGATTACGCAACATTAAAATTTGGTCATGCAGAATAAGGCATTAATATGTGCTTTTTCCACCTTATTTTTCAACGCGGAGGTAAGCCGTTTTCTGTAAATGTGTGAGACTTCCGGTTCATTAGCCGCTGTAGGGAAATAAGGAGAAGAATTACAAAGTACAGTTTTGCCTCTTTGTCGCCATCTCTGTTTGAAACCTGCAATTGCAGTTACTTGCGGAATTATTTTCATTGCGTGGGTTGCATGGCTCCAGTGCGGATGAATCTAATGTTTTGAGGTGAATGTGTGGCTGTCAGTCACTGCACCGGTGTGGATACTGCACTTAGAAATCACAAATTATTGCCTACGTCTTGGAATATATGACCCAAATAAGAATTTTCACCAGATATTGTCATCAGAACAAGTAAGTAACAAGTCTGCCACATTTGTCCTGACCAACTGAGGGAAAAAAAGCATTACAATAAATCGCGCTACCAATGGTGATTAAATCTAACGATCGATTAGCTCATATCACATCAAACCGTGCAAATTATTATTATTGTTATACTTTGTTCTCAAATTGTTAATGTTAACAACATCAGCATTGCGTGACTACATGTATGTAGTGTGTATTAGCGTGTAGATTTCAATTTCTGTACAGTCTAATCTCTAGGCTAATTGTCATACCATTCGAATTTCATATTAAGAAATTATTTTAACCCAAAAAGCTAATTATTCTTCCTTCGAAACTGGTTCTCTTTAAAATACAAATACTGTGTAATACCAGGCTATCTGTAATCAGATGCACATTTAAAACTGGAATAATTTAATTTCAGTCACATGTGTTTCATAAATGCATAATCCTTTCTGGATTACAATCCGCCATCAAAATGATAAATGTAATTATTCCAGCTGCTGTGAGAAAAGGCTAACGATCCACCACCTGCAGCAAACTCACATGCGATAGCCTATTAGCCGGGGCAACTTCTTTATGTTCACAGATGTGATGTAATGAGGCAGCAGCATGGTCGAATTTCCTGTGAAAACCTACCTGTACCACTCAAATTAGAAAACATTATTATAAATTTACCGTTATGAATCGGGCTAAAGTAAGGCGATAGTTTTGAACACTGGCTGGTTATGTACTTGCTCAAATATTGATTTCGGATCATTTTTAACCAAAAAAAAGTTACGGACTGCAGCTTTAAGATAATATATTAAAACTAGATAAAAAAGTTTGTGAACAAACTTTAAGTTGGCTTGAGAAAGCCGGACCAGAAAGTTTTAAAAAGTTTTAAAAGTTTAAAAAAGTTTGGAAAGTTTAAAAAAAAGTTAAAAAAGTTTAAGTTTTACAAGTTTTAAAAGTTTTAAAAGTTTAAGTTTTAAAAGTTTAAGTTTTATAAGTTTTATAAGTTTTAAAAGTTTAAGTTTTATAAGTTTTAAAAGTTTAAGTTTTATAAGTTTTAAAAGTTTAAGTTTGAAGCTTTTCAGTCTGAAATAGTTTGAAATTTAACAGTTTTAAAAGCTTAAAGTTATATATAGTCAGATTATAGATAGATAGACAGATAGATAGATAGATAGATAGGGTCAGATTATAGATAGATAGATAGATAGATGCTACGGACCACAGAGTGGTTGCTAGGGTATTCTAGGTGGTTGCTAAGATGTTTCTATGCGGTTGCTAGGGTACCCGGGGTGGTTGCTAGGGTGTTCCTAAGTGGTTGCTAAGGTACCCAGGTCGGTTGCTAGGGTCTTGATATGCAGTTGCTAGGGTTCCCAGGCTGGTCACTAAGGTGTTGCTATGTGGTTGCTAGGGTAGTCAGGGTGGTTGCTAGGTTGGTTTAGCAAGTGACTAGCATGTTGTTAGCATGACTCGCAAGTGACTAGCATGTTGCTAGCATGTTTCTAGCATGATTAGCATGTTACTAGCATGTCGCTAGCATGTTTCTAGCATGATTAGCATGTCGTTAGCATGATTAGCAAGTTACTAGCATGTCGCTAGCATGTTTCTAGCATGATTAGCATGCTGCTAGCATGTCTCTAGCATAATTAGCATGTGACTAGCATGTCGCTAACATGTTTCTAGCATGATTAGCATGTTTCTAGCATGATGAACATTTCACTAGCATGATTAACATGTTACTAGCATGTCTCTAGCATGTCTCTAGCATAATTAGCACGTGACTAGCATGTCGCTAGCATGTTTCTAGCATGATTAGCATGCTACTAGAATGTCTCTAGCATGATTAGCATGTTACTAGCATGTTTCTAGCATGATTAGCATGTCATTAGCATGATTAGCAAAGTTACTAGCATGTCACTAGCATGTTTCTAGCATGATTAGCATGTTACTAGCATGTCGCTAGCATGTTTCTAGCATGATTAGCATGTTACTAGCATGTCGCTAGCATGTTTCTAGCATGATTAGCAAGTTATTAGCATGTCGCTAGCATGTTTCTAGCATTATTAGCATGCTACTAGCATGTCGTTAGCATGTTTCTAGCATGATTAGCATTTCGCTAGCATGATTAGCATGTTACTAGCATGTCGCTAACATGTTTCTAGCAAGATTAGCATGCTACTAGCATGTCTCTAGCATGATTAGCATGCAACTAGCATGTCGCTAGCATGTTTCTAGCATGATTAGCATGCTACTAGCATGTTGCTAGCAAGACTAACAAGTGACTAGCATTTTGCTAGCATGTCTCTAGCATGATTAACAAGTGACTAGCATGTAGCTAGCATGTTTCTAGCATGATTAGCATGCTACTAGCATGTAGCTAGCAAGACTAGCAAGTGACTAGCATGTCGCTAACATGTTTATAGCATGATTAGCATTTTACTAGCATGCTGTTGCATGATTAGCATGTGACTAGCATGTTTGCTAGCATGATTAGCAAGTTACTAGCATGTCGCTAGCATGATTAGCATATTACTAACATGTCGCTAGCATGTTTCTAGCATGATTAGCAAGTTACTAGCATGTCGCAAGCATGTTTCTAACATGATTAGCATGCTATTAGCATGTCTCTAGCATGATTAGCATGTCGTAAGCATGATTAGCAAGTTACTAGCATGTCGCTAGCATGTTTATAGCATGTTACTAGCATGTCGCTAGCATGTTGTTAGCATGATTAGCAAGTTATTAGCATGTCGTTAGCATGTTTCTAGCATGATTAGCATGTCGTTAGCATGATTAGCAAGTTACTAGCATGTCGCTAGCATGTTTATAGCATGATTAGCATGTTACTAGCATGTCGCTAGCATGTTTATAGCATGATTAGCATGTTACTAGCATGTCGCTAGCATGTTGTTAGCATGATTAGCAAGTTATTAGCATGTCGCTAGCATGTTTCTAGCATGATTAGCATTTTGCTAGCATGATTAGCAAAGTTACTAGCATGTTGTTAGCATTCTTAGCATGTTACTAGCATGTTTAAAGCATGATTAGCATGTTGCTAGCATGATTTAGATAGATTAGAAATAGAATTAGATAGAGTGGAAGATTAAATTAGTTTGAATGGGATAGAAATAGTACATAGAAGGGAAGTCTGATTGAGTCTAATGGGCTTCAGTTTGTTTAGATTTTGAATTTTGACAGTTGGAGTTTGAATAGTCTTGGCTCATCTGAACATTCCGTCAATGCAAGTCTATGGTATTTTTATGATTTTTAATCTTCAGTTTTATGAAAATCATAAGTCTGATCAGTTAGAAAAGATATAGCACACCCGGCGAGATCAGTCTGAAGATCTGGACTGAGTTTGGAGTCTGTAGAGTTAAAGCTCTAGGAGGAGTAGCAGTCAGAAATTTTAGTCTCATAAAAAGAATAATAACTAGATAGAAAAGTTTGTCGAGACAAACTTTAAGTTGGCTTGAGAAAGCCGGACCAGAAAGTTTGAAAGAGTTTGAAAAGTTTAAAAAGTTTAAGAAGTTTAAAAAAGTTTTAAGTTTGATGGTTTGCAGTCTGAAATAGTTTGAAGTTTAAAGTAGTTTTAAAAGCTTAAAGTTTGAATGTTTTAAAAGGCATAAAAGGTTACTAGCATGATTAGCAAGTTACTAGCATGTCACTAGCATGTTTCTAGCCTGATTAGTATGTTACTAGCATGTCGCTAGCATGTTTCTAGCATGATTAGCATGTGGCTAGCATGATTATCATGTGACTAACATGTCACTAGCATGTTTGCTAGCATGATTAGCAAGTCACTAGCATGTTGCTAGCATGCTTAGCATGTTACTAGCATGTCGCTAGCATCTTTCTAACATGATTAGCATTTCGCTAGCATGATTAGCATGTTACTAGCATGTCGCTAGCATGATTAGCATTTTACTAGCATGTCGCTAGCGTGTTTCTAGCATGATTAGCATGTTACTAGCATGTCGCTAGCATGTTTCTAGCATGATTAGCATGTTACTAGCATGTCACTAGCATGTTTCTAGCATGATTAGCATGTTACTAGCATGTCGCTAGCATGTTTCTAGCATGATTAGCATGTCGCTAGCATGATTAGCATTTTATTAGCATGCTGTTAGCATGATTAGCATGTGACTAGCATGTCACTAGCATGTTTGCTAGCATGATTAGCAAGTTACTAGCATGTTGCTAGCATGATTAGCATGTGACTAGCATGTCACTAGCATGTTTCTAGCATGATTAGCATGTCGCTAGCATGATTAGCATTTTACTAGCATGTCGCTAGCATGTTTCTAGCATGATTAGCATGTTACTAGCATGTCGCTAGCATGTGTCTAGCATGATTAGCAAGTTACTAGCATGTCGCTAGCATGATTAGCATGTTACTAGCATGTTTCTAGCATGATTAGCATGTTACTAGCATGTCGCTAGCATGTTTCTAGCATGATTAGCATGTCGCTAGCATGTCGCTAGCATGTTTCTAGCATGATTAGCAAGTTACTAGCATGTCGCTAGCATGATTAGCATGTTACTAGCATGTCGCTAGCATGTTTCTAGCATGATTAGCATGTCACTAGCATGATTAGCATGCAAATTAGCATGTTGTTAGCATGATTAGCTAGTTATTAGCATGTCACTAGCATATTTCTAGCATGATTAACATGTTACTAGCATGTCACTAGCATGTTTCTAACATGATTAGCATGCTATTAGCATGTTTCTAGCATGATTAGCATGTTACTAGCATTTTGCTAGCATGATTAGCAAGTTACTAGCATGTTGCTAGCATGATTCTAGCATTATTAGCATTTTACTAGCATGTTTAAAGCATGATTAGCATGTTGCTAGCATGATTTAGATAGATTAGAAATAGAATTAGATAGAGTGGAAGCTTAAATTAGTTTGAATGGGATAGAAATAGTACATAGAAGGGAAGTCTGATTGAGTCTAATGGGCTTCAGTGTGTTTAGATTTGAATTTTGACAGTTGGAGTTTGAATACTCTTGGCTCATCTGAACATTCCGTCAATGTAAGTCTATGGGATTTTTATGATTTTTAATCTTCATTTTTATGAAAATCATAAGTCTGATCAGTTAGAAAAGATATAGCACACCCGGCGAGATCAGTCTGAAGATCTGGACTGAGTTTGGAGTCTGTAGAGTTAAAGCTCTAGGAGGAGTAGCAGTCAGAAATTTAGTCTCAGAAGAATAATAATAATAATAATAACTAGATAAAAAAGTTTGTGAACAAACTTTAAGTTGGCTTGAGAAAGCCGGACCAGAAAGTTTAAAAAAGTTTGGAAAGTTTAAAAAGTTTAAGTTTTATAAGTTTTAAAAGTTTAAGTTTTATAAGTTTTATAAGTTTTAAAAGTTTAAGTTTTATAAGTTTTAAAAGTTTTAAAAGTTTAAATTTGAAGGTTTTCAGTCTGAAATAGTTTGAAATTTAACAGTTTTAAAGGCTTAAAGTTTGATTGATGGATAGATAGATAGATAGATAGGGTCAGATTATAGATAGGTAGATAGATAGTCAGATTATAGATAGATAGATAGATAGATAGTCAGATTATAGATAGATAGATAGATAGTCAGATTATAGATAGATAGATAGATAGATAGAGTCAGATTATAGATAGATAGATAGATAGTCAGATTATAGATAGATAGATAGAGTCAGATTATAGATAGATAGAGTCAGATTATAGATAGAGAGATAGTCAGATTATAGATAGATAGATAGATAGATAGATAGATAGAGTCAGATTATAGATAGATAGATAGATAGTCAGATTATAGATAGATAGATAGAGTCAGATTATAGATAGATAGAGTCAGATTATTGATAGATAGATAGATAGATAGTCAGATTATAGATAGATAGATAGAGTCAGATTATAGATAGATAGATAGTCAGATTATAGATAGATAGATAGATAGATAGAGTCAGATTATAGATAGATAGATAGATAGATAGTCAGATTATAGATAGATAGATAGAGTCAGATTATAGATAGATAGATAGATAGTCAGATTATAGATAGATAGATAGAGTCAGATTATAGATAGATAGATAGATAGTCAGATTATAGATAGATAGATAGATAGAGTCAGATTATAGATAGATAGATAGATAGAGTCAGATTATAGATAGATAGATAGATTCTACGGACCTCAGAGTGGTTGCTAGGGTATTCTAGGTAGTTGCGCGGTTGCTAGGGTACCCAGGTCGGTTGCTAGGCTGTTGATATGCAGTTGCAAGGGGACCCGGGCTGGTCACTAAGGTGTTGCTATGTGGTTGCTAGGGTAGTCAGGGTGGTTGCTAGGTTGGTTTAACCAGTGACTAGCATGTTGCTAGCATGATTAGCAAGAGACTAGCATGTTGCTAGCATGACTCGCAAGTGACTAGCATGTCGCTAGCATGTTTCTAGCATGATTAGCATGTTACTAGCATGTCGCTAGCATGTTTCTAGCATGATTAGCATGTTACAAGCATGTCGCTAGCATGTTTCCAGCATGATTAGCATGCTACTAGCATGTCTCTAGCATGATTAGCATGTGACTAGCATGTCACTAGCATGTTTCTAGCATGATTAGCATGTTACTAGCATGTCGCTAGCATATTTCTAGCATGATTACCATGTTACTAGCATGATTAGCATGTTGTTAGCATGCTGTTAGCATGATTAGCATGTGACTAGCATGTCGCTAGCATGTTTCTAGCATGATTAGCATGTGACTAGCATGTCACTAGCATGTTTGCTAGCATGATTAGCATGTTACTAGCATGTTGCTAGCATGATTAGCATGTTACTAACATGTCGCTAGCATGTTTCTAACATGATTAGCATTTCGCTAGCATGATTAGCATGTTACTAGCATGTCGCTAGCATGATTAGCATGTTACTAGCATGTCGCTAACATGTTTCTAGCATGATTAGCATGTCGTTAGCATGATTAGCAAGTTACTAGCATGTCGCTAGCATGATTAGCATGTTACTAGCATGTCGCTAGCATGATCAGCATGTTACTAGCATGTCGCTAGCATGTTTCTAGCATGATTAGCATGTCGTTAGCATGATTAGCAAGTTACTAGCATGTCGCTAGCATGTTTCTAGCATGATTAGCATGTTACTAGCATGTCGCTAACATGTTTCTAGCATGATTAGCATGCTACTAGCATGTCTTTAGCATGATTAGCATGTGACTAGCATGTCGCTAGCATGTTTTTAGCATGATTAGCATGCTACTAGCATGTCTCTAGCATGATTAGCATGTTACTAGCATGTCGCTAGCATGTTTCTAGCATGATTAACATGCTACTAGCATGTCTCTAGCATGATTAGCATGTTACTAGCATGTCATTAGCATGTTTCTAGCATGATTAGCATGCTACTAGCATGTCTCTAGCATGATTAGCATGTTACTAGCATGTCGCTAGCATGTTTCTAGCATGATTAGCATGTCGCTAGCATGTTTCTAGCATGATTAGCATGTTGCTAGCATGTTTCAAGCATGATTAGCATGTTACTAGCATGTTGCTAGCATGATTTAGATAGATTAGAAATAGTATTAGATAGAGTGGAAGCTTAAATTAGTTTGAATGGGATAGAAATAGTACATAGAAGGGAAGTCTGATTGAGTCTAATGGGCTTCAGTTTGTTTAGATTTGAATTTTGTCAGTTGGAGTTTGAATAGTCTTGGCTCATCTGAACATTCCGTCAATGTAAGTCTATGGGATTTTTATGATTTTTAATCTTCAGTTTTATGAAAATCATAAGTCTGATCAGTTAGAAAAGATATAGCACACCCGGCGAGATCAGTCTGAAGATCTGGACTGAGTTTGGAGTTTGTAGAGTTAAAGCTCTAGGAGGAGTAGCAGTCAGAAATTTAGTCTCAGAAAAAGAATAATAATAATAACTAGATAGAAAAGTTTGTCGAGACAAACTTTAAGTTGGCTTGAGAAAGCCGGACCAGAAAGTTTGAAAGAGTTTGAAAAGTTAAAAAAGTTTAAGAAGTTTAAAAAAGTTTTAAGTTTGAAGTTTAAAGTAGTTTTAAAAGCTTAAAGTTTGAATGTTTTAAAAGGCATAAAAGGTTACTAGCATGATTAGCAAGTTACTAGCATGTCACTAGCATGTTTCTAGCCTGATTAGTATGTTACTAGCATGTCGCTAGCATGTTTCTAGCATGATTAGCATGTTACTAGCATGTCGCTAGCATGTTTCTAGCATGATTAGCATGTTGCTAGCATGATTAGCATGTTATTAGCATGCTGTTAACATGATTAGCATGTGACTAGCATGTCACTAGCATGTTTGCTAGCATGATTAGCAAGTTACTAGCATGTCGCAAGCATGATTAGCATGTTACTAGCATGTCGCTAGCATGTGTCTAGCATGATTAGCAAGTTACTAGCATGTCGCTAGCATGATTAGCATGTTACTAGCATGTTTCTAGCATGATTAGCATGTTACTAGCATGTCGCTAGCATGTTTCTAGCATGATTAGCATGTCGCTAGCATGATTAGCATGTTATTAGCATGCTGTTAGCATGATTAGCATGTGACTAGCATGTCACTAGCATGTTTGCTAGCATGATTAGCAAGTTACTAGCATGTCGCTAGCATGTTTCTAGCATGATTAGCAAGTTACTAGCATGTCGCTAGCATGATTAGCATGTTACTAGCATGTCGCTAGCATGTTTCTAGCATGATTAGCATGTCACTAGCATGATTAGCATGCAAATTAGCATGTTGTTAGCATGATTAGCTAGTTATTAGCATGTCACTAGCATATTTCTAGCATGATTAACATGTTACTAGCATGTCACTAGCATGTTTCTAACATGATTAGCATGCTATTAGCATGTTTCTAGCATGATTAGCATGTTACTAGCATTTTGCTAGCATGATTAGCAAGTTACTAGCATGTTGCTAGCATGATTCTAGCATTATTAGCATTTTACTAGCATGTTTAAAGCATGATTAGCATGTTGCTAGCATGATTTAGATAGATTAGAAATAGAATTAGATAGAGTGGAAGCTTAAATTAGTTTGAATGGGATAGAAATAGTACATAGAAGGGAAGTCTGATTGAGTCTAATGGGCTTCAGTGTGTTTAGATTTGAATTTTGACAGTTGGAGTTTGAATAGTCTTGGCTCATCTGAACATTCCGTCAATGTAAGTCTATGGGATTTTTATGATTTTTAATCTTCATTTTTATGAAAATCATAAGTCTGATCAGTTAGAAAAGATATAGCACACCCGGCGAGATCAGTCTGAAGATCTGGACTGAGTTTGGAGTTTGTAGAGTTAAAGCTCTAGGAGGAGTAGCAGTCAGAAATTTAGTCTCAGAAGAATAATAATAATAATAATAATAATAAGTTTAAATAGGATTTCAGTAAGTTGGCTTTCACAAGCCAACTTAATAACTAGATAAAAAAGTTTGTGAACAAACTTTGAAGTTGGCTTGAGAAAGTCTGACCTATTAGAAGTAGTTTGAAAAGCTCTGCAGTTTGAAGGTGTTCATTTGAAGAAGTCTGAAGTTTAAATAACAAGATAGATAGATAGATAGATAGATAGGAACATTAGATAGATAGATAGATAGATAGATAGATAGATAGATAGAGTAGATAGGGTGGTAGGGTGTTGCTATGCAGTTGCTAAGGATCCCGGGTTGGTTGCTAGGGTGTTGCAATGCGGTTGCTAGGGTATCTGGGTCGGTTGCTAGGATGTTGCTATTAGGTTGCTATGGTACTCGGGGTGGTTGCTAAGGTGTTGCTACGTGGTTGCTATGGTACCCAGGGTGGTTGCTAAGGTGTTGCTACGCAGTTGCTAAGGTACCCGGGGTGGTTGCTAGGGTGTTGCTACGCGGTTGCTAGGGTGTTGCTATGCGGTTGCTAGGGAACCTGGGGTGGTTGCTAAGGTACCTGGGGTGGTTGTTAGGGTGTTGCTATGCGGTTGCTAGGGTAACCGGGGTGGTTGCTAGGGTGTTGCTAGGGTACCCGGGGTGGTTGCTAAGGTGTTGCTATGCGGTTGCTAAGGTACCCGGGTGGTTGCTAGGGTGTTGCTATGCAGTTGCTAGGGTAGTCAGGGTGGTTGTTAGGGTGTTGCTATGCGGTTGCTAGGGTAACCAGGGTGGTTGCTAGGGTGTTGCTATGTGGTTGCTAGGGTAACCGGGGTGGTTACTAGGGTGTTGCTAGGGTACCCGGGGTGGTTGCTAAGGTACCTTGGGTGGTTGTTAGGGTGTTGCTATGTGGTTGCTTAGATACCCAGGGTGGTTGCTAGGGTGTTGCTATGCGGTTGCTAGCTTACCCATGGTGGTTGCTAAGGTGTTACTATGCAGTTGCTAGGGTACTCTGGGTTGTTGTTAGGGTGTTGCTATGCGGTTGCTAGGGTAACCAGGGTGGTTGCTAGGGTGTTGCTATGCGGTTGCTAGGGTAACCGGGGTGGTTGCTAGGGTGTTGCTAGGGTACCCGGGGTGGTTGCTAAGGTGTTGCTATGCGGTTGCTAAGGTACCCGGGGTGGTTGCTAGGGTGTTGCTATGCAGTTGCTAGGGTAGTCAGGGTGGTTGCTAGGTTGGTTTAACCAGTGACTAGCATGTTGCTAGCATGATTAGCAAGTGACTAGCATGTTGATAGCATGACTCACAAGTGACTAGCATGTCGCTAGCATGTTTCTAGCATGATTAGCATGTTCCTAGCATGTCGCTAGCATGTTTCTAACATGATTAGCATGCTATTAGCATGTCTCTAGCATGATTAGCAAGTTACTAGCATGTCGCTAGCATGTTTCTAGCATGATTAGCATGTCGTTAGCATGATTAGCAAGTTACTAGCATGTTGCTAGCATGATTCTAGCATGATTAGCATGTTACTAGCATGTTTAAAGCATGATTAGCATGTTACTAGCATGTTGCTAGTATGATTTAGATAGATTAGAAATAGAATTAGATAGAGTGGAAGTTTAAATTAGTTTGAATTGGATAGAAATAGTACATAGAAGGGAAGTCTGATTGAGTCTAATGGGCTTCAGTGTGTTTAGATTTGAATTTTGACAGTTGGAGTTTGAATAGTCTTGGCTCATCTGAACATTCCGTCAATGTAAGTCTATGGGATTTTTATGATTTTTAATCTTTATTTTTATGAAAATCATAAGTCTGATCAGTTAGAAAAGATATAGCACACCCGGCGAGATCAGTCTGAAGATCTGGACTGAGTTTGGAGTCTGTAGAGTTAAAGCTCTAGGAGGAGTAGCAGTCAGAAATTTAGTCTCAGAAGAATAATAATAATAATAATAATAATAAGTTTAAATAGGATTTCAGTAAGTTGGCTTTCACAAGCCAACTTAATAATAAGTTTAAATAGGATTTCAGTAAGTTGGCTTTCACAAGCCAACTTAATAAGAAGTTTAAATAGTAGATCAGTAAGTTGGCTTTCTCAAGCCAACTTAATAATATGGTAGACACTAGTTTAGAATATTTTAAGACAATGTATGTGTGTTCCGAATGTGAAACCTGTTCCATAAGAAGAACAATCATGTATTTCTGCTCATAAGCTGCTTTTACCCATCTTACACACACACACACACACACAATAGACAGTAGGTGTATGTGCATGTGTGTGTGTGTGTCCATACGCACGCATGCTATTGTGAGGTAAAGATAGTCCCTGAGTGTCCAGCATGACGCAGGAACCGTTCAGTGGTCAGGGGTTATTTTTAGCCTCTTCCAGGAGTGTCACAGAACAACGACTGCAGAAAACAATGTTTCTATAATCCCTGGACATAAAACTCCTCATGTCAAACTTGGGACATCACACAGAAAGGACTACAGCATGCTTATGAATTACTCATGAGCTCATGCTGTAAAACTTTCACCAAGAGACAAGTGTGCTTTATTAAACACTGAAACACACATTAAACATTAAATAATGTTCCAAAAGTATAGCCACAGACACGTTATTTCATTTAAAAAGTAAATAAAAAAACTCAACCCTCAGTCTTACCCTCAAGTTGTTCCAAACCTGTAAGAATTTAATCTTTAATCTTTAAAGTAAAAAAATATATATATTTAAAGGAACTTAATTTGTGTTCTGCAGAAGAATTAACCTCATACAGGATTGGAACAACCAGAGGGTAAGTAAATGATGACAGAATTATCATTTTTGGGTGAACTGTCACTAAGTCATAACTGAAAACTTTTTATGCATTTTGGCTGTTCACTTACACGAAAATAGCATTTTGGGGGCCTGAAAATGCAGACACCTGAAAACGTACTCGGTTACTGTCGTAACCTCGGTTCCCTGAGATACGGAACGAGTACTGCGTCTTGATAAAGACGCATATGGGAAAAAGCCTTTTTTCTCCTGAACTGAAGTCTTATTAAATCACGCAGTGATTTAATACGACTACTGGTTCGTGCAGTGGTAAAAAAACAAACCAATGGGTCGGCAGCGGAGCTGCACGAGCCTATGGCGACGAAACCCACCAGATCCCGCCAAAATGGGTGGGGCCATCTGGCTATATAAGCGGCCGTTTCGCCATAGGATCCTCAGGTTACTTCGACTGAAGCAACGACTGAGTCGTGCAGCTACCTGGCATGGCAAAGTACGCAGTACTCGTTCCGTATCTCAGGGAACCGAGGTTACGATAGTAACCGAGTACGTTCCCTGTCGATACTCCACTCGTACTGCGTCTTGATAAAGACGCATATGGGAACTCAATTCAATCACGCCGTGCTAGGGTAGATGAACGACTGTATATACCTCCATAAGCATTAATGCCCATAGGGAAGTGAGTAGTATACTCCAGGCTAAAACGAGCTAAACTCATAGAGGTCATGCTCGGCCTGGGTGATCGTTCCATATGACTCCTGTATACTCAGTTCAAAACCGGAGTATGCAGGGTGCCAATCAGAGAGCCTGAGCGCATTGCTGTCAAGAAGTTTCTGACAGGATTGTTCCCACAGCGTATGCATACAAGCTCATCTAAGCAGAGAGGACTCTGGCCTGTAAGGCCGGTATGTCCAGGTTATAAAACCTAGCAAATGTGGACGGCGTGGCCCAGCCAGCCGCCGCACAAATCTCTGTAATGGACACACCGCTAGACCACGCCCATGACGAGGCGATGCCTCTAGTCGAATGGGCTCATACTCCAATGGGGCATTGTAGGCCCAAAGAAGAGTATGCCAGCATGACAGCATCCACTATCCACTTAGAGAGTCTCTGCTTCGTGACCAGATGCCCTTTGGCGCGGTTACCGAAGCTAACAAAGAGCTGTTCCGTACACCTAAAGGGGGCGGAACGCTCAAAGTAGATTCTCAGAGTTCTGACAGGGCATAACAAGGATAACTCCCGGTCCTCCTCAGACAGAGGAAGCACGGAGAGTGTGATGACCTGAGCTCTGAACGGGGGTGAAAGTACCTTAGGTACGTAACCATGCCTTGGTTTCAGGACGACCTTGGAGTCATTGGGCCCGAATTCCAGGCAGGCAGGGCTAATAGAGAGCGCCTGCAGGTCTCCAACTCGCTTAACCGACGCTAGTGCTAGTAGCAGAGCAGTTTTCAGAAAGTGACCGGAGGTTTGTAGACTGTAGCGGCTCAAAGGGAGGGCTTTTCAAGGCCCTCAGTACAATGGGCAGATCCCATGTAGGGACAGTAAGAGGCCGAGGTGGATTCAACCTCTTGGCTCCCTTCAGAAAATGGACAACTGAGTTGTCTCTGCCTACCGATTGGCCCGCTATAGGGGCATGAAAGGCTGCTATAGCTGCTACGAACACCCTGAGTGCAGAGTGAGAACGTCCTTTATCTAGCAGTACCTGCAGAAAGGACAGAACCACCACTAGCTCAGAGGTAGAGGGGTTTTCACCACGGTTGAGGCACCAAGTGGAGAAAACAGACCACTTAAGGGCGTAGAGGCGTCTCGTAGACGGGGCTCTAGCCTCAGAAATGGTGTTTAATACTCGCTCTGGGAGGCCGGTAGGCTCCCGTCGAGCGGCCAAAGGTGGAGAGCCCACAGCTCGGGTCGAGGGTGCCATATTGTTCCGTTCGCCTGAGAGAGGAGATCCCGTCTCAGGGGCACGGGCCAGGGGGCTGCTGTCAGCAGCTGAGTCAGCTCTGACAACCAAGGTTGGTTCCTCCACAAGGGGGCCACCAATAGCACCTTGTGACCCTGTTCCCTGACACGCCTGACGACCTGTGGAAGCAGGGCGATCGGGGGGAATGCATAAAGGAGGAGGTTGGGCCAGTCGTGGGCCAACGCGTCCCTGTCCTTCGAATAATAAGTTGGGCAGTGAGAGCTGTCTTTGGAGGCGAAACGGTCTACTTCGGCCTTGCCAAAGGTCTTCCAGATCTTCTGAACCGTCTGCGGATGGAGCATCCACTCCTCCGAGGGGACATTGCTCCGAGATAACATATCCGCTCCTTGGTTCAATCTGCCCGGCAGGTGTGCTGCCCTCAGCGAGCGCAGGTTGAGCTGAGCCCATTCCAGAAGGCGCTCTGCCAGAATGAAGAGGTGCTTCGAGGAGACACCTCCCTGGTGATTTATATAGGACACCAAGGACATGTTGTCTGAGCGAATCAGCACATGGTGTCCTATTAGGTCTGGCAGGAAAAACTGGCAGGCTCGACAAACTGCTAGTATTTCCAAGCAGTTGATGGCCGAAGGTCGGTTTGCCTTCGCACAGCGCCCCCCAACCTGTGTTGGAGGCGTCTGTCGTGACAACTTTCCTGTTGTAGACCAACCCCATGGCCACACCCTTCTTCATCCATCGTGGGTTCTTCCAGGGGGTCAGGGCTGTCACACAGGCCTGATTCACCCTGATGTGCAGGCATCCGTGACGCCATGCGTTGTGTGGAACCCGTGGTTTCAACCAGCGTTGAAGGGGCCGCATGCGGAGCAGGCCCAGCTGTAACACTGGCGATGCTGCGGCCATGAGGCCCAGCATTCTTTGAAACGCTTTGAGTGGGCGATCGGTGCCGCTCTTGAAGGTGGCCGCGAGTTTCTGAATGGCCAGAGCGCGTTCTGGCGCTATCACAGCTCTCATGTGAGCTGAGTCCAGAACTGTTCCCAGGAACGACACTCGTCGGCTGGGAGACAGTGCGCTCTTGGCGAAATTGACCCTGAGCCCCAGGCGCTCTAAGTGGCTGAGGAGGAGGGTTCTGTGCGAAAGTAGCTCCACCTCTGACTGGGCCAGAATGAGCCAGTCGTTGAGGTAGTTGAGAATGCGGATTCCCATCTGTCTTAGAGGGGAAAGAGCCACGTCCATGCACTTCGTAAATGTATGGGGGGCCAGAGACAGTCCAAAGGGTAGGACCGTGTACTGGTAAGCCACTCCCTCGAAGGCGAATCTCAAGAATCGTCTGTGATGGGGGGGCTATCTGGATGTGAAAGTATGCGTCTTTCAGGTCCAGAGAACAGAACCAGTCCCCTGTGCGAATCTGCGAGAGGATCTGCTTCAGCGTGATCATCCTGAATGGCCGTCTCATGAGGGCGTGATTCAGGCGTCTGAGATCGAGGATGGGCTGGAGGCCGCCATCCTTTTTGGGGACGAGGAAGTAATGGCTGTAAAAGCCTGACTTGCTCAGAGCTGGAGGGACCAATTCTATGGCTCCCTTTTCCAGCAACGTCATCACCTCTGAGCGCAGAACGCGAGCGTTCTCGCTCTGCACCGAGGTGGAGACCACGCCGGGGGTCTTGAAACGCGGGGGTCTTCGAGCGAATTGGAGTGAATAACCTCGTTTTATTATCCCCATAACCCAATCTGACACTCCGGGGATGGCCTGCCAGGCCTCGGCCCGCGTGGCAAGAGGTTGGATAAACTCGAGTGGCCGGCTGCACAGAGGCAGGGCACTCGTGAGGGACGGAAGAGGAAAACTGCTCTCTTTTTGAGAATTTTTGTGTTTTATTTTTTTCCACTATCACAGCGGATGGTTGCATGGGCGCTTGTACGGGCCCTGTATTTGCAACAAACACAATTCCCTCTGCACCCGGAAAAGAACGGGGTGAAAATAGGTTTTCTAAGAGAGGCTGTCTGGTGGGCGGTCCGGCCGTGGCGGGACTCGACCCTCTCCTCTTCCTGTCCTGCAGATCAGGAGGACGCCAGAGGCGCAGGGTCCAACGCTATCTTGGGTCGGGGGCCCTGGCGCTTCGGAAAGGGGTGGCATCTGGCCGAGCATGAACGCCCTCGCGTCTGCTGAGTCTTGGCAGGCTGAGGGGCGGAAACGGCAGGTGCAGGCTTCGCGGGCTGCTGAGTCGGCGCAGTCTTGGGGTGACTCTGAGCAGATGCTGAGCTGGAGCGCTTGGGCAGGAAGTGTCGCATAGCCTGTGACGCCTTCTGTGCTTCTGTGAAGCGCTCAGCGAATCCTTCCACCGCAGGTCCAAAGAGGCCGCTGGGGGAAATCGGAGCATCAAGGAAGGAGACCTTGTCCGCGTCCTTAATCTCCATCAGCGTGAGCCACAGGTGGCGCTCGAGCACCACCAGGCCGGCCATAGACCTTCCTATGGCTTGGGCGGTGGTCTTGGTGGCTCGCAAAGCCAGGTCTGTTGCACTTCTCAGCTCCCTGAGAGTCGCAGAATCAGGCTCAGACTCGTCTATAGCAGAGAGGAGTTTGGCCTGATAGACCTGTAGAACCGCCATAGAGTGGAGCGCCGAAGCCGCCTGTCCAGCTGAAGCGTAGGAGTGTCCAGCGAGTGCTGAAGTGGTCCTGCATGGCTTGGAAAGGGTGGCTGGCCTTCGCCTTCCAGCCGATGGCAGTGGGTGGGCAGAGATGTGCAGCCACTGACTCGTCTAGTTGAGGCATCCTCTCATACCCCTTTTCTTCAACGCCGTCAATTGTGGTGAGGGCGGATGAAGCGGAAGTACGGAGGCGGGCAGAGTAAGGGGAGCGCCAAGATCTCGTGAGCTCGTCGTGAACTTCAGGGAAGAACGGCGAGGGTCGTTGCTGAGGGGCCTGACGGCGACCCGGCAGGAACCACTCATCCAGACGGCTGCGAGAGGGCTCCTCTTGTGGAGACCACTCCAAACACAGCTCTTCAACCGCTTTTGAGAGGACACGGAAAAGTTCGGCATCCATCTTGGCTTTGGCGGTGCTGGGCGCGGGCAAACGTGAGGGGGCGGGGTCAGTTACCGAGCCCGACAGCTCCTCAGCATCTGAAGCTGCCAGTGACATGCTGTCATCGGCCAGCTCATCGTCACTTCCCCCGAACGAGACCAGATCTGAAAAGAAAGCGATCCGCGAGCGCAGAGAGGCGAGACTGATGTTCTCGCAGTGAGAACAATCAGAGCCAGCGAGCGCTGCATCTGCATGGGATTTCCCCAAGCAGGAAACGCACTCGCTGTGACCGTCATCGGCGTGCAGGGGAGACCTGCACGAGCCGCAGTAACGGTGCAGCATTAGAACGCTGATTTGCTCTTTTAGAACCTAAAAGGTTCGCCAGATGGCGGCAGCGAACGGGACCGGAACTGCTGCGATGCTGGGGCGCGAAGAAAAGGCGTTTCAGCCGAGCAGATCGAGGTCCCTGGGTCCAGCTGCGAGGCGTGTCAACGGCGAGTAGGCTTCTGGGTCAGTGTAGACGAAGTCGTCGTCGCTGAAGGAGAAGAAATCTGAGGATCCTATGGCGAAACGGCCGCTTATATAGCCAGATGGCCCCGCCCATTTTGGCGGGATCTGGCGGGTTTCGTCGCCATAGGCTCGTGCAGCTCCGCTGCCGACCCATTGGTTAGTTTTTTTACCACTGAACGAACCAATAGTCATGCAGTTTCACTGCGTGATTGAATAAGACTTCAGTTCAGAAGAAAAAAGGCTTTTTCCCATATGCGTCTTTATCAAGACGCAGTACGAGTGGAGTATCGACAGGGAACAGGTTTTAAAGTGAACGTTTTTGAAAATCATACTGTTGTCATCTCTGTGTATACTACAAAAACACAAATTTGTGAAAACAGTGACGCCATACACACATGTATTATGTGTTCAGTCTATAGGTACGTGTGCCAAAGCATATTGTTTATTTACAAAGTGACTATTGGCTTGCCATGAATAATACAGTATTTTTAGTAGTTTTCACAGACTTGTGTGAACGGCAATTGTTTTGTCACTGTTGTCATCTGTGTGCAAAACCTTTCAAAAATGCAAAGGAAAAACTTTGCCATTTTCAAAACATCATTGTCATGTAAACATACTCTTAAGTGTGTGAAATAAGTAGCATGTATTGCTTCTGGACAGATGGAAATATTGGCCTAAATGTCAGCATGCATTTTTTTTCTTTTTTTTTTAATAAAACTGTCTGCAGAGGCTTGGTTATTATTTGAATTCATCAGAAAGGGTCAAAGAGGCTTGCTTGGACCTGTTGAAAGTGGAGCAACCTGAATAAAGGACAGGGAACTGTTGTGTTAAATTATTTTCAGAATTATTTTAAGTGTTAAATTAAGTTCAGGACATCATTGTCTGTCATGTGATAAACAGCAGATTGTCCCTTGGATGGCATGCACGATACTGAGAGTGTCCTTTTGTTTGCAGGAGAGCCAGAGCAGTGGGTAGGATGACGAACGGGAACAACACAGGAGGATCTCAGGAGGCACGAGGGGAACTGGAAGGTAAGTACACACAGGTTAGTAGATTGAGAGTCAGGTACAGTTTGGGGTAGGGCTGAACGATTAATTGCATTTGCGATAAAATCGCGATATGAGAAAACGCGATTCTTCAACCGCAGAGGCTGCGATTACACTGTCACGTGACACGCGAGAGTAGGAGTAAAGCTGTGTGTTCGACTTGAAGATTGATCGTATGACATCAAAGTACGGCGAGATAAAGCATAAGGAGACGTCCGCTCTCTTATAGCTCTCGCAGTACTTTGATGACACACACAACGATCGGTCCAGCAGCGCTGCTTCAAGTCAAACACATAAGCAGTCTTCAGAGGAATCATCAAGTTGGCACGCTATGTTGCCGAGTCCGCAGATTGCCGCGGGTTATTTTCGTGTCCGCGGGTCTTACATAACATGCAGAATTGACGCGCTACATGTAAACGATATCCTTTGTTGTATTTTCCTGTCAAAATAACGGAGTTCCTTTGGAATTCTTCAGCTTTTAAGAACTACCGGGTTCTCCGCTAGTGGGCGGAGCTAATGCGTAAACGGCAATCTCATTGGCCGGCGTTCACCTATTATCGTCCCTGTTTTGATTTCAGCGAATCAGTTCGAGCGAACGCAGGCAACCTGATTAATATTCATGAACTCAGCAGCTCAATAATCCTTAGTGCGTTTTATACTGTTATTAGTAGTAGAATTCGTAGTAGTTTTGTTATCTTATCAGTATTATTTGTAGTTTTCTTTTTCCTTTTTTTACAGAAACACTAAATGACAAACAATATCTTAAGCACCACCACCAGTCCTAAGTTCAGTCAACATGACAAATATGCATTCATACATGGTTATTCTAATTACTAAAGTTATATCATCATATACTCCTCAAATTTAATGCTAAATTATCATAATATCATATTATAATGTTTGACTGACTGATGCTAAGTGAGATATTTAAAAAAAAAACTGCCATTTTACAAACAAGCTTTATATAGATATAATTATATATAATTGAAAATCATTCAATTGATTATTGTAAATATTATCAACCCTCTATGGACACCTTGGCAATATAATCTCCATTGGCTTGTCATTTGTTTTAGTTTACTCACCAGACCAATATTAATTATCTGATATACTATAAAAAATGACAAGCCAATGTAGATTCTATTGCCAAGGTGTCCATAGAGGGTTGATAATATTTACAATAATCAATTGAATTTGATAGGTGTCTCTCACATTGTCCCACAGAAACATTAAAATAGTGTAGATTAGTGTGCAATGTTTTATAATAATAATGTATTCTATTTAGTGTCCATTTCATTCATTTAACATTTAATATTGGGGACATCCAAGTTATTTGACATATTTGAACATTTAAAAAAAAAAAGTAACAATAGTTACTTTCCCGGGTAATTAGTTTATTTTATAATGATGTAACTCAGCTACTATTTGTGAGAAGTAACTAGTAATATAACTAATTACTTTTTAAAGTAACGTGCCCAACACTGCATACTATACAATGATTTATTGTGTGTCTTTGTTGAATAATACAGAATATAAAGAGCTTTAAATCGCATATTAAATCGCAATCGCAATATTGGTAAAAAAAAAAAATCGCAATTAGATTATTTTCCAAAATCGTTCAGGCCTAGTTCGGGGTAGTGAACGGTAGACCGGACGAGGATCGTGTGTGGAGTGAGCCTTGATAAAGGGGAGCTTGATGAGCTGTGGCAGGTGCGGGGAATCAGTAATCAGGTGATTTGGATCTGGTGAATGTGGGTGCTGATGGCTGTGGTGACTGAGAGGTTTCCCTGACAATAACATGTTAAAAATAAAACAGAAATAAAAACGAAATGAAAAATACAAAAACTGTCTTCTGGAAGTTGCATAGCAGCTAGTCAGTTAGATTGAAAATAGCGATTTTATCTGGTTCTTGCCAGTTTTGGGGTGCATTGTTTTTATAATAAATAAATAAAATTGTTTAATAATAAATTCATAGTAGGCCTTTTATGTGAATAAAGTCATAATACATCAGCAACATTAAAGTATCAATATTTTGAGAATGAAAAAAAATAAATCAAGTCATAGCATTATGAAAATATATCTAAAAAGTAACCCTTAAAGAGTCTTCCCAAATGCTTAACATAAAAAAAATAAAAAAAGCTTAACATGGCTTGATCTTCTAAAATGTCAAACAAGAACAAAATTTCTCTCAGGTTTCCCTTGACATTTCACTACCTACTGTGAGATGTTCAATTAAAAATTCAATTACAGCAACTTAATTAAACTGAAGATAACTTTTCCACACAATTATATACTACAAAATTAAGTCGATTTAACTAGAAGTCAGTTTAGTCATTTAATTTCTTGTGTCAAACAACTAGCTAACAATACTGCAAAATTAGCATGCTAAATATAATTTCATATATTATTACATGTTATAGCAATGTCATTGCTTGAACTGAAAAACAAATGCCCTTATCATCATGTAATTGCCCTCTGTCTGTCTGTATTATTTTAAACTGCTGCATGTCTGAAACATAAATTAAATAATTATAATAACAAATTAGTTTTTAGACTATTACAATGTTGCAAAAATGCAACGTTTATAACTGAATTACAGAAGTATGCATACAGTGTCACTTTTATGCAATTAAAGTGCAGCCTTTCATTCTTAATATTTTTGTCTCCAAAAGCCAGGGAAATAATGTAAATAAATCAAACAGTAACTGAGTATGTGTTCACTGAGAGCAGACAGAACACACTGAGTTTGTAGGTAGACCACAGACAGCAATAGCATCATTACACCGCACAATGAAATGAAACATGTATGGAAGGAAATGACAGTTAGATGACATTTCCTGTGAGTCTCCACATGGCCGTTAATCCAGCTGCCCTTGTGTTTATGTCAGTCACACCACTCTCTGTGCCTGTATGATTCATGTGAACTCATTTCCTATTACATCGCACAAGAGCATCACGTATACCTGACATAATGTGACTCAGTACTAACAACAAATTGATTAAAGCACACAAACATGTACCGGCCTCCCACACATACTGACCAATAAATGTTTGAGGACATGTGAAAATTGACATTGAGCGAGAGATAGAGAGAGAGAGAGAGAGAGAGAGAAGATAAATTGCATTGTTGTGTATATTAGTATTACATTCAGAAATAATTATAAATTAAGAAAAAAACTAAATGTTTATAAACATATTTTAGTTTCCCTTCCAACACAACAAATCCTTTAAATACTCAGAACAGAACAGAAATGAAAAATAAAAGTATAAAACAAACAAATGTATTTAAATTTGAACTGAAAATGTCGGTGTGTGAGAAATGTGCGATACAGATAAACTTGGGTTTAAGTACCTCTCTCATTCAGCAAATCCAGATGTGTGCAATTTGCACGTTTTGCATGCTTGATGGTAATTGCATTATATAAATCACTTTGGAATATAAAGAGCAGCATGTTTCTGATGCTAAAAAACAGGTGACTTATATTCTGGAATATATCTGTGATGACCAGTGTAGGCAGGAAGCTGTCATATTTAGAAGTTCTCACAAGGTCTATAATTGGCGTCCCACATGGCAGCCTCAATTTGCTCACCGATAAAAACAAGTATGAAAGTTCACAACAGCACCACTGACCACCAACACTGAAGCATCAGCTGTCTTCACTTCACAATTCTCTCTACACAAATGACTTGACAGGCCCCTCTGTAAAAAACTTCAGATTCAGAATATTTATTTTCATTCCCCTACCATAGACAATCATCCTTTTCAACCATCTTTCCCATTTCCCATTTAGTATGAAAAGGGAATCTGAAGAACTCAATATATTCACAAGTTTTGAACAAAATATGGATTTTGTCAAGTTGAGTCATTTTCCAGCTATCCCCTCATCATCATACCTGAGTAGTTGTGATCCTTGCATATCCCATATTAGAGAGTAGTGGGAATACATCACATGAGAAATTAAGTGCAGCACTCAAAACATGCCTAGTTCTGTATCAGCTATATATAAAATTTTTCATGACCCAAATTAAGATCCAAACTGGTATCAATTATTTACAATTTTGTTTTGATATGTCTTTTAAATTTCAATTGATTGATGCTAATAATTCATTGCACAATACAATTGGTGCTGCATTTTATTGGGTAACGCATTATAAGCATGTCTATTATTAACATATTGACAGTTTATTAGTACTTACAGTATAAAACATATTCTGCATGACCATATTCTACATCCCTAATCCTACCCAATACCTAAACTTAACAACTATCTTACTAACTATAAATAAGCAGCAAATTAGAAGTTTATTGAGTTTATTGTTAAGAGTGAGAATTGGACCTTAAAATAAAGTGTGACCATTTATTGTTGTTGCAAACGAATATAACAAAATAATGTAGTATGAGTATTGTCACCTTGTGCATTTTTGTTCATAGTTATCAATATATGCACTACCTTTGATGTCAGTGACAAAAAGTAAGGGTTTTATCACTTTTAAAAAATGATTGGTCTTTTTATTCACTATACTAACAATTCAATTGTTGTAGAACACACACAAGCATGAAGATGAAGGCAGAAGGTAGTCTTTAATAATCCAGAGGCAAATAATCCACATAAAGAGAACAGCATCAACACATCCAATGACAAGACACATATAAATACACACCTGAACTAAGAAACGAAATCAAATCAACAACTATATGACAACAAACTCTACAGAGGACAAGAGCAAACCAAAACAAAGTCCAAACTGAATGATATCATGACAGCATGATTCTATGTTTGGCTTAATTTTATTATTTATGCTTGCTATTGTTTTTCCCCTGCTGTCCAAAAAAAACATGCAACTCATTTTGGGTCACTTTGGGAAGTGCAGCCATATTCAAGAAACACACATTTACACTAATCCACTAATTTCACAGCTGTGACGAGTCCTGCTTGAAAAACCCGTCTGGAAACCCGCAAACAAACAGACAGACAGAGAGAATGATGGAACAGAGAGGTGAAGAGAGCCATAAAGCAAAAGAGGGGACGAGAAAATTATTGAAAGGGAGTGAAAGCTGATTCAAAGGCTGATAAAAGCATCTGTGATCAACACGCACCTTCTCTTTCATGTGAATGGAGAGCAGAGGAATAAATGATAACAGGTGCGAGATCTGACTCAAAGCCTATTGTACTAATTCTGTGTTCCAGTCAATGTGGGATATCTCTACTAAATATCACAGACTTCCAACCAGCATACATCTCCAAAAAGAACCGGTAGTTTAATCCAAGTCTTCAGAAGCAACATGATCACTTGTGTGATGAACAAAGCAAAATTAAAGTGCTTCCAGTTGATGCCGTACAAGCTGATATTGAAATGTACTGTACTTACAATCTACATATATAAAGAGAATTTGGTGATAATATGAGACAATTGGATGAGCAACACGATCCAGAAAGGGATTATTACCCAGTTTGTTCATGCTGTTCAGAGTGAAAATTGTGCCACAGACTGTGATGTCTATGGACTGACAGCTAATAGTACATCAGATGTCAGCACTTCAAAACAATATCCGTGCAGTCTTCAGTATGCTGACAGTAATCTTGAGTCACCCGTACTCATGCAGTGTGTGACCCTGCTGACAGAGAGACTAAAGGCCTTAAAGAAATAGTTCATTCAAAAATGAAAATTTGCAATTCACTCACTCGTAGGCAATCGAATACATAGATGAGTTTATTTCTTTATCTGAACAGATTTGGAGAAATTTAGCATAACATCCCTTGCTCACCAGCAGTGAATAGGTGCCATCAGAATGAGAGTCCTAACAGCTTATAAAAACATTACAATAATCCACGAGTAATCTACACAACTTCAGTCCATCAATTAATATCTTGTAAAGCCAAATGTTTTACTTTAAAATCCAAGGTTTCAGATGTTTCAAGTTTCAGGTCAAAATCCATAATAACTCTTCCCCCAGTGAAAAAGTCCATCTCCTGTTGTTATCTTACAAAAAAATCCACTCACATATTTGTTTAGAACTGGTTTGGACTATTTTGGTTTGTAAACGGTGCTTGATCTGTTCATATTTCTCTCTAAAGCATCAACGGGGCAAACGGCCAAAAATCTACCACATCGTTTTTCGGCCCATATTGTTGAGTCATAAGTATATCCAGACAAAAAGTAAGCATGTACTGTACCTGTTGAGGTTGGCAGAAAGTCTGTCTTGCGTGCAGCTGTAGCTGTTTTTTGATGTTCTCGCTCAAACACTGACACACTCTTGCTTTTTGCTCCAGGGAATTTGCTTCCAGACTCAGAAGACAATCACATTTCTGCTGAGACACAGACAGGGAGAGACACAGATGAATATTGAAGTATGCAAATGTTTATTGGGTTCGGTCAAGTGAAGTAAAAATAAAATAAAAAATCACTTGGATTGTTTTGTTTGTACTGCAGAGAAGCTAGGAGAAAACAGATTTCTATGTGGAGAAAGAGAAAAGCTCTTATTTGTTTATGTGTCTTATCAACTTTTCAAGTGCTGCCAGAAGTGATTAGAGATATGGGTATGATCCATTTTGTTAATGAAAGCCGTCTTAAGACCCCAACTGTGCACTTTACTGATTTATACACTTGTCACAGAAGGGTGTTGTCATAACAATGCTAATTGACACACAAAAACACACTGTCTACACAGACAAATCACAAATGCTAACACACACTGGTACTCCTATCATTATTTTCTACTAGCTTACTACTTACATTTTTAATAAAATATGGCTTATTTCTAGTATATATATACAGTATATATATATATATATATATATATATATATATATATATATATATATTAGGGCTGTGCAATTAATCGCATGAGATTCTCATGCGCATCTCGTCAGTAAAGCGGCTCCGTGATTGGCGGTAAATCTCCATCACCTGTTTTCAAATGGAGCGGCAGTTAATACACAGAGCCGTAGTTCACTGACAAGCTACGCGATATGGCGTTCATAATCGAATCGTGTAGCTTGTCAGTGAACTACGGCTCTGTGTATTAACTTATGGCTGGGGATACGGAGGGATATCCCCCTCGGTAGAAATCGCGATTGCGTTCCCGAGCCCGTCTTTTTTTCCCCTTCTCCCAAATCAGATTATACTGTTTCAGCTATTAAAATTGTTCAGTTTTGTATGTAATGGCAAAATGATAATATTTCGTTTTGGGTTTTTATAAAGTTAATTTAGAAAAACGTTTGGAGCATTTCTTTTGTTATTTAAATACGTTTTTTATTTCTTAAAGTAACGACCAAGCGGCCAGCGGCAGACAGGTCGCAAATTATTATTATTTTTTGATACAACATTTGATTAATCAATGCATGCTGATTAACTTTTATCATAGTTTATAGTTATATGGTAATGAAAGTGTTCAACATTCAACCTGTTCTTTTTCATCAGTATTATTTGTGATTTAAATTTTGTGACAGGAATTCCTTTTTTTGCTTTCACTTTCACGATCTTGGTGTCATGCTTTACAAGAAAAGAAAAATTGTCTGTTTTGCTTATATCTATACACCTTTCACTTTTTAAGACTAAAACAAAAGATGGATTCATTGTTATTCTTAATTAAAAAGCACAACAACAATAAAACAGTACTTTACAATGACAAACTAGCATAACATTTATTAACTAAAACGAATAAGAGGAGGTATGGCATAGGACACATCACATGCTGTATTATACTGACTAATACATAACAGAATGTTTAGCAAACACTGAGGAATCAAATAATAATAATATTAAAAAAATAAGGAAAGCCTCCATAGTGTAGGCTAACATGAGGTAAACAGCAAAGATAACAAGCTTTTCAAAACGAACACAAAAAGTAAAACTAAACTGTCTGTTGCTGACAGGACTTGCATGTTTTCTCTACAAGAATACCAACATGTTCACCTTCTCTGGTTTAAGAAGCGGTCTTTCATTTTAGTTTGAAAACCAAATCCTCCGCTGCGCGCACCTTCGCGCTCCTGCTGACTCGGCCAGTGAAAGCACAATGGGCGCGCGCTGCTCTCGCTCTGCATACGTGCGCTTCTGCGCTGCCTCTGCTCTGCTTAGCATGTGGTGTGAAACCAGGCTCTACTGAAGCGCTGCACCTGATCAGTGAAATCTTTCTCCTGCAACCACGTCAAATTTTTACTCGCACACTCTCAAAAAATGGTCCAGTCTAGATCCCTGAATATATAAAATAATTTTATAAAATAAAGAAAACAATGATGTGCCATCTAGTCTTGAACAGGAGCACTTTACAAAAATGAACCGAAAGTCAGTGAATACATGACTCACAGACATGATAAATATATCTATAGAAAGCTTTAAATTACTACTTAACGAAATAAATCAAATCGAAAACAAAAACTCTTTCATTATAATCCGTGAAGATGCACTTCTCTCTAAAGGCTCGTCTAATGAGGAGATGGCGAGTCAGGATCTTCATCTGATTCTTAATCTTTGCAACACTGACACAGAAAACACTAGTTTATTAGTAAATAATTCAAATATCTCCTTACTATTTCCCCCTGACACATTCATGTTAATTACTTTTGCTGAGGCTTTATGGCAAGCTTTATTGCATGTATTTGAATGCAGAACTCTTCAGCTGCGCTGACGGCTCTCTGCTGCTGCGGGACTCTAAACACCATCGAGACGCTCTTCACAGCCGCGGCAGCATGGTCTCCTGTTGTTTCCACCAGCGCAGCAATTTTTTTCATCACTAATTGATGGATGTCTAAAATATAAACATAAGGAGAAACCTAAAACAGGCCCGAGGCCCGACCCGCCTCTGAATTATGACGTGAAAATTGTCCCGATCGAAGCCCGGTCGGGGCCGGGCTGAAATGCAGGGCTCTAGGGTTCCCCTCGGTAGAAATCACGTTTCTCCCTCGGGGGCCCCCTCCCATCGTCGGGCCCTTAGAATCGTCCTAACTTTTCCCCCCCTTACGGCGCCCCTGTATATATGTATATATATATATATATATATATATTTACACACAGTCATGGCAAAAAATATCGGCACCCTTGGTAAATATGATCAAAGAAGGCTGTGAAAATTAATCTGCATTGTTAATCCTTTTGATCTTTTATTAAAAAATAAATCACAAAACCTAACTATGTCACGGTGCACACAGCAGGGAGGAACAAGGACAGCAGACAAGGACATAAACTCAAATAATAGTCTTTAATGACATCAAGGCAGGACAAGGCAGGACAAGGCAGGACTCAGAGACATGATACACCGGGAAGTAACGAGTAGACCAGACCAAATCAAACTCAAAAGACAGGACTAATATACAAGGGATAATCATAGACAATTAGACAAACACGGCTGGACAAGAATTAACTAATAATAACACTAGACGAGGACAGGAAACAAACCAAATATGGACACATGAGGCGGGAACACATGACACATACGACAGAGGACTGACAAACTAATTCTAACCTTTCATTGGATAATAAGAATTGGGGAGATATCATTATGAAATAAATGTTTTTCTCAAATACACGTTGGACACAATTATTGGCACCCCTAGAAATGCTTATGAGTAAAATATCGCTGAAGTATATTCCCATTCATATTCACAATTTGGAGCACTCCAGGGTGATTATGAACATGAAATTATCCAGCCATGGCTTCCTGTTTCACAGAAATATAAATTGGAGGGAAAACAAAGCCCAAATTCCCTTAATCATCCATCACAATGAGAAAAACCAAAGAATATATTTCTGATGTGCAGCAAAAGATAATTGAGCTTCACAAATTAGTGAAGTGGCTTTAAGAAAAGAGCTAGAGCAGAGAAAATTCCCATTTCCACCATCAGGGAAATAATTAAGAATTTCCACTCAACAGAAAATGTTACGAAACTGCCTGGAAGACGATGTGTGTCTATATCCTCCTAATGCACGGTGAGAAGGAGAATTGGAGTGGCTAAAGACTCTCCAAGGACCACAGCTGGAGAATTGCCGAAAATAGTTGAGTCTCGGGATCAGAAAACCTTAAAAAAAAAAAATAGTCAAACAGCACCTACATCACCACATGTTGTTTGGGAGGGTTTCAAGAAAAATTCTCCTCACTCATCCAAAAACAATCTCCAGCATATTCAGTTATCAGACACGGCTGGAACTTCAAATGGCACTGGCTTCTATGGTCAGATGAAACTAGCTTTTTAGCAGCAAACACTCAAGATGGGTTTGGTGAACACAGGGATAAAAAGTACCCCATGTGTACAATGAAACATACTGCTTTATTTTTGATGTTGTGGGCCTATATTTCTGCTGGAGGTCCTGGACATCTTGTTTAGACACATGGCATCATGGATTCTATCAAATACCAACAGATAAAAAATCAATAAGTGACTGACTCTGTTAGAAATCTTATAATGGGCCATGTTTGGATCTTCCGTACAATAATCCAAGCAACAAACCTCAAAAACAACACAAAAATGGGTCACTGAGAACAAAACCAAGCTTCTGCTATGGCCATTCCAGTCCTCTGACCTGAACCCTATAGAAAATGAGTGGGATGAACTGAAGAGAAGAAGCACCAACATGGAGCTTGGAATCTGAAGGATCTGGAGTGATTCAGGACGAAGGAATGGTCTCTGAATTCTTGTCAGGTGTTCTCTAACCTCATCAGGCATTATAGGAGAAAATTTAGAGCTGTTAAACTGGCAAATGGAGGTTTCAAAAAGTATTGAATAAAAGGGTGCCGTTAATTGTGGCCAATGTGTATTAGAGAAAAACATTTATTTCATAATGATATTTCCCCCCATTTTAAATTCTTATTATCCTTATTTAAATTGTGAATTTTTTAAATAAAAGATCAAAAGGATTAACAATGCAGATTCATTTTCACAGCCGCCTTTGATCATATTTACCAAGGGTGCTGATATTTTTGGCCATGACTGTATATATATATATATATATATATATATATATATATATACATATATAATAGTGCTGTCAAAATTAGCGCGTTAACGCAGGCGATACATTTTTTTCAGTTTAACGCGTTAAAATTATTTAATGCCGTTAACGCAGGCGCGGAGCCTAGGGTTGGCCATCCCACTCATAACTGCTGTTTCTGTCTGTTTTTTCTTGACAAGAAGTGCATTTATTCAGTCGCAGAATGTCTTTACGATCACATCAATCAGGAGACGTTTCAGACGAGCGCTCCAGCTTCACTTCAGTGGCAGGCGCGAGTTAAACAAGCGCGGAAACCGGTGCGCGCTACAGCCTGTATCAATTCATATCAAATCCATATAAAATATATTTTTTTAATCAATTGACAGCACTAATATATATACATATATACTAGTGCTGTCAATCGATTAAAAAAATGAACTAATTAATCGCACATTTTTCTGAAATTAATCCCACCTAACATTAAAGTTTTTAAATATACTTTATATTGCAATAATTTCACATTCAATCTTCAAATTAATTTACAAACAACATAAAGACAGTATATTTTTTAATATTTGTTTAATGGCATCTTTATTTTTATGACTGAAGGCCAGTATCACTGATACCAATTAATACTGATTTCCCTACAAAAATGTTTTCTCCCTAATATTTAACCATTGACTATAGCCATTCAACTTTACATTATAATTAAGAGCTATCAATTTTAACATTAGACTTTAAAAATAACTTCTAATTTAAGTGAACTTAAAACAATCTTCACATAAACCCATTACAATAAATGTCAAATGTATCTACCTGTGCCCTTCAGCAGAAATATAGAGAAATTGAATAAAGTTATCAAACACTAAATTCTAAACTAAATACAGATGAATCCTTAAAACCATAAAAGTTATTGATTTCCTCTTTTTTCTTTTATTCTTGATGAACAGACATCACAGCAGCTGTTTATTAGTTTGTTTTTGGCTTCGATTTCTTTAAGAGCTGCTGCTGCTGAACATGACGCGGATCTGACACGCATCGTATTTTCTCTCAAATCTCTTTACCTTTTCTGACCCATTTCAGTCTCTTCTAATGAGCTGACGAGTTGAATCGAGGGTGTTAGATGAGGAAGACAGTGCTAGGATGCTCCAGGACAGTTTTGAAAACCATTTCAGAGACATGTTCTTAACTCTTTCACCGGCAGCATTTTTTTTTAAAGTTGCCAGCCACTGCCAGCATTTTTGATGATTTTCACCTAAATTTGACGGCCCTCAGAATATTTTCTGCTATGAATATATGAACATATTATATATCAAAATAAAGAACCGAACCTCTGCTTTTAATTAAAAAAATATATATATTCTATCTTCACGTGTTCATGTTTTATCACCATTTGAATGCAAATAGGTTTCATCAGAAATACAACATTTTGGACAAAAAACTAAGAATAATGCATTTTTTATCAAAGTAGTGCATTTTCAAGCAAAATACATTCAAATGTCATATTCTTTCACCTGTAAATAATTATATGAATAAACTGAAATTGCATTCAATAAACAGAACAAACAGACAGACACACACACACACAAACGCACACGTTTATACACACATATAGGCTACATACATGCATATACTGTACATACTCACACACACACACAAACAATCACACACATATAGGCTACATACATACATATACATACATATACTGTACATACACACACACACACACATATATATATATATATAGATCACGCACACATACACACACACACATAATTCAGATTGACGGGTTATCGGTCCATCCACGACACAACTAGAGATGTTTCTGTGTCTGTAAAGGCATCTCTCTCACTGACTACTTCCCGATCAGATTCAAAATGGTCAAAATATGATCTACATATATACACTGAACAAAAATATAAACGCAACACTTTTGTTTTTGCCCCATTTTGCCCCCATTTGGGGGCGAAAACCAGTCAGTATCTGGTGTGACCACCATTTGCCATCTCCTTCGCATAGAGTTGATCAGGTTGTTGATTGTGGCCTGTGGAATGTTGGTCCACTCCTCTTCAATGGCTGTGCGAAGTTGCTGGATATTGGCAGGAAGTGGACGCCTGCCCATACCATAACCCCACCACCACCATGGGCCACTCGATCCACAACGTTGACATCAGCAAACCGCTCACCCACACGACGCCATACACGCTGTCTGCCATCTGCCCTGTACAGTGAAAACCGGGATTCATCCGTGAAGAGAACACCTCTCCAAAGTGCCAGACGCCATCGAATGTGAGCCCACTCAAGTCTGTTATGACAACGAACTGCATTCAGGTCGAGACCCTGATGAGGACGACGAGCATGCAGATGAGCTTCCCTGAGACGTTTCTGACAGTTTGTGCAGAAATTCTTTGGTTATGCAAACCGATTGTTGCAGCAGCTGTCCGGGTGGCTGGTCTCAGATGATCTTGGAGGTGAAGATGCTGGATGTGGAGGTCCTGGGCTGGTGTGGTTACACATGGTCTACGGTTGTGAGGCCGGTTGTCTGTACTGCCAAATTCTCTGAAATGCCTTTGGAGACGGCTTATGGTAGAGAAATGAACATTCAATTCACGGGCAACAGCTCTGGTGGACATTCCTGCAGTCAGCATGCTAATTGCACGCTCACTCAAAACTTGCGACATCTGTGGCATTGTGCTGTGTGATAAAACTGCACATTTTAGAGTGGCCTTTTATTGTGGCCAGCCTAAGGCACACCTGTGCAATAATCATGCTGTCTAATCAGCATCTTGATATGCCACACCTGTGAGGTGGATGGATTATCTCGGCAAAGGAGAAGTGCTCACTAACACAGATTTAGACAGATTTGTGAACAATATTTGAGAGAAATAGGCCTTTTGTGTACATAGAAAAAGTCTTATATCTTTGAGTTCAGCTCATGAAAAATGGGGGCAAAAACAAAAGTGTTGCGTTTATATTTTTGTTCAGTGTATATATATATATATATACACTGTATGTATGTATGTATGTATATATATATATATATATATATATATATACACTGTATGTATATATATATATATATATATATATATATATATATATATATATATATATATATACTAGATAACTCAAAATTCTGAGCCAAAATCACTTTCAATCAATCAATTTTTATATCTATCTCAGTTGTAAAAAGATGTGATCACAGGTCATGGATGAAGTTTAGCATGGAGGATAGCATTTATGCCTCACTATCAGACAGAAAATAAACAAAAGCACAGCTGCTAGTAGGAAGCTGCTGTAATTGTGTGAGGAATGATGAAACGCAGTGGCTTCTCAGCCCAGCACTAAAATCAATATAAGTCATTCTGCTCGATCCATCATTTCAACTTAATAAAGCATCCTGAGACCATCAGTCCCGATAAAGCTGCATATAGCCGGTGATGATGTCATTCTTGAAAGGCATTAAAAATTCTTACTGAAGAAAAAGTTTCCCCTAATGGAAATTGTCATAATTTTCATCATAATATACCATGTTATTCCAGCTATGTATAATTTTCTTAATTTCCACAAAATGAAAAAGAAGAATGTCTCTTTTGCAAACAAGGGAAATAGAAAGTGATGTATGGATGACAGATTTTCATTTTTGGATGATTTCTTCTTTAAATCACCATAACTGTATGTCTCATCACATAAGAAAAAATGCATCTGAACTCATGCTGTGATGCTTGATTTACACTTTAACAAAATTATCACAGAAATTTACATGAAATGGAGTTGAATGAAACAGGACAAAAACATCATCCAACATTCAACTATTCCACTGAGATTACAAAAGATTAGCAAATTCACACAGCCTCCACCACAAAACAGAGTAACTGGGGACATCCTATTCCAGAAATGTGTTCCTAGACAACTATCAGCCAGATCTGCAGCTCAGATATGGGCTGCATCTGGCCGCCTCAGGGACCAAGAGACTTTTGTTCCAACATTTCCCAGCTGCTGCTGGTCTCTTCATCCAACCACAGACCAGAGTCCTCAAACCAGGAAGACTGGCTGTGGTACATCAGGATAACTGTAAGAGCTCATGGGGCATTGTTATGATGAAGTCAGAGACTTGACAGATTACACATTAAATAATATTAAACATGCACAGGGGACACAGGTATTTTTCATTGAGTAGTTTCCCTTCTTTCTTACTGCAGATCAGTCTGCAGTTAGAGAGAAGACTATTTTAAGGGCCTGTGTGCCTAACATTTTAATGAAGGGCCTGTGTGGCTAACATGTCTTTATCTTGGGATTTTGGAACTGGACATATTTAAAAGGACTTTAGGCCTTGTTTTAGGGGCACCATCTATACCAACAATTTACAGATTTCATACATTACAGGCAATTCCACTATGGGCCACCACAATTGAACAGGTTGTCTCAAAATCAACAAGCAATATAATTAATCATTAGTCCCTCAGAGAGAACATAGCTTGTTTGCAGTTTTACAATTATTTTAAAGGAATCCTAGTCTGTAATGGCCACCTAAATAAAAATAAAAACACTGGTTCATCAACAGCATTTCACACACAAAAAATGACTTGTGGTGGGCTATTTTATCAGGAAGCTAAACCTGTTGGTCTCTGAGGTAGCATATCTATTTAAAAAAAAAAAAAAACAAGGTCAAGCTGATGCGTGACCTTCATAAAAATATATTTGAAAGTCACCTCTGCTCAAACTGAACCCATTTTAAAAAGCACCATCAACATTTTTGGCTATCAGGGGTGGGAAGGAGGGCCTGGACCCCCAAGAGGAAGAGTCCATGGAGGAACAACAGAGGAAGAGACCACAGAGATGTCAGCAAGGGAGGCCACAACACAATGGTGGAGTGGGATTCCCTGACAGAGCCCCATGGTAGAGCATTAGGTGGTGTAGTCCAGGGCAGAGCCAGGGAGACAGAAAACTAAGTCAGGTGAAGTCAGGGAGGTCGGAGATCAAGTCACTGGACCAGAGGGCCAAGGCAGAGCAGAACGATCCGAGGTGGAGTTGGGGGCTCAGAATAATTAGGCAAAGCCAGTGGGAACAAGGATGATGGCAGAGCCAGAGGGATGGAGGAACACGGTGGAGCAGAAGGAATCAAATGTTTAGGTGCAGCTGCAGGCCCAGAAGTCCATAGTGACTAGGAACCCTGGTAAAGCCAGAGAGATGACAGACCACAGGATTCATGGCGGGTCTTTTTGCTGGCTTAAGGTCCACACCAGGTGAAAGGAGGCGTGGAGATGGATCAGGGAGGAGTACTGGGATGGAGATGACTGGAGAAACTGGAGTTGACTGGAGAAACTGTTGCCAATCTGTGATGTTGTTCACTTCCACTTCACGAGCACTAATGGAGAATTCACTTAGCCACAGTGTATACTCTACTGTATGTATTGATCCAGGATACAGGTGGTGTCTCCAGCTGGCACCAGTACAAACAGGAAATTATCTAACTCAGTCCAGAAACAGACCTTGAGAGTACCATCATTCCTGGACACCTGATGGTTATTCTTTAGGAACTTCTTCACATAATTATCCAGTGGGCAGCCATTCTGGTGGAAGGAGAGTAGTAGCTGGTCCTTGGGGTGGATGGTGGCTGCTGCTAGATACAATATCAGGGTCCGTTATTCTGTCAAGAGTTGGAGAGTTGGTGCAGGCAAAGGAGAGGTCTGAAGCGAGCTGATGAAACCATAATTTTGGCCAAAATGTTTGATGCAAAACAAAAACAAGACCACTCAAACTACTACATACCCAAAATGAAGCATGGTGATGCAAGCATCTATGGTGGTGCATGCTATATGGCTGCTTCTCTTAAGCTGGGACTGAGTAAGTGGTCAAGATTGAAGGAATTTTGGATAGTGCCAAATACTTTATGGCATAAAACCAGCAGGTCTCCATTTCAAAGCTGAAGATAATTATGAATTTCATCTATCAGCTTGATCATATCCCCAAACACATTTCAAAGGTCAAAAAGGGAAAGGTTTCAGAAGAAAAATGTTTTGCAATGGCTGGGCAAGAGCACAGGCCTAAATCCAATTGAACAACTAGTGGAATGACTTAAAGAGGGTTGGTAGACGGGAGATTTAATTGATCTGGAGCTCTTTTAAAAGGAATAGTGGGACAAAATTGACAAATCCATCCAGCCATTCCCCAAACTGCTTGTCCAATGTAGGGGTGCAGGGAGCTGTAGCCTATCCCAGCGTCTTGGGTAATTGGCAATCAAGTTGACAGATTCTTATTAAAAAAGACTGCCTGCTATAATAAACACAAATGTGCTTCAACCAGGTATTAGTTGAACTTGAGGGTGTGCACATTTTATAACCTGGTTACATCTTTTTTTTTTTCTTAAAAGTTTTTTTTTTTTTTTGGAAACTTGCTTTCAGTATCACTTTCAAGTCAGAAACATGGTGGTGATCTGACATAATTTGGATTCATTTTACATCTAAGAAACTGGCAGTTTTAACATGGGTGTGTATTGCATCTATCCTTCATGGAAATGTCAATCCCAGAATCTCAAATTTTACCCCAAAGTTTGTGCATGCTATATTTATGCTTATTGGAATATGTGCTAGCAAAACAATCTGTTGGAACTGTATCCCAGTCTAATCTAATCCATGAAGGCAATTCTGCTGGCTTCAGTTTAGATGCTGATTGTGTACGCAGTAGACAGCAGACATTGATGTAGCTCTTTAAGCTTTGGAAATGAACTTAAGTATGTCTTAGGGAGCATATTATGTAATATGAATATTAGTATTTCCCAAAACTACAAACTTTCCAAGCCTATGGGATCAAATGGGGCAAAAAAGTTTTCAAAACATTTCAAGTGGAGCAGAGAAGACTGCCACAGCACTACAGATGGCAACCATAAACCTGGCAAATTTGCTGACAAGGACCACAGAATCCAATAACCACACACTTCCCTGAAAACACAACCCAAGAAAAAAAATAAAAAAATACATGAAAACAGAACCAGCTGTAATATATCAGTGCACTAAAGGCTGAGTGAACTGTAAAAGTATGCCCAGGAGAATAGAGCTGTTTATTGAACTATGCTTATGGTGAATTACAGTCTCAGAACACAATGAATAATTAATGCTATAAAACACTCGTCTTACAAAGATTACATTTATGACCACCCATTAACTGACGCTGTAGAGTGGTGGATTGTTGCCTTTTACCACTAAGCAATCATGGTCTCATAATCTGCTACTTTCAGTCACAAAGTGTTTCATGTTGAGAATTGTTGAATGTATGAGTGCTGAGTGCATCAGTGCATCAGTATATTTCGGTGACACTTTATTTTAAAGGTGTGGTTGCTCAGCTTTTTGTGAAGCCTTGATTGTGTTTATGGTATGCAGTGTAACGTGTTCATGCTTAATTTTTTGTTATCAAATATTTTACCTTTATTCTACACCGCTGTTTCCATTCTCGCCAAAATGGTCAGTGAGTTCCTGGTTCTATGAAGCCCCTCCTTCAGAATTACACAGTCAGGCTCAGACTGGTTAGTTGGCCCAGTGTGTTGTGATTCGCTAACCACCTAGTTCCTGTTGTCTGGAAACGTCATGCCTCCTTACCATTACGTGTAGTTGCATGTTGCATGGCAGGGTTTATGTAAACATCAGGGTTATTGATGTCACAAATCCGGGAAGAAGCTTGTTGTAGTCCATACCAGCCTTTTTTTGTAGTCCTTAAACAGCAATTTCTTTAAAAGAAAATGTCTCACTTTGCATTGAAATTTGAGCGTCTTAACTTTGCAGATGTTGTTTATGCTCTAACAGCAACATTACACACTAACTTGAGTTTAAAAAGTGAAATTATAATCAACCACCACTTTAAGGTCCAATTCTCACAATTAACTAACTGTTCACTAGGACTTTTGCCTTAATGAACTCCTAATTATTGTTTATTAATAGTTAGTAAGGTAGTTGGTAAGTTTAAGTATTGGGTAGGATTAAGTAATCTAAAATATGCTCATGCAGAATATATGCTTTACAAGTATTAATGCTAATAAGCAACTAGTTAATAGTGAGAATTGGTCCCTAAACTAAAGTGTTAACTACAGTATATTTCTTTATTAATTTTCTGCATAATGCATAATAGTTATGACATCTACCAACAGGGTTAATTGCCAAAGCTTTCTCGATCACATAAGAGACTTCTTTCTAAAATAATAAACAAAATGATTCCATTAACCTTAAAAAATTATTCCAAACTTTTAAGTGGTAGCCTAAATAAAACCAGTATCACAGCATTTGGGCATGCTAGACATCTACATGTTTAAAAGAACTGATCTACTGTCACACTACTGAATGCCATGCAATGTAACAATATAATTTTGTTAGCTACACAGAGCAGAAAAAAAGATAGATTTTTTTTTTATATCTGAAGCCACTGTACTCTCACTCTTCCTGCACTCCAACTCTGTCTTGTTTAAATCTAGGTTAGAGCTCCTAGGCCTGATGTTAAAATAACTGGACTGCTTGCTACCGTACATGTGGGGTGCTTGGCGATTGTGACCTGAGATGAGAGAAGCCCATAAAATCCATTTATTACACTAATGCTTCTGAGTACAGCACAGGGAACAGCAAAAAAGCACTGGAACATTTTTAACCCTTAAATTGTTTTTGAGTCCTGGGTAATAGATATTTGAGAGACTGGAGGAAGGGATATTGAGAGCACACTTTAGTAGAATTTTTTTTTTAAAAGAAGGTCCGGGCAAATGGTCTTGACAAGTGACTTAGTACAAAAAAATATCTGCCATCATCTCACCATCTTTATCAGCCGCATGCCATGAGAAGTCTGCTAACCTTACAGTAAATTTCCAATTTTTATTTTTTTTATGGGAGATACACACTGTAAAACAAAACATATAAAAAAAAAGTCCTAATGTGTAAAAATAATGAATACAATTTCCAAGTTAGTTTAATGCTCTTTGACAGTTAATTAAAAAAAAAAAAAAAAAAAAAAAAGGATTCATTAAAGATTTTTTTTTTTTTTTTCATTTGATACCAGCTGCGTTTAAGGTAAACTAGATTAAGTGAAGAAAGGGTAAGCGGTGCTTCCCTCTGCCATGATGCAATGGTTGCCCACACCCATGCCAGAAAAATCAAAGCAATTTTCTGGTCTCTAGATACAGCTAAAGTTCATCCATCAGTGTCAGTTTATGGGTTTGCCAAGAACAAAAATCTCAAGAATGAGTAAAAAAAAACAGCAAACCACAAGATTTGAGGTCATTTGTAGCACAAAACAAGTTCAATTCTAAGGTTGTGTGTATTGTTCAAAGTATAACCAACCACTAACTATGTCCAGTGCAAAAACAAAAACACTTCTGGTTAAGCAAGCATTTTATAACCAAACATTTATTAAGTCAAGATTTTAAAAATGCAAAATACCCACAATTAGTATCAGTTTTCACACAGAAATTGCTCCCATTTCTGAACTGTAAACTCAGTTTGAGCCAAAACAACCTCCACATAGTCTCTGACAGTCTACATTTTTCCAAGAAAGACACATCTTCAGCACATAAAAACCAACAGTATGCATCTTACCCCCTTCTGCAGATCCTCAGCAGTCAGCCTGGTGTGACGGGATCAATGCAGGCAACACAGTGGCTGTGTTTTACGGGCGAGTGGCCGCATTCACACAGCGCTCAGGACCACGCAGCATCTGAGAGTCAGGGGGTGGGGAGGTGGCGCTCCCACTCGCTGCTTGCGTGCACACATTTTCCAGGCCTTGAGAGGCAAATGACTAGGCTGGCTAATGTCAGCCCAGGAGTAAATGTGTTTCCATTCAGACATCTGCAGTCGATGTGAGAGGAAATACATTTTGATTTGATGATCTTTTGGATTATGTAATCCATGATAATCCAACCCATGACAGGCTGTTTTACTTTCACAACCAGAGTTTATTTTAAGGCTGATAATGAATGATCTCACAAATTTAGCCAAATTTAGGCCAAAGTAAATTCCTATCTTTTTTTTTTACTATTATTATTATATTTTGTTTTGTATCAAAACAGATGTTCAAACGTCAGTAAAAAAACATCTTGCACAAACTCCGATACTGCCATTGATTGACAGAAGTAGTTTACAGACATGCACCCAAAGTTGCCCTCAAAGGTTTAGACGTTTTATAACATGTCGCAATTAGATTAATCACAAATGTCCAGTATAAAACTCATCACTGCCTCATCGCTGTACACTGGCCTTGAGTACAAACCAGGCATGAACTTCATTTGTATACAGTATATTCATTTACAGAATTTTGGTATCTTCAAAATGCTTTGCAATATCAACCTGTAACATATCATACTAGATCGTTTTAAAGTATTCTTCTCAATGGGCCTCATTCATGAAACTTGCATAAATATATGAGTAAATTCTGAGTAATTTGCGCGTAAAACAGACCTTCCCGAAAACTCTCCTCCGGATTCACAAATGCTTCGTAAACGTCCGATTTGATAGTTAAGCATGTGTATGTTAATGAACTCCAATCATTCGTAAATAGGGCGCTCGTGCACACAGTGGAATATTCTGGTCTACTTTCTCAGGTTTGGCTCCAGTATATTGCATAAATGCAAAAAAGACTAATAGGTAATATGCCCAACAATAAATATTCAATAACATGTGTCCACCAAAGAGTTTTTAGCCAGCTGAAACAATGTCAGGTGCTCTTCTTAAAATGACCAGCTGGTGGCACTTGAGAACGTTTTGGTGGCACAGTGTTTTTCCAGCTGAGACGCTTTAGTTGCTTATGATTTGGAATATCCATGGCAGCAACGTATTACTAGTATCTCATCTTTAAGAATTTTACTAAATATAAAAAAGCAGTAACCAGTAATGTTGACTTTTCCCTTGTTGTAGGCAGTAGGATGGTTGGTCGGTATTTGTCCCGCCCGTCCTCTATTTATGGCTGGGTAAACAGTGACAGTGACGAGCGCTGCGTTTTACAGTTATCAACTCAGCTGAAAAAAAAATAATAAATAAATAAATTCCTAAGAGGGCAAGGGCAAATTAACTTGTAAAATATTATAATGGCAGTGCATCAAAATTCAGTGTCATCAGTTTGCCAAAAAGAACACAGAACTTTTTACGCACCATCTATTTACACATGGTACGGAGCAGGTGTACATTCTTTGGTACAAACTAACATTATGAAAATGCGAACATTTTTACAAACGATTTAAACAAAAATTTGTTCTGCTCGTGTTTCATGAATGAGGCCCATTGTCCTCAGAAAAAAACATGTGGTAACATTTATATAGGGACCAATTCTCACTATTAACTAGTTGCTTATTAGCATGTCTATTATTAACATATTGGCAGTTTATTAGTACTTATAAAGCACATATTCTGCATGACCATATACTCTACATCCCCAATCCTACCCCTGTCAGCAGATATACAAGGAACATGGAGGTAAGTGAAAACAACAGCAGGTTTATTGAACAAGGGCAGGTGAAAGGAAGCAAGGTAAAGAGTCCAGGTGATTAATCGGGTAATGGCAATGTATCTTGGGTCTTATCTGTGAGTAATCAATCCTTTTCCAATTCCAGGGAATCCAGAGGGAACAACAGAGCGTGGAGACGGTGGAGCACAGGAGCGGGGGAGAACAAGGAGCGGAACACAGGAACAACTGGTAAGTAGACAAATACAGGTGAGAGTCAGGTAAGTAAACATGCAATGTTTGAGATAAGACAGTGACTGTGCGGGAGGGATATAGTGCAGGGATATAGTGCTCTTGATGAGTGGAGACAGGTGGCGGTGATATAATAATAATACAATAATCAGGGGATTGGGATCTGGTGAGCGTAGGAGCGTCCCCCTCCTCCAATTCGACAGTACCCACTCCTCCAGGGGCGGCTCCTGACACCCGACTATGGCGAAGGGGTCGGCCACGGCCTCTGGGTGCGGGACGATCAGGGTGGTTGTGATGGAACTCGAATAGAAGAGAGAGATCCAGAGCATCATCCCGGGCCACCCAGGATCTCGGTAGATGGAGGGCTCTGCCAGAACTTTGGGAGGAGGAGGTACTGCCGGTTCCTCGGGACCTGGGACAGAGGGAGAAAAGGGCTTGAGGAGTGAGACGTGGAATGCAGGATGAATACGGTACCGGGCTGGGAGTTGTAGGAGGAAGGTGACCTCATTGATCTGCTTCTCGATGGTGAAGGGACCAATGTAGTGGGGACTCAGCTTCTGGCAGGGCAGGCTGAGACGCAGATCCTGGGTTGAGAGCCAGACCTTATCTCCTGGACGATAGACGGGGGCGTTGGACCGACAGGCATCTGAGAAGGTCTTGTGCCTCCGCACTGCCTGCTGTAGTTGGACATGGGCTGAGTCCCAAACTCTCTCGCTCGCTCGCTCGGAACCAGTGGTCAACAGCTGGAACATCGGAGGGCTCTTCCGTCCAAGGAAACAGAGGGTTTGGAAACCAAGTATGCACTGGAACGGGGTGAGGCCCGTGGTGGTTTGCTTGGGGGAATTATGTGCATACTCGGCCCACGGGAGGAAGCAGTTCCAGCTGTTCTGGTTGTTCATGGCAGTACGCCCGGAGATACCTCCCAATCTCTTGTATCTTCCGCTCAGTCTGGCCGTTTGTGTGGGGGTGATATCCGGAGGACAGGCTTACAGAGACACCAAGGAGCTTGAAGAAAGCCTTCCAGACATGGGAGATGAATTGTGGCCCACAGTCGGAGACAATGTCCTCCGGGATGCCGAAATTGCGGAAGATGTGATGAAACAGCGCTTCGGCAGTTTCCAGGGCTGTTGGAAGACCCCTGAGGGGTATTAACCTGCAGGCTTTGAAGAACCGGTCCACTGCAACGAGAATGCAGGTAAACCCCTCGGAGTTGGGGAGATCGGTTACGAAGTCGACTCCAACGTGGGACCAGGGATGACGAGGGATAGGTAGGGGAACCAATTTACCGGCGGGTAGGTGATGTGGAGTCTTGGAGATGGCACAAACTGAGCATCTGCGGACATACAGGGAGACATCACGGGCCATACTGGGCCACCAGTACCGAGCTTGGAGGAGCGAGAGAGTATGCTGGCTGCCTGGATGTCCAGAGCCCGGGGAAGCGTGAATGGAGCCCAGAAGGGTTGGCCACAAGGAGGTGGGTATATAGGCTTTCCCTTCTGGGCCTCCCAGTGGAGCAGGCTCGGTTAGGGTGGCAACACGGATCTGTTCTTCCAGAGCTCACTGGACAGGGCTGACGAGGATGGCTGGAGGGAGAATGGGCTCCAGTGAGGAGGGTTCTTTGGGAGCGTGAATACGGGAGAGTGAATCGGCCTTGACGTTCTTGTCTCCTGGTCTATAGGTGAAGAAAAACTGGAACCGTGTAAAGAAGAGTGCCCAGCGGGCCTGGCGGGGATTGAGCCTCTTAGCGCTCCTGAGATACTCCAGGTTCTTGTAATCCGAAATTACGGTAAAGTGGTGTTGTGCTCCCTCCAGCCAGTGCCGCCACTCCTCCAGAGCCAGCTTGATGGCGAGCAGTTCCCTGTTTCCGATATCATAGTTCCGCTCCGCTGGGGAAAGCTTCCTGGAGTAGTAAGCGCAAGGATGGAGGTGAGGAGGCTCTCCGTGGTGTTGAGATAACACTGCTCCCACGACGGTGGTGAAGGCATCAGCGGTGCTGGGGATCAGGGTGCATGAGGATGGGAGCAGTGCAGAAGGCCTCCTGGAACTTCTTGAAGGCGGCCCGAGCTTCGGGGTTCCAGGACAGAGACTTGGGTTTCTGACGGAGCATGGAAGTGAGGGGGGCAGAGAGGAGGCTGAAGTTCTGGATAAATATGCAGTAGAAATTGGCGAATCCGAGGAATTGTTGGAGCTCCTTGACAGACTGAGGCTGGGGCCAGGCTGGGGATGGCCTGGACCTTCCCCTGGGTCCATCTGGATACCATCCGCACTGAGGATGTAACCAAGGAACTGGACTGTGGGGCAGTGGAACTCACACTTCTCAAGCTTCAGGTAAAGTGGTGTTTCCTGAGTTGCTGTAGGACCTGCATGACGTGGTGGCGATGTTCGGCCAGGTTCCGGGAGTATATAAGGATGTCATCGATGTACACTATGACAAATCGGTGGAGAAACTCCCGGAACACCTCGTTCATGAACCCCTGGAAGACGGACGGTGAGTTGGATAGGCCGTACGGCATAACCTGATATTCGTAGTGGCCTGAGGGGGTTATGAATGCCGTCTTCCACTCGTCGCCCTCCCGGATTCGAAAGAGGTTATAGGCGAACCGCAGGTCCAGCTTCAAGAAGATGCAAGCCCCACAGAGTTCCTCGAGGGCAGCCGGGACCAGGGAAAGTGGATAGGGGAGCTTGACGGTGTGTGCACTGTGGGTCCGGTAATTGATACAGGGCCGCAAGCCTCCGTCCTTCTTGCCCATGAAGAAGAAGCTTGAGGCGGCCGGAGAGGTGGAAGGGCAAATAAACCTTTGTTGGAGAGCCTCCTTGATGTAATCCTCCATTGTCTTGCGCTCCGGGATGGATAGGGGGTAGACTCGACCCTTGGGGTGTATGGCTCCAGGCAGCAGGTCAATGGCACAGTCCCATGGCCAATGCGGAGGTAACCGTGTGGCTGCCTGTTTGCTAAAGACATCCTGGAACGCCGCATAGTCAGATGGGACTTTCGGGCTCTCAAGGGTTTCGGGGCTCTCCACGAGACTGGAGTTAACTTGGAGGCAGGAGGTTTTCACAGGGGTGAAGGAACGTTGGAATAATCAGGGGATTGGAATCTGGTGAGGTGAGCGTAGTTGGTGGTGACTGTGGTGACTGTGACTCCCTTACAACCCCATACCTAAACTTAACAATTACCTTGCTATTAATAAGCAGCAAAGTAGGAGTTTATCGAGGCAAAAGTCGTAGTTAATGATTTGTTAATAGCGAGAACTGGACCTTAAAATAAAGTGTGACAAAAAATGCTTATGGACATACTTATTTTACTTTTGCTTCTCCTCCCAAATGGAATAATTTGCAGAAATAATTTTTTTCAGAATAACATTTTCAGAATTAAAACAGTCCTGTCGGGCTGTCTTTGTAAATAATAAAACCATTCTTAATTGACTTGTCTGGTTAAAAATAGTAAAACAATTAATATTTCTGAATTCTATGGTGTGGAGTGCTTTAAAACATATGAAAGTACATCTTATTTAAATTAAAGACTTGCTTCAGTAGCTTGAAACAAAATTCAATTCTACCCCATTCTGCAAGGCACGTGTCATATTGTATTACGTAGGTCAGGAATCATGTTATGTTCCCGTCATCAATTTGAGTACTAGCTGCAGCTGTTTACCACTGTAGCTAGGTAACAACTAAAGAGGACACCAGTTTCACTGTGGTATTTTAAAGTGCACTCAGTAATTCTTTTCATGTTGAGCTGGCTGATTTGCCACTTATATTTGAGACTGTTTTAGCAAACTAAACCATGAGTGTTCCATAACCAGAAGCCACAGCGGGATGGTACAGTCTCTGCTCAAAGAACAGGATGCAACTTTGAGATCTGCCAACATGCTGACAGTAATGTCAGGAGAGAACTGAAAAAAGGGCATCAGTGAGGTAAAGCATAAACATAAATTTAAGGCCACTTTGAAAATAATAATATGGAAGGGGATGAATGCCATTCCTGACTACTGGCCTGTCCTCTACAAATTAGTATTGAGCCTTTTATCCTTTACTTTTATGATTTATTTGTTTGTTTGTTTGTTTTTTGGATAAGATGTAAGATGTGCTGCTGCTGCATAAATAGGAATACATGAATCCCACAGCAGATCTAGACAGGTGGAGGGTTTCAGAGGAACCTAGGAACAGTGTGCTCCAGGACCAGCTATTAAAATGTTACATTAAAATTATTAAAACTATTAAAATGTTGAGGCTTCCGGTATGGCGTCGACACGTGTGGCAGCATAGTGAAAGCACTCCCATACGGCCTGGTGTTAATCCTCCGTTTTATATTACATATTATAATCTAAACTGGATTTAATAACATGGAGGGGGACAAAGCAAAGCTAGGATTAAACAACAATCGAAACCTGAAAAGACTGAAAAAACAACAGACAGATGCGGCCGCTGATAACCTGTCAGCTAGCATTGCGGCAATATTTTGCGGCCATTTATCTCTCTATTCAGCTCTTGCCAGTAAGAACAAATAATATTACAGTCCCAAAAGATGTGAAAATGGTCAGCCATTACATTTCCGCATTTTCTCCAGCCTTCACAAACTTTTTGATTTCCAGTTTGGAATTTTTTATTCTTTGAGTTATGAAAAACCTTATTATATTCTTCCAAGTAAATTCCCTCCATGAATCTGAATTAGTTGTGGTCATCTGTGGTAAAGAAACTGGTGTCTGAAAATAATATAAATATAAATATATATATATATATATATATATACAGGGGGGGGGGGGCAATAGGGATTTCGCCTAGGGTGTCAAATTGGCTAGAAACGGCCCTGTGTATGTATATGTCTGCTATGTTTATAAGTTGCTCTTAGGAATGTGTTCTTTTGTTCTGTATTTGTTTGGAAAAAAATGGAGAGAAAAATTAAGTAAAAAAAAACGATAAAATGTTGCTCTAGCAGCTCATTGGCTGCAGAATCAGCGGAGGCCAGCCAGCTTGTGTAATGTAGTAAATTATGTGATTGCAGAATTGCATGTAAAGCACCTATCAGACCGCGTCATCTTGTGCAGTGCTTCTCAAATAGTTGCTAGTCAATGTTAGCTGGTGTCCATTAGGGTTGGGTACCGTTCACATTTGAACCGGTACCAGTACCGGTATCGGTACCTGGAATTCGGTACCGGTACCCAACGGTACCTTTTTTCGGTACTTTCCTCTCTGTGTAATAACAAAAACATTTATTTCAGTGAAAAAATAAGTCAAAACTCTCAATTTCAACATTTTGAACAATAGGGCCCTACCATTTTTTTTCTTCCAGAATTTTTGTTTTATTTTTTTCTAATAATCAAATGAAGGCATGAAATTTTATTTATTTTTAATCAAATGAAAATGAAACCCTTTTATTTTTTTGGCAAACAAACAGAGGTTTACTGTTAAAATTAAGGTTATTATAGTTTTGAATTTTTAAATTTGTTTCATTTTAATATCGTTTTCAAATTTGCTTAAAATTCAGTTTAGTTTTTATTAGTTTCACGTTAGTTTTAGTTTAGTTTTTAATAAATAATTTTTATATAGCCCAGAATCAACTCACTTCCAGATGTTTTAGTAGATTAATTAACGCGGGTGCAGCTCTACACAAGTTGCGCTTAATGTCATATCTAATGGTGTGTTGAAATATTTATGAAAATAAATGTAGCCTAATTTGGTTATATTAGATGTCTTTTTTCTTTTTTACCATATTTATGATATTGTAACTGTCGTGTCTTGCTCACTTTTCCGCCGCGTAAAAATACATAACTGGTCTAATGAAATTCAATAATAACGGCAATCGTATTTAACAATAAAGGCTCATATTTGAATATGTTATTTTCTTTATTTATGAAAATTATTAGCGTGTGCATGATGTGATATAGCCTATGCATGTTTGTTCGAAAGACTGGCAGAGTGATCACAAGATGCTAGAAGTTCTGTATTGTTTACAGAAAGATGCATCTCATCTTTTTTCTGTTAATTATCACGTTGCGCTGCATGTCTGTTTTTCTTCAAAGCACCAACTTAGAATGCTAATGTTGGTTTGATTGCTTGGTTACACGAGAAAATAAATAATTTTGCCCACCTGATGTTGTAGATTAATGCGGGTGCAGCTCGGCTCGCGGCCTTTATGTCAAAAGGTTCTGGTCTGGTACAGAAATAAATTAGTGCTGCTGTCGGATAACGGGTCGGGTGTTCTGTTAAGTACTGCTGGTGCAGTTTACCAAACAGACTGTACAGGACTGCTTTAAACTGCTTTGCGTCTCTCTGTCAGATAACATGCGCTTGATGCGCCAGGTGTTTCGTCAATCCGCCACACAGCTCATATATTTTTCTGCCAAGGGGTGAGAATGTAATAATTACGAAAACGATTATTTATTGTTGTTAATTATTATTTTATTTCAGTTCGTTTTTCAATAACTGTTGTTAGTTTCGTTTCGTTTAGGTTATCAAATATTTTGACATTTTTATTTTATTTCAGTTTACGAAATTGTTTTTTCATCAATCGTTTTCGTCTTTGTTTTAGTTTTCATTTACGAAAATAACCTTGGTTAAAATTAATCAATGGTAGAAAAATTGTGTGAATATTCCTTTAAAAAAGTTTTAATAATAATTGTATTTTTTCTACACTTAAGTGGTTAATGTAGTTGTAATAATTATTTGTATCATTTAATTGTTTTATTTAAATTTGACAGTAAATGGGATATATAAAGACGTAGCTACATACAAAAGTAATACAAGAGTAATATATTTCTCTTACCTTAAACCGCACTTTTATTTTGACAGGTTGTCTTGAAGTTTCTGTGTGTATACAGTATGATATGATGCTAGTTTTCTCAAATGAAACTGTAAAATTCTCATGAAGTGACTCTCACAGCCTGTAAGTTCATGTAGTGAGATGCAGAGGCCGAAAATCAGCGCGAGTTCAGGTGTGCTTCAGTATTTGTGTCGAAAACAAAACCGCGTCTCCGCCATTCATACATACCGAGGCTAACGGAACATGCAGGATTCATATTTAAACCGTCTTTTTGCGTTTTAATATTCAGCATACACTAGTTCATATCGCGATTCGAATTAAGTGACAGACCTTCTTTTATTCATCCAAAAATTGACGAATTCCGTGGCATTCCGCGCTTTAGAGTAAATTCAGTTTTTATGAATGGACTCCGCATCCTGTCCGCGTTTTCGTGGAAACGTTAGCTGTGTCTTATTTAGAAGACTGCGTCCTCCGGAGGTCGCATCCTCTGTAGAATGCGTAACGTATACGAAGTGTCCTCAACCAAGAATTAAACGAGACGGCCTTTGTAGGACGGACGGAAAAGGAAACTGGTAGTGTCGCGTTGATTTGCCAACACATTTAGAGCATCGTTGTGCTCTCACACTACTTAAATGAACGAAAATTATTTCTAAATTTGGAAAGTAATTTGAAAAAAAAAATGCTTTTACTTGTTTTATTTTGCTCAGTGTTTGAGGAGCTCCAGCGTACATACAACAGACATCTGTTAGAGAAAAAAAGGAGTAGGATATTAAGAACAAAGTTTATCCGTTTTTACTGGAGGCACTTTTAAGTTGAAAAGACACATCTGCGCTTGTGTGTACATCTGCCGGTGCCGGCATTTTTCAAATTAACGACGGTTTACAGCGACGCAAAGAATTGTGGGTTATCTGTAGCAGCGAAGGATACACCTGACGCATTCTCCGAATTCTTGTGAAAGAAGGACGCATTCGGAGTGTCCTACTTGCTTTTCTGAAATGAGACAGCCTCGATGACGTATGCACCCTTCGAATGAGACCTCTAGAGGAGGCAGCCTTCTAAATGAGACACAGCCACATATGATCCTAGAAATGTAAGCACACTTCAGAACATTTCGGTTTGCCCTGTGTGTTGTGTTTTAAAGAGTTGCAGGGGTGACATCATGTCACAGGGTCTCTGTCTCTCTCTCTCTCGTATGCGCCCAAATGCGTTCTCAGGTACCGAAATTTGGTACCGAATGATTTAATGTGAATCGATACTCGGTAGTACCGACGCAATTCGGTATGTACCCTTAAAAGTACCGAGTTCGGTACCCAACCCTAGTGTCCATTAAATAATATTAACAGATACAGCTTTGTATTTTAATAATGTATGCATGTTAACTAATGTAGTTAACAAATGGAACCTTGTTGTAAACTTTTACCATTTATTCTAATCGATGATAAATGTTTTAAGTGATCATCTTCATTAAGTGTGAACAGAAACATGCAAAGATATAAATTGTTTGTCATCAGTAGCATGTTCTTCCTAAAGATACATGCAGTTTTGTTTAATAACAGACTACACAAGGAAGACAGGAATGAGTGAAAAACATACAGACACATAAGATATTCCTCTAAAGTTCTTTTGGGGCAGATTTCTCTGTCTTGCTCTGGCCAGTGACATCTCCTGCTACTATTATGAGCGAGCATGGAAACATGGGAGAAAGAAGAATCAAATTAAAGTCTTGCATTATGTTACACAGGAATGGAGCCTGCTTGTATCCATCACACAACACAACCGATGCCTGCTCCTAATCGATCAAATAGATCTGTGGTTCTTAACCCTGTTCCTGGAATTTATGATTATTGACGAGCTAGTAATTACATCAATAGCAATCATGGACAATCAGTGGAAGTATCAAGGGATGCTATCGTTTTTAGAGATGTGTAATTAGAAGTGTAAATGTAAGGGTGTCACATATTACAAAAGGAAATACTTGCATTGCATTGATTCTGTTTGCAATTGTATTAAAGCTTTGATTTAGTGCATTAGATAATTTTTGAGCAACGTGTTTAAACAAAATTCCCTACACACTGTAAATATGAGGTCACACTTTATATCATGATGTCATTAGTATTTATGTGTAAAATTTGACTCTAGCACACACACACACACACACACACCTTTATTAATTTTATACTGACCAAACAATGTTTTCTATCCCCTAACCCAATCCTACCCCTTACGGAAAACCTGTTTGCATTTTTACACTTTCAGATAAACATCATTTACTATTTTTAATAATTTTTTTCCCTCGTGGGGACCGCAGGCTGGAAATTCAGGTTTTACTATCCTTGTGGGGACATTTGGTCCCCACAATGTAGCATAAACAAGTACACACACACACGCATGCACACACACACACACAAACACACACATACACACACACACTTGAACACAATATTACAAACTGTTTTTATGTATGACACATTAACACAGCCAACAAATGAATTGGTTATGGAAGTTACACCAAATCACTGACAGTGTGTTTTACTCACATTTGCAACTCAGGCTCTCCAAAATTATATTTTGTTGCTCCCTGCACATTTCACAGCACATTCAAAGTGAAATATCCAGTAAGTGCTCAGTTTTATTGGGAACAAATAAAACGTCAAGTTTTATTACCTTGGTTGCTGTAGATGTTGCGGCAGTTTGTAAATGAAATGTCTGGTGAGTGGCACTAAAAGTTTAATGCTCTATCTTGTTTGAAAATAATATAGCACCTATGCTAAACCCAACCCTAAATCTAACAGATAGTGTTAACAAAAGAAAACCTTAGGAAAAAAAATGCATTTCCTAAAGCAACCATGAAATTTTAGCAAGTCGTCCAGCTTTTTTATCATGACTTGTCTCACTTGTGCCCGACCACTTCACTTCGCAAGTACAATGTTGTACCAGGTGAACTACCAAACAAAATTACATATGGTGCTGGGGAGGCTCCAGGAAGTGTTTGAAAAACACTCATGTAAACTAGTAGTGGTAGCAGTTAGTAGTAATAGTAGTAGTAGCAGAAGCAAAACTCTCACAAAACTTTGTTTAAAAATAAATTAAAACATTAAAAAGACAAAAAAAAAGACAAAAAAAAAAGGTTTAAACCTATTATGGCACATCATTTAAAACAAAAAAAAGTGATGAAACCTCATTCATAGACATAACAGTGTAACTCACCTCGGTCATGTGGATCAAGAAAAATCGCAGATCTTCACTGTGATCTGAGGAAACAAACAGGTCAAAAAGGCAACAGAGTTAGCTTTATAACATGCTAAACATGCTAAACATACTAGAAAATGAAGGGAGTTGTTCAGGTTCAGAGCTAAACTCTGCAGGACAGTGGACTTCTAGGGCTAAATTTGAAGATCCCCTGCCTTATTTACTCCTAAGGGACGTGCACTAAAGTGATTACTCTGAAGGGAGTGTCCCATACTGTATGTGGTGCCTACACAATGTTACCCTAATAACATTCATGTTTAAAATTGTTAAGTAATTTATAACGCCATATAATTAATTACAAATTTACAACCCGAATTCCGGAAATGTTGGGACTTTTTTTTTTTTTATAAAATGAAAACTAAAAGACTTTCAAATCACATGAAGCCAATATTGTATTCACAATAGAACATAAAGAACATAAAGGTTTAAACAGATACATTTTACACTTTTATCCACTAAATGAGCTCATTTCAAATTTGATGCCTGCTACAGGTCTCAAAAAAGTTGGCACAGGTGGCAACAAAGGGAAAAAGCAAGACATTTTGAAAAGATTCAGTTGGGAGAACATCTAGCAACTAATTAAAGTTAATTGACATCAGGTCTGTAACATGATTAGCTATAAAAGGGATGTCTTAGAGAGGCAGAGTCTCTCAGAAGTAAAAATGGGCAGATGCTCTCCAATCTGTGAAAGAGTGCTTCAAAAGATTGTGGAATACTTTAAAAACAACGTTCCTCAATGTCAAATTGCAAAGGCTTTGCAAATTTCATCATCTACAGTGCATAACATCATCAAAAGATTCAGAGAAACTGGAGAAATCTTTGTGCGTAAGGGACAAGGCCGAAGACCTTTGTTGGATGCCCGTGGTCTTCGGGCCCTCAGATGACACTGCATCACTCATCGGCATGATTCTGTCATTGACATTACTAAATGGGCCCAGGAAAACTTCCAGAAACCACTGTCGGTAAACACAATCCGCCATGCCATCTGCAGATGCCAACTAAAGCTCTATCATGCAAAAAGGAAGCCATATGTGAACATGGTCCAGAAGCGCCGTCGTGTCGTGTGGGCCAAGGCTCATTTGGAAAAGTGTTCTATGGTCAGACGAGTCCAAATTTGACATTCTTGTTGGAAATCACGGGCACCGTGTCCTCCGGGCTATAGAGGAGGGAGACCTTCCAGCGTGTTATCAGCATTCAGTTCAAAAGCCAGCATCTCTGATGGTATGGGGGTGCATAAGTACATACGGTATGGGCAGCTTGCATGTTTTGGAAGACACTATGAATGCTGAAAGGTATATAAAGGTGAATTTCAGTGAAGGCCTTGTGTATTTCAGCAGGACAATGCAAAACCACATACTGCAGCTATTACAACAGCATGGCTTCGTAGTAGAAGAGTCTGGGTGCTGAATTCTATATTCTGAATTTCTATAGAGAACATTTGGCACATCATTAAATGAAAAATACGTCAAAGATGACCACAAACTCTTCAGCAGCTGGAAACCTATATCAGGCAAGAATGGGACCAAATTCCAACACCAAAACTCCAGAAACTCATAACCTCGATGCCCAGACGTATTCAAACTGTTTTGAAAAGAAGAGGAGATGCTACACCATGGTAAACATGCCCCCATCCCAACTATTTTGAGACCTGTAGCAGACATCAAATTTGAAATGAGCTCTTTTGTGCATAAAATTGTAAAATGTATCAGTTTAAACATTTGTTATGTTATATATGTTCTATTGTGAATAAAATATTGGCTCATGTGATTTGAAATACTTTTAGTTTTAATTTTATTCAAATTTAATAACCATCCCAACATTTCCGGAATTCGGGTTGTAGAAAATAGGAAAACATTACAGGGTAGGGCTGCAATATCAACATTGTTGTTGAACAGTATGTTACATTCTGGCTACACAGAGAAAAAAAAAAAAAAAAAAAAGCTAGGAATTGTTTATTGCTTTTCACACATTAGAAAATCAAGACTTCACATTGGTTATTTTAGTAGCATGAAAAACAAAATGGTTCTGAAGCAAGTTCTGATCAAAACTCTGGTGGTGACCAATCTAAATGCCTCTGTTTGGCCACTGTATGCAAAAGCTCAGCAGAAACTTGTATGATTGAACATAAAGCTAAATGCTGAAAAACACATAAAAATAAATCTAATGCAATGTGAACAGATCTAATTGTAATGCCACAATCAACACTTTTAATTTGTTTGGATTTGTCTTGAATTTGGCGTCTTTTTGCCTCAAGCCCCATTAATTTCCCATCCTGAAGTAGTCACTTATGCCGAGTTCTGTACCCTTCACTTGTAGTGCCCTTCAAGGTGCAAAAAGGAATTCACTCCCAACAGTTCTGAGAAAGCAAATTAATATACATGCTGTCAATCACTGTTTGAAAATTATATTTCTACATGGCAAATATTTTACTAGTAGGTGTGGTAGAGTAATAGAAAACACAGACCAACAGTATGACATGCATCTGTTGATTCTGTGCAACTAAATCATTAATTGAAAAGGGCGTGTTCAAAATAATAGCAGTGTGGAGTTTAATTAGAGAGGTAAACTCTGTGAAAAAACTGGTGTCACATCCCTTATTTAAGGACGAAGGCAGCAAATGTTGTACTGTGCATTTCTCTCTGAAAATCTGAGTAAAATGGGTCTTCCAGACATTGTTCAAAAGAATAGCGTCTTTGATTAAAAAGTTGATTAGAGAGGGGAAAACATTTAAAGAAGTGCAGAAAATGATAGGCTGCCGCTAAAATTATATCAAATGCTTTAAAATGGCAAACAAAACCAGAAAGATGAGGAAGAAAACGGAAAACTACCATTCAAATGTGAAGAATGCCAAAATGGCAAAGACTCGATGATCAGCTCCAGGGTCAGAAAGTCTAAAGTTACCTGTGAATGTAACAATTAGAAGACGCCTAGAGAAGCCAAGCTATCGCAAGAAGCCCCCGCAATCAGGAAAAAATGAAGAGGTTACAATTTGGCAAAGAACACATTGACTGGCCTAAAGAGAAATGGCCCATATTTTGTGGACTGATGAAGCAAGATCTCTCAGGACCTCTGTGTGAAGACACTCACTGGTGACAGATTCATAGCAGCCTTCTCTGATTTGGTGGCTGTTCCAGACCAACAAGATGTTATGGAGTGGCCAGCCCAATGTCCCTCAGCTGTTTCTGACCCAAGAAATAAGAATTTTATGAGTGCACCGTATTGTGCCAGCCCAGAGGTTTCTGAAACCGTGGCTATACAACTAAATGTTAGTTTAGTCTCACAAGAAAGCAAATCTTCAAGCATTTTTCAGTTTAAACAGTAAATGTTTGACTTTGTAAAGAAAAATGCAGACACTGCTATTTTTTTGAAGCTTTTCCTTTTTCTTCACTTTCTGAAAGTTAACAAATGCAAAATTTTTCTCATGTTTTGATTTAGAATAGAATGTGCAATGTCAATGCATTTGTGTGTATTGAAGTAAAAGTTATTATAAGGATTTTGAGCTTTACTTGCTTTTTTACCCTGCTAATTTTGAACATAACTGCTTTGTTTGATCCACACCATATCCTCCCCCCCGACTCACCTCACTAAAGACTTCACACTTCCCGAGATTTGTGTGTTCGATTTTCAGGGCAATAACCAGTGCCAATCAGGTTGTCCCCCCATCCTCTCTCAACTCGGCCCTTCAGATTCAGGCCTTCTCTGATTTGGTGGCTTTTGTTCCTCAGACCTAAGAATTTTATGAACAGAGCCCAGAGGTTTAGCTCAGCACGTAACAGAGTAAAGCTTTGATTAATGCTCCGTCAACACACCCAAGTCATTGAACCTTGACACCAGGGGTGAACCGGCCCTTCCAGCTTTCCTTCAATTTAGCAACCCTTCAAACACACCTGAACCAGCTCTTCTTCGAGACTACTAGAAGGCTACAGGCAGGTGAGTTTTATCAGGGTTGGATCAGATCTCTGCAGGAAAGTGGCCTGGAAGGGCCCAGTTTGCCCATCACTTGACTGTACCCAGTGAGTACAAATGCAGTCAGCCTGATTTAAAAATTCTAGCTACGTTGGTAACACTTTACAATAAAGTTCAGTTTATTAACATTCGTTAATGCATTAGATGTACTAACAGTGAACAACTTTTTTACAGCATAGGCTAATGATAATTTATATAAAATAAAGGCCAACTGTTGTTCATTGTTACAAGTTTGTTAATAACGCATTAATAATAAATGTGAATGCATAGATCTTGGCATGTTAGAAATGCACTACTATATAAGATACTTGTCACAATACACTTGGAGCCAGGAACGAGGAGGCGAGGAGCTTCTTCAAAAACTAAAGACTTTATTTAACAAAACTCAGGAATCGCTGGAGAAATGGAAAAAACATGGAATGACGATAAGACTGGACACAGAGGCAGGGAAACACAGGGCTTAAGAAGGTGAGACTAAACTAGATAATTAAACACACAAGGCTGGGGACTAATAAACTAATGATGACATGAAACGAGGACAGGAACAGGAAGACCAAATATGGGCACGAGAGGAAGGGAAACACAAGACATGGGGAACACAGGTCTGACAATACTATACTATATACTATATAAGAAATTAATTAATTTTAAAGTGCTATCTTTACATTTAAATGGAGTCTATGAGCCTAAGCATGAGTTTGAACATAATTACTCGTAGTACAATCAAAATCACTACATAACCTAGTGTGATTGCTATTCTGCAGAAGGGTGCAATTTACATATAATTTATATATAATCAATATATAGTTCATAAAATTAATAAACTACTGCTGAGAAAACGTTTTTAGCCCATCCAGTGGCATAACATGGATTGGTTGATGGATGTTTGATTGCAGTTATTGCTTCTAATAAGTGTATAAGGACCAGGGGCCTCATTAACATTGTGTCCAGAAATGCTGTTGAACACTTAATGCAGAGTTCACACTGCATGATTTTCAAAATCATCGGATCATCGTTGTTTTCACACTGCACGACTATCTGGGGTAGCATTCAGTTGCTGTTGTGTTCACATTGCACGATAGATCGGCGAAAGAAGGTTACACACTGCATAAATTTACAATAGAAGAATCGCCGACAACTCTGTCTGGTCCACAAACTGTTTCATAAACAAACGCGAGAAGTGATAAGTAAATAACGCAAGGTCATGCTGATATTGTAGTCTATAAGAAGTCCTCCCCGAACAAACAATAACAAAGATGACTTTGTAACATAGCTTACTCCTGCTGGGATATTTTTTTATATATGTACACAAATTACAAATGATGTACACTAAGTACTTGAAAGTGAAACCAACGTTTTGTGCATTTTATAATGAGCTTTCAAAAGCCCTCAAAGTGCAGAAAAAGAAAAAAATGCAATAAATATTTTGTCCTATACAGAAGAATATGATTAAATGAAAAAAACTCTAGCCCCCTTTTATGTTTATTTTATCTTTTTATTGTACAGTGCCCTCCACTAATATTCGCACCCTTGATAAATATGAGCAAAGGCGGCTGTGAAAATACATTTTCATTGTTTATCCTTTTGATCTTTCACTCAAAAAATTCACAAAATTCTAATCTATCATTGAAGTAAAACAATTGAAAGTGGGGAGAAAATCTCATGATGAAATAAATGTTTTTCTCCGATGAATGTTGGCCACAATTATTGGAACCCCTAGAAATTATCATGAGTAAAATATCTCTGAAGTATATTCCCATTCATATTTACATTTTTTAGCACACCAGGGTGACTAGGAGCATGAAATTGTCCAGCCATGACTTCCTGTTCCACAGGATTATAAATATGAGGAACACAAAGGCCAAATTCCCTTAATCATCCATCACAAGGAGTAAAACCTAAGAATATAGTTCTGATGTGCAGAACAAATTATTGAGCATCACAAAATAGAAAGTGGCTGTAAGAAAAGAGTTAAAGCATTGAAAATACCCATTTCCACCATCAGGGTAATAATTAAGAGGTTCCAATCAACTAAATATGTTAAAAATCTGCCTGGAAGAGGACATGTCTATAACGTCCTAATGCATGGTGAGGAGGAGAGTTTGAGTGGCCAAAGACTCTCCAAGGATCACAGCTGTAGAATTTTAGAGATTAGTTGAGTCTTGGGGTCAGAAACCTAATATATATATATATATATATACAGTATATCAAACATCCCCTACATCACCACATGTTGTTCAGGAGGGTTTCAAGGAAAATTCTCCTCACTCATCCAAAAACAAACTCCAGCAAATACAGTTGTCAGACACGACTGGAACTTCAAATGGCACTGGCTTCTATGGTCAGATGAACCTGAAAAAAATAGCTTTTTGGCAGCAAACCCACCAGATGAGTTTAGTACAAACAGGGATAAAAAAGTACCCCATGTCCACGGTTAAATATACTGCTGGATCTTTAATGTTGTGGGCCTGTTTTTCTGCCAGAGGTCCTGAACATCTTGTTCAGATGCATGGCATCGTGGATTCTATCAAATACCAACAGATAAAAAATCAAAACCTGACTGCCTCTGTTAGAAATCTTATAATTGGCCGTATTTGGATCTTCCACCAGGACAACAATCCAAAACAAACATCAAAATAAACACAAAAATGGGTCACTGAGCACAAAATGAATCTTTTACCATGGCTGTCCCTGTCCTCTGACATGAACCCTACAGAAAATGAGTGGGGTGAGCTGAAGAGAAGTAGTACTAACATGGCGCTGTGAATAGAGCTGTCGCGATAACCGCAATATCGCAATACCGCGCTATTGACGAGCATAACTGCAGAGGAATGCAACAACCGCAGCAACCGCGATATTTCCTTTTTTTTTTTTTTTTTTCGTAAGGTTACTCCCTTCTCGTTTTATACTTAGTGCATATGTACTGAATATTAGTAATGATAACAATGTGTACCATGCTGATTTGTACAGAGGCTCAGTAAATTTGCACTTAACAAGCCTAAACAGACAGCGAATGAGAGAGATCGACTGAGCGCGTGCGATTACCTGAGTCTGTCCTTCAGGCGGAGTCATGTATATTTGTGAAAACAGGTTGTCATGTCCAAGGAAAGCGAAATCTGTCTTAACAACGACGCTCTGCTGGTCAGCTTAGCCTTTAAAAGTGGCGCTCAAAGTTAAAATGATTTCAGCAGCTTTACATATCATTATAACATTACATATCTCGAATGAATCAGCGTTTTTGAACGTGCAATTGAATGAACGATGACCCACTCAAAGACAGTCTCTTACCGCCACCGTGTGGCGCAACAATGAAACTGCACTGACTGAGACTCGTCTAAAACACGCAGGTGAAATATCAACAGAAAAGTATCTTGTCAGTCAGATTCGAGGATCAGAACTAACTGTTTTATATATATATATATATATATATATATATATATATATGTATGCTAACAATAGACTATCGATCTTATTGTCAGGTTTATGTTTTGTTATTTGGACCGTTATTTTGTCATTCTCTTCCGTTTACTTCACTTCCTGTTTCAACGTGATTTAGTTTCGGTTCCATTGGTTTCTGAATATGACCTCGTTACATCGTAACACGTACACACAGATTATATATATAATCTAATCACAGATTATATCATATACAGTGTGTATAGACCCCCTTACATGCACTCTTTGTTATATTGCAGCCATTTGCTATACATTCATTTTTTTTCCTCATTAATGCACACAGCACCCCATTACAGAAAAACACAGAATGTATTTTTGCAGATTTATTAAAAAGAAAAACATACACATGGTCCTATATGACCCTTTGCTCATATTTAGTGTATATGTATATATATGCGCCATTCCTCCTTGTCCTCTCCAGTTCTGTCATATGGTAAACGTTGGTGGACGCATACCGCGGGTTTAAGTCTATTGAGCCAGTTGTTGTGAAGCTCCTTCGTTAAAATTACCGCAAGGGAAATTCCTTCACCACGACAGCCCTAGCTGTGAATCTGAAGGATCTGGAGAGATTCTGTATGAATAAAATGGTCTCTGATCTCTTATCAGGTGTTCTCCAAACTCTTCAGGCATTATAGGAGAAAACTCAGAGCTGTTACCCTGGGAAAAGGACGTTGCAATAATTGGGTGCCAATAAATGTGGCCAACATCAAGGATGATCAGAAGAAATAGAGAAAATATATGTACAGCAAAGGGTTTATTTCACAATGAGATTTTCCCTGTGTGTACCTTAAATGATTTTAGCACTTTCAATTGTTATACTTCAATGATAGGTTGGAATTTTGTAAATTTTATTAGTGAAAAATCAAAAGGATAAACAATGCAGATTTATTTCCACAGCCGCCTTTGCTCATATTTACCAAAGGTTTTCCCCCCACTTTCAATTGCCAATATTAGTAGAGGGCACTGTATATATATATACACATATATATATACACAGGTGCATCTCAATAAATTAGAATGTTGTGAAAAAGTTCATTTTTTCTTGTAACTTATTTCAAAAAGTGAAACTTTCATATATCTTAGATTCATTACATGTAAAGTAAAACATTTCAAAAGTTTTTTTTCGTTTTAACTTTGATTAGAGCTTACAGCTCATGAAAGTCAAAAATCAGTATCTCAAAATATTGGAATATTTACATTTGAGTTTCAATAAATGACCATCCCTACAGTATAAATTCTGGGTATCTCTTGTTCTTTGAAACCACAATAATGGGGAAGACTGCTGACTTGGCAATGATCCAGAAGATGAACATTGACACCCTCCACAAAGAGGGTAAGTCACATAAGGTCATTACTGAAAGGTGTGACTGTTTACAGAGTGCTGTATCAAAGCATATTAAATGTAAAGTTGACTGGAAGGAAGAATTTGGGTAGGAAAAGGTGCACAAGCAACAGGGATGACCGCAAGCTTGAGAATACAGTCAAGCAAAGCTGATTCAAACACTTGTGAGAGCTTCACAAGGAGTGGACTGAAGCTGGAGTCAGTGCATCAAGAGTCACCATGCTCAGACGTCTTCAGGAAAAGGGCTACCAAGCCACTTCTGAACCAGAGACAATGTCAGAAGCATCTTACCTGGGCTGTGGAGAAAAAGAACTGGACTGTTGCTCAGTGGTCCAAAGTCCTCTTTTCAGATGAAAGTAAATTTTGCATTTCATTTGGAAATCAACCAGAGTCTGGAGGAAGAGTGGAGAGGCACAGAATCCATGTTGCTTGAAGTCCAGTGTGAAGTTTCCACAGTCAGTGATGATTTGGGCTGCCATGTCATCTGCTGGTGTTGGTCCACTGTGTTTTCTGAAGTCCACAGTCAACGCAGCCATCTACCAGGAAATTTTAGAGCACTTCATGCTTCCTTCTGCTGACAAGCTTTATGGAGATGCCGATTTCATTTTCCAGCAGGACTTGGCACCTGCCCACACTGCCAAAGGTACCAAAAGCTGGTTCAATGACCATGGTGTTACTGTGCTTGATTGGCCAGCAAACTCGCCTGACCTGAACCCCATAGAGAATCTATGGGGTATTGTCAAGAGGAAGATGAGAGACACCAGACCCAACAATGCAGATGAGCTGAAGGCCACTGTCAAAGAAACCTGGGCTTCCATACCACCTCAGCAGTGCCACAAACTGATCACCTCCATGCCACGCCGAATTGAGGCAGTAATTAAAGCTAAAGGAGCCCCTACCAAGTATTGAGTACATATACAGTAAATGAACATACTTTCCAGAAGGCCAACAATTCACTAAAAATGTTTTTTTTTTTTATTGCTCTTATAAAGTATTCTAAATTGTTCAGATAGTGAATTGGTGGGTTTTTGTTAAATGCTCATTTCACACAGCAGAATTTTGAATCGCCGACAGCTCCAGATACTTAGTATGCCAAATATTTCATGGGTGTCGGCAACGCATCGGCGATTCTCTCAGATGGCGTCTTTGATAATTCACACTGCGTGATTGTCACTCACGTGAATGAGCACCGATTTGCCTCCGATTTCGGCATTTGTTGGTGATTTCACAAAACCTGGCGGCGAGTGAAAATCAGGGCTAAAATCGTGCAGTGTGAACTTGGCATAAAGTACAGTATAGAAAGTATGATAATGTCCCAGAAAATATACAGTATTACACAAATTGATTTAATATTGATTAATTTGTAAATATTTCAGGTAGACCAACTGTAAGCTTTTCTTAAGAAGAAAAAAAAATCTCTCATAACTAATGCTGTAATCTACACAGTGAACCCTCTTATTAATTACAACAATATTAAAGGTTAACATTAAAGGGGTCATTGGATGCTAAATTCACTTTCACATGTTGTTTGAACGAAAATGTGTGTTGGCAGTGTGTGTACACAACCACTCTATAATGATAAAAATCCACCCAGTTTTTTTTTTTTTTTTTTTATCTCAATAAATCCAAACCCCTTTCTCATATCAAGCCGTTCACAGATTATTGGCAGAAAGATGTAGTTCTGCTCAGGCCTTTCCCATGATTGATGATTGACAGTGGTGTCAGTCTTTGGTTTTATCACAGACCGCCCTGAATGAGCTGTCATCAGTCTGCCATTGTTTTGACACCGGAGCAGGTGTAGACAGGAATATTTCCTAAGCGATTGAGGTGTTTTGTTGTTGGATGTAATAATGAACATGGCAATCCTCATTTACTCCCGACATCTGAGCCGCTGAGGACACAGTGGATTACGTTTGTTTTTGAAGGGAATGTGGAAACGGAAGAGAGAGGCAGTGTGAGCATAGCTCATTAGCATTTAAAGGAACATGCAACGAAATGGCTCGCTATGAACAGAGCTGTTTTTGACAGGGTAAAAATGGTGTTGTTTTACACTACCATTGAGAAATTTTAACCAAAGTATGTTATAGACATTTCATTAAGACCCTAAAGAACCATATCAACTTTTAGAAAATGGGCATAACTGTTATATTGAACTGCTATTTATTTCCAGAAATAATAAGCACTTGATAGTTTTCATAAAAGCTTTACTTCATGACAGACTTATTCAAACAAGCATGAATAATTAACAGTAAATAACCTCCTCTGTAGTGTGTGTATGTATGTATATATATATATATATATATACAGTGGCATGCAAAAGTTTGGGAACCCCTTGCAGAATCTGTGAAAATGTGAATAGTTTTAACAAAATAAGAGAGATCATAAAAAAATGCATGTTATTTTTAATTTAGTACTGTCCTGAGTAAGACATTTTACATAAAATATGTTTACATATAGTCCACAAGACAAAAAATAGCTGAAATTATTCAAATAACCCCCTTCAAAAGTTTGGGAACCCTTGGTTCTTAATACTGTGTGAGGTTACCTGGATGATCCACGACTGTTCTTTTGTTTTGTGTTGGTTGTTCATGAGTCCCTTGTTTGTTCTGAACAGTTGAACTGAGCACTGTTCTTCAGACAAATCCTCCACGTTCTGTAGATTCTGCAGTTTTCCAGCATTTTTGCATATTTGAACCCTTTCCAGCAGTGACTGTATGATTTTGAGATCCATCTTTTCACACTGAGGACAATTGATGGACTCAAACACAACTATTAAAAAAGGTTCAAACATTCACTGATGCTCCAGAAGGAAACACGATGCATTAAGAGCTGGCTGTTGAAAACTTTTGAACAGGATGAAGATTTCCAACTTTTTTCTTTTGTTGAAATATATATTTTTTTCCATTTATTACTGCCCTTCGGAAGCAACAGAAGATACTTGCATGTTTCCCGGAAGACAAATTAAGTACAATTTACCTTGATCTTCAAATTCAAAAAGTTTTCACCCCCCGGCTCTTAATGCATCGTGTTTCCTTCTGGAGCATCAGTGAATGTTTGAACCTTTTTTAATAGTTGTGTTTGAGTCCATCAATTGTCCTCATTGTGAAAAGATGGATCTCAAAATCATACAGTCACTGCTGGAAAGGGTTCAAATATGCAAAAATGCTGGAAAACTGCAGAATCTACAGAACGTGGAGGATTTGTCTGAAGAACAGTGCTCAGTTCAACTGTTCAGAACAAACAAGGGACTCATGAACAACCATCACAAAACAAAAGAACAGTCGTGGATCATCCAGGTAACCTCACACAGTATTAAGAACCAAGGGTTCCCAAACTTTTGAAGGGGGTTATTTGAATAATTTCAGCTATTTTTTGTCTTGTGGACTATATGTAAACATATTTTATGTAAAATATCTTACTCAGGACAGTACTAAATAAAAAATAACATGCATTTTGTATGATCTCTCTTATTTTGTTAAAATTATTCACATTTTCACAGATTCTACAAGGGGTTCCCAAACTTTCGCATGCCACTGTATATATATATATATATATATATACACACACATGGATGGACGGATGGATAGATAGATAGGTAGATAACCCTAAATTCAACAGACATTCAACATTTTCTTAAAACATATGACTGTATGATTTGTCTGACACCCCATTTTGATTGGCAGGATACTATCTGCCAGGATCATCAGTTAACTTTAAAGGGGTCATGGGATGTGTTTTCATGTTTTCCTTTTACTAGTGTGTTATGCAGTTTGTGCATGTATAAGATCATACACATCACAAGTTACAAAGCTCTAAGTCTCTCACAAAAATATTTTTTCCTTTACTTTTTCATGCTCACTTTAATTATAAAACAATAATTATTTATTTTGTTCATTAGTCAGCTTTTGCAAATCTTTAAATAAGTCTTCCATACCCGCAACTCAATATAAAAATCAATAGCCGTTTCTGTGAGGTTAGATGTCCTGCTACTATCTTTTTACTTCCTTTTTTTATGTAACATTAAAATACTTTCCTTCCTCCACTCAACATTAAAGTAGAAATATAAAATTTTAAATTCTGCCATTTACACACCTTCAGGCTGATCCAAACTTTTTTTCTTTTCTTTGTTCTGCAGAACATGAAAAAAGATATTTGAAGAATGACTATTCCTACTCTCTTTGCCTTTCCTTTTTCATCCATATTTTCTGTTTTCACAATTTCTTTCACAGCTTTCAGCATGTGTAATTTTAATTGCATTTTTATTTTTTATTTTTTTTAAATTACAGTAAGAGCTGTGTAATTTTGACAAAAGACTCCAATGCACCAATGCATCATAATTATGTTATCTCCAACTAACCCACTATAAATTAATTTTTTACAGAATGCAATTATTTAAGATTGCTAATAGCAACTATATTGTAACTTTTTTTAATTAACTAAATTCAACCATGCATAAATAATGATCTGTAAAACCATTTGGGTAAATATTGACTTTCAAAAATGTATTATTCCAGTCTTTTTATATAACCAATCTAATGCCATTATTCAAACAATTAACAGAGAGACTGATCAGAGGAGACAGTTGTACAGTCCTCTGTGTGTGAGACACCTGCAGGTTCTTTTGTTGCTGCGCTGTGACTGTCATCCTGTCCCACGCTCATACACACTTACTGATCTCACTAAATTAGTTAAGACATTTACGGAATGGCTTTTACATGCAAGTGATATATTTGCTACTCAACGTTCACCCTATTCCAGCCAGAAAGAAAAGGGACACTTCACTGACCACAGCATGCATTTTACTAGTTGTTTTAGGATCTCGCCATGAAGTCAACCACTTCTCATAAAACTGTTCAAATAGGAAAAATTCTGAGCAATGCTATCCCCATTAACTTTACAGCTATACTCTTGTTAAGGTGCCTGAGTAAAGACAGAGCAACAATCTAAGGTATATGCTCATTGTCAATATGTCTAAAAAGAAGCTGACATACACTGAGAATCACTGGAATTCACTGAAATAAAAAGTGTGACAACCCACTCTCCTCTACAGAATTACAGGGAACTATAAAAATGCAAAATGTTTGTTGAATTTAGCTTAAAATCTTAGGGGGTGCTTCAAGTTAATATTTTACAGTAAAGGTTTCTGTTGGGAAAAAAAAGTTGGCAATGCATGGTGTAAATTCATTTTCAAAAATGCTTCATTCCAAAAGATGTTATTCCTCCATTTCATGTCATATTCAATATTTTATTTGGCAAACAAAATGCTCTAAGAGTGTGACAGTTAAAGTTTAAAATAAATATCTAAATTCAACAGCAGATGTCACTCTTTGCTCTCTGACAATTTCAGAATGTACTATGACATTAACATATGTTGGCTTATTTGTGAGCATATCAAGTGACATATAATGTTTGTTTCAGTAGAATGCTTTTCATTATAACATCCTTTCCCCTACCTTCCCACCACAAAGGAAGGAAACAAAAGCCTCAATGTTAAAACAAGGAGATAAATAAAAACTAAAATACAATACACTAAAATAATAATAAAAAAACATCGTCGGATTAGACAAAATATTTCAAAAACATTTTATAAAACAGGATTTAGCCATACTCACTCTGAAGAACATGCACCGGTAACCTACGTGAATTAAACACCACTCATTTTACAGCTTCTTTTACAATTTTGTTTATCTAACAGAAGTCTGTAATGTTCGTATATGGATGGAATGTTCATGAATAAAAGATGAGTGCGTTTTCTTCCCTTAAGCATAATCTGCTAGATGTAAAAAAAAAAAAAAAAAACATTGAACAAAATGTATTTATACTGCCTGATTAAACTAAACAGGTATTCCATATCACATAAGACAAAATACCGTATTGACCCGAATATAAGACAATGTTTTTTTCTTGGAACTACATCTGAAAAAACGCGATCGTCTTATATTCGGGGTCTAGGCTTTGACATGTCAATAATACACCCACAACAATAGATGGCGCCAAAAACGCATAAAACGAGTGTGCCAAGAAATACGTAATGTAATGTGTGTTGTAATAATGCTGGAAGATCGCGAGAGAAAACTAAAGAAAAAGATAAGCTTACAGCGGCATGAGTCGTGACTGTCATGTTAGCCTGATGGGAACAAACTTCCTCTGTAAGTGATTTTAAAACATAAGACAGTACCCAGATTTTAAGACTTCAATAAGATTTCACTTCTACTGTTAATACAATTTTGGTAGGCTACTATGAGATGGATGGACTAAATGTTATATAATTCAGATTGGCTACCTGTTATTTTTATGGTATATCAAAACGTGTATATTTTTAAATGTCATTGTTGGTACATTTTACCAGTATTTACCATACTTTCAAAACAAAAATTAAAATAGGAAAAATATGCAATATGAAAATAATTTAACAAAAAAAATGTGTTTTACAGAGAAAAAAGAAAGATTTGGTTTTCAAAAAGCCTTTTTCCAAAAGGTACATCTGGAAAAAGGGGGGTCGTCTTATAATCAGGGTCGTCTTATATTCGGGTCAATACGGTAATAATTTTTACACCAATCATTCAGCTAGTTTACATCCTGTTGGTTTCTAATATAGAGTGTGACCCTTCTTAAGCATCAATAATGTGTAAAAAGTGTAAAAAGATAGCGCAGTACCAGGAGTGTTTTTGTTGCACCTCCATCAGACTCCCAGCCTCCTCCCACACTCTGCTCATTCTCCCTTGATTTCTAACCACATATACACCTGTCAGCTATTACTCAGACAATCGTGAACTTCTTAAATACCAAATTGTCTAGTCTACAACTAGGGCTTTTTAAAATAGATAGTCTATTTTAGACCATATACTTTCTGCAGTGTTCTAGCTTCATGGTCCTTCTTCGATTTCTCCAGGTCCAAGATCTTCCTCTCTTTTATATTTTATAGTTGTGTTGACATTCATCTATCTCTGCTTATTGTTTTTATGATACTTCTGACATTCAAATTTTCCCATTACTTTTTTACAAGGTATACTTTATCAGTGCTGACACTCATCCATCTGTTTATTGTTTTTATCATACTTCTGACCAGAGCATGTGAGCGGAGCGGAGCGTGGAGCGAGCGGGGAGCGGAGCGTGCGAAATATAGTCGGAGCGCGGAGTGGGTTTTATCCAAAGGCCGGAGCGATCGCTCTGTCTCGCTCCTGTTCCGCTCCAATACCGCTCACACCACGAGCCAAGGGCATGCACAAATCCACCCAGAATTCACCTGTGCCTTCAACAATTAACAAAACTGTCAGCCTACACTTCAAAAATCGTTTGTTGTGAAGGAGAGATGGAGTTCGTGAAATATTTCCAAAAGCAAACCGACAGGTCATACAGGTGCACAATTCCTGTCAAAAAACTAGATGATAACGATGTTGAACATGAACAGGAATGTGGTGATACGATTTCAGTAAGTAAGGATTCGTATTTTAATCTAAAAAGACACATCATGCGGAACCATGACAGTGTGCTGCGCGAACATGGGGAGGCCAGAGCAAAACGTGAGCATTTTGAATATGGTTGAAATAGGAAATATTGGCTAATAATTAATTAAATAAGTTTTGTCATACGAATATTTTAATGTAGCCTACTTAACCCTGTCCGTGATTTTTTATTTCATAGAGAAAGAGATATACATATAGTATGTTCTATTTTGACTGATGTTGCTGTGAGTTCTTTATAGGATATAGGCTGCATGGCGGACGCATCGCGGAGCGGGTTTGCTGCGTGTTGATTTTCCTTTCCGCGCCTATGTCAACAGATTAGAGCAGCCACACTGCCTGCGGAATATGCGCGTATCAGGTGCGCGGTCCAACCACACCGCAACCGCGGCCCCGCGACAGAATAGAAGTGAAGCGGATTTTTCCGCAGCAGTTACGCAACAAACCAGCTCCACATCCGCCACGCAGACAGTGTCTCCCAGGCGTAAGGCTTCGGTTGAAAACGGCAGGTGTTAGGCATGCAGAGGAATTTTAAATTTGAGCGAGCGTGGAGTGATTTCACCGGAGTGGGATGAAATTGTAGGTGAGTGGGGAGCGGAATTGAGCGGAGCGGTCTGCTGCGACTTTGAGCGGTGGAGCGGGGGGAGCGAACACCCACGTGAGCGGGGAGTGGAAATTCTCACCGCTCAACTCCGCTCACATGCTCTGCTTCTGACATTCATGTTTCCCTGCCATTCATAGCTGTGTTTCCTATTGTTTGCTGTGCACTCATCTACCACTACACACCTGTTGTGCTGCTGTGTCTTTTCAAAAAGATCCCAGCACTTATTTTTTTAACCTCCATCTCTGTGTTTGCTTCCTGAAAGAAGACAACATACAACCATGAACACAGTGGGATCTGATCTTCAGTGCGCTGCAAAGACCATTAACACTCTGGTCTAGCTGTTCCACCTTCTTTTTCTGGCTTTGCAACCTATGATCATTGGCCATTCATCCATTGCTTCTGTACCGAATGGTCTAAAATACCCTTATCATTTTCCTTTTGATCCGAACCTGTAGCTGCCAGTAGACTGAATAAGGTGGCTTTCATCATATCTCATAGCCGAGAGGTGTCACCTCCAACTATATCCAGCACTCCATCTGGGTACCCCACCATATGAAGTCTGCAAGTCCATGACACTTTGCACTGTCCACTCCTCACCCATTCCGCTGCTGCAGAAGAGTTTAGTTATTTTTGTTATAGTGCTCTGTAGGAACCCATGCACCTCAGCTTCTTACAGCTCTCTCCCACTGAGCACAATAGATGAATGGAAAACCATCTCTGCCTGTATTGTGCAGCATCAGACCATCCTTATGCTCTGATCCACCCCTTACGTATGGGGGTAAGCTAACTTCATTGCACTACTGTTATACTCATCACTAAGTATAAAAGTTATTTTATTCTATGCTGACACTTCCGGGTCAAAATCTGGCTTGGTGAGGAATTTCATCTCCAGTATAGTCTACCATGACCCTTTTCATCCATTCTGTAGTGGGGTTACCTCTGGGTACAGGCTACAACACACATCCAACATAACCCCTAATCTTGCAGATTGGTGCCCTTCATACAAAAAAATTCCATCCACTCCTTAAAGGGGGGGTGCAATGCTGTTTCATGCATTCAGAGTTGTTTACACTGGTAAAGAGTTTGATTCTCATGCTAAGCATGGACAAAGTTTCAAAAAAAATTTGGGACGTATAACAGAGTATTTCTGTGCCAAAAATCTCACTTCCGGATTTGTACAAGTTTCGGAGAGTTTTTTTCAATCGTTGTTCTTTATGACGTAAACGACGGTGGAACTCCTTATATGGGCATTTCTCCCGGAAGAACGCGTCCGTGCATGCATCGACCAGAGTGAGAGCGAGAGCGCGCCCATCAACGCGCTTCAATCGGCAGGCTGGCAGCACGGGCCTCGCTCGGGAAGAATGTCTCTAAAGAAGTGTGTTTTTGGTTGTGAGGGAAAGATAACCTTGTTCAGCTTCCCAAAACAACTCACCGTTACGTGAACAGTGGATATAGTTTGATTTTCCGGGGCAGCAATGGAGTTTCTCAAGTGTTTTGTTGACTAACGTTTTATAAACAAGGCCTAATTCGACGCTGGATTTGCACATCGTTTAATACTGAAAGATGGAGCGGTCCCAGCTATAAAAGATCCCGGTCATGATTCAGAACTGCAGATGGTAAGTGAAACGGCATCAAATGTCTGTGTTTTGTTGGCGATCGGAGCAAGTGCTCGTCACTCTTTAGCTCCGCCCACACGGCACGCCTCCAGGAGCTCGGCTTTTTTCGGAGAGAATCGTAAATCTGTATCTTTCTTTTATAAATATGATAAAACTAAAGACTTTTTGGAGATATGAAGGATGCAGTACTACTCTATAGGTACTCAAGATTAACATGAGATTGGGTGAAACGGTGTACGTTAGGTTCCCTTTAACCTTAAGGGCTCCACCTCTAACATCATTGGTTGATCTTGACTAGTTCAACATGCTCTCGTTCTGTCCAGGGCTTCTGTGGAGATTGATGTTTTTGTCTTTCTATTTCTCTCTTTCTCTCTCTCTCTGAGCATTGTCAACCTTCTTCAGTTTTGTCAACCTATTCTACCTGTCTTCATCACTTCCATTAACAGTTCCAATGTTGATCACAAGATCTCTATCCCTCCTAAGTACTCCACCTTCCGCAATGTCTTAAATTGACAAGGAGCCTTGTAACTACCTCATCACTGCTCCGCCTGTCTTCTGCCTGCCTCTTTGCCAGAACAAAGGCCATGGAGGAATATATTTACAAAGCACTCCAGCAGAAAGATAATGGATTCAGACCATACACTGAATGTCTCTCCATCAGCAACAATATCATTAAATTTGTTATCCTCTGTCCTTGGTTTCTGTCTCCCTTAAGATCCTGAGGAGAGTCAAGATCTTAACCAAGCTTGACTTAAGGTGCACCAACAACTTAATCCGTATTTGCAAGGAAGAACTTGAGAACCTCCACAGATTTTTCATCTACACATGCAATTTTCTTTCTATTCCTTGAACCTGACCGAGCACATTCTCCACGTCTAGTTGGTACGCCATCATCTTTGAGATTATCAGCTCTTCCGCAAATCATAAAATGCTCCTTCCACCAATCTTCTGTGCAATGAGTCGCAACGCTTCTTAGGATTCTCTTAACTTCTAGTTTCAAGCATTGACCACTGTCATTCCCTAAAAGAGGTACTCAAATATTTTTTTTTTTATTCATGTTCATGATTTTTACTGTACAACACTCTGAAACTCTGAACTTCTTGTAAGAGGACAAATAAGAATAACTGGAATCAGAACAAACACACAGTTTTAACCACCTGGAACCTGAAAAATGATTTCAAGCAGATCAAGGCCTGTATGTCTTTTTTTTTCACTTTTTGTCATTACACTACACAAACTTCCTTTAAAAACATGCTAATTTCGTTGGTTCCAATAGCCTAGTGGGCAAGTGCGCTGACATCCTAAGTTCGAATCCTGACTCAAGGACCTTTCCCGATCCTGCCCCCACCTCTCTCCCCCACTTTGTTTCCTGTCTGCTCTCCACTGTCGTAGAAAGTCAAAACATCAAAAATACCTTTTTAAAAAAAAACAAAAAAAAACATGCTCATTCAAAGAAAATTTAACTAAAAATTATTTCAAGAGATTTGTAAAATGCATAACAGACAAAAGTATATGAGACATATAAAACTGATGGTATGTTTATGCTCTATAACATTTTATAACATAATACTAATTTTGTTTTATACACAATGTAACAACAAAAAAAAAACTTGTGTACACAGATTGCATTTGGACTGCTAATAAAATAAATGTTTCTCTTGTTTTAAATAAAATAAATGTTTAAATAAAATAAATGTTTCCTCTGTGTTTACCAACAGTGGCGTGCACAGACCTCCGGAGGGGCAGGGGCAAAATCGCAGACCGGACCGCAAGGGCACTTTAGCGTTGGACCTCAAAGGAGCAGGGGCTCGAGCCCAATTGTTGACTGACATGGCCATTTTATTACAGACCCACCCTGAGTGAGCTGTAAACAGTCTGCAATTGTTTCGACACTGGAGCAGGTGTAGACAAGAATGTCTCAAGAATGTTGAAGAATTCAAGAATGACAAGAATGTTGGATGTAATAATAAACATAGCAGTCTTCATTCACTCCCGACATCTGAGCTGCTGAAGACGCAGTAGAATACTTTTGTTTTTGAAGGGAATGCCCACCCCCCAATCTACTTAAACGTCTATGTTCACGCAAATCATTCATGAAACAGCTTCACCTACAGAAGCAGTATAAAGTTTTTTATGAATCTTTGCAAATCACCTTTCCTAATAATGTGCTAGTTAGCAAGTTTTTATTGAATGTCGACACTGAGGGACAAACACCTGAAGAGTAAGTGTGGGAAATGTTTGTGCATTTGTGTGAATATGTGTGTATGTAGTTGTCACTCACCATCCCGCAGCTGCAGCTGTCTAAGGTACAGTGGGTTTTGCAGGACGTTACATCGTCCCAGTTCATCCTCTCTGGTAACCAACATCAGATCTGAGTATATAAAGATTGTTACCTGGAGAGAGAGCAAGAGAGATAGAGTGTGAATTCAGCAAAAAAGGATCAAATGCAGATGTTTAAAAAAAACATTTGGAGTCATATACAACATATACATGCAGCCATAATTAACTTATCTCCATAATTCACCCAAAGACTGCAGAAGAGAATATTTTTGTTTAAACTGAGTAATTATGGGACAGTTATGGGGGTTGTGTTAACTATAAATGTGTATGCACGTGAATTTTTACTTTTCAAAGATATTTGCCTTTAATGTTAGTGCAATTATTACACCTTATACTACGGGGCCGTTGAATGCTTGAATCTGATTGGCTGACGAACGTTAGCCCTGTATTTTCAGGGAAACGCACGGTGAATGTAGTTCCAGGCAACTCTTGACTGCATTACATGTCTGTATCACTTCGCCAAATGATTTCAGTTATTTCAAAGGTCCTTACAGCCTAAAACAGCAAAATAACCAAAACCCACAACGACACTGCCCAAACAAGTAAATAAAGTAAACAATAGGATAAAAATGACAGATCATTTCCATGTTTTTGCCAAAAAAATTACATTTTATTATGTACGGAAAGCACATACTCCATCTCTCCCACTCTCTCTCCCTCACAGACGCACATACAGTTTTATGTGCTTTGTGTTGTGGCCGCATCACCACCATTCTGTTTAACACCGTTTAAGATAATTTTTACTATGCTTTCAATTGTTAACATGGTTCACAAAACTTCCAATCACTTCAATGGAATCTGATGATTACACTTGCCAATGCATATTGCAACACTCTGGTTATATTTTATAGAACTTGGTATGGTAAAGTTCTTACTTAGTGTGAAAGGGGAATATTAACCTTTTGCACACACAACCACACATATACATGCATATATAAAGTGTAAAAAATAAATAAAAATAATAATAATTAAACCATTAAATATTGCAAAAGAAATTTCTCAGCCAGTATTTTTCATTGCATGCAAATGAGCTGCATGATTAATGTAGAATAGTCATAGCTAACCAGTTTCAAGTGATATAAAGTGGATATAATTTTAAGCTTAAAAGAATTTGACATTTAAAATTAATTTGTGACCTTGATTCGGTCTCAGCATTTTGCAAAAAAAAAATAAAAATAGTTTTACAACCGAGTAATCCAATTAAATCTATTAGATATACAGTTATATAGATATAGTTATACAGATATACAAAAGTCTTAAAGAATGGACTTTGTTTTACATTTTAGAGGCACAGCGTACTTAAGTACAGTTTTTACACATTATCTGGGAAATGGTTAAATAACTGAGAAACGTTGTCCATTAACCATGATTACAGGATTGTTCAAATTGTCAGAAGTATACAAAACAAAATTAATATGTACAGAGAAAAGAAGCATGTTTTACAAACAATGTTCACATTGTTACGTTCCCAATTAGATGTCTAGGGGCAACAGGGAAGTAACGTTTTAAAGTAAAGGTTTGCAGTCCCAGCAATCGGTGCACAAAGTAAGAAGCAAGTAAATTTATTTACAATAAACAAATGACGATATATATATATATATACAGTGTGAAATAATCTCCAAACAAACAATTTCAACATAAAAAGAAGCATCTCTTCAGGAGCGGGTAAAGCCAAAATAACAAACAAAAGATTACTACCTGCCAGAAGTGAAACTAGTTAACCTACAAGAAAAACAAATACAAATAAACAACAATTCTTACCTGACTTCCTAACTAGCCAAACACAGGAAAAAATGAGGACAAAACAAAATGGCACCCAACTCCCTACTGCTCCAAGACTCAAAATAAACAGGCATACAACTCAAGGCTGTGCACTGCAGCCAAAACACATTTAAGTTTGGACTTTATATTTAAGCTTAACACATTAAGCTGCAATAGTAAGCTTAAAACACACCAACAAGAGCAACACTCTGGGACTGGCACCGTCTCAACACACTCATGCTCTTGGGAGAAGGAACCTCTCACTGGCTCACTCTCTTGATCTTCTTAAATACTGGTTCCTCTTGACATTAACAAGGAGCAGCTGGTAGGTCCAATCACCTAGATTAGGACAGGGAGGACCACAGAAAATAGGACAAAACATACAACAAAAACTACAACTCCCAGAAGGCCGTTGGGTCCACTTGCAGCACATCATGAATGACATACACCATGATAATAAAACACAAATTCATACGTCCTGGGACGTAACAACATGCATGCAGGGCAGCAGTATCTACCAGACATGGTGGGTCTGCCTACACAGTCCCAGGGGAATCACTCTCTACAGCCCACTAGTTAATGGCATGTTTCAGGAGAACAACTACTGCTAGTGTATGATTTGCCCACCCACTGATCCACCCATTGATCAGTTTCGTATGTTGCTCACCACAAGTACGGCGGAGCTCTGAGAGGTCATCTTTTGATAATATGTGGATAATCATGGGCTTGTGACATTGTAATAAACAGAACACATAAAAAATAAAGTGTTCCCTAAAGGTTGTGTAGCCTTATTCATCTCTGAATAATTCAGGTGGTATGCAAAAAAGGCAGGAAACAATTCACGTTTATCAAAGTATTCGGCCAAGTAGCACGTCCGTTCTGCACCTTTCTCATGCACTGATTCGCCAGCCTAACAGCCAATCAGAATGATCAGATGGCCCGACTGACCGACAAGCTCCGACGCTGATTCAATATGTTGAATCGGCCGGAAAAAAGCAGACGAGGACCAACTTCAGCCGACAGTGCGGAACACACTGAGAAAACTTAGTCGGCCGATGAACAAAAGCTGCCCGACGGCCGACCGTCGGCTTGGTGTGTTCCGGGATTAATAAAGAGTGTAGTTCCCTTAGTCACATTCATACTTCAGTGACAGACAGACATGGATTTACAAGATAAATTATCTGTGGCATAAGATAAGCTTAGTGACTTGAGTCAGGAGGAAAGACTTTTGGGCAAGGCCTAGGCTTTTTCTATGAGATTTTTCTCCAGATTAGTGGGTTTATTGTTTTATTGCATGATGGTTGTTTGAAAATTGTTAAATTGAATCTTATCAGGAAATTCAGCCTTACATCTGAAAGATGAGATATATTTCATATGAACATTTTAACATGAAATCCTTAGCCTAAGAGTCTAACTTACCACAATGAAAGTAAAGGAAATGGGATTGTGTTTAGGCTACTATATATAGGACTCCAAATTTTGGGATGAATGATGCATGACTTATCTAAATCCTGATGTCCTGCTCCATTCCAGACTGGTAAAATCTGCTGATTACAGCATGCTGATTTTTTTTTATTCCACAATATCCACAAAGGGCATGTAACAAAAATACTGTGTGCCTCCTCAGGTGACAGAACCACTCTGGCCAGATGCTGACTCTGGTCATTCTTTCTTCAGTACATGAAATATAGCCTGCCAGCTGTATTAGTAAATGAAGGTCAGAGTTTGGCCCTAGGTAAGGATTATAAAACACTTACTTACTCATCAGTGTGAAATTTTCAGGTCTTCTCTTTATGCAATACCATTCTTGGCTTGAGAATCCTTCTGGGTAAAGGTTATATAACATTTCTTTATTCCATCACATTAATCCATTTGCCTTCTTGTGTATCTTTTCTGTTCTGGCTTGGTAAGTTACTTAAAGTCATACATTCCTCACTTTGTGTGACTCCAATTAGGGGGTTACATTAGTTTACAGATAGGCAAATATTTTACAACAAAAGGTATGATGGATTAGAGAGCTTATTAATGAGGCTGATGGCCTTGTTGAAAGGTCTTTGAATCCTAAATTGAATTTTCACAAGCATTTTGTAATTAATGAGGTGATGGTTTTAGTCATATATATATATATATATATATATATATATATACTGTATATATATACCAGCCTGGTCTCATGTTCATACGTAGGTATTAATACGTAACATTTACAAGCACAAAACGTACATTTATGTACGTATTTATTGATGCTAAAACGTACAATTTAGACGTATTTCAACGTTTAAAACGTACAAATCGATACGTATTTTTAGCTAAAAAACGTAAAAATATTTACGTATCTTTTATATCATTAAGATATTCGTATCAATGCATTTTTATCATTTTATCAATAAGCGATTTAGACTTTTAGACCCCTTAACCTACCCCCAAACCTAAACCTACCCATTTTACAGCGAATATGCATTTTTATCATTTTATTAATAAGCAATTTAGATTTTAGACCCCTTAACCTACCCCCAAAACTAAACCTACCCATTTTATAGCGAATATAAAACGCAACTGACCGAAGCATGCAGGAAAATAACAATTTTAGTAAGAATAAAAGCATTAAAAATGTTTTTATAGTCGCTAATCCCACTCCTACCTCTAAACCTAAACATAGCTATTTCTGTACAGTATAAGAAAAACATGACAGACAGATAAATGCAATTACAATCATTTATTTATTGCAAAAATTTCAAAAGCACTACCAAAAGTAATCCAAATGACGATGCGTTGCAGCCGCAGTCCTCTCTGGCGGAATACAGTAGGTTTGTGTGAGGTGCAGAGCAGAATTTATGTTATTAATCGCTGAAAATATTATCCAGATTATTTTCCTGATCCTCTCGTCTCCTGAAGGCGCGCGCATGCTCGCATCTTTCAAACACACACCTCACCAGAAACACGGCATGTCGCAATCTGTGACGAATGCAGGCGAGAGCCAATGAGCGTTCGATTATTCTGCCGTAAAACCTGTCGTTTGAAGCGGCAACATTTGAATTCGTAAGGAGCGCGTCGTCAGTCAGCGCGGGCTTTACTGTTTACGGTCGCTGGACTTGCTGCTCGGGATGGAGATGAAGATCGCCGAATAAAGGCTTGGATTTGGGTCTGTTCCTCACAGTCGTATGGATTCTGAAGATCTGGATTACAGCGCATGAATAAAATTGTTTAATTTCGCAATTATGTTGCGGTTTTGGTGTTTTATATAGTTCTATTGTCAGTCACAGCATGTCCGAGAAAACGCTTTTTGTGGCCCATGGCAAACAAAGTAAACATTACATGACAAGTAAAGGTTAAACGATTGCAGAAATGTTATTTATTTTGAGGGTTTAAAGTGAAGTCTTGTTTAACATTATGTAGGCATATTCTTTGAAACGAGCTGACAGAAATCACACAGAACAGAACGAAATGTTATCATTTCATATTAGGTAAATGGGTAAACAACTGAAAACAAGGTAATTGATATGACAACTAATAATAAAATTAATGCCGCAATTTCAATATTCATAAGGATTCATTTTTAGATGTAGTCAATACGTCAGTTTTCAACGTTTAAATGCAGAAAATACGTAAGTATTTATACGTTTAGATGCTGAAAATACGTCAGTATTGTACGTTTTAGTGCCTGTAAAAACGTAAGTAAATGTACGTTTTATAGAACCACATTTTACGTAAAATACATACGAATTATCATGAGATCACGTTGTATATACACACACAGGTGCATCTCAATACATTAGAATGTCGTGAAAAAGTTATTTTTTTCTTGTAACTTATTTCAAAAAGTGAAACTTTCATATATTTTAGATTCATTACATGTAAAGTAAAACATTTCAAAAGTTTTTTTTGTTTTAATTTTGATGATTAGAGCTTACAGCTCATGAAAGTCAAAAATCAGTATCTCAAAATATTAGAATATTTACATTTGAGTTTCAATAAATTACCATCAATACAGTATAAATTCTGGGTGTCTCTTGTTCTTTGAAACCACAATAACGGGGAAGACTGCTGACTTGGCAATGATCCAGAAGACGAACATTGACACCCTCCACAAAGAGGGTAAGTCACAGAAGGTCATTACTGAAAGGTGTGGCAGAGTCCTGTATCAAAGCATATTAAATGCAAAGTTGACTGGAAGGAAGAATTTGGGTAGGAAAAGGTGCACAAGCAACAGGGATGACCGCAAGCTTGAGAATACTGTCAAGCAAAGCTGATTCAAACACTTGGGAGAGCTCCACAAGGAGTGGACTGAAGCTGGAGTCAGTGCATCAAGAGTCACCATGCTCAGACGTCTTCAGGAAAAGGGCTACCAAGCCACTTCTGAACCAGAGACAACGTCAGAAGCATCTTACCTGGGTTGTGGAGAAAAAGAACTGGACTGTTGCTCAGTGGTCCAAAGTCCTCCTTTCAGATGAAAGTAAATTTTGCATTTCATTTGGAAATCAAGGTCCCAGAGTCTGGAGGAAGAGTGGAGAGGCACAGAATCCATGTTGCTTGAAGTCCAGTGTGAAGTTTCCACAGTCAGTGATGATTTGGGCTGCCATGTCATCTGCTGGTGTTGGTCCACTGTGTTTTCTGAAGTCCACAGTCAACGCAGCCATCTACCAGGAAATTTTAGAGCACTTCATGCTTCCTTCTGCTGAAAAGCTTTATGGAGATGCTGATTTCATTTTCCAGCAGGACTTGGCACCTGCCCACACTGCCAAAGGTACCAAAAGCTGGTTCAATGACCATGGTGTTACTGTGCTTGATTGGCCAGCAAACTCGCCTGACCTGAACCCCATAGAGAATCTATGGGGTATTGTCAAGAGGAAGATGAGAGACACCAGACCCAACAATGCAGATGAGCTGAAGGCCACTGTCAAAGAAACCTGGGCTTCCATACCACCTCAGCAGTGCCACAAACTGATCACCTCCATGCCACGCCGAATTGAGGCAGTAATTAAAGCAAAAGGAGCCCCTACCAAGTATTGAGTACATATACAGTAAATGAACATACTTTCCAGAAGGCCAACAATTCACTAAAAATGTTTTTTTTTTATTGGTCTTATGAAGTATTCTAATTTGTTGAGATAGTGAATTGGTGGGTTTTTGTTAAATGTGAGCCTAAATCATCACAATTAAAAGAACCAAAGACTTAAACTACTTCAGTCTGTGTGCATTGAATTTATTTAATACACGAGTTTCACAATTTGAGTTGAATTACTGAAATAAATGAAATTTTCCACGACATTCTAATTTATTGAGATGCACCTGTATATTTGGACACTGACACAATTTCATAATTTTAGCTCTGTATGCCACCAGAATAGAATTAAAATGACACAATCAAGGTGAAATTGAAGTGCAGACTTTAAGGTTTAATTCAAGGGGTTGAACAAAGATATAACAAAAAAGCTTACACTGTAAAAAAAAAAAAGTTGGGCAAACTTAAAATTTTAAGGCAACCAGCTTCAGCACATTTGTGAGTTTTCTCAACTTCTTGTTTTAAGTTTATACAACAAAAAGTTGAGAAATTTCCTAAAAAATAAGTTGTGAAAACTCAAAAATCAGCTTTAGCTGGTTGACTTAAAATTTTAAGGTAGCCCAACTTTTTTTTTTTTACAGTGTAGGAATAACAACCCCCCACCCCCCTCCTCCTCCATTTTGGAGCATGGGCGCTGCCATCTTGCAGTACCACCACGTGTGACGTCACGGGGTTGGTTCGCTCCACTGGCCAGTTAAGTAATAAGCATTTCTTTACTTTTTGAACACATGCTTGTTTAAATGGAGGAAGACGAACTTGAAAAGACTGCTGAGCTCATAATATATATGTGCAAATGCTTATGCATTTGAGCCGATACAGCGAGGAGACCGAGCAGTACTGCCGTCACAGGTGGAAGAAGTCATGAACCTGCTCTGGTTTGGGGTGAAGAGCGGGTCAGAAACAAATCACGTTTGCATGGATACTTGTCGAAACAGCCATTAACATAATATTCTGAGCATTTGCTCAAGCAGACTAGAAAGAGGACTCAATTTGGTACTCGCGTGCGGTCCGAGCCGAGGGCTTTTTGCGTGTGTCTGTGTGTGTGTGTGTGTGTGTGTGTGTGTGCGCGCGCGCAAAAAAACAATCGGTCACAGCACTCACTTTTGAATGGCTTAAAAAGCTTTAATGTTTGAACTGACAAGGCACATGAGAATGATAAAGCAGCACTAGCCCGATCATTCAGATAGGTGATTAGTTAAACTGCATTCAGCATTCATAAACAGCAGGTAAATTTGCAGGTGAACATAAAATATGTTACATACCACTGGTGAACGAGCCAGTGTAATGCAATTATGTCTGAAAGGTCTGACATAAGATGCCACATGAATTATACTGTGAAGTGTTGTTTGTTTACATCGCATTGCGCCTCGCGTTATGAAAAAAATATTTGGAATATAATGATCAAAACTTCGTGATACAGATGAGGTGATATTGATATAGATAGTGTATATGTTGAATATACCAAAAAAAATAAATGTTAAAATAACATTTGTGTGTTCAAAAAGTAAAGAAATGCTTATTACTTAGGCCTATTACTTTACTGGCCAATGGAGCGAACCAACCCTGTGACGTCACACGCGATGGTACTGCAAGATGGCAGCGCCCTTGCTCCAAAAGCTATAAAAAAATATATATATATTTAAAACGGTTACATTAATCGTGTTTGTTATATATTTTATAATTAAAGTGGAAATCAATTTACCAAATAATGTAAACTTGACTGACTGCTTCACTTCCACTTTAAGTCTGGAACTCATAGACATCACCAAAGCCTGGGATTCCTCCTTTGTGATGCTTTGTCAAGCCTTTACTGCAGCTGACTTCAGTTGTTGTTGTTTGTTTGTGGGTCTTTTTGCCTTTAGTTTTGTCTTCAGCAAGTTAAATGCATGCTCAATCGGGTTGAATCAGGAGATTGACTTGGCCATTGCAGAATATTCCACTTTTTTACCTTCAAAAACTCCTGGGTTGCTTTTGCTGTATGTTTTGGGTCACCGTCCATTTGTGTTATGAAGGTCTGCCCAATCAACTTTGTTCCATTTGACTGAATCAGGGCAGAGAGTATATCCCTATACACTTCAGAATTCTTCTGGCTGCTTCTGTCTTCTATCACGTCATCAATAAACACCAGTAACCCAGTGCCACTGGAAGACATGCACGCTCATGCCATCAGACTGCTCCACCATGTTTCAAAGAAGATGTTGTATGCTTTGGATCATGAGCTGTTCCAAGCCTTTTCCGTACTTTTTTCTTCCTGTCATTCTGGTACAGGTTTATCCTAATTTTAGCAGTCCAAAGAATGCTTTTGCAGAAGTGGTCTGGCTTTTTTAGATGTTTTTTTGCCAAAGTCTAATCTGGCCTTGTTTGCACCTTGTGGTGAAGCCTCTGTATTTGCTCTCATGAAGTATTCTCTTGATTGTAGACTTTGACAGTGACACGTCTAACTTCTGGAGAGTGTTCTTCATTTGGCTGGATGTTGTGAAAGGGTTTTTCTTTACCATGGAGAGGATCCTCCGATTATCCATCACTGTTGTCCTCCATGTACGTCCAGGCCTTTTTGTGTTACTGAGCTCACCAGTAGTGTTGCTTTCGTCAACAAAAATTATGACTACATATCGTCGTCAACGAACCTTTATCACGTGACGAAAACGAGACGAGACGCAACGTAATTGCTGGTCATGTGACGATGACTATAATTAAATGTATAATGCAATATTGTTGACGAATAAAAACGAGACTAAATGTGGTTTACAAAATAAAAATATGCTAAAATGTCCCTTCATTTTCGTTGACCAAAATGAGAGGAAACGAAATGTTATAACGTTATTTCGTCTCGTTTAGTCGCGTTATTATTATTATTTTGCAGTATTTCTGTTTCCTGTGTCTCACTTCAGGGGCTTCAGGGTTGCCAGGTTTTCGCAAAAAAAACCGCCCAATTGCTACTCAAAACTAGCCCAATCGCATTTCGAGGGGGGTTCCCAGGTAAAGTTCGCATTCCAGGGGCTAAATATCACATTATTGGGGTCGCTTCAACCCACGGACATGAAAAACAACCCGTGGCAACAGTGTTAAAGTAGCCCAATTCCGCGGGAAAACCGCGGACTTGGCAACACTCTACGTAGACGCAGGCGATGTCACTTCCTCAAGCCCCACTCGCGGCATTATTTAGAAGACGACAACAAACAAAGTTAAGTATGACACAGAGAAAGGGACCGATGGCCGGCTTCATCTGACTTCAGTTTACAAGCAATACAAGTAACAGACACACACATTTTATTTGCACTTTTTAGTATGTTATTGTAGCTCGAGCATTCAAGCACCTTGTTTCTCTTTGTTAAACTTGAATGTATAAATTTTTTTTCTGGCATTGTCATGTGATGCTATTTTATTTATTTTATTTTATTTATTGTTTTTATTTATTTAAATGTATGTGTGTGTACTTCTAACATGTTTGGTTGGTAAAATAAATGTTGTAAATTCAAATCAGAGTGTCTTATGTGTCTGGAATGGATGTATTCTTGAGTCTATAAGGTAACAATAATATAATAAGATAACCTTGTTTGAAATGGGTTTGGCTAAAAAAAAATTGGTTTCGTCTATACTACTAGGTACTTATACTATATTGACTGGGTTAAATAGAATTGCATTACTGAAAAGAGACTAAAATACAATTTTCGTCGACTAAAACTAGACTAAAATGTAATCAGTTTTCATCGACTAAAACTAGATGAAAATAGTCATGGATAATTCTGACTAAAATAAGACTAAAATGTGCAGACTTTTAGTTGACAAACTTGACTAGACTAAAAAGAGTATGAACGTGACTAAAACTAATAAAAACTAAAATGACAGCTTCACACAAAGACTAGACTAAAACTACAATTAAAACAGGCCGCCAAAAACAACACTACTCACGAGTGCATTCTTTCTTTTCTCAGAATGTACCAAACTGTTGATTTGGCCACTCCTTATGTTCCTGCTATCTCTCATGGATTTGTTTTGTTTTTGAAGCCTAACAATTGACTTTCTGTGAGTTCACAGCAACAGCTTCCAAATGCAAATGGCACACTTAGAATCAACTCCAGACCTTTTACCTGCTTAATTGATGTAGAAATAAAGAAGGAATAGCCCACATCTGTCCATGAAATATTAACCATTTATTAGCAGTAATTAAGCACATATTAATGCCTTATTCTACATGACCTTATTCTACATCCCTAATCCTACCCAATACCTAAACTTAACAACTATCTTACTAACTATTAATAAGCAGAAAATTAGGAATTTATTGGAGGATCACGTGACCCCTCGACGGTGATGCAGGCTTAGTTTTTCGCTCCGCTCACTTTGCCAAATATTTTGCGATCCTGTCAGTGAAATTTGAACCACTCTGCATTAGACCCATCATGAGTGCTAAGGCAGACAAAGGAGATCGGAAAAGGGAGATTGAGCAATCGCCAATGAAGAAAAAATTCAGAGATTCAGCCATCTCCAGTGAAGAGCTGGACAGTGCTATTGCTAGCCGCATTGAACTAGCATTTAAAGAACACCAAAGCACTTTGAATTCGGTTGTGAACTCGGCAGTAAGAGATGCGATGGACTCTGTGCTGATTCCAGCATTGCGCGAACTGCGTGAGGACATACTAGCGACCAATAAGTCTGTTAAAGAGCTAAGAGAGGAGTTTGAGGCCATAGTTACCAAGACGAAGCAGACACGTGACTGCGTTGATTCTGTTCGGGCAGCGGCGCGGGAAGATAAGAGAACAGTCACGGACTTAAAGGATCAGCTGGAGTGACTCACCGAGAAGATGACAGATATGGAGGACAGGTGCAGGCGGAACAATGTTAGACTGGTGGGACTCCCAGAAGGGATGGAAGGTCCAGATGCAGCTAGTTCCCTCCGAGCTAATCTTTCCAAGTGGATTCCTTCCTTGAGGGGCCGTGACATTGAGATTGATCGGGCGCATCGCGTGTATGACGGAGGGAGGGGCTCCGATCGGCCACGCACTCTCATCTTCCGTGTACTGAGATGGCATGACAGATCAGATATCCTGAAAGGTGCTCGGCAGGCGTATCCGGTGAAGTGCGCACAGAACAATGTCACACTGCTGTTTTTTCCTGACTTTAGTCCGGCTACAGCGATCAGGAGAAAGGCATTTGGTCCGGTTTTGAAGAAGATGACTGCACTTGGTCTCCAGCCCTTCCTCATCTATCCAGCGGTGATTAAGCTACGGCACAAAGGAGAACAGAGAAGCTTCGATTCCCCTCAGAAAGCGGAGGATTTTATCAGTTCCATGTCTCAGCAGAAGTCCTATGCCGCCGCTCTTCGGGGGGACGACGGGGGAGCAGCGGCCGCTGTTTCTCCATTTCCACGGGAGGGGCGTGACGGCCGGGATGGACTTGGCCCTAGCTGCCCAGAAGGGGATGATAGCAGGATGGCCATGGATGCTTGCTAAACCTATTGTTTGCGTTTTCTTCTCTTATACTGGGATATTGTCCTTATTTATCCGGTACAACGATCTCTTTGCTGGTAAGACTGACACTCCATTTTTCTGTTTTGGAGGGGACTAATGGAGAGTAGGTTTAATTACTAAAAAATATTTTTTTTTGGCTGTGTGAGCCTTTCGGGAGACATGTCTTGCGTTAGGGTGGATCGGTCACAACCTATCACTGTTTTTTTTTGTTGCTCAGTCAGACCTATGTTCTCGGTAATGTGCGGTCTGAGTTGTTCTTTGTTTATGGTTGTCGGTTGTTCACATTTTTATGTTGTTTTTGTTTTTTACAGCAGACATTTATACTTTTATCTATTTTACATTATTTCTAAAGGGATTTTTCATATAGGAGGTTTGGTATCTAAAATGCACATCAGTGTTTACGGGTTATTTACGGAATGGAAGTGCTTCTGTTTTTTGTTTTTTTTTGTTTTTTGCATTTATTGTGTACAATCTTGGGATTATGAATATTCAATGCATACTTTAAATATTTTATCACTGAATGTGAATGGTTTAAATTCTGCTGTTAAAAGAACCCGTGTATTAGAATATTTACACCGTAAATCTATCTCCTGTGCATTAATACAAGAGACACATTTAAAACAATCTGACGTGGCACATTTCCAGAATAAGTATTACAAATTAATAGCTTTTTCCTGCGCTCAAAATAAAACTAAGGGGGTGCTTATCCTTGTTAACAGGAAGTTAAATTTAACAATTGAACACCTTGGTAGTGATGAGAAGGGTAGATTTGTTTTTATCCGATGCAAAATATATAATAATAGGTTAGCATTGGTCTCTATTTATGGTCCGAATGAGACAGACAGTGCATTCCTTACACAGATTTCCAAAACTTTACTTGAGGAGATTGATTGCCCTCTAGTGGTGGGTGGTCATTTTAATGCTGTCATAAATCCTGCTTTAGATAAGTCTCAATCTGATACAACAGCCAATCCATCCTCTAAATTATTGAATAAATTTATCACTGAGCTCAACTTAATCGATTTATGGAGAATTCAGAACACTAAAGCTAAGGACTTCACTTTTTTTTCTAATAGAAACAAGACTTTCTCTAGGATAGACTACATATTTCTCAGCCCATCTTTAATTTCATCTAATTCCTCTATATCTATATTACCAATTTTATTATCTGATCATTCTGCTGTGTTGTGCAGTGTTCCTCTTTCCGATGTCAAAGCCAAGTCCCCTAGATGGCGCTTTAACATATCATTATTAAGTAATCAGACTTTTATTACCTCTCTAAAAGAATATATTAAGGACTTTCTTGAAATTAATATGCCCTCTGATGTGGATCCTCAAATACTGTGGGAAACAACTAAGTGTGCTATACGAGGTTTCTGTATATCTTTCTCTTCTACTCTTGCCAAAGCGAGAACTCACCAGTTTACACAATTAGAAAATAAAATCCAATCATTACAAAACCTACAAAAACAAAATTTTACTGAGCAACAGGCTACACAACTGTCCTCTTTAAAAGAAGAATATGATTTACTTTCACACTCAAAGGCAGAATTTATTTTACATAGGACTAGACAAAAATATTATTTTGAATCAGAGAGACCTAGTCATTTATTGGCCCTTAGGTTGAAAGAATGCGAGTCTAAGGCATATATTAGCGCAATAAAATCATCGGATGATCAGGTCACTACGAACCCTGTGGCAATTAATGACATATTTAAAGGTTTTTACACAAATCTGTATAAAGCCGAAACAGATTTTGATGAACCAATTTGTAAGCAGTATTTAGATAAATTGGAACTGCCTCGGATCTCACAGATGGATAAAGAATCTTTGGAGGCCCCATTAAGTTTGGAGGAACTTCACGTCTCTCTAAAAAGCCTTCAAAAGGGCAAATCGCCGGGTCTAGATGGTCTCCCCCTGAATTATATTTAGAAATTTGGGATTTGGTAGGGATACTTATGCTTAACTCATTTAATTTTGCAATTGAACATGGGGCATTTCATAGAGATAAAAAAACATCACTGATTTCATTACTTCTTAAAAAAGGCAAAGATCCATTAGATTGTTCCAGCTACAGACCGATTTCGCTTATCCCATGTGATCTAAAAATCTATGCTAAAGTTTTTGCTTCTCGTTTGGAGAAGGTAATTCACAGTCTGATCAAGGAGGACCAAACTGGTTTCATCAAGGGGCGCAATGCATCTGACAATATGCGTCGACTCCTTCATATTCTTGACTTTGCGGACTCCCACCCAACACCTTGTGCGGTCTTTTCCCTTGATGCAGAAAAAGCCTTTGACAGGCTAGAGTGGAATTATATGTGGGCAGTTCTGCAATGTTTCGTCTTCGGTGAACACTTCGTTTCTATGATTAAGACATTATACCACTCACCTGCAGCATCAGTCATAACTGGTAATATTATTTCCCCCTCATTCCCTTTACAGCGGGGAACGAGACAGGGGTGTCCACTTTCCCCCTTATTGTTTTGTCTATCTCTCGAACCCTTAGCACAAGCCATCAGGAAATCTGAAGTATCGATTAAGATTCATGACCATAATCATTGTATTTCATTATACGCTGATGATATTATTCTATATTTAGACCACTTTGATGTTTCAGTCTCTAGTGTAATTAAGGAATTTGATAATTTTAGTAGCCTATCAGGATATAAAATAAATTGGAGCAAATCTGCTTTAATGCCAATTAACAATGTTAAGGTTAATTTTTCTATTCCCTCATTTATCCCTATTAAGGAATCTTTCATCTATTTGGGCATTACCATATATAAAAACATTCATAAGATTGCCAGAGACAATTTTAATAACATTTTCGTTAAGGTCAAAAATGACATTCAAAGATGGAAGAATCTTAAAGTCTCTCTCCAAGGAAGAATCCCCACTGTTAAGATGAATTTGTTACCTCGATTTAATTTTTTTTTCTCTATGCTACCACTTTCTCCCCCTCCAGGTTACTTTAAGGAGATCAACTCCATAATTTCTAAGTTTATCTGGAATGATAAATGTCCCAGAATTAAACTTACCACATTACAACATCCTAATAGCGCAGGAGGACTGGCTGTACCAAATTTTGAATTATATTATTGGTCGTTCCAGCTTAAGGCCCTTCATAATTGGGTTGATCCTCAATCTACAGTTTCATGGAGGGTGATTGAAGCTGACAAGGTTAAACCAAATAGACTTCAAGATATTTTATTTACTGGCACAGGAAAAAAAGGGGATAGTTATAAATTTGGTCCGGTTGTGGCTAACTCTATTAAAATCTGGAAAACGGTTGAACGTCGGATAGGTGGACCCTTCAAATTCTGTAACAGTACACCTTTATGGCACAATTTTAACTTTGTATGTGGAAATCGTCCTTTTGTCCAACCCTCTTGGTCCTCTTTAGGTGTAAACACGTGCGGTGATATATATGATAACCAGGGCCTCTGTTCATTTCAGGCATTGAGAGCCAAATTTTGTCTACCAGCATCTGCATATTTTGTTTTTCTTCAATTACGTTCTGCTTTCAAAGCGTATGGCGTTCCTTGGTCTTCTTCCATTTCCTCTCATCCTATGCGGGACTGGATTGCACCATCTGCTGGTCGGCCATCTGTTTCCTTAATATATAATAAAATTATTGATTGTATTACAAAACCTCTTTCTATTAAAACTATTTGGGATAGGGAATTATCTGATCTTAATTTATCTGTCGACTGGGAGAGAGTGTGGTCTAATCTCAGCTTAACATCTAAAAATCTGGCTCATCGTCTTATTCACTTCAAAGTCATTCATAGAGCATACATAACTCCTTACAAAAGATTTAAAATGAAACTGCAGTCAAATTTGAACTGCCATATATGTAACACTACATCATCAGGCACTTTTCTGCATATGTTTTGGGAATGTCCTGTCGTCATCAGTCTATGGACACATGTAAACCTGGTTTTGTCATCATTACTGAGAATTGATTGGTCTGTTAACCCAAGTTTATGTCTTCTTAATGATGATTCTGATCTCTGTATTAGTTCAATGCAAAAGAGAATGTTGTTTGCTGGTTTTACAGCTGTGAAGAAGACAATAATTCAGAACTGGTTTACACCACACATGTGTAGAGAGGCATATTGGATCCGTAGCCTCCTGCAAATTGTCTCATGTGAGTGTACAACGGCGCGAGTCGGTGGGGCCAGGCCTTCAACCATTGAGGCTTGGCAGTGTTTTTTACTGAATGTACGTGATTATTTAAAGGAGTGACTTTTGTGTTCTTGTTGTCCTTCCCTCTCTCCCTCCCTTTTGATTGAACTTTTAGATGTTGAGTATGTGTCTGCTGTTTTGTTTTGTTTTATTTTGGATATTATGTTGTGTTGTTTGTAAAAAAATTAAAATAAAAAATTGTTGATAACAGAAAATTAGGAATTTATTGAAGGAAAAGTCATAGTTAAAAGTGAATAAGTGTTCACTAATCTAAAGTGTTACCGAAATAATTTAGTGAAGTTTAAAATGGACATGTGATGCAGTGTGACGTTATATTACAGTATATCTACAGTAATTTTACTACAGCAGTTTACCTTATGAATAACTAGGTTAAATGCTGTAATAGATTACTTCATAATATATTACATACATTATCATAAAAATTATAATTCGTTCATAATTATTATGCCTGCAGCTTGTAGCGTCTGGACCAATCAGACACACAACTATATGTTTTTTTTTTGTTTTTTTTGGGAAATGCTTTACATTTATTTTACAATATTTTTTTCTCTCTAGACATTATACATGCCTTTTTCTCACCAACACCAACAGAGAGATGGAGCTTAAACCCAAAGTACTGTTGCATTGTAAGTCTGACATTCATGTATTGACCTGCTTTATGATCTGTACATTGCAACCATTGCTGTACATTGTCAACTGTTTGGTTACCAACATTCTTCAAAATATCTTATTTTGTGTTCAACAGAAGAAATAACCTCATAGTTTGGAAGAAAATTAGGGTTTTAGTAATTCATTTTTGAGTAAAATATTCCTTTAAGTGAAAAATGACACATTTTTAGCAGGTTAGAGAGATTCACTCAATGAAAGACAAAAATCTAAAATAGACAAAAAGAGAAACAAACTATTCAATTGCTACACTGCTAAAAGTACAGAATTGTTTTTAGAATGGAGGTTTCATTTTGTTCTAGTGTTCTGTTTAGAACAAAAACAAATAGTAAAGTGCAATTATAGGGGGAGTTCTGATTTATGATGTGCAATATTTCAACATTAAATTAAAGTTACCATCCTTGCTTTGTTAAAACTCCTAAGTGTTTGGCACATTTTACATGGTGATTTTTAATAAAATAATTAAGTATCACTTAATTGTGTACTATCACTCATTTTCATTCTCACTCTACTACAAAGCTTGTAATGTGACAGATCTCCCATATTTGATATGACAACAATTATTTACACCCAGAACAATTAGATTAGATTTCTTAGCAGTTATAAATAGTCTCTATGTGCTCGGTGAGGTCTGATCCCAGCTCAATTCCCAGACGGAGTCAATTCTAATTCTATGTGAGGAACTGCTCCAGATGGCTCCTCCTGATCTATGTAACGATTGGGTTTCCGTATGCACAGTAGTGCTCGTTGGCGAGATTGTACCAGTTTCTTTTCACTCCCTTATGGCGCTTTTCCACTGCATGGTACAGCACGATACGGTTTAGTACGGATCACTTTTGGGGGGTTTTCCACTGGGTACAGTACCTGGTACCTGGTAATTTTTTAGTACCACCTCGGCCGAGGTTCCAAGCGAGCCATACCGTTACCAAAATGTGACGTGTAAACTCTGCTGATCACTGATAGGCCGGAGAAAATCATCACTGCCTCATCACTGCGTCATTGAACTTGCAGCACGAGACATAACAGACCCACTAGATTTAAATCAGCACAGCCAGCGAAGGATCGAACGCAACTGTTTTGAATGAGCGCACCTTTCTTTTAACAACCAAAAAATGGCTGTTTCGTTGTCTGTTGAGGAAGTACAGACGTTCCTCTCGTTGATAGCCGAGGAGAGGATCCAGCGAGAGCTTGATGGAGCGACGCGGGATCAAAAAGTTTTTCAGGAGTCACGGCAGTAGAGGCGGCGCAACTATAACAACACGTGAATAATCCTGCCCACTCTAAAGCGGTACTAAACTGCAGTGGAAACGCAAACCGAGCCGAACTGAGCCGTGCCGAGCAGAGTCGTACCACACAGTGGAAAACGCCATTACAGGCACTGGTGACAATCCAGGCCCATCCTGACTCTCCCCAGAACTCGCCCCAGGAGTTTCTGACGATCCAGTATTCGGTCCCGTCCTCTGTGACACCCCAGCCTGCCACTGAGATGATGTGATTCGGCATAGACAGAATGTGAAATTCAGCAAAAACCCCTCCATCATACGCCTCCAGGCCTTTAGTGGCCATTATTGCACAGCTGATTGGCCCATTTTTGTAGATCTCAGCCTTCATCCGATCTCGTCCTGAGACGTCTCCATAGTCTCCAACTTTCCACATGGTGTAGTTTTTAATTATAGAGCAGGAACCAAAGAACGAGCATGTGCCACACTGATTAAATGAGTCACATTTTTGATTTCGGGCCTGATAATTATTGCAGGTCTCGTCAGGAATGCCATGCTCATGTGCATAAGCATATACGCCCATGTGATCTCCAGCGTAGCATGAGCCTGCCCCGCCACAGTCAATCACATTCTGCACTGACAGGTAAGCAGAAGGCCACGGCCCTTTCCTCTTGATGTTGATGCGATCTGCGAGTGCGCTGGTGGCGCCAATGGCCCAGCAGGCGCTGCAGTACTGTGGGATGTGTTGGTTGCGTGTGATGCTCACATAGTTTTTGCCATTAATGTTGCGCCAGTCCCAGGAGGCTGGGAGACCGGAGACGTTTACATATTCATGAGGCCGAGGGTATGTCTTAATGAATGGTGGTCTGTGGGCCTTCATTGGTTTGTAGCATGAATCTGATAGTTGCTGAACTTCAGTAAATCCTCTTGTATGCAAAAACAGACTGAGCAAAAAAAATAAATAAAAAATAACACAACTATGTTATATTTAACAAATAATCCCTAACACCTCCTCACCCAAACAACAAGCCAACTATGAGGGTCTATATTGCCAAAAATGACATGAGTTTCTGATTCTGCCTTGTAAATTAATGTCCCTTTACGATTCCGATCAAACTACATGCCCTAATGCATTAATGCTGTAAGAATGTTATTTTCTGCGGCCACGAAAATATAATTGCTTAGAGTTGATGTGAAATTACACTAAATGTTCGCTGGACGAACAGATTGGTTGATGACAATATTAATTCTGCTACAGTTACTACTGGCAGCTGATATAAATAATTGTAATTAATTATAATTAATTGTAATTATTTATATACATTTCCCTTTTGAGAATGTGCTACAAGCTTTTATGTCCTACATGTATTTTTGTCTTTTCTTTCCTTCCTTTTTTCTCAGATCCCCTTTGTATACCACTCCTGTTTTCTCCCTTGATATTCCATGAAACTCCTGATGTCCTGCAGTCTGTGTATCATAGCAAAAGCCAATGTTAGTGCTCTCACAGGATTCACATGTACAATATGTGTTTTACATAAGATAAATAAGCTTTATTTGCTGTGTCTATTGAGGACGGTATAATCAATAAGTATTTTATACAGAAAACAATTCAGTTTACCCGATTCCATATTTATGGACAAAGTGAGAAAGATTTTAAGATTTTTTTTTTTTTCATTATCACACAGCAAGTAATTTTGTTCTACATGATTTGATTTAAAGTGCCCCTGTTATGGATTTTTGAAAATGACCTTTCATGCAGTGTGTAACACAGCTCTAAGTTAATGAAAACATCTTGCAAAGTTTAAATCTGAAAGTGCACCGTGTATAAATTTATTGTCTCTCAAAAAAAAAAAAGAGTCGACTCTGAATCATTTAAACAAGTCGTTTTTAAAACAAATACCAAGCCGTTTCATGTTGACGTCAGCATGAAATATTAGCATATTGCCCGCCCACTTGTTGCGCGTGCAGACCCGGGACAATTTGAATCCCCCTCCCTCAAATACTGTAGTGGATTCTTGTGGATAGCATCATGTCGAGAAGACGCTGTGCTCTGCACTGTGAGGGTAAATCCATTATTTTTTACTGCCAAAGGACGAGGCTGTGAAGAATCAATGGTTAAAGTTCATTTTTACAGCAATACCACAGCAGTATACTCCCAACCTTGTGTTGTGTCCCCATCATTTTACTGAAGACTGCTACAGCAACAGTGTTTCGCACAGACTTGCACTCTATTTGTGGCGAGGTTCCCCCATGGGATATACAGTGCCGTGAAAAGGTTTTTGCCCCTTCCTGTTTTTTTTAATTTTTTGCATATTTGTCACACTTAAAAGATTCAGATCATCAAACAAATTTTAATATTAAACAAAGATAACCTGAGTAAATACAAAATGCAGTTTTGAAATAATGATTTCATTTGTTAAAGGGGGTCATTGGATGCCCATTTTCCACAAGTTGATATGATTCTTTAGGGTCTTAATGAAAAGTCTATAACATACTTTGGTTAAAATTTCTCAATGGTAGTGTAAAAAACACCTTTTTTACCCGGTCAAAATCAGCTCTGTTTTCAGTGAGCTGTTTTTTAGTCCATGTTGCTTTAAATGCTAATGATCTCTGCTCACCCCGCCCCTCTCTTCCGTGGAGTGACAAGCAGACTGTAAACTTCAGCCGCGAAACTTGCTAACTAGCACATTATTAGGAAAGGCGATTTGCAAAGATTCATAAAAGATCCTTATACACAATTCTGTATGTGAGGCTGCATCACGAATGATTCGCATGAACATAGACGCATTTATGTAGATCGCCGGGCGCATTCCCTTCAAAACGGAAGTAACGTTAATCCTCTGCGTCTTCAGCGGCTCAGATGTTGGGAGTAACTGACGACTGCTATGTTCATTATTACATCCGACAACAAAACACCTCAATCGCTTAATCTGAGAATCTTGTCTTCCCCCGCACCGGAGTCGACACAATGGCGGACTGATGACAGCTCACTCAGGGCGGGTCTAAGGTAAGACGGCCTTGTCAATCAACTATCGTGGGAGCGGCCTGTACAGAACTACGTCATTCTGACAGGAATCTCAGAACAGCCTGATTTGAGAAAGGGGATTTTAAAATAAGGATTTAAAAAAAACACTAGGTGGATTTTTATCATTATAGGATGGATGTGTACACACACTTCCAACACACATTTATGTTCAAACAACTTGTAAAATGAATTTTGCATCCGATGACCCCTTTAAGGGAAAAATGCTGTTGAAACCTGCCTGGCCCACCGCAATGTCCAACTGTCCTGAGCGCGTTCACAACATCTGGACACGCTCAGGACAGTTGGACATTGCGGTGGATCAGAGGTAAAAAATGATATACATACTGTTCAGTTTCTTGCACAGACCAATTGTTTCGTGTCTTAAGACCTCAATGTATCGTCACGAGCCGCAGGGTTTAATTTGGTTTTGTCTGTGTATGTTTTTTTTTACTCTCAAAGCCGTGGGTCCCATTGACTGCCATTATATGACTGACAGACTGCAACGGTTTGAGTTAAAAATCTTCGTTTGTGTTCTACTGAATAAACAAAGTCACCTACATCTTGGATGCCCTGGGGGTAAGCAGATAAACATCAAATTTTAATTTTTGGGTGAACTATCCCTTTAATGTAATGATAGTGCTATAAATAAAAATAATATTAAAACAATATTTTAAAACATTTTTTTTATAATATAATAAATGAATTCTTTATAAAATCTCATTAATCTTTTAAAATTAATTAGACATGCTTTTGACCAATTAAAATGTCATGAAAGTATTAAAATAGAATCCAGAAAATTAATGGAAAACAGATTCACAGAATTTGATGAAAATAAAACTGAATTTGAGATTATTTTTTTTTAAGGGTGGTGAAATGCTTTTTTTTAATAGATGAAATAACTATAACCTCCATTTGGATCATCAATTATTCAATTACTTATGTTTTTGTCGTAGTATCGGTTCAGTAGTAGTATTGAGATATTTTAGTCAGGTATCATATCGAAGTCGAAATGTTGGTATCGTGACAACACTCATGACCCCTTTAAATTCTGACTATCACACCAATAAAGCTTTAAAGTAAAACTGTACAAGAGAAACCCAGCATGTCAAAAAGAAAGAGCCTAAATCCCTCTTTTGAGTAGGGACAGAAGAGAGTACACTAGACATTATCAAGATGGGAAAAGAGAGATAAATATGAAATTACCCATAAAGTTCTTTGTATCCCAGTAAAAATTATTTGACCCCATTTATAAATTTATATAATTGCACTACATTTAGATTGTTCCTGGATAACGATTTCAAGCGTGAAATGCCCTAAATGCCACATTCACAATATGCAGAGTGTCTCTTACCTTGATAGAAAAATGCTTGCTCTCATATAAAATCATTTCTTCAGAGATAATCAGTGTTCTGGTTGGGCTACACAGATCTACAGGCTTCAGAAGAGAAAGAAACAGACTCTTAATCAGTTTACAAGGTAAACAACTTTTGTCTTAACTTGTATAACATTTACTGTATAATATTACCTCCATGTTTGAAGAAGGGTATAGAAGAAACACTACTACTAACTAAACACTACTATCACTAATAACATATGCAAACTGCTGAACCTTGCAGTACTGCTCTTTACAGAGTACTTAACCCACACAGTAAACATACCATCTCTTACCACATTATTTTCTGAAGTATTACACTGTAAAGCTCATTCTGATTCTGCAACTTGCAATTACTGAAATTGTGTTTGTAAGTACATAGACTACATCGGACTGGTTGCGTGACATGCTGTCTATCTAAAAAAAATAAACTACTTTAAATACTGATTCACTTGCAATGAGGATAGTGCAAACATAATATGGCTTGTGTTTTTGTGGTGAATTATTGGCTGCAAAGAGCATGATACATTTAGACACATTTACATTAGAAACTAACATTTTCAATGTTCCAATTCATAACTCTTCGTATTGTTAATCCTATGCAGCTCATGGTAATATTAAAGAATTTTAGGCTTACAAAGGACTTTTTAAAACTCTATAAACAAGTTTAGTACTGGGTTGGGCTGCCATTTAATTTCCCATGTAAAATCTGGGTCATGCAGTAAAACAAGCAAACCAATTTGTGGGTAGAAAAGTCTCAGAATAGATCACTACTCGATCTCAGTAGTTTGTTTTATTTAATGCTTGTATTTATTTTGAAGGTATGGGAGATTTACCTGCACAAAGGTGGGGAAGATAAGGATTTTGGGTGTCACTTTAACGTAGGTACCATAGTTGGCATGAGGCATGTGTGACCTCACAATTGTGCAGTTTTGGTAGTTGGCAAAGTTTTGTTGATAGTTTCCGCCGTGCTGTGTTTTGGATTTGCTGTTGGCAGAGCGACGCAGAAAACATGTTCTGCTTGCCAGTCCAGGGGCTGACTGAGCATTAGCAGTTGGAGGGGGTGGAACAGATGCCTGAGGTGTGGGGAACATCTGGCCACCTGGTAGAAAGTAAGGTGATATTTTAGGTGAGATTTTAGTCAGATAACAGCTGGAAATAAAAAGCTATTTCTGTGGTTTCCCTTAGTATAAAAGAGCCAATACAACAACCCTAGACACTGCAAACAGGTTACCTGATGAAAACTTTATCACGGCTCTCTAATGTGAGTTTTGCATATAACTAATTTATTTTTTATTTTTGGCAAAAACAATGGAAGATGAAAGGTGTTCCCAGCCTCTTTTTAATGGTGCATGAGCCCCGGTGAAATACCGCTGTGCCCTAGTATAATTTTTCTGTAAAATTTTTGTCTGTCAATGGAGATTACCATATAATGACCTGAGAATAAATTTTCGATTCATTCGATTCCAGATTCGCTAATGAATCACTCTTGATCTAATCAGTCAAATAGGGTTTGCAAAAAGATCTGAAATTGTTTGTGATTCAGCTTGATTCATGCGGGCAGTTTATTCGCACACTGAATCATTTCTTGTGGTTTCTCACATTGAAATAGTAACAGGATCATTTATAAAACAGAAAACAAAACGAGCACTGGACAAGCTGAATATTTACCTAAGTGCATTTTAAGAAACTAAACTTGGAAATGTCTTGTATTGTTTAATCAGTGATACAGCTGTGCATGCAGCCTGTGAACAACTCTACTAAAGGTAGTAAGATTTTATATCCATATATCCATATCAGCATATAAAAAAAAGAGTATCAAAATATGGGGAAACTTTTGGAAAGGTGCCGCTGCTCCAGTAATGATTAAAGGCAAGAAACTCCCCTGATTAAAATGCACTAATGCCACAAAAAAAAATGTTTACAGCAGCTTTCAACGTGCTCTCAGTAAGTTCCCTTTTTGGTTTGTCACTTTTATGATATGTTAGGAGTGACGATTTATCAAGCCTGCATAACACCACACCAATTCATTGGCAGCTCCGCCCACTATTTAAGCTTTAACTTGCATTATAATTGCAGTAGTGAGTACAGCACTTATTTTAGTGGCAGCACTCATCAAATCTCAGAATCTTCAGGACTTTTTTTTTTTCCTAGTTGAAGCAGGAGCCCAATCCATTCCCCTTCCAGTATTCAACCTCTGTGGCACCCAGTGGACAGCACAAGCAAGGCATGGAAAAAGAGAAGTGGCCTTATCCATTGAGTTGTCTGCTGGGACCTGCACCCCACTTTGGGCTCCAAGTGTCTATATGGATGTTCACAGTCAGATGAAACACTTTTTGAAACTTCTCCCCAAAGGAGCGGGGAAGTTAGATAAAATGCACGTGCAAAGTCATCATGCCAGTCGCATCAAGCTCGGGCTAGGGAGCCCTGTGCAGTATTTGGCAGCTACAGTAGATAGGCGCTCACACTCAGTGGCATATAAAAAGTGGCACATAAGAGTTTTTATGCAGACATATCAAAGGCTCAGCCATATCAAAGTAACGGCTCTCATTGGGTGGTTGAGGTCATCTATTGGTGCTTTTCCATTGCGTGGTACGACTTGGCTCGGCTCGACTCAGTTTGCGTTTGCTCTGCAGTTTAGTACTGCTTTAGAGAGGGCGGGATTATTTACATGTCGTTATAGTTGTGCCGCCTCTACTGCCGTGACTCCTGATAAACTTTTTCATTCCGCGTCGCTCCATCAAGCTCTCGCTGGATCCGTTCCTCGGCTATCAACGAGAGGAACGTCTGTACTTCCTCAACAGACAACGAAACAGCCATTTTTTGTTTTTTTAAAAAAAGGTGCGCTCATTCAAAACAGTTGCGTTCAATCCTTCGCTGGCTGTGCTGATTTAAATCTAGCGGGTCTGTTGTGTCTCATGTCACAAGTTCAGTGACGATTTTCTCCGGCCAATCAGTGATCAGCAGAGTTTACATGTCATGTTTTGGTAACAGTACGGTTCGCTTGGAACCTCAGCCAAGGTGTTACTGAAAAAAGTACCAGGTACCAGGTACTGTACCCAGTGGAAAAAAAAAAAAAAAAGTGAACCGTACCATTCCGTACCATGCAGTGGAAAAGCACCATATGAGTCAAGTGGTAGGCAATGACAAGTGTGTTTGGTTAAAAGGAGTTTTTCTGGAAGGCATTGGCTGCTGGATGTGAATTCACCTATATTTGCCATGGTCTATATAGCATGGATCTGTCCTCCCTCTCTTCCCAAGTTTTCCTTTTAATAAAGTTGGTCATGTGATACGGTAGACTGAGCATGTTTACCGTATGCATACATTAAAGTATTTAAAATATCAATTATAATGTTACCACTGTCATCTGGTAATGTTATAACTGTTTCTGGCATGGGGGCAGTTGTAATCAAAGTGATCCTTGTAGTGTTGTAGACCAGTCAAGGCACTGACAGAAATTCATGTAATGAGCATTAAAGTTTTACATATTTAGAAATATATATGTCAATCGATCCATTCATTCATTGAGCCCAAACTAGTAACTTTCCAAAACCCTGAGCCTTAACCACTGCAATATACCATGAATAAATAATGCACTAGGAAGCCATTAGGGGACTTACTTAATGTTCTGTGCTTGTCTCCATAGACAGAGCCCAATGCCTGAAAATTTAGAAGAGTCAGTAAGTGAAAACACTGAGAAAAAAATACACTAAGATATACTATGGCATTTTCTCAATACTTTAATGAATCAAGATAAATAAGCTTAGCCTTTTTCACACCATGCCCATAAATGCATGTAAAGAAAACTGTTGTGCTTTTACACTGGCATCATTTTCATTCGTACAGAAAATATAGTTATAAATAATGAAATGATTGTCGGGTGTTTGTTTATTTATAAAGTTTTAGCTTTGGATCTGTTTTTAGTTGTTTTAATACTACAATTGATTGCTTCTCTTGTCCTCATTTGTAAGTCGCTTTGGATAAAAGCGTCTGCTAAATGACTAAATAATAATAAATAATAAATGAGAATTATTACAACCTGATTGTTAACAAAACGTCTCATTGCTGAAACATACTTGCATCCTAGTTTTTGCTACATAACACATGACTGGTTAAGCAGGCAATGTGAAAGGTGTAAACTGTTAATAAGGCCTGTAAATGTGTAAACTCAAATGATTTTGGAACCAATTTTGAGTTGGGTTTTCCAAGCGCTATTTGTGTGGCACTATATGTGTTGCTGCATTTGTAAACAGATGTTACAAACGTGTCACTGATGAGGTTTTATTTACGATTTTTGCCTTACAGACTGCAGAGTTTAGCTCTATCCCTAATCAAACACATTTGCCTGTAATTGTCAAGTAATCCTGATGACTTTGGTTAGATTTTTCAGGTGTGATTGATTAGGAAAGTAACTAAACTTTGCAGGACAGTGGCCCTCCAGGACCAGAATTGGCAAACGATTGTCTATGTGAACAGTAGAATGCAAGGCAGCTTACTTGGTTTGGAAAAAAGAGCTTTGCACATCTTTTCTCAAAGCAGACATTACACGTAACACATGGAAATCTCTGATCACAATTTGACATCATATTGAGACATTAAGCAGCCATGAGATCCCATAATAATGAACAATGATTTTGTCTACCTGGCTTCCAGGGTTAATAGGTGACAGGATGATATAATTGTCCCCGTTTGATGCTTTCACACGCGTCCCTCTAAGCGTCTGAGTGCTTGTCTTGCCATCTACTGCAGTCCTCCGTTCTCCCCACAGGATTCCTGCTGCACTCCCTCCACCACCCACTCCCTCTGAGCTGTTGACTACAGTCCTACGGCTGGTGCGGTGATGTGCGGGCAGAGGGGGAAGTGGTGGAGTTTTGTTCCCCCTCTTGGCTTTAGCCGGGGAAACTGGAGTGTCATAGTTAGAAGACTTGTAAGAAGGATGATGGATCAACCCCTCGAATTTGGTCTTAACAGAAGGTCCCGTACGCCAAACTACCACAGTGATCGCACTGAGACTATTTCTGGAGAGAGTGAAAGATAAAAGAACAAAAAGAGAAAGAGAAGCAAACATAAAGAGGAGCTGACTCACAATTACGGAGTTTGTTTACGTGCACTGCCTTAGCTTGGAAGATTTCCACATCAAAGGTTCAGTAGACTGTTTGCTTTAAACGAATGGATATTGTCATGGTGTAAAGAACAGAAACTGCTCTTTGTTAATAATTGGAATCTTTTCTGGGAGCGTCCAAGGCTTTTCCGTGCTGATGGCCTGCACCCCAGCAGAGTCGGATCAGAACTCCTGTCGGACAACATCTCCAGGACTTTACGCTCCATTTGACTAGTAAGCCAATTCTCAAATAACTGCTATGATGACTTTTGTTCTACCCACTTTAATGATAGAAGTAATTGCGTTGTCCAATCTATACATACTGTGTCTGTTCCCCGAATAGTGAGGTCAAAATATAAATTTAATGCAGGATCTAGAAAAAATCTGATCGTGATTAAACCAGAAAAATGCAAAATAAATGAACAAAAAACATTTTTAAAGCTTGGGCTCCTAAACATTAGATCACTCACACCCAAAGCAGTAATTGTAAATGAAATTATTACAGATAATAGTTTTGATGTACTCTGTTTGACTGAAACCTGGCTTAAACCAAATGATTATATTGGTCTAAATGAATCTACTCCACCAAGCTACTGTTATAAGCATGAGCCCTGTCAGATTGGTCGTGGCGGCGGTGTTGCAACAATATATAGTGATATTCTCAATGTTACTCAGAAAACAGGATACAGGTTTAGCTCATTCGAAATACTTCTGCTTAATGTTACACTGTCAGATATGCAAAATAAATCTGTCCTATCTCTTGCTCTGGCTACTGTGTATCTGTGTATAGACCGCCAGGGCCATATACAGATTTCCTAAAAGAATTTGCAGATTTCCTCTCAGACCTATTGGTTAATGCTGATAAAGCGCTAATTGTCGGAGATTTTAACATTCACGTTGATAATACAAATGATGCGTTAGGACTTGCGTTTACTGACCTAATAAACTCTTTTGGAGTCAAGCAAAACGTCACCGGGCCCACTCATCGTTATAATCACACGCTAGATTTAATTATATCGCATGGAATTGATCTTACTGATATAGATATCTTACCTCAAAGTGATGATGTTACTGACCATTTCCATGTATTGTGCATGCTGCGTATTACTAATATTAACTGTAGGGCCCCACGTTATCGTCCAGGCAGAACTATTGTTCCAGCCACTAAAGACAGATTCACAAATAACCTGCCTGATTTATCTCAGCTGCTCTGTGTACCCATAAATACAAATGAACTAGACAAAATGACTAGCAACATGGGCACTATCTTCTCTAATACGTTAGAAACTGTTGCCCCCATCAAATTAAAAAAAGGTTAGAGAAAAACGTGCTGCGCCATGGTACAACAGTTATACCAATTCTCTCAAGAAAAAGAACTCGTAATCTTGAGCGCAAATGGAGAAAAACTAACTTGGAAGATTTTAGAATTGCGTGGAAAAAACAGTATGTCCGGCTATAGACAGGCTCTAAAAGCTGCCAGGACCGAGCATATCTGCAAACTAATAACCAAAATAATCCAAGGTTTTTATTTAAGTTTCAAGTTTTATTTGTCACATACACGACTATACAGAGATTGTATAACCAGCAGTGAAATGTGAGTCGGGTCCTCTCCATGGACAGTGCAAATATTGAAAAATACAACACAAGGGAAGTATACATAAAATAAAATGAATAACAAATAAGATATAAAGAATAAAATATAAAATATAAGGTATAAAAGAATGTGCATGACAGTATGCTGTAGAATTAAATATTAAGGTAAGCATGACTGTACAGAGAGGAATGTGCAAACAGGTTGAACATGGTTGACATGAAGCAGCCAATCACAAAAAAAAAATATATAAAAAATAAGATAAGATAAGATATCAAGACACAAAGTGTTGTGTGCAAATGACACTGTCAGTATGAGGTAGAGAATAATGAGTGTGTGGTTAGTGATTATGAAGTAAGTCAGATGATGTTAAGAGGCTGAGTGGAGTTAAGGAGTCTGATGGCCTTGGGGAAGAAACTCCTCCTAAGTCTCTCAGTTTTTGCCATCAGGCTGCGGAAGCGCTTACCAGATGGCAGCAGAGTGAATAGACAGTTTCCAGGGTGATTTGAGTCCTTGATGATTTTGACAGCTCTGCTTCTGCAGCGTTTGAGGTAGATGCCCTGCAGAGAGGGGAGAGCAGACCCAGAGATACGCTCAGCTAAGCGCACAACTCTCTGCAAGGCCTTGCAATCTTGACTGGAGCTGTTTCCATACCACACTGAGATACACTGAGTCAATACTCTTTCTATGGTCCCTGCATAGAACGTTTTCAGGATTGTTGGTGAGACCCTGAATTTCCTCAGCTGTCGCAGATGGTACAGTCTTTGCCTGGCTTTCTTAACCTGTGTTTGAATGTGTGTAGTCCAAGTCAGGTCCTCCGAGATGTTTACACCGAGGTACTTGAAGCTGCTTACTCTCTCCACAGGGGTCCCACTGATCATAAGAGGGGTGTAGGGCAGCAGGTGTCTCTTTCTGAAGTCCACAATCAGCTCTTTAGTTTTGCTCACATTCAGAGAGAGACAGTTGTCCTGGCACCATGATGTTAGTCTCTCCACCTCATCCAAGTATGCGGTCTCATCATTGTTGGAAATGAGGCCCAGAACCACAGTATCATCGGCAAATTTGATAATAGATGTGGATCTGTGAGAGGACACGCAGTCGTGTGTGTAGAGAGAGTAGAGCAGGGGACTCAGGACACAACCCTGCGGGGCTCCTACGTTCAGGGTGATGGAGTTTGAGGTGTACTGGCCTACCTTCACCACTTGAGGTCTGCCGGTGAGGAAATCTTGAATCCAGTCGCAGAGTGAAGTGTTTAGGCCAAGGTCTGTGAGTTTAGAAGTCAGCTTGATGGGGACTATGGTGTTGAAAGCTGAGCTATAGTCTATGAATAGCAGTCTTGCATAGTTCCTATTGCTGCTGTCAATGTGTGTGAGGGAGGAGTGGAGAATGTGAGAATTTAGCACAGTGGCTAGATTAACAAATAACCAGACGTCACCCGATCTAAATATTCCCTCAGTTTAATAGTAATGACTTTATGAATTTCTTCACTGATAAAATAGATAACATCAGAAATACAATAACTAATGTAGATTCTACGGCGTCTAGTACTTCAGCTTCATTCATCACACCAAAAGAAAAACTGCTGTGCTTTACAATTATAGGACAGGAAGAGCTAAATAAACTTATCACCGCATCTAAACCAACAACATGTCTATTAGATCCTGTACCCACTAAATTACTGAAAGAGTTACCTGTAGCAGAAGAACCGCTTCTCAATATTATTAACTCATCGTTATCTTTAGGTCACGTCCCAAAACCATCCAAGCTGGCAGTTATTAAGCCTCTTATTAAGAAACCACAACTAGATCCTAGTGAACTGGCAAATTACAGACCCATCTCAAATCTTCTGTTTATGTCTAAAATTTTAGAAAAAGTTGTGTCTGCTCAATTGTGCTCCTTCTTGCAAAAAAAATGATCTCTGTGAATAATTTCAGTCAGGTTTCAGGCCCCGCCACAGCACAGAAACTGCACTTGTTAAAATTACAAATGACTTGCTTCTTGCGTCAGACCAAGGCTGCATCTCATTGCTAGTTTTACTTGATCTTAGTGCTGCGTTCAACACTATAGATCATGACATACTCATTGATCGATTACAAAACTATACGGGTTTTCAAGGGCAGGCTTTAAGATGGTTTAGATCCTACCTGTCCGATCGCTACCACTTTGTTTATTTAAACGGGGAGTCATCTCAATTATCACCAGTAAAGTATGGAGTACCACAAGGATCTGTCCTAGGTCCTCTGCTATTTTCAATATACATGTTGCCCCTTGGTAATATTATTAGAAAATACGGGATTAGTTTCCATTGCTATGCTGATGATACTCAACTATATATCTCAACAAGACCAGATGAAACTTCTAAATTATCTAAGTTAACCGAGTGTGTTAAAAATGTAAAAGATTGGATGACCAATAATTTTCTCCAATTAAATTCAGATAAGACAGAGATATTACTTATTGGACCAAAAAACAGTACACAGAATCTCTTGGATTACAATTTGCAACTAGACGGATGTCCTGTTACTTCCTCTACAGTCAAAAATATGGGTGTTATATTAGACAGCAACTTGTCTTTTGAAAATCATATTTCCAATGTTACAAAAACAGCATTCTTCCATCTTAGAAACATTGCCAAGCTACAGAACATGTTACCTGTTTCTGATGCAGAAAAGCTAGTTCATGCATTCATGACCTCTAGACTGGACTATTGTAATGCACTGCTAGGTGGTTGTCCTACATCTTCAATAAACAAGCTACAGGTAGTCCAAAATGCAGCGGATAGAGTCATTACCAGGTCAAGAAAATATGATCATATTACCCCAATTTTACAGTCTCTGCACTGGCTACCTATTAAGTTCCGTATCAGTTACAAAATATTATTACTTGCCTATAAGGCCCTAAATGGTTTAGCTCCTGCATACCTAACTAGTCTTCTATCTCGCTACAATCCATCACACTCCCTAAGGTCACAAAACTCTGGACTCTTGGTAGTACCTAGAATAGCAAAGTCCACTAAAGGAGGTAGAGCTTTTTCATATTTGGCTCCCAAACTCCGGAATAGCCTTCCTGATAACGTTCGGGGTTCAGACACACTCTCTCTGTTTAAATCTAGATTAAAGACACATCTCTTTAGCCAAGCATTCACATAATGCATTCATACAATGCATCTCATAATCTTGTACTGCAGTTATATCTGATCAAACGCACATTATTATTCTTTAGCTTGGGTTGAACAAATAATTTTTGCTTGGAATGGAACAACAGCTACGCTAATTATGTCTCTTTGTTTCTCTGTTTCTGCCACAGGAATTACACAAGCTTCAGTCTGGATCCAGCCCTTAAATGATCTGAGATGACCAAACACCTGAGAAGAGATGATGCCAACCCCTCAGAGGACCTCAGAGGATGCCAACCTCTGATCCCCCAACAACATACAGAATTAACAAATTTTGCCATAAGTTAATATATTAAGTTTCTACAATGTATAAATATATTGTAGAAACTTAATTTCCAGTAAAGCGCTTTGCATCGATTGTATCGTAAAAAGCGCTATACAAATAAACTTGAATTGAATTGAATTGAATCAAAGAAGGCGGAGCCAAAGAACACACCTTCTTATTACATAATTACCATGGACCAATGGTATTTTAAAGGTGTTTACCAGTCAGAACTTTTCCGGAAAGTTCGCTTTGGCAAGCTGCTTCAAAGTCCTGAAAGGCCCTGATATACTTCAAGCAAAATCAAAGAACAAACTCTTGTGACATAATTTCGAACAAAATCAGAAACAACGTTTGTTTGTATTAGATCTGTGTCTTAAGTGACATCAGGGTACTATACAGTACACTGCTGTCTATGCTAATAATATGACCCAAACAATAAAATAAAAGCAGAAAATCACTCACTGCTCTGGACTGAATAACATCTATAGCTTTAATAAGGGTGTACTCACACTAGGCACTGTTGCCTTGAACCGAGCCCAAGCGCGATTGTCCCCACTCCCCCGCTGAACTGCACTCACATTGCACTTTACGTTCTGTGCCAGAGCATGCTTATGCTGCCTTTAAGTGCTATCAGAATCATCTTATTGAACATGAACTGTTGTCAATGTTATTCTTTATTTGTTTGTTTTTTCCAACAACAACTACATCACCTTGTCTTGTCGTATTTATATATAAGAACAATCATTTTAAGCATATTGTATGTATTATCAACAGTGAAATAAGCATGTATTCGACCAAAATTCCAGAATCGTCAGCAAGCTAACTATCTAGCGCAGTGAATGTTTATGCTTATCAACCAATGGAATATTACATTTTATACTTTCTGATAAAAATCACATCGAGCTCGTAATCATGACTTCATAAGTGGGGAATAGGAAGTTTCCGATGGCACGTGAAGGCAGCATAAATTATTATGAATTATGATGCAACTGTTTTTAAGTAACCAGGAAGAGAAGTGCTCTCACTCATTGTCAGACCTCTGTCGTGTGTGTCCTGTGTTCCCGCCTCTTGTTTCCTTATATGGTTAGTTTCTTGTCCTCGTTTCATGTCATTATGAGATAATTCTGTTCCAGGTGTGTGTGTGTGATTATGTGTTTATTACCATGTGTATTTAAGTCCTGTCTGTTGAGTTCCATGTCGTCTGGTCTACTTGTTATTCCCGGTGTTTCTGTGTGTCTGCATTGCCCTGTCTTACCTTGATGTCGTCATTAAAGACTATTATTTTGAAGTATCTCCTCGTCTGCGTGTTCCTCGTTTCTCCCTGCTGTGTGCACCGTGACAGAAGACCAGACCAAACAGTAAGCGGCGTCCCTTCACCTCGTTTTGTTTTGTTCGTTTTTTCAAGTTGTTGTTTTGTTCCTGTGTTTTGTCCCTCGCGGCAAGCGAGTCCGCTGGCCGCGAGCCCTCATGCCCGCCGTTCGCGGGAGTTTACGCCGCCGTTCGCGGCTCTCCCATCCTGCGGTTCGCGGGAGTTCACGCGAGTTCACGCCGCCGTTCGCGGCTCAGCCATTCCGCCGTTCGCGGGAGTTCACGCCGCCGTTCGCGACTCACCCAGCCCGCCGTTCGCAGGAGATGACGCCGCCGTCCACGGCTAACCCTAGCCCACCGGCCCACCGCTGACTCAATGCCCGCCAGCCTGCCTCTGACTCAATGCCCGCCGGCCCGCCGCTGACTCAAGCCCGCCGGATTGCCGCTGACCCATGCCCGCTGGCCGCCGTTCGCGGGGAAAGCCAATCCACCACTCCCTGAATATCACGCCGCCGTCCGCGGCTCACCGACCCCGCCGTTCGCGGGAGATCACGCCGCCATCCGTGGGAAAAGCCAACCCACCGTCCACGGCTCCCTCTAGTTCGCCATTCGCGGGGAAAGCCAACCCACCGTCCGCGGTTCACTCGGCCCGCAGCCGGCTGTGGCTTCCTCCAGCCCGCCGGCCCCCGCCGTTGAGTGGTCAAGCCAGCCGGTTATGGTCTCGCCAGCCGGCCGTGGCCGTATATTGACCAGACTGTGACCAAGGTCTTTTTAACATTGTGTCGTGTGTTTAGCCCCGGAGGGCTCCTGATACCCCTAAGCTGCCCCATGGATTTTTTTTGGGGGGGTACAAAGGTCCCGGCTGTAGAGGCCAGGCCGAGGGACGAGGGCACGGCCACCATGGACCACCTGTCTTGGCCTCCTGAGCTCCATGCTCCACCTTGGCCTCCGTCTGTCTGTTCCGCTCTGGAGGCCTCGTCTTGTGTATGTCTCTGTGTCGGTCCTGAGGGGTCTCCAGAGTACCCACCCCCCCTCCCTGGTAGTACTGTTACGGCGCGGGACGCGCCTTCCGGGAGGGGAGAGTTATGTCAGACCTCTGTCGTGTGTGTCCTGTGTTCCCGCCTCTTGTTTCCTTATATGGTTAGTTTCCTGTCCTCGTTTCATGTCATTATGAGTTAATTCTGTTCCAGGTGTGTGTGATTATGTGTTTATTACCATGTGTATTTAAGTCCTGTCTGTTGAGTTCCATGTCGTCTGGACTACTTGTTATTCCCGGTGTTTCTGTGTGTCTGCATTGCCCTGTCTTACCTTGATGTCGTCATTAAAGACTATTATTTTGAAGTATCTCCTCGTCTGCGTGTTCCTCGTTTCTCCCTGCTGTGTGCACCGTGGCACTCATATTGTTATATTTGTGGTTTATTATTTTGAGTCGTTTGGGACGCGGTGACTCATGGCCCTCTCACAATATATTGCTTAACAGATCAATCACTTTTGCCACTCAGAATTGTTCACGCAGGGCAGGGTCTCTGCTAATACGGCAGTGACTGTAAACAGTTGTGGGCAGGGCCTATAAAATGTGACATCATATTTTATGGATTCTGTGAATGGCTTGTTCTGAGACACTGCTTTTGCAAAGGTGTTTACCAGCATGAGCAGACTTTTCCAGATAGTTCGCTTTGGCAAACTGTATCAAACATTCTTTACCAGCTGTTTACCTTCACAGACATAACCGACTGTGTTTTTGTAAATTATGTGTGTTTTTAACATAAACTTGTGTATTTGACAGTTTAAGCACAATAAGACAAATTTTCGACAACTTTTCTGTATTTGCAGTGCGTTTTTGTATTTGTTTGTATTGCGAGTATTTGCAGCACAGGAGCTGCCAAACACATGAAGATGTTTTATTAATTTGCAGGTGTATTTTTCTATTTGCATGTTTGTTTGTTTTTTGTTTTTTCAATTGCAACACGTTGAGCTTTCTTTGCTTTATAATGCACCTTATAATGCATTGTATGATCTCATGAATAATTATAACCACAGTTATAATACATTATAATACTTATACATTCATTGTTACACCTCTAGAAAGTATAATGCATCACCCACCCCCACACATACACACACACAACAACAAACAAACTTGCAACTATTATAATGGATTTTAACTTTGGTTGCAATTATTAATGCAAAGATATAATGCACTGCAATTATAAATCATAGTTAATGTTAACTAAGAAAATATTATAGATGTTAACTAATGGGACCTTATTATAAAGCGGTAGAGAGAAAATAATTGAAAAGAAGTTCCTTTCCTATGTAAAATATTTTGTTCACTGTATTATCAAAAAAGGCATTACAACATATAAACACAAAATACTCTGTGGTCTATGCTCTGAATATAAAGAGTGTTATTTGTACCTAATAGCATGTGCAAGATCTACACACTTCCATTGTTTGACGGGTTGACCATTTAACTGCAACACAGTGTCTGACTGCTGCAAACCGGCCTGATCCGCTGGACCACCTGAGAAGATGTACACACACACACACACACACAATATAATGGCATAATAGTGAGTGTTAATCAGCTGTGACTCATGTGGCCTGACAGACACTCAAACACACTCATACACAATTTATGTGACTGCATCTATTACACAGGTGATATTCTGACACTTTAAATAGTGACATGACAGTGAGTGTTAATCAGCTGTGAGTCATGTGGCCTAACACACACACACAGTGACCCATATTTGACCATAAAGATTAATGATCCATGATCCAGAAATACCACAAATGCTGAGCCTTCAGTTCAGCAGTATCCTCTGGCAAAAATGCAAGCGCACACACACACCAGACACAGTTCTTGCCTGGATCAACTGCTTGTATACGAACAGGTGAGTCAGAGCAGATGGTGAAGCCAAACCCGTCCTTTCCTCGTAGAATGGTCACCTAAAATGCACACACACACACACACACACACACAGTCATAAGTACAATACACTGCCACCTGCTGTAAAATATAAGACACTGCAGCTGTCCATCAGAGAAGCAGCAACACAAACTACAATCCCAAATCAAAATTCCAGTTCAGCCCATTCTAAGGGTTCCACCAGTAGTGGGCACTCATGCAACTTAATCAATGACGTACATCTGAGTAAACAAGACAGAGGGAAGTTTCTGAGTGAAGGGCATAAAACAATGAACTGGAAAGCAGCCCTAGTTTTCATTGTGTTTTCAGTTTGCTTGTTCCCCTGTGACCTAGTTTTCCTTAGTTTCCTGATTGTCATTCTGTTCACCTGTGTCTGATATAATTAAGTCGTCAGTTCCTTTGTTTGCTCCTCTACTTAAACCCTCAGTTCTCCCTTAACCTTTGTCCATTCTATGTTATGTTAAGTTGTGTGTTCCTTCACCATTTTGCCTGTTTATTATTATTAAATTAAGAGATTTGGAAATGCACTTTCTGTCTTCATCTGCCTTCCTACGACACACCGTAACAAAAACAATTTAGGATGATATTTAATTAGTGTTAAGCATACAAACTTTTTAAATTTAAGTTTCATTTTGATTTAATCTTACAAACACAAACAACATGTGAGGCAAACTCAGAGGCAGAAGAAAGCAGGATCTAAATGTAGCATTTAGTAAATAATAACAAAAGTAAGGAAACTAGAAAAAAACAATAACCGAGGAACAGAAATAAGCTCAACTGATGAAACATCCAATAAAGGACAAACTCAAGAAACACAAGGGTTACTGCATTCAAGTCCTCCTGGGAAGTTCGTACTTACAAGTTGACAAGTCATAATTATGACGTCATGTGCGTTCAAGTCACTTTGGCCGGAACAAGATAGCAATTTATCTTTTCTACATAAAAAAATAAATAAAAATAAAGAATGTGCATCACTGTGTTTTGTGCATTGTGCTTTTTTATGTTTTTATTCAATTTATGAAGGTGATGTAAATTGAATCATTATATATTCTATGGTAATTATACAATAATATAATATTTTGTATATATAACTTATATAGTTTTATTTTACATAACGAAAAATAATAATTTTATTAATTTCAACAAATTTACCGTCAATACAAACGCTGCATACCTGTCTATAGTCTTTGGTTGCATCCATCGCATCCGACATGTTTTCTCACTGACACACCCCGAACTCGGAAACTCTAGGCTTAAAGAAAATTTCAAGTTTCCCACTCGTAATAATGACTTTGTGGTGTGCATTCAACTCATAAATACGATCTATCTGACATGATTTGAACACACCGTACATATACTAACAGGAGTAACAGACTAAAAAGACACAGGTGCAAACAATCAGGGGAAACAAGAAACAGAACTTAAGTCCACAACACAAGAGCACATAGACATTACATCAAGATAAACTCTTTCTCAATGCATTCACAAATGTGACCCTGGACCACATAAGGGCCTTCCATTGATGTATGGTTTGTTAGGATAGGACAATATTTGACTGAGATACAACTATTTGAATAGCTGGAATCTGAGGGTGCAAAAAAATCTAAATATTGAGAAAATCGCCTTTACAGTTCTCCAAATTAAGTCCTTAGCAATGCATATTACTAATCAAAAATTAAGTTTTAAAATATTAACAGTAGGTAATTTTCAAAATATCTTCATGGAACATGACCTTTACTTAATATCATAATGACTTTTGGCACAAAAGTAATACTTTTGACCCATGCAATGTATTGTTGGCTATTGCTACAAATATACCTGTGTGACTTATGACTGGTTTTGTGGTCCAGGGTCATAAATATGAAAAAAAAAAAAACTAATCAATGTGAAATAAACTGAGGGCCCTATTTTAACAATCTAAGTGTATGGTCTAAAGAGCATGGCGCAGGTGCACTTAGGGCGTGTCCGAATCCACTTTTGCTAGTTTAACGATGGGAAAAATGGTCGGCACACCCGACACATTGTCTAAAAGGGTTGTCCCTATTCTTTTAATGAGTAATGGGTGTGTTTTGGGCATAATGTGCAATAAACCAATAAGAGTCTCATCTCCCATTCCCTTTAAGAGCCAGTTGCACTCACGCCATGGCGGATTCACTATTTACACGACAGAATTTGCAAGTGCAAAGACTAAACGCATCTCAGAGAGATCTGCTCATGCGCAAGCAAATAGGTAGCCTAATTCTGATACATGCAATGACTATCGATTATGACATTTAGGCATTTTTATATTCATGTAGCCTACACAATAATAATCTTTTACATTGTAATCCTTTAATTTTCCGTATTTGGCACATATGTGTGCTGCTGCGTATCCCTGTGTGTGTAATAAGTAGAGTGTACGCGTGTTGTGGACTCGCCTATAGGCGCATATTACTAACACGCTCTTTAAATAACAAAAAAAATCACTGCGCCATTGACTTTAGACCAGGTTTTAGTTGGTCAATGGTGTAGTCTATTTCAGTTGCCTCAAAATAGCCTCATTTGCTATTTAAACAGCGTTGCGCAGTACATCAAAATGATAACATGGCGCTGGGTGTATGATAGGGTCCTGAGTCTGACAGAGAGTCAGTGATTCAAAGATTCATATGCTAGAAACTATCCTGTCAGGGAGACATGTATTGGGTCAGAGTAATGGGTGGGAGTGTGTTCAAAGGTTTCTCATTGGTGAAAGGAACTTGAAGAAACTACATTAGTTTCTGATCATTATTTAAGAGATGTGTGTGGTATTAAAGGCACTTGACATGTTTCCCAATCGGGTAACACCAAGGCATGGCAATCATTTGGATTCAAATATTAATTCAGATTAAATATTTATTGTTGGACACCAAATTTGACTATTTAATTGAAGCCCTGCAAGTAATATGCCTACAAGCCAGTGAAATTGATAGATACCTGTAACGTGGTTTTGGGTTTTGTTTCTAGTTTAAGTTTCATGTCTTTTATTTTGTAGTTTAGTCCTGTTTCCTGGTTTGTCATGTGATTCCCCTGATCCTCATATTTTCCTGCCTTGTGTATGTGTCATGTTCTGATTGGTTGTCTTAGTCATGTGTCTTGTTTCTCATTGGTTGGTTTAGGTCATGTGACCCTTATTGTTTGGTAATAGGCTTGTTCGACTTCATGCGGCACGGCAAAGATCGTCTGCCGCCTGACAAAAGCAATGCATTCTGGTTAGAACATTTGTCCGACTTTGATCAGCGCTGCAGCCGCCTTACGATCACATGTGCCATCAAAGTACTGCAAGAGCAAAACGAGACCAGCCGCCTAGGTCAGGTGCTGCAGTTGCTCAAAATCGGCTGCGAGAGCCTTGATGACGACACACTTTATTCTCATTGGTCAGATTCTGTGATGACCAGCACGACGTGTGTTGAGTGCTTATTCTAACAATTCAATTCCAATATGCTCACAAATCTGTGTTTTTATAACAGTAAAAGCATTTTTAGTGTAGTCGCACTGTTAACTAGAGCCATGTTTATCAAAAAACACTGATAAAAGCATATATACTAGAGGTCGACCGATATTGGATTTTACCGATACCGATAGCTAGGTTGGACCACACTGGCCGATACCGATTAATCAACCGATAGTTTTTAAAATGGATACTGAACGAAAACTAAAATAGAGCTTTGCTATTTTTAAAAAAGCAGTAACAGTACTGAACCATACTTTGTAAATGAATACAAATTTAGCATTAATATTAATTATTATATTGATCATTAAAGTTATTTCATAGTTTACTAATGTTAAAAGAAGAAACTTTAAAATTTTAAAATGAAGCCTATTAGTAATAGTAAATGTTGAAATGAAATGAACACACTCTAACAAGGAACATCTTGTTAGATGCTCTTATTGTTAAGTATTACCATTTCATTTCAACAGTCATGCTTAAAGATGGCCATCTTGAAATACCTACACAAGGCCATACTAAAATTACATGCACAGGTTATTGATATTGTATGTGTACTCTCACATTTTATTTGCTGCTATTTTAGAACACTGCATTATTATCTAATCAAAATATAAAATAAATGCAAGTGACACACTGCAAAAGCGAAGCGCTGTGTCTTGGAGAAGTCACCTGGTATCACACACACCGGACGCATCACGTTCAATTCACGCAACGGTCCAAAACGGTTTATTTAATCACCAAACGGACATAAGTTTGCTTCAAGAATGAATTATGTGGCATAAATGAGTTGGAAGTTCGGTGTTTAAAAAAAACAGAGCAAACGGAAAGAGAAAGTGCGATCTGTATTACAACTCTCTATATGAAGCATACAGACTGTATTAGTGTCACAGAAAGACCGCACAATGCACAATACATAATTTATCGCCTAGCGTGAAGTCATTATATTTGTCCCAAATCATTGTTAATGTACATAATGTAATTTAATAGAAATCTATGTGAACGGCGCTCTGTTCCGCGGCAGGATTTTCTGTCGGCTGTATTTAAATGCGAGTCTGGAGTTTTGGACCCTATCGGGTAGGGTTAGGGTAGGTGTAGAGAGGGCTTTATTGTACAACCCCAAATCAGAAAAAGTTGGGACAGTATGGAAAACACAAATAAAAAAAGAAAGTAGTGATTTCTAAATTTACTTTGACTTGTATTTCATTGCAGACAATATGAACACAAAATATTTCATGTTTTGTCTGGTCAACTTCATGTCATTTGTAAATATACATCCTTTCCTGTCATTCAGACCTGCAACACATTCCAAAAAAAGTTGGGACAGTAAAGCATTTACCACTTTGTAATGTTGCCATTCCTTTTCACAACACTTAAAAGACGTTTAGGGACTGAAGACACCAAGTGATGAAGTGTCCAGGATGGATGGGAGAGGGGCACCGATGATCTTTGCAGCCGTGTTCACTGTCCGCTGGAGGGTCTTGCGGTCAGCAGCACTGCAGTTCCCGTACCAGACAGTGATGCAGCTGGTCAGCACACTCTCAATGGTGCCCCTGTAGAATGTGGTGAGGATGGGTGGTGGGAGACTTGCTCTTTTCAGCCGGCGGAGAAAGTGTAGGCGCTGTTGTGCCTTCTTGGAGAGTGACATGGTGTTGGTGGTCCAGGTGAGATCCTCCGTGATGTGCACCCCCAGGAATTTAGTGCTGCTGACTCTCTCCACAGTCGAGCTGTCGATGGTCAGTGGGGGGTGGTCAGTGGAGTTCCTCCTCCTGAAGTCCATTACAACCTCCTTTGTCTTCTCCACATTTAGGGACAGATTGTTAGTGCCACACCATTCAGACAGCTGTGCCACTTCCTCTCTCTAGTGCGTTTCATCGTTGTTGCTGATGAGACCTACCACTGTTGTGTCATCAGCAAACTTGATGATGTGGTTGGAGCTGAACTTGGCAGTGCAGTCATGGGTCAGCAGCGTGAAGAGCAGCGGGCTGAGCACACAGCCTTGTGGGGCACCTGTGCTCAGTGTGGTAGTGCTCGAGGTGTTGTGGCCGACACGGACTGACTGAGGTCTTCCGGTTAAAAAGTCCAGGATCCAATTACAGAGGGCCCAGCAGGTTTAGTTTATTTATGAGCTGTTGTGGGATTATTGTGTTGATAATCCCACAACAGGGATTATCTGGTTCAGACTGTCAATCTTGTTTTGACCCTCACCTGACCCTCCCAAGAAGGGGTTGGCTGTAACAAAACCATTGGCTTTTGGATGTGATTTTTTGTGTGTGTGTGTGTGTGTGTGTGGCTCATGGTTTTCCTTTGCCTTTAGGTATCAGGGCCCATTCTACAAGGAATGTGGCCTCATCTTGGGCCTTGGCCAGAGGTGTTTCTTTGGTGGTGGTTTGTATGGTGAAAGGCTGAGTCGCCCCAAATCATCAGATTTTAGAATTTGAAACAAAAACTAATGCCTGCTTCTAAGGCTTAGTCATGCATATGCTAATATGAGAATTAGCATTAGAGAATGATAAAGAGCACAAGAGTGAGCATATAGGAATCTTTCAAGAAGCTGTTGTGTGAGAATTTTATAGAGAGCAGATCCACCACATCTGCAGAGGATGTTTAAGCCTCTGTGTGCAATGGCTGATCTTTACATGAAATGAAGGGATTACAGCAGAAATCTGGATTAAACAGAAAGACACTACAACCGAGAGAGAAAAGAGAGGGAGGGAATGAAGAGGTGATAGTGGAGTGAAGAGGATATGAAGAGAATGAGAGTAAGAAGAAATGAGGAGAAAATGTCAGGGTATGGGATAATTAAAAAAAAGGTATTGTCATCACCATGCTCTAGCAGTTGACAAGAAAACTTGTTCCTTATGCTTTATTTACTTTTCATTTACAGTTACTTTTCATTTGCTTCATCAGATAATGCATATTCTCCATGTTATTGTGCTCAGTTAACATCTGAAAAGAAAACATTTATGATTTTTTTTTCTTTTATCTGCTATTATCTAGAGCAGTGCTTCCCAAACCTGTCCTGTAGGCCCCCACCACTGCACATTTAGCACTGCAGAAACTAACACACCCAATTTAGGTCTTGCAGTCTCTACCAATGAGTTGATAAGTTGAATCAGGTGTGTTCGTTTACAAGACATGGGTTTTCAACTAAAAAACTAAACTTTTTTTTAATGTGTTTAGTCATTACACGGCAACAGCGTTTTTGGGAGCCAGAAAATGCAAACTTTTGAAAATGGTACCATTAAGTGTCTCTGTCAGGATTATGTTTGGTTTTTGTCATAGTTTTCATTGTGTTTTCAGTTGGCCTGTTCCCCTGTGACCTAGATTTTCCTTAGTTTCCTGATTGTCATTCTGTTCACCTGTGTCTAATTATTTAACTCGTCAGTTTCTTTGTTTGCTCCTCTAAGTGCTCCTATTATGGATTTTTGAAAATGACCTTTCATGCAGTGTGTAACACAGCTCTAAGTGAATGAAAACATCCTGCAAAGTTTTAAATCTGAAAGTGCACCGTGTATAAAGTTATTGTCTCTCAAAAGAAAGAGTCAACTCTGAATTATTGAAAATTCGTTTTTAAAATGAATCCCAAGCCGTTTCATGTTGACGTCAACATGAAACATTAGCATATTGTCCGCCCACTTGTTGCACGTGCAGACCTGGGAAAACTTGATTTCCGCGTTGGTCTGAATGAACATGCAAATTCATTCTTTGCCACTAGGTGCCGCTTTTGGAGTGTTAAAAGCTCACAAACACTGCTTTAAATTAAATCGACCAATCACCTTAAATTAGTGTCACGCAAAGGAGGAGTTTGGAAAAATGAATCGTTGAACGACTCGTTTGGCAGTCGTTGAGCAAATAAGGTAAAAAGAAATGCATATTATAAGAATATGAAAGTGTTTTTTTGAGCTTGAATGCATGTCAACCTGTTGTTGGGGACTCCCAAAACCAAAATATGAACCTTTCATTACCCATAATAGGGGCACTTTAAACCCTCAGTTCTCTCTTAGCCTTTGTCCGTTCTATGTTATGATATGTTGTGTGTTCCTTTGCCATTCTGCCTGTGTTTATTATTAAATTAAAAGAGTTGGAACTGCACCTTCTGTCTTCATCTTCCTTCCTACAACACACCGTAACAGTCCCAGGTAACTTAGAAAATGTGAACTTTAAAATGGTGACATCATACTTATGCATATTTACATGCTCAGTCTATAGGAATGTGTATATGCACAGGCGTGTGGTGTTTCTTTACAAAGTGACAGGGTTGGAGCTAAACTCAGCAGGACAGTGGGTCTCCAGGAGCAGGGCTGAAAAGTCCTCTGATCGAGAGTTCTTCCATAAGCCACCTTGGCTCATTGAAAAAAAAAGCATGCCTGTAGTGCAGGAGCAGACTGGGACAAAATTTCAGGCCAGGAAATCTCACTCATCCAGGCCATCCCATACACCCACAACAAATTCTGAAACACGGATAACCCTATTTTTTTGTATGGCCATCACATAAAAAAAAGTTTAAATCCTTAGGGTGGGGACATGCAAAATAATTAAAAGTTCTCTCCTAAACTGCACCTTCACTTCCATTTTACTTTTCTGTCTCTTTATTTTGCCCTGATATCTCTCTGTCTCTCACGACTTTAATACTCACGATTTAACAAAACTATACTTTCTAAATTGCCTAAATGTCGAAATTATTACAATAATAACTACATCATTACAATAGATTTTTAGAAAAATCCTAATACATGAATCATATTCTTCCCTTACATAAATGAACCATGATTTTATTAGTAAAAGTACAGTAACCATGTTTTGTTTTTATTTTTTGGCAGATGGATTACCATTTGTATTTATTTCTACTACAAATTTCATGGTTAAACTACGGTTAGTGTAGCAAAACCATGATTCATTTGTGGTTACCATGGTTTAACAATAGTAACCATTGTGTTTGGATTTATAGTAAAACCATTGTTAATTTTCATAAGGGTTGTGTTGTTGTCTGCCCTAGCTCCCTCTAAATCTATTATAATACTTATATTATCTATTATAAATCTGTTATAAAAAAAATATTTGTTTTCTAAATTACTACTGTAACTTTACAATAGATAATGATGTCCTTTATTATACAGTATTTTGAGTGATAAGTAATGGGCTGCTACTGCTTAACTAAAAAAACAAAAACAAAACTACAATAGCCTATTTACGGATAAAACTGACATGTGGCCTGTAGCACGAAGAGAGATGAACAAACTCAGAGTTGCAGAGTAAGTTTTGAGTTGACAAAACCCGACAAAGCCATCCTGGTTTAGGTCAGGATCAGCGTGCTCACAAAGCTCGATATAAACATTCTCTGACAACTCAGAGTTTGAACCAGAGTTTGTGATTAAGGCCCTGTCCCAAATGGAACACCTAATGTGCACTTGCGGTCTTATGGACTTACAATGGCCGCCGCGTGCGCGTGTACGTTAAGTCCACGAGACCGTAGGGGTGTCCCAATCGTCATTTTAGCGTTCAGAGGGGTGCTCAGAAGCGCCCCCTTTGCGGCCGTTATGCGCCCTCGATCTGCACTTCTGCCGAGCCCGCACTGGGGTGAGCTCCGCAGCAGACTTCTACCCGACAGTCAAAGCGCCATTACGTCACGAAAGTGCGGACTTGGAGGAAGACCGCGAGGGTTTAGGGTGCCCTTTGGGTAGGGTTGGGTATCGTTTGGGTTTTTTTCGATACCGGTGCCAAATCGATACTTTTAAAACGGTGCCGGTACCTAAACGGTGCCTGAACCGATACTTGTTATATATATATATATATATATATAAAGGCATTGCTATTCCTGTAACTGAGTACATTTACATTTATGCATTTAGCAGACGCTTTTATCCAAAGCGACTTACAGTGCATTCAGGCTATACATTTTTTTTTTTTTTCAGTATGTGTGTTCCCTGGGAATCAAACCCACAACCGTTTGCGCTGCTAACGCAATGCTCTACCACTGAGCCACAGGAACAGAGTAAACCGAAGATATAAGTAAACAGAAGATATAAACGTTTTGAATGATAAAACAAATACATTAAACACTCGACAACGACAATATATAGTTTGTCTGTGTTATTCAAGCCATCTCTGGTATTTTCATAATAATTAAGTATATTTAAAATCCATTGCTAATCAATGCATTAGTAGCCTATGGAACATATTTTCTGCCTCATTCTGTGACAAGAAGCTATCAGATCACAAAAGGAAGCATTTAACTGGTGTTGTGGACTAAAAAGGTTATAATGTTCTATTTTGTTGGTTTAAACGGGTTTAAAAATGCGAATACAAGAGAATTTTAGCTTTAGGCATTTTAATTAAAGCTAGGGCTGGGCGGTATATAGAGTTTGTACGATATATCGATATATTCTTTATAATCGATACGTTATTATGAAGCAATACAGTTAATATTGATATACAGTAGTTTGATACGAGCGCATCTGATAAAATATATAGGGAGGACACAGACTGAACTGCGGAGAAAGTGCATAATACAATTTGTTCTAAACATGTGACAAGCTTTATATGAAGGGCTATAAAAAAACTCGTAAGATACAGTAGCCTATAGTTTATAGTTTCAGTTTAAAGCAGCTCGCGCTCTACCTGTCAGATGCTCTGACAAAGGCTGCGTGTGCCGCTGACAGAGATGCTTCTCGCGCTGTTTAATGTGTTTGCTGTTTTCCGTAATGCATAACTTACAATTCACAGGTATATTCTCCATCTGTAAATGTTAGAAAGCCATGGAAATATTTCCATTTTGCTGTCAGAAGTGCGTGAGCTTTTGCTTTGTGATTCTCTGCTAAACTTCACAGACTTAATTTAGAATGAGCGCCGCCGTGCGCGTGCGCGCCAAACAGACGGCGCGCAATGAAATAAGAGCGCAATAACTCTGACTAAAATATACATTTTTACATATACAAGGACAAATATTTTAATAGCTCGCTCAGGCATGGCACCGAAATGAGGCACCGAAATCTGCGTTCTGATTCGGTTCTAGTACATACCGGTTACATAGGTACCGGTGCCATATTGGTACCGGGTTTCGGTACCCAACCCTACCTTTGGGACAGGGCCTAACTCTGGAGCATGTGCACCTGAACGTGTGACATGCAGCAAACAAGGAACGTGGAGAGCGTCAGCAAAGCGTCAGCTCGATTCACTTTCCTGCTGAAGATTAAGAGATGTCGTTATTAAAAATTTAATAAATTTAAATGCATTTACAAGGCAGGAATAAAGACTTCTGCTGCAGCAAACAATTTGAGAAGGCAGCAGAAAGAAAATATGCAAAGGAATCAACTGAATTTAATTATTTATATATATATAGTTTCACACGGAGCTCAAAAAGAAAACATAAGTTTAGTCATTTTAAAAGTTGGATATATTAAAGTTTATCTATATATATTTAATAGGGGTGGCACGGCACACAGATGTCACGGTTCGGTACGTACCTCGGTTCGGGGGTCACGGTTCGATACGATTTCGGTACAACAGGGGAAAAAAACAAATCTACTATGCTCGGTTTCTTTTCATTTATTTTGAACAGACAGTAGTGAAAATTAAAAAAAAATCCCATCTAGATGTGAAAATACTAAATATTATTACATGTTATATATATAAATCTATATATCTGTTTTGTTTTCATTGTGAGTGTACACAAATAAAAGCAGACCTTTATACAGTGATTATTAATAAGACAATAAGTGTTTAAAGTTGATTCTGCTGGTATAAGGAAACAGTTGAAGTGATCGCGCGCACGCACACACACACACACACACACACACACAAAAAAAAAACACACATCAGTTCCAGCATTGCTAACTAGACAGTGCAGTTGGTAGTTTATCAAAATAAAATACAGTGAGCCAAACATCAGCGCGCCCTCCTCTGTGTCACCGTTGGAACGCGACTGAAGTACAAAGCCTATCATTTACATAATAAATAATAGTTTCGCATTCAGATACGTTACATCGCAAATATGGAAATATTATGGAATATTTGGATTTGTGCCGAATGAGAGAGCTAGGATACACGAGCACAAAGCCCCATTTCGCAAACAGTTGAGTGAGCAAGCCTTTAAAGTGTACTCGTTTGTCAGTCTATGTGAGAGACGCATTCACAATCAGCACATGGTCACTGTCTAGGGGTCTCTGTTTTCAAGCGCACAACTCACGGCATTCGCTGTTCTTCTGCTGGCGGTTATCAAACAGCGTTGCATTACTGCGGGCGCCCCCTTCTGGATTGGGGATGAATTGCCTGTATTCGTTGTATGGCCTCATGCACCGAACCGAGAGGTCCGTACCATGACGGTTCGATACAAATACATGTGCCGTGCCATCCCTAGTATTTAATTAAAATGCGAAGCTTAAAATTAATTGTCACTTCATATAATAATTAAATTAATATATTATATGAATTATAAACAATTACAATTAATATAATAAATAAGTAGCTGCAAAAGTCTGGCAATTTTGTCTCTAAAATTATTTGACTGTAAACAGCTTTAATTTGGAGAGAGAGATACGGGGAGTGGCTTCATTGCATCAGATATATGTCACTTTGCTCACAGCTGATTGGTCCAGTTTGGGTTTGCGATCTCTAACCCAGAATAAAATCTGCTCCGGAGCAGGTTAGCCGTGTAGCGTAAGTTACCATGGTGACGAAACTCGCTCAAAACCAACCCACCTTCTTGAGCCCGAAAACTCAAAGAGTTTGCTCAAACTAAACGTGAACTTACCTGGGTAAAAACCCAAACCGGCTTCGTGCTACAGGCCACTGCACTTGAAATCCTGAACAGTAGTTTTGCTTCTTTGCTCCACCTGGGCAATTCCCCTCCACTCTCGCATTGATTACTCTAATCGAAACCGTTTGGTGGAGGCGCAAAAGCCGAAGCTTAGCATTGCCAGTCATGACTAACCGATTCATGATTTATTATCAAATCGCGAATTCGGAAATAATCGCTTTAGTACATTCGGTAGGCAATTATATAATAATAATAATAATAATAATAAAAACAGGGCAGCGGGCCAAATCGGTGACATTTCTGCAAAATGACATTGCTTCTTATATATTTTGTGACACTTTCAAAGTTAAATGTCCAGTAATTTGTGGTGAAAGAGTGTTAGGGCTAAAGTGACGCTAAAGGGCTAGTGTTAGGGCTAAAGGGCTAAAGTGACACTAAAGGGTTAGGGCTCTAATGCGTTTAAAATCTATTTAAAACTAGGCCTATATGTTTTATGGTTAAAGAGCCTAAACCTAACCCTTTGTGTTAACAAAAGCAAATGTGAGATAAAAATGCATTTGCTGAAGCAACTGTGCCATTTTAGATTCCTTCAACAAATATTTTAGCTCTTTTATTTTGTTTTAAATGACTCATACCCCAGACATCCCGCCCTGCAAAAACTCATATCAGGGAGGTAGCTCAGTCCCAACACCCACACTTGATGTTCCAACAAAACGTTCTGTACAGTTTGATGAACTGCAAACAAGAGGTCACAAGAGAAACATTTGAGATGCATGTAGACCTTGTGTCATCAGATCACTGAAAACACACTTTAATACTGTACAAACAGGGCCTTTCTCTCACTTGCTGAATTCCTGAGATAATTAGTGGGCATCAAAATTATGCTAACAATATGCAGAAGAGGTGGGATCTCAAGGTGTCTCAAGTGCAATGCTGTACCAGATAAGCTTATTGCCGTAACACAGTAATCCTGGTCTTCCGTCATTCATCCTTGTTTGTCAACTGTCAGACAAAGAAGAGTTTTCACACCAGTGACACATATTCTATTTGGTCAGAGGAAATCTTTTGGCAATATATCTTGTAGCACTTCTTGCAATCAAGAACTCTTTGTGCAGGTCCATAACTATACCTCAAAGCACTGATTTAATGACATACATTCATACATTTGTTAAGTATGGCTTAAGTCTCCAAATACTTTGAGGACCGCTGTATGTGGATCAATCTGAAGTTGACATGAATGGAACAATATAAGCATCATACTTTAGTTCGGGGACCCATTCTCACTATTGATTATTAACTATTAACTATTTTTTCTTCAATAAACTCCTACTTTGCTGCTTATTAGAAGTTAGTAACCTAGTTGTTAAGTTTAGGTACGGGGTCTTATTAAGCTATCTAAAATATGGTCATGCAGAATAAGGCTTTAATATGTGCTTAATAAATATTAATATACAGACAATATTCTAGTAATATGCATGCAACTAAGCAACTTCCGTATCTCAACAAAACCAGATGTTTTCCCCACTGATCACATGGAGCACTTGATTCAATAATCAAGAATAAATCAAATCTGAACAAATATGCTCAAAGATGAATGCGCACACTTTTTGGTAAGAAACCATTAACTTCACAGCAGCATCAGATATTTTCCAAATTACTGCTAAGATGAAAACAATTTTTTTTTGTCTTAAGAGTCTGCTCTTACACTGTGCCATCCTAGCAGATTTTCTAAGACTCTATAGAATCAGACCACTTACAACCAAACTTACATCTACCAGTGAAAGGTAGATTTCAAAAAACAAAAACGAAAAAACACAGAAACACAGAAAGACAAAACTTCTACAGCTGCAAGGCACTGTAACCCTGGCAACCCTGATGAGTTCATAGCCTATGTTTTGGCACAGTTCATTTTATAGCTGAACATTACAACAAAAAGCTGAGGAGAGGCAAGGCCATAAAAAGCACATAGAACACTGCTCTCAAAGGGGCATTAAAAGGGCACTGAAGTCTTTTCAATCCGTCACTTCACCTCTAATGAGAATTCAGAAGGTATTTTCTCTTCAATTAAAAATTGGGATTAGAGGAGGGGGAAAGCCTCCTGTTAGCCCTGCATGAAGAAGCACTTTAAACTTTGAATATTGTAGAAAGAGTGATCAAGCACTGCTTTGTTACTCAGGGTGAACCATAGACCTTGCTGTTGAAGTGCATGGCCTGAATTTGAAAGTGATGACAACAAAATGCCAACATCATTAATATCACTATGATTTTATTTGGATATTAAGATTCCCAATGTGTATTTTATCATATAAATCACTACTAGAATGTTAATTATTTGAAATCCAAATCAAGACTAAGGTTTTGTGCTTCCTGTTTTCTTCATTAATTTGATCACACCAGTAAAAGAGTGGGTATACAGGATGTAAAGCATAGAGAGCCCCTAATGGGGACATGATGAAAGGGGAAAAAAACATATTTTAATGCTTTTGCATTGCCCAAGAAATTTTGCATTTTCTCACAAAAGCATTGAAATGTATAGTTTTTTTTTTCTCTCCTATCTCATTTTATATCCAACACTAGTTTTGCATTTGCTTGCAAAAGCATTGAAGTATAGTTTTTCCTCCCATCTCATTTTATTTCCATAAGCAGTTTTGAATTTGCTAACAATATTTTTCCTGGGAGCTCAAAAGTTTGAGAGATAATTTCAATAATTCTAGCAGGGTTATCTAAGGATACTGCCACGTTTATTAGAGCCCACACTGAAAATGCCAAAAAAAAAAAAAAAAAAAAAAACAGTGGCATGAAGAAAGTTGACTTTTCTCTATTTTGTTCTTGTTGTTATATTCTTGTTCTGGTGTTAAAGAAACATTAATATGTTTCCTCTGTTAAATTAAAGTTAAATTATTCATGTGTTTTTAAACCTTCAGACCTCACTGCATTCACTGCTGCTTCTCAAGAAAAGTCTTCAACAGTCTGCATCATGACCCTGGTTCACCCGTATGGCTGAGGCTTCAGGTCAAAGACACTCCTCCACATGTGATGAGCCAGGGCTGTCAGATCCTTTTACCTTGTCCCTTGTTGAGCAGAGAGAGCCAGGGCCAATTTAGAGAGAAAGGGCTAAAAAGAGAAACCTCAATGAGCTTTTCAGATAAGAAAAGAAAAGGCCATAGAGGACGAAGCCAGCCAAAAGCAGAGGAGAGGGCCAGCAGACTCCTCAACCTACAAGAGATTCTTGTTTTCTTTCTTTTTTTATTATTATTTGTATTTCTGAGTTTTACTACTGGTTTGCTAGTTAGAGAGGAGAAGAGAGTGTGAAGGGTTTGGATTTTAAGCCTTCTCCTCTAGCATACAGGGCTTCCGCAGGATATTTAATGTGCACTACCTGTGAAGTCATTGCTTGATAGGGTAGTAAGACAACAAGACAGCTGCCTAAGCTTCTGGATGCAGCCATTGACTATTGCTTGGAGAGAAGAAATTGCTGATCCTTGATGAAAAGTAATTGTCCCTGCCCATCTGCTGCACATGCAAAGTTTCAGTGTTTAGCAGACTGTCTCTGCATCCCATTTTCTCCCAAAATAATGAAATTTGAGTTAAAAACGTAATTGTCACGAATCCTGGCCATGATCTTCCGTTCACTCACCACCAGAGGTCACTCCTCCATCACATTGACTTTCACACCACACAGACAGTTACATATCACCCAAAGACTACATTTCCCATAATCCATTGCACTGATGACACACAGCTGATTTCACTGATCACTCATCACACACGCTTTATAAACCTTGAACTTGCTCTCTGTGATCGCCGAGTATTGTATGCACATATTGCTACCCTAGCCGATAGCTACCTTACAGAGCCTTTTGTAGTAGTCATAGTTTTGCCTTGCCTTGTGTGTTTTCTAGTGTTTTGATTCCAGCCCGTGTTTCCTGGATTAACCCTTTGCCTTGCCGTTCGGACTCTGTTTGCACCTCATTTGGATTATTGCTCGTGTACCTGGATTATCTCTCTGCCTTGCCCTGTTGGATATTGTTCGCCGATCGTCGACCCACGCTTGCCCTAGGATTACTCTCTGCCTTGTCTGTGTCATACCTGTTTGCTGATGTTTTTGACCCTGCTTGTTTTGTGACCATGTCTATTAATAAAAGCCTGCAAATGGATCCGTACGCCTCTCGTCTCGTCGGCTCCGTAACAGAATACTTGTCTCGTCGGCTCCATAACAGAATACTCGGCCACGCAAGGATCCAGCGGCTTTTCATGTGGCTATTGGCCAGGTATGGACACTGCACGACTGTTATTAACCCTCGAGCAGGGCTCTGGTGGGCTCCAGTCTCGTCTGCTCCGCCCTGGTGGGCTCCAGTCTCGTCTGCTCCGCCCTGGTGGGCTCCAGTCTCGTCTACTCCGCCCTGGTGGGCTCCAGTCTCGTCTGCTCTGCCCTGGTGGGCTCCAGTCTCGTCTGCTCCGCCCTGGTGGGCTCCAGTTCCATCGACTCCGCCCTGGCTGCCGGCTCTGCCTCGGTCCCCGGCCACTCCACTTCCACGTGGACCTGGGCCTCCGTCTCTCCCCCTGTTCCGCCTCTGCTCCACCGCCCTCCTGGACTGTAAAGGAGCGTCTGGAAGCCGCTCCTTGGGGGGGGGGGGGGGGGGGGGCTATGTCACGAATCCTGGCCATGATCTTCCGTTCACTCACCACCAGAGGTCACTCCTCCATCACATTGACTTTCACACCACACAGACAGTTACATATCACCCAAAGACTACATTTCCCATAATCCATTGCACTGACGACACACAGCTGATTTCACTGATCACTCATCACACACGCTTTATAAACCTCGAACTTGCTCTCTGTGATCGCCGAGTATTGTATGCACATATCGCTACCTTACAGAGCCTTTTGTAGTAGTCGTAGTTTTGCCTTGCCTTGTGTTTTCTAGTGTTTTGATTCCTGCCCGTGTTTCCTGGATTAACCTTTTGCCTTGCCGTTCAGACTCTGTTCGCACCTCGTTTGGATTATTGCTCGTGTACCTGGATTATCTCTCTGCCTTGCCCTGTTGGATATTGTTCGCCGATCGTCGACCCACGCTTACCCTAGGATTACTCTCTGCCTTGTCTGTGTCATACCTGTTTGCTGATGTTTTTGACCCTGCTTGTTTTGTGACCATGTCTATTAATAAAAGCCTGCAAATGGATCCGCACGCATCTCGTCTCGTCAGCTCTGTAACAGTAATATAATACCATCAGAACAAAATCTCTCTAGTTCCTAATGCACACATGAAATAAATTTCACAGTGCGACTTGCTTTCCATCCAAAGTCAACAGCGAGAGCACACTCTGATATGCAGAGAGCTTTCTCCATTCCATTGCCTTTTGCAGTTTTGTGTCAAGATAAATAATATTTTAGTTTGAGACCAATATGTTTTGCTTGTCGTGCTCCCTCTAGATGTTTCTGAAAGGATAAACTGCATTTTGTGTATGCATGAATATTAATTGCGTCATGCATTCTTAGTAATCCTGCAGGAGCATCAGAGCTTACATGGCAGCACCTTTAAATGTGAAATAATTTTTCTTGGTTTAGTAAACTATTATGGACACTTTGTACTATACCTAATTACAGTGTTTCCACCAAGTTACAGACTGCCAAAAGAGCAAGCTGCTTGAAGCTAGAATAAAGTGCTTTCAACAATGCAAAGAACTGTTGACCAATGACATAGCTTTAGTTCACCATGATCCTCATCTGTATTCATGAATCAAGAAAGAAGCATTGAGAAACAAATATCTTTGAAGCAGATATTTCAATTTAAGATGGGATCATAGACCCCTACTAACATTATTTGGCAAGCTTAAGTGTCTTAATCACATAATCTACCACAAGTCTGAGTAATATGGAAATGCAGATGGCTTGTTATATACTGTATTCATGTACTGTATGCAATGATGGCATTATACATTTGGAAATAAGAAGAAATAAGTTAATGCAACCTCTTATTTACAGGTAATCAAGCTGTTTGGTTTATATTTTTAATGTAACATACAATTGCACATAATATTTTAAAATTGTATTGCCATGTATTATGTTTTCATGCTTTTCGTTTTCTTTTTATTCTTAACAGCTCCCACTTGTGGGATAAATAAATTACCACACAACCTTGGTTGTCAAAAAACAGTAGGTAATCTGGCTGGGGATTTTTCCGTAGGTTGTAGGAGATAAAAACTGACATTATGTATTCAGATTGTAATAAAATCACAGACTAACCCCTGTAACTGTTGAAAATAGCTTATGTCCCCATGAGAAGCAATTACTATCTGAAAGGGTTTACGCAAGATTAATTATCAGTGAAACAGGATTGTGTGTTATGGGGCACTAAAGTGATAATTTCATTCAAGTTCAGAAGAGCAGTGCTGCAATAAATTCACTCAGGTCTTCTTTCAAAAATGTGTGGTGAAAAACAGGAAAGGTGAACCCTTTGTTTACAGCAGTTATGTTGGCCGACGTTCAGGGATTAACAACTTTTCAGAGAAAACACTCAATGGAGGCAGATTCAAGCACTTTCAAGCACTGAATCAAATACACTTAAGGTGTCTTGATATACAGCTGCATACAGGATGCAGAGTTTATCAGAACAACTGCCAAATGAAATCATACTCCAGGACAAGAATGGTTAGGAGTATGCAATGCTGTCATTCACCATATGCACAAAACCAGAAAGATGCTGGCAAAAGAGACAAATGGCGCTTTTCCACTGCATGGTATGGCACGGTACGGTTCGGTACGATTCACTTTTGGGGGGTTTTCCACTGGGTACAGTACCTGGTACTTTTTTAGTACCACCTCAGCCGAGGTTCCAAGCAAACCATACCGTTACCAAAACGTGACGTGTAAACTCTGCTGATCACTGATTGGCCGGAGAAAATCATCACTGCCTGCGTCATTGAACTTGCGGGACGAGACACAACAGACCCACTAGATTTAAATCAGCACAGCCAGCGAAGGGTCGCAACTGTTTTGAATGAGCGCACCTTTCTTTTAACAACCAAAAAATGGCTGTTTCGTTGTCTGTTGAGGAAGTACAGACTGTCTCTCATTGATAGCCGTGGAGCGGATCCAGCGAGAGCTTGATGGAGCGATGCGGAATTAAAGTTTTTCAGGAGTCACGGCAGTAGAGGCAGCACAACTATAACAACACGTGAAGAATCCCGCCCACTCTAAAGCAGTACTAAACTGCAGTGGAAACGCAAACCGAGCTGAACCAAGCCGTGCCGTTCTGAGCCGTGCCGAGCCAAGTCGTACCATGCAGTGGAAAAGCGCCAAAAGATAGCCTACGGGGATTTATGTTAGAGCAGCCAAGGAATCGACTGTACTGTCGTTCACTGGAGAAAGACCTCTTGTTTCTGCTGTCCAATCAACTGGCCTTTTTATCTCCAAATCTCCAAATTGGTCAAACTACACCAACAATGTATGGTAAGTTAAAGGGATAGTTCACCCAAAAATGAAAATTCTGTCATCATTTACTCACCCTCATGTCGTTCCAAACCTGTATATGTTGATAGTAGCCATTGAATTTCATAGTATAGGAAAAAATATTATTGAAGTCAAAGGCTACTGTCAGCTATTTGGATACCCACATTCTTCAGAATATCTTCTGTGTGCAGGAGAAAGAAATTCATAAAGGTTTGGAACAACATGAAGGTGAGTTAATGGTGAAAGATTTTTTTTTAAAATTTTACCCCCTTAATGGTGTAACTTTAGCTAGTTTCCATCCTTTAATTTGTAGCATATTATGCTCACCTTTCTCTAGATATGTTGTCAATTACCACAGATTAAGTGATTTTAAGAAGATGGGTGAGCATTGCCTTTTAGATATTGTAAAAGCGTAGCTTCTTGCCACTTATTGCTTTAGAATTGCATTGATCTTCTCCTGCAGATGCGGGCTTTCGCTGCACTATTACATCATACGCTTGGTTTCAATAAAAACTGTTTTTAAACTAACGAGAAAGTTTTCAATTTTGAAACTTACAGGATGTTTTATGGTACATTGACCTGTTATATGCCAAAAGATCAAGGGACATTTGATTTCTCAGTTTACGACCCCTTTAAATTAAGTAGTTTTTACTTCTGAAATTTACTCAGTTTTGTTTTTCTACATTGGGATCCAAGTACGAAGATGTCCGTGGCAGAGACTCAAGAAGAGAACTCGAGCGAAATGTCCCAACCAAGCACCAGCGAGGAGGTTGGTAGCCAGGATCATCTTCCTCTCCATGAAACACGTTAATGCTCAGTAGTACACATAAAGATTTGTGGACTGACAACCACAGGTATACCCCCATTGATAGATTTGTACATTGAAATAAATAAATAATAGTGAGTACTACAATTTTTTTATTATTATTTAAATTTGTTCACTAAAATTTTTCTCATTCAATCATTAACTTAAAACTACTATTTTTTTCTTTTTTTTCATTTCTAAACATTTTGTTTTAATAGCCTATAGTTTTAATTCACACCAAGTAAACTATGCTACTGTATCTTTGTTTCTGAAGAAGCAAAGCAAAGATATCTGGGATATAATTTTACAAGGTTGTACAAAGGACTCAACACTTGACACATAAATCTGAAGAATGGTGGCAATCAACAAATGTAAAAAGATGAGCTCTTAACATCATCACACAACAAATAACTAACAATAATGACAAGGAAAGCTGGCACTCACCGTTAAGCATTGCATATTCTCAGGGTTTGCAGAGTTGGAGACTGCAGCATGGTTTGCTGTAGCAGCATCTGAGGAGATATAAACAAATGAGTCATGGGCTTTGTCTCTCACACACACATGCTACAGAAAACTTGAAAATCTGCGTAGGTGGAAGTTTTAAATTCCTCACTTGAAGGTTTTTAATCCCTTTCCTTGTTTTTTTCCCTCTTCTCTCTCTCTTCCTCCCCTAAGCAAAGAAAAAAAATGTAGAAAATCTTCTCTGAACTTCTAACTCAATCATCAGCAGGCTCCTGTTTATTGCTGTGGATAGAGCAGCTTGCCCCATCTAACAATCTAGACATTGACATGGTTTATAAGGCATACACTGGTGTTAAAATAGTGGCAGATTGTATTTGTAAATTGAATACTCACATACAGTATTGTAAAGAATTTAATCTTTTACATTGTTTAATTTAGCTCTTTTGTTTAAGCTTTATTTTAGCTTTAGGGAATCTTACGATTTGATATTGATATGATCAATTGGTATTAATCAAAACGTCCAAATTATACCTTATTTAACAATCGTCCAGCGAGTTGCTAGATTTCAGTATATCTGAGAAATTCTGTTTATTCTCGTGGCCACGATATAATAATACAGAATTATTTAAATAACCGTATGACAGTTATGAGCATATAGGTAACGTATCTGAGCAAGATTTGATTTGAATATTACACACAGAACACAGAACACTTCTCTATAAATCAAACAAGAGTTTATTTGCTATCTTACTACAATACATGAACTAAGCTAAATAACATAAAACAAAATACATACATACACACACGCACAGGCAATGAATTTAATTGAGAATGATTACAATCTAGCACTGTTCTATTTCCACACGATTTTACTCGTGTCGATCATCAAATGGAGAACTCTCTTAATTTTACTTTAGAGATAGATGCCCCACGATTCAGCAGAATAAAGGTTGTTTGATACCTTGCTTTTAAGTTGAAATGACGCTGATCTGTCTTTCGTTTCCCGGATGTTGGAAACCCCGCGTGCCGTTGTCGCGTGGCGTCACTCTGGGGATGTCCTTCTGTTGTTGCTTATTTGCTCGGTGTTGTTTAATGCTTGAAGTTCTTTTCGCGTAGCTTCAGGCTTTCGAGGGTTTCTTCAGAGATTTGACTAAGTGTTGGTTATATGTTCAAAACTCGGCCAGATGTTATGGCTGCGAGCTTTTTGGAGTAGCCCCAGTTTCAAAGAAGCGCGCGATTTCCAAGCAGAGCAGAGAGAGAGAGAGAGAGCAGCTGGGAGTCAGTTTTAGGCCGGAAATTTCGGCCCCTCCCACTCGATGCTCTTCCAATGAAATAGGTCTTGAAGGGCGGAGGTCCGCCTACACAAGGTTTCTTCCTGTGCATACATTATCTGCCTATTTACGTTGTCACGTGAAGAAAATATCTTTTAACACGTTCTAATCACACATTATTATACTCAATATTAACTTCCCATGCACACCAAATTCTTGCATTTGTCCTGACTGTTAATATGAAACCAAACATAAGGTATTCGACATACATTAACAGCTCTCATGCTAAAACTAACTCAAAAGGGTTCTATTTAAAGATTAGAAATAACACATCGTGCATATGATGCTATAAGTGTAGTACTCACTTTACAGGAGAAAATTATACCTCAAAAGATTATAAAAACATACCATTGATTACAATGACACAGCAAGCTTATAAATGACATAAAATACACATTGATATATTTTGTAAAATATATTGTATGTATTGCTTTTGATAACAGCAACAGGTATTAATTGTCTTTTGGAACACTTTATAAAAGTCTTTGAGTCCTTTTTGCAAGGTCCAAGAAACAGAAACAAGCTGTGGTTAGGTTCTTTGATCAAGGAGGGCAAAAGAGAGCGCATTCCTTCGGAGGGGGAATGAAGATGAGAGGTGCTGAGCATTATGTTGTTTTAGGTCTGTGAAACATCTGCCTTAACATATATCTGTCTTGTTTGTTGGTTAAATCATAAATTTAGGCGTTAAATGATCAGGGAGTCCATAAAGCTTGTCGTTTGACCATAAGCAGATGTTTCGTCCTGTTTCGGTCAAGTTATGGTTAAGTGATAAGAACAAAGTGAAGTCCTGTCTTAAACCACATTCACGATGCTCTCCTCCAATTCCTCCTTGTTTTAACAAAGTCTCTTCAGGTAACGAGGTTTTATGGCAGGAAATCTGAGTTCAGGAATGTGCTCGCCATTATGTTCAGATGTGTGTGCGTTCTACCTTCCCCAAGGTCTTACAGTATACAGACATTGCATTACAGTGTGTGACTATATGGATATTGCAGTGTCATGATGCTTGTTAACTGTATCAAAACCTTTGTTTCCAATATATATATATATATATATATATATATATATATATATATGTATATATATAATTTTTGAATACAACAAACTTTGTCTCAGTCTTTGTCAGTCTGGAGTAATTATTTTTCAGCCGACTTTTTACTTCTACTCCTTACATTTTCACGCAATTATCTGTACTTTCTACTCCTTACATTTTAAAAATAGCCTCGTTACTCCTATTTCATTTCGGCTTGTTTTCATTCCGGCTTGTCATAGTTCAAAAAAAAACAAAAAACCCTATCCAGATAAATCGCGCCATCCGGATAGAGTGAATTTGATTGTGGTTGGATGAGAAGTAAAACATATACCATTCCGACACCGTATTGGTTTGTATGCGATCCATCGCACCTGCACATGACACAAATCACGTCACACTCCAGCAAGGACATAGCCAGTGTTGGGGTCGTTACTCAAAAAAGATTATTTCTTAAAAGTTATTATTTCTCCAATACTGGCTTCATTTATCAAACGGGTGCTTACTCTTCGTCCTCTGCAAATTAAGCTACAGTAGTTCGGTAGAGAGACGTTTGAATAAATTAGCGTTTGCGATTGACAACGCGATTGATAATGTTGTGATAAGTAGGCTATATTAACTTTGTAACTCGTTACCCCCAACACTGGACATAGTAGACGTATGTAGCCAAGTACGAAGATGTCCGTGGCAGAGACTCAAGAAGAGAACTCGAGCGAAATGTCCCAACCAAGCACCAGCGAGGAGGTTGGTAGCCAGGATCATCTTCCTCTCCATGAAACACATGTTAATGCTCAGTAGTACACATGTATGTTTTTTTATGTATTTGCATTGTACTAAAATGCGTTCATTTTCAATGGGCATACATGTATATGCGGCTGAAACAAGTAGCCTAGTGCATCCCAAATTGTTCAACATTAACATTTTAATATAACATTATAGTCATTATGGCCTTCAGAAAAATGTTTTTTTTGAGGAGGTGGGGTAGTGCACAATAGGACCCTGTGGCGCGGCCTAAGCTTTTGTCCTTAATGGCATTTTTTTCCTTACATTACTTTTACTTTTATACTTTAAGTAGTTTTAAAACCAGTACTTTTACACTTTTACTTGAGTAAAATGCTTGAGTTGAAACTTCAACTTCTACAGAAGTCTTTTTAAACCCTAGTATCTATACTTCTACCTGAGTAATGAATGTGAATACTTTTGACACCAGTGACCGTGTCTAAACCGGACGCCGCATCGCAACACAACAGGTTGCGTCTGTCTACAGGACATTTTAACTTTGTGTCAGTATGTAATAAATAGGACGAGGCAGTTTACTGTGAGGGATTTGTCATGTTGTATCGCGCAGCATCTAGTGTAGACAGCATCACTGATTATAATGTGTTCTCGCCGCGCCGCTCGCGTTATTTATGGCTACTTTCCTATTTAACTGTATTTCTTTTTTTTTCTTTTCCTTAATATATTCTTTTAGAGAAGTAATGAAAGTCTGATTACTTAATAATGATATGTTAAAGCGCCATCTAGGGGACTTGGCTTTAACATCGGAAAGAGGAACACTGCACAACACAGCAGAATGATCAGATAATAAAATTGGTAATATAGAGATGGAGGAATTAGACGAAATTAAAGATGGGCTGAGAAATATGTAGTCTATCCTAGAGAAAGTCTTGTGTCTATTAGAAAAAACAGTGAAGTCCTTAGCTTTAGTATTCTGAATTCTCCATAGATCGATTAAGTTGAGCTCAGTGATAAATTTATTCAATAATTTAGAGGATGGATTGGCTGTTGTATCAGATTGAGATTTATCTAAAGCAGGATTTATGACAGCATTAAAATCACCACCCACCACTAGAGGGCAATCAATCTCCTCAAGTAAAGTTTTGGAAATCTGTGTAAGGAATGTACTGTCTGTCTCATTCGGACCATAAATAGAGACCAATGCTAACCTATTATTATATATTTTGCATCGGATAAAAACAAATCTACCCTTCTCATCACTACCAAGGTGTTCAATAGTTAAATTTAACTTCCTGTTAACAAGGATAAGCACCCCCTTAGTTTTATTTTGAGCGCTAGAAAAAGCTGCTAATTTGCAATGCTTATTCTGGAAACGTGCCACGTCAGATTGTTTTAAATGTGTCTCTTGAATTAGGGCACAGGAAATAGATTTACGGTGTAAATATTCTAACACACGGGTTCGTTTAACAGCAGAATTTAAACCATTCACATTCAGTGATAAAACATTTAGAGTATGCATTGAATATTCATAATCCCAAGATTGTACTCAATAAATGAAAAAAAACAGAAGCACTTCCATTCTATAAATAACACGTAAACGCTGATGTGCATTTTAGATACCAAACCTCCTAGATGAAAAATCCCTTTAGAAATAAGGTAAAATACATAAAAGTATAAATGTCTGCTGTAAAAAAAAAAAAAAAAATACATAAAAATATGAACAACCCAAAACCATAAACAAAGAACAACTCAGACCGCACATTACCGAGAACATAGGTCTGACTGAGCAACAAAAAACAGTGATAATTCGTGACCGATCCACTCCAACGCAAGACATGTCTCCCGAAAGGCTCACGCAGCCAAAAAAATATTTGTTTATTAATTAAACCTACTCTCCATTAGTCCCCTCCAAAAAAGAAAAAAGGGGAGTGTCAGTCTTACCAGCAAAGAGATCGTTGTACCGGATAAATAAGGACAATATCCCAGTAGGAGAGAAGAAAACGCAAACAATAGGTTTAGCAAGCGTCCATGCTCATCCTGCTATCATCCCCTTCTGGGCAGCTAGGACCAAGACCATCCCGGCCGTCACGCCCCTCCCGTCGAACTGGAGAAACAGCGGCCGCTGCTCCCCCGTCGTCCCCCCGCAGAGCTGCGGCATACGACTTCTGCTGAGACATGGAGCTGATAAAATCCTCCGCTTTCTGAGGGGAATCGTAGCTTCTCTGTTCCCCTTTGTGCCGTAGCTTAATTACCGCCGGATAGATGAGGAAGGGCTGGAGACCAAGCGCTGTCATCTTCTTCAAAACCGGACCAAATGCCTTTCTCCTGATCACTGTAGCCGGACTAAAGTCGGGAAAAAATAGCAGTGTGACATTGCTCTGTGAACATTTCACGGGATAAGCCTGCCGAGCACCTTTTAGGATATCTGATCTGTCATGCCATCTCAGTACACGGAAGATGAGAGTGCGCGGCCGATCGGAGCCCCTCCCTCCGTCATAGACGCGATGCGCCCGATCAATCTCAATGTCACGGCCCCTCAAGGAAGGAATCCACTTGGAAAGATTAGCTCTGAGGAAACCAGCCGCGTCGTTACCCTCCATCCCTTCTGGGAGCCCCACCAGTCTTACGTTGTTCCTCCTACACCTGTCCTCCATATCTGTCATCTTCTCGGTGAGTTGCTCCAGCTGATCCTTTAAGTCCGTGACTGTTCTCTTATCTTCACGCGCCGCTGCCTGAACAGAATCAACACGGTCACGTGTCTGCTTCGCCGTGGTAACTATGGCCTCAAACTCCTCTCTTAGCTCTTTAACAGACTCGTTGGTCGCTTGTATGTCCTCACGCAGTTCGCGCAATGCGGGAATCAGCACAGAGTCCATAGCATCTCTCACTGCCGAATTCACAACCGAACTCAAAGTGCTTTGGTGTTCTTTAAATGCTAGTTCAATGCGGCTAGCAATAGCATCGTCGAGGTCTTCACTGGAGATGGCTGAATCTCTGAATTTTTTCTTCATTGGCGAATGCACAATCTCTCTTTTCCGATCCCTTTTGTCTGCCTTAGCACTCATGATGGGTCCAATGCAGAGTGGTTTAAATTTTACTGACAGGATCATAAAATATGTGGCAAAGTGAGCGGAGCAAAAGACTAAGCCTGCATCGCCGTCGAGGTGTCACGTGATCCATTCATTTAACTGTATTTCTTTGATATTTGATATTTATTTTAGTGTTTTGCAGGCTGAGTGTTCACTGACGGAAGTGCTAAAATAAACACGCACATTTGTTAATAGATGATTGAGCCTCATTTATTTATTTTTGCGTTTCAGAATTATAAATATACACCGCGCCACCGGCGGTTGTTGGTCCATTACCACCGCGGTGGTAATAATCTGCCACCGTCACAGCCCTAGACCTATTATGCAAAAATCACTTTTATAAGCTGTTTGAACACAGTTGTGTGGCCGCAGTGTGTGAAAACAACCAGCCTATAATGTTAAAAATCCACCAACTAATTTTTTTATAAAACCAATAAATCATAAACAGTCTCTCCAAACGAGCTGTTTCAGATTCTCCCTCTGTTCACGTCACCGAGGGGAAAAAGTCCCGCCCATTTGTGACGCTCTCTGCCCTATTAGCATAAACACAGCCCTGAGTGAGAAGCTGCGGTCCACCATTACTGGAGTTATATACAATGTCAGCACCAAAGAGGCTTTACAAGTGTTGAGTTTTGGGATGCACTAATGAACATAGGAGTCGCCATAATCTCCCCCATCTGAGCCGAGGACACTGTGGTTAAATTTAATTTTCGAAGGAAATATCCCAGAAAAAAATCGGTAACGTCCCCTATATGTTTAGGAATTAATAACAACGCTTCGTGCGCGAACGTCAGCTCCAGACAAAGTAAGTATCATGCGTTTGTTTTCCAAATTGCCTTTCGGAAAGAACTTTTTGGCACTCTATAAGGCTAATTGCTAAAGCTATCATTGTCGCTGTGTGTTTTCACTGATGCTGCCTTCGAGTGCTACCAGAATTATCGTGAATAGGAATGTGGTGGTTAAAAGTTGCATATGAAAGCAATGTGAGTCGATCGCTTGAAGTTGTTGAGCTCATAATCAGAAGTGGGACTTATAAAGTTTGTGATAGCATGAGACCAGCTATGTTGCTATTTTTATCCCGCCGTGCTCCCCGTCTGTGTAATTCATATAAACGCGAATTTATTATGCACAGTAAAATCAGATGACTGACTTTGAAACCGAGTAGTTTTCTGTAAAGATAACAGGCTTGTATTAATAGTGGAATGTGTATTTGCAAAGGCTAGCAGGGAGCTGGAGATCTTGAAGCTCCGCCCTCTTCTCCGGGAGCAACAGCTCACTCTCATTTAAAGCAATATACTCAAATCAGCGTGTTTCGGCTTATATCCTAAAAGTGGCAATTTTAACAAGCTATAAAAATTTATCTGTGGGGTATATTGAGCTAAAACTTCACATACACACTCTGGGGACATCAGAGACTTATTTTACATCTTGTAAAAAGGGGCATAATAGGTCCCCTTTAAAAAAAATCTATTATAAATGTAACAAAATTTTACTTAAGTGTCAAATTGCAGAGCTTCTGCAAGCATCCACATAGGATTTCTAAAATGCTGGTCTCTCACCACTGTCATTTTTGTTGTGCACTGTAAAAAATCCAAGTAACAAAATGTTGGAAGGGCAAAAATATCTAAGTTGAACTAATTTTCTTGCTTGGGCTTAGTTGAAAAGACAAATTATATTAAGTCTACACAAATATATTTTAAAAACATTGAATTAAGGGTTATTTTCAAATCCAGTCAACATTCAGCTATGCTAATGTTGACTAAACTAAAAAAAAAAACAAGTCCAGCCAATCCTGTGATCATTCTGCACGTGCACTAGCCTGAGTGACTTTGCGTGAGAAACAGCGCTGCCATCATGTCAAGTTCACGTGTCAGGTAAGTGCCTCTAAATAAATGTTCTTTTTTAGACTAAATTTATTGACAAAATCGTACAACATATTCAATGTTTTTGAGTGGATATTTAGAGGTGATAAATTTTGTACTTAGACGGAATTTATCAAAACGTGTATTAAAAAGGTGTAAACGTTTCATTACTGTTTCAAATCACATCATTATTTAACCAATTTACCTCATTACTAGCCCTAAATTGCTCCTGTCCCAACTTTTTTTGGAATGTGTTGCAAGTCTGAATGACAGGAAAGGATGTATATTTACAAATGACATGAAGTTGACCAGACAAAACATGAAATATTTTGTGTTCATATTGTCTGCAATGAAATACAAGTCAAAGTAAATTTAGAAATCACTACTTTCTTTTTTTATTTGCGTTTTCCATACTGTCCCAACTTTTTCTGATTTGGGGTTGTATAAAAAAATACTGAATAAGCATTGTATGAATTATATGTTGGGGGTTGGGTATAGTCGGTGCAGAGAGAGAGAAATTGCAGGCTCATAGACTGGAGTGTGTTCGACCAAAGTCCCTTTCTCGGTTCGACTTGAAGCAGCACCGGTAGCTCGCGGTACTTTGATGTCATACACCGACGATCGGTCTGCGCGGTGCTGCTTCAAGTCGAATACACCTCATCTCACGAGCTGACCCTCCGAGCCGGTCCGTTTTGACGTAAACAGTCTGTGTAAATGCATCTAATGCCACTTCAGATGCAGCTTCTGTTTCCTCTGCAGTGAAAAGATGGAGTTTGTTGGCAGTATGCGCACACATTAAAATTTGCAAAAATAAATTAGGTACTCCACTGGTCACAAAGAGAAGTATGAACACCGATGACAACAGAGTTGCACTGTCCAAAAATGTTGTGGTATAAATGTTCTTTTTTTCTGTAGTTTTCTGTAGTTTTATAAATGTTTGACCAATTAAAACATTTTAGTTGAATGGACTATAAAACTAGTTCACTAAAGGTTGAGCCAACTAAAAAATAACAATTCAGATAACACTTTGAAGAGAGAAATTGACTGAACGTAAAATTTCTATGGAACTAGTTACTAAATAATAATTAGTTGAAGCAGCTTAAATTTTTTTACAGTGTTTGTTTATTTAGTAACTGAAAGAAAAGCGTGCAGCACATATTTACAAATTCATCTTAATAGAGATCGCAGCAGTACGGGTGGCATCAGGACAATTGTTAACAGTATACCGCTGCTCAGGCGTTTCAATCTTTTTTTTATCCCTAAGCAAAGAATGAAAAAGAACTTTGCCATGAGTATTTTGGGACCTTCATGTCATGCAAGACATGAAGGGTTCTCTATTAGCATGTTGGCCATTGGTGTACCATTGGTGGCCTTGGGAGAGGACAGGCCAGCTCAAGATATATATATTTGTATGACATGGATTTGGTATTTCCTTTATCGTTCCTCTTTCTACAACACAGTTTCTGATGCCTCTGTTGGTAACTTTGAGAACCGGGTAGTTGGGTGGTATCATTCTCTGGGTCATTTGTAGGTACTGAGGTCCTTCACATCCTTAAACTGAAGGTGGCATATTCAGTATTGATTGTCAGGTTTGCATATTTATTACAAATTCCACAATGCTTTGAACAGAAAAGAGTTTGGCTAAATCTGGGCAGTGCCATACCTGATTCCCCAAGGCGTGATGAGCTGGAGACAATTGATCTGAAATCCCCTCAAGAGATGAGTCTAAAGTCCTATCCAGATGGGATTAGTTTTACATGGGGAGGTGGGATAATGTAATAGCTACCAGAGATTTGCTGTAATTTTAATCATATCCAAATCAACCATCTCAGTAATTAATGTAGACTTTTTCTTTCAAATACCAGTAAACATTACATTGTCTTTTGCATTCTACAAAACAGCCTGTAACAATAACCCAAGATAATAGTATAATTGCCAAGTTAGTAAAAGGCCAGTGAATATGCCAATATGTCCAGCATGTAAGCCCTTGTTTCTCCAAACACCTGAAGTTGAGGTTGGTCTATAAGACACCATAAAACAAAAAAAATATAGTGCTGCATGCCAATTTCCCTACTTATGCTATTCCCTAAATTAATGTCCTCTTTTTGAAATAATTTTTATTTTGATAATTTTGAGTGAGTGAGTGAGCGAGCAGATGAGTAGTTTTGGTATTAAAATGTAATGCATCTGTTACTGTAAATCAGTCACTTTTCACGGTTCACATCCTTATAATTTTATGTCATAAAATTTACATCAAACAATTCTTCATATTCCATATTGGAGGAAAACAAGTAGCCCATTTAATTGTCAGTCGTGGATCACTTCAATTGCTCAGTGTGCATTTCATTTCTAGTGTTCATTTAAGCCTGGTTTACACTATCGCAGGACCTTCCACAGACTGCTCATGCAGCTCATTGTGCCTGAGGCATTTGTACTTCACATATTTGACATTCAATGGAGTTGAAGCACCATGTTAGCTTTTCATTTGAAGATACAAAATCTGGGACATGCATATCCAGTGCAGATGTGGTCTGAACTGCAAGAGTTAATTTTATTTACAATGCATTACAGTTAAACATTACACTACTGTTTTGCATTGCTGGTATTTCGAGGCTTGGGTAGAGAGATACTGCCATGCAACATCTATCCCATACCACTGACCTGTGCACACAAAGATTAAAAATTCCTTTTGATTTCAGCATGCATTTGTTTGGTCAGATTAATGCAAGAAAAAAAAAAGAAAAAAATGCAGACAGGCTGAACAGGTTGTCAGTTTCTGACACCTACTTGGAATAAAAGAAGCCAAGCAATATTTGAGTTTTCAACAGCTGTTCAATCCTTTTATTTTTTTTATTTAATTTTATTTATTTATTTTCGTTTATTTTTACATTAACAGGTGGCAATCCAAATGAACATTTATCTCAACAAATTACAGTTATGAACATTTATCTTGGTGTGAACAGACCTGAACCCTCACACAAACTATTTAAATAAGATATTTAAGATTTTTTTAACAGTTGGAAATGTTTGTTGGTTCTCACAATGTCTTGACAATGACAATGTCAATGTTTTATTATCCTGAAGGCTATGTAGGCAAAACCACATACAGTACACTGCCTGTGCGCAACCATTATGCAATCTACCCACACTAAAAAATGCATTGAAGAGCAGCTTGGCCCACTTTTCATATGAAGAGTATCAACAATTTAAAAATGCTTGGGTAACTTGAAAATTTGACAGTGACAAATCAGAGCAAAAGATCAAATTAGTGGCCCGGAGAGGGACAGATGCTTATTAATGTATTAATGGTTCAGTTCTTCATGTTAATCTATTCAGGCAGTTAGAAGTCACTGACATACTGACATCAAGAGTGATGAGTTTGGTTATCTCGTCCCCAGCCACAAAGAAAATTTTGAAACAGACGCTGAATAAAATGTATAGAAGATGCAACTTGTAAATGACAGTACCATGACAAAGACAAGCTTCCACAAAAGCAAGCTTAAACCTCACCAAAACATCACTGAGAAAGAATAGAAAGGCTGTGCTCCATCAATGACTAATGTAGCACACTCATTAAACACACATCAAAGACAGAACAAGAGATCACTCACCTAGTCACTGCTGACACACAAACTGATGTTCAGACAGTTGTTGAGAGTGTGGAAATGATTCCCTCAAACTCAGTTTCAACATAAATGTGAGAAAAAATGTTATCAGACTCCAGGAGCAGGGCGCTGCTGACTCTAAACTCTGAGTAAATGCCACAGTGTGTGTATGATTCTCAATGATGTGTGCGGCTTGTCCAGCCCCCTCCCTCACTCCATCCATCCTCTCTCGCTCCCCATATAACCAATTTTAATCCTCCACTCACCCAGCAGACTCTTTGAGTCTGTGCTTAGTCCTGCCTACATCCTCTTCCAGAGGGTTTTAAAAACAACATATCTATATCCTGCAAGGTTATTTTAGGTTTTATTTCATTTTCAATTCGTTATTAAAAATTAAAGTAGCACTTTCATTTTTACAGTCATTTTGCTGTATGTATTTATTATAGTAATTATAATAGCTGGGTAATAATTGGTACTAACCCTGAACCTACCCCAAAACATAACCTTAACCATGTGGTTACCTTATATTACCCAGTACTTTCTTAGTTATGTACACTGTAAGTTCACACACTGTAAAATAAAGTGCAACCCTAATTACTTTAGGTTTGCATAAACTGAGACTATTTAAGTATGTTTAATGCATACAGTATTCATAGCTTGACATTTACACTGCTACAACTGTTTCCTTCTGTTCTGTGTGATCAAAAAAGTGGGACCTTTGCACAAGGACCATGGTGACAGAGCAGAGTTTTCATGTGTTATAATGAGTGACGATCCGGCACTGAAATTTGTATTTTTTTAATGTTGTGCTCTTTGGCCGAAGGCAAGAGTGTGATGTTCTCTCTTGTACAGTCACATAGATATTCACTCCAATCTGCATTTTTCCGGAGCGGCAGCTCGCTATCCATTCTTGTAAAGTCAAAAAAAAAAAACACGCAAAATGATAAAAGCAAATGTATAGCCACTATTGATATTCACACACATATCTACATTTGGTTTTATTAAAATAAATAAAATAAATAAATATACAAAGCCAGAAAGCTTAGATGTTACCACTAGACCATCACACCACAATATCTATATGAAGGCCAAAAATAAAATTATTATGTGGATTTATGTGACTTATCCACTGAGACTGATTGTGGAAGATATTTTAAACACTTCAATGGGTCAGGAAGAATGAATCATGAATCATTACTGTGTAAGGATTTAATGACAACTCAAAACCAAAAACAGGCATTCAACATGGTCTTAAGCTATAATTTAAATGATTTCTGGACATTTCTAATTCACTAACCCTAAAATATATGTATAGCTCTAAAATATGCTACAGCATTAAACCTCATGATCTGAGCTCTTTTGTGCCACATTTGATCCCATGGCAGGGACAATAATCGTCTGTAAAAGCATCTTAACAGAGCGGACAGATATCTGCAGGCGGTGGGGGAGGGACTGAGAGAGAGATAGGATGTGGATTGACAGATGTCAGGCTGAGACAGAGAAAACGGAAGATAATAGAGGAAGAGGAGAGGAGGAAGAGGCAGGAGGTCGAATGGGTAACTGCTGGAGTCTCTCTGTGATACCTCACATAATCTGCTAATTAGTAAATTAAGGCAATTAAATATTCATTCAGCCAGATGCAAGCTCCAACATAATCAGCTCATCCCACTAATTCACAGAAGAAAATATAACATTGAACATTTATCATGAATATTTATATACCAGACCTGTCAATTAGTTCCAGTGTTTAATTATTAATCTGGTTATTTTTGTTAGGTTACATTCAGTTTACAGTTACTTAACATCCCTGGCCGTATAAATTTAACCATTATATTTCTGTCACATCAGTCTCATGCTAACATGAGTAATGTTCAAGTTTTATGGTTATATTTCCGAACAGCATGATGAACACAGTATACAGAAGAGAATTAGGCCAAGCAATTATAAAAAATAAATAAAACCGTCTCGAGATTAAAGTCATTATAAAGATTAAACTAATTGAATTTCAAGAACAAAATGTTGAGAATAAACTCATCATTTATCTTGTTGGACAGTGCCAAACAGTGTCTGCAGTGGCGTAGGTTGGAGAGTAATGCACATGGATGTAGCATATGATGCCATCAGCTAGGGTTTGAATCCAAACTCACTTTTCTTCCTTTTCTCATCACATATCACTTAGGAAAAGTGGAAATCAATTGCCTAACGAGTGTTTAATAATAATGTATTAATTAGGGGTAGGCAGGCTAAAGGGATGGCTTTGTTGTCCCAATAAGGCAATATCTATTTAATAATTTTAATAAATAAAATTATTTACACACATTTAAACTCTATATGTTATTTGGGTATTTTGGGGTTTTATTCTTTATATTCCGGATACATCTGACATTTATCTCTATTTGTCATATGTTGTAGTTTATTTCTCCGAGACCTTTATGGCTCGTTTCCACTGAGCGGTACGGTTCGGTACAGTACGGTACGGTACGCAATTATGTCCGTTTCCATTGTCAGAAGTTGTGAATGGTACCAAAATAGCGAACCGTACTGTACCACTTTTTTGGTACCCTTTTGCTGGGGTACCGAGCACAGCAAAGGGTACCAAAAGGGTGGAGCTAAACTCACTGCAGAAGTTGATTGGTTTACTAGAATCGTCACTTATGCATGATACAAGGGGATAAAGCTTCTCCTTCACTCATTCCGCTTATTACATCAGAGTGCGCAAACACACACAAAAAAAAATATAAGTGTATTTTATACTTTTATATTTTCACACAGACAATAGCCGTTTCTCAATGTGTTCTTGTCTGTACTTGTGGACTTGTGAAATGTCATTGCCCAAAAACCCGCGTAATTTTCAAAATATTACTATTATTGTGTCATGAAATGTAGTTTTAAGAGTTTTTCAGGCGAGAATGTAGTTGTTTAAAACTCAAATCTGCAGTTTATTTATAAAGAAATAGCGCCTATTTGAAAATTTGCTATGCCGATTTCGAAGCTCCAGGCGATCACCGGGTGCTCCGTGCTCATGTATCCGCCTCGAGCAGCCTTACGCTCGGCTAGTCCTTCCAACATTTGCTGCTGGCTCTGATGTCTCTGTAGTGATTAAACGAGAATCAATTTGTTTTGTGTATATTTACCAGGCATTCGTGGTCTCATGAATCTATTATTTGTTCCTGGTCATATCGTTTTGACTGAGCACAAAGTTTAACTTTATATTTATTTTGAACTTTACCGTAGTAACTTACAGCGCTGACTTTGTAGCAAACGTTTGACTGTGAATTGTTTGCTTTTGTCTTTATTTCCTCTTATATAAGCCTCTTATACCTTGTACTTATACTTTTATAATGGCTATTATTGTTCATTAAAACTGACATAAAAGAGGCAGAGTTGTGCTTATTGTCGCGCTTTATTGACGATCGCTACTTTCCGGCATACACCACGCCTATCAAGTAAAGGGTACTGTTGGCAGTGGAAACGCAAGCCTGATCAGGGTTACTGTACTGAACAGTGGAAACAAGGCATTAGTTGACCAACAATGAAAGACAAAATATGAACCAAGGGTTTGTGTAGGAAATTTTTTTAACTGATGCAAAACAACAGTATTAGTACATTCACATTTAGTCATTTTGCAGATGCTTTAATCCAAAGCGACTTACAATTGGGGAAGACATAAAGCGATTCATATTAAAGAGGCAAACAGACAGAGGAAGTGCTCGTAACAACAAGTCTCAGGCATTGTTCAAATAAGTACAAGCTAGCAAGGGAAGGAATAGATAAAGATCTTTTTTTTGGAAGTTTAGGATGAAGTTAAGTAGTGTCGAAAGAGATGAGTTTTCAGTTGTTGTTTGAAGATTGACAGTGATCCAACATTCCAGATAGGGGTGGGAAGATCATTCCACCAGCCAGGAATGGTGAACATGAATGTTCTGGAGAGTGATTTTGAGACTCTCTGTGATGGTATCACGAGGTGTCGCTCACTAGCAGATCTCAGACTTCTGGAGGGGATGTGGATTCGTAAAAGTGAGTGGAAGCAGGCGGGTGCTGAGCCTGTGGTTGTTCTATATGCAAGCATCAATGTCTTGAACTTGATGCGAGCGGCAACCGTTAGCCAGTGCAAGGAGATAAAGAGAGGTTTAACATGGGCTCTTTTGGGCTCTTTGAAGACCAGTCGTGCCGCTGCATTCTGAATCATTTGTAGAGGTTTGATTGTGCTCGATGGTAGTCCAGCCAGTAGAGCATTGCAGTAGTCCAGCCTAGAAATGACAAGGGCCTGGACAAGAAGTTGTGCAGCATGTTCTGTCAGAAAGGGCCTGATCTTTCTGATGTTGTGTAGTGCAAACCTGCAAGATCAAGCAGTCTTTGCAATGTGCTCTTTGAAGGTCAGCTGGTCATCAGAGATTACACCGAGATTTCTGACCGAAGTTGATGGGGTAATTGTAGAAGAACCTAGCTGGATGGTGAAATCATGCTGTAGAGATGGAGTGGCAGGCAAGACAAGAAGCTCAGTCTTTGCCAGGTTGAGATGTCCTCCAGGCAGCCTGAGATGCGTGCAGCTACCGTAGGATCATCCGGTTGAAAAGAGAGATAGAGCTGTGTGTCATCGGTGTAGCAATGGTAGGAGAAGCCATGGACCTGTATGATGGGACCCAGTGATGTAGTGTATGTGGAGAAGAGGAGGGGTCCAAGAACTGAACCCTGAGGAACCCCAGTGACCAGTTGATGTGCTTTGGATACCTCCCCTCCCCAGGCCATCCTGAAAGACCTACCAGTGAGATTCAAACCAGTGAAGTGGAATCCCAGTGATGCCCAGTGATGAGAGGGTGGACAGGAGGATCTGCTGATTGACAGTGTCAAAAGCAGCAGATAGATCCAGTAGAATGAGGACTGATGATTTGGAACCGGGGTTAGTAACTGCTGGGTTATTCAAAATTGTGTATACCTCAATAGGAAGCTGAGAGCAAATCATGGGGAGTAAAGAACAAGAGGAGTAAGATAGCTCGGTATGAACGCAGTGGGTGCACATGTCAGGACCTAAAGCCAACCCGGTAGAGCAATTTAATAATGTTACATGCCCAGATATAACACAAAAAATCACTAAGCGCCCTTCAGATTTGGGAAGCTGAAAAACTGATCTCCTAATGCAGACTGGAATGTGCTGAAAAAGATAAACATTTTGGCAGAATCACTATTTTGATAAGATTCACATTGCCTACTAAAGAAAGAGGAAGGGATGCTCACCTATCCATTTCTAATTTGCATTTGTCCATTAGTGGCGGAAAGTTCTTAATGAAAAGATCCTTGAGAGAGCTAATAATGAATATCCATAAATAGTTCAACCCATCAGCGACTAACTTAAAGGGATAGTTCACCCAAAAATTAAAATTTGATATTTATCTGCTTACCATTGACACTCCTAATTGAGATTGTAGATAGAGTGTCAATGGTCCATTTGAGAGATAGGTGGCGATAATGCACTTATAAGTCTGTGATCCGCCATAAAGCAAGAAGATGACGCGTCATGCGCCGGCTGTTGTGTGTACGAGCTCAGGACAGTTGAACCGGGCGGTGGATCAGATGGATCAGATCGTCACGAGCCATAGGGTTTAATTTGGTTTTGTCTGTGGATTTTTTTTTTCTCTCAAAGCCGTGAGTACCATTGACTGACATTATACGACTGATAGACTGCAACGGTTTGAGTTAGTTTGTGTTCTACTGAAGAATCAAAGTCACCTACACCTTGGATGCCCTTGGGGTAAGCAAATAAACATCAAATTTTCCCTTTAATTAAGAGGAAATGTAGAATAAAGGAGAGTACAATTAAATGTTTTAATTTTACATTTAATATTACCATTTTCACACAGTACCAATGCTTCAACTTAAATACAATTTCTCTTTTTGTACTCCTCTATGTTTTTCTCTGTGTGAGACTGGTTTTGGTGAGTTTCCCATTGTTATCCAGACAGATATATAAAGTAATTATACATCCATCCACAGAGATTCACATCAGAAAATTGAATCCCATCATCATTCAGAATATGTCTTTCTGCTCTGGCTTTAGGAAGAAACATGAAAGTGTCATCTATCTTGTATAATTCAAAAGATGTGAGTTACTTCATGTTGTATTGTGAGCTTTGTTCAAATTGAACAAAACCAAAAGGCATGAGAATTATTCACTTGCAGCTAAATTATTAAATGAGAAGTTTACATCCCTTGCACCTCAAAATACAGATACGCAAAAATAACATTAATCCATATAGAACAGTACTGGAATTGTAAGAAGCATGTTAAGTATATATAAGTTTATAGATCTTTATATAAAAACATTTTAAAGTTCAAGTTGGCAGGGGCAAAATCCCAAATATCCTAAATTCTCATGAGGTCTTAATTAAATTGGTCAAGAAATAGAGGGGCTGTTTCTAAATATGCCTACTTCCCTACTATATAGTAGGTGAAAAACAGTATGCATAAATAGTAGTATGGCAGAATTCAGAGTATTCATAACACCAGGCAAAAAGTAAGATGACTTACTATAATTTCAATGAGATTTTGCAATTTGCAACTAATGGACACTTTACCATCCCATGTGTGAGTTGTACATGGCAATAATCCACAGGGATTACATTCTTGCTATATAGAAACTACTTTTTTAGCCATCACAGTACAGTACACAGTACACTAAAGTAGTGTTGTCAAAAGTACCGACCTCGATACCATCCGGTACTGAAATTTTAAAAACGTCCATTTCCCGCTAAGATTTGAGCGCTGTTGAGCGGATTATTAAACAGCGCTGATTGGTCATTGTTCACGCGCTCAACAGATACATCTTTGATTGGCTTCAATGATCAATGAAGCGCTCGGTGAAGAGTGTGAAGCGATGATCAATGAAGCCAATCACAGACCTATCTGTTGAGCGCGTGAACAATGACCAATCAGCGCCGTTTAATAATCCGCTCAACAGCGCTCAAATCTTAGCGGGAAATGGACGTTTTTAAAATTTCAGTACCGAATGGTATCGAGGTCGGTACTTTTGACAACACTACACTAAAGTAGTACCCAAGCAGAATATGCAATTTCAGCTGCAGCCAGATTGTTTTAGACCGTGTCTGAAATCACTCCTTATACCCTTACATTGTGCACTATTTAAGAGGACAGTCACTTATAGTGATGTCTGAAACAACATTATTGAGTGCACTTATTCATTTCCATAATGCACCGCAAGAATAAGTGTACAACTGATATAGGGTGCTTCTCAATCAGAAGGCTGCATCCTACGAAGACGTACGTCATCAAACGTCACTGAAGGCTATCTCAATCGGAAGGAACCTTGGAAGAAAGTGTGGCGGCATACATTTAAGGATGTGACAGAATTCATATTGAGTGTTTGTAATGTTTTCTCTTTGAGAATGTTTTGTTACCTGTGGTGGGGTTTTCCCCTTTAAGAGTTAGACGTTTTGCGAGTTCAGTAAAAGCTATAATCTGTTCATGGCTTTTCACCCAATTTTGGTGTCATCTGTGTTCATTTAATCACATGAACACCTAAAACAGCCTTTGTTTCGCATCCTTCATTCAGCTTAATTTGAAGGATGCATGGGATGTATGCTTCACGACCTTCAATCACCCACAATCCTTTATACCCATTCCATTTCATGAGAATAAACTGACAAAAATACAAGTCAGTACTGAGCTTGTCTGAATTTATTATGAAATGTAAGACAAAAATAATGTTTTTGGACAAGAAAGCATAGATGTTATCTTTTGTTTTGGTGTAAATTACTCACTAAACTGACAATAATGTAAGCCACTGGGAGACTGTAGACAGCTGTAATTCATTGTATTGCATTAATAGAAAGCCAAATAATATAAAGATTTGTAATACAATGTATTTTTCCAAAACTAAGTTTTATTAGTATTTTCGTTCCATGACGGTGAGGGCCGGAACATACAGTATGTGACGTAGCCACGTGCACTTACTAGACAGTCTCATTCTAGCATTTAATGCCGAGGAGATCTCTAGCCTACAAGCCTCTGAAGGACTGAACTAGGAAGGACCCAGCCTCGGTAGGATGCAGCCTTCCTTTTGAGAAGAACCCATTGACTAGACGACCAGAGAATTATTGTAATTCACTGAGGCTCAAGCTGAATAAATTACTGTTTCTCAGCAGAAGATGGAGTCCACAGTGGAATCATACAGGTGTAAGTTCCTTTTCAATTTATTATTAAATTCTGTGTCAGATTTCATGACTGTTTTGTTGCTACCAAGTTTACCAGGTAAACACTGCACATGATAAAAAGCAACCCCAACCACGACAGGAGATGCTCCAGAGCCCAGCTAGGAAGACAGCCCACGGTGGAGCTGATGGAGGGAGGAGCCATGGCCGATGAAGGGCTGACGTAGGGGTGTGCGATATATATCGTAATTGTTGTTTTAACGATATGCAATTTGACAATATAGAGTTTTTTGCAAAAACCAAACAAAACACCTACGGAGTGCATGCATACATTAGTGGTGATGAAGCAGGTTAAACAGTGCACGTGTGCATTTAGAGTGTGTTCTTTCACTGCATGATTCAGTCTATTAAAATGCATTAAGAATGATCGCAAAATTCAAGATATGGGGGGAGAAAATGTATATATTTACATTTCATGCCGTTTTTTCTTAAAAAATAAGCACGATTACAAATGTGATATTGATTTTATACAACAGTTCAATAAACAATAAGTTAATATTAAGAGACTTACGTTTTAGACACCATATTGCCTGTTTTTGCTCCATTTCGCCGACAAAAAATAATTCCAAACAGCTACAGCACTGTTTTGCGTCTCTGAGCAACAGGACAGTGCTTTGTTCCTGAATGAATCAACCGTTAAATGATTCGGTTCAGTCGCAATGACTCACTTATTAACAGTGACTTTCTGCCACCTACTGGTGGTTTTAATTTCACATTTAAAGTCTATTTATATTTTTTAAATATCAGTATTCAATGTTTTATATTTAAAATGTCCAAAAATTATACATTTATAACTAGTTAAAGCACTCCATGTCCCTCTGAGCTGCATTAAACAGTGTGTAAATACATCTACAGTAAATGCCACTTCAGAAGCAACTTCTGCAAAGATTCATTGTGTTGATACTGGTTTCATTTGTTTGGTAAAAGCCTAAATGTGTATTATCATAATTGACTGATTAAATGTAACAATTTGACTCAAAAGATGTACACTTTTAGGAAAAAAAAATGCTTTATTAAAAGGTAAAAATCTATTTAAACTTAAATGAAAAGATGAAATAATCACTGATGAGAACTGACCACACAGAATATGAAGAATATCAAAAACTGCAGCTGTCCACAGTAGACAGATATCAGCACAATAACACACTCAGCAAAATATCTTCTAATTATCGTTATTGAAAAAATCCAAAAAAATATCGAGATATCATTTTTTTTCAATATCGCACACCCCTAGGCTGACGACTACAAGAAGAACAGACAGACAGTGGCGGAGCAGGTGGGAGAGGAGTCCAGGGTGGAGACGGAGTGCCACTGAGCCAGGGTGACGGAGAGGATCTGGAGGGCCAAGGTGGAGCAGATGGCTCAGGTGAACGAGGCACAGGCGGGGATCCGGAAGGTCGTGGTGGAGCCGGAGCGGCAGAGGACCAAGGTGGAGCTGGAGGGAGGGAGAAACCCAATGGAGCCAGAGGGACGGAGGGATGAGGTGAAGCTGAGACGAGGGCAGATCGACAACTGACCAAGGCAGAGCCGGAGGGACGAGGCAGCCCGGTGGAGCCGGGAAAAATAGTTCAGGACGGACAGACAGTTCAAAACTGACCTCCATGGTCATAATGGGGCAGACTGATGATGATGAAGGTGGAATAAGAGGAGGCTTGTCAGCATACACAAACTATTACTTTTTAGGTCCGGTCAGCTGTCATGGTGTGTTGAAGAAGACGACTCGATGAAGATGAATAAATTCCAGCACAAAGCTTAATCGCAATAATCCACACAAGAGATAATCCAAATGGGCAGGGAAACGCACATCGATGTAAATGGTGACTGGGCAAAGAGTGTCTGTGAAGGTGCAACTTAAATACATAGACAAATGAGTATAATTAACAAGACACCGATGAACTAACTCAAGTAATCAAGGGGAAACAGAAACTTGGTCAAAGAACAAAACTAGACAGGCAAACAGTCCAAACAGGGTGATGGTGTGACAAATTCGTTTCATCCACTCTTTTAAGTGGACTATTGAGTGGACTAATGTAGGAAATAAAGTATACGAGGCCATTCTGTAATAGCCTATTAATCTTCTGTCTCTCTCTCTTATTATTTTTATTTTTTTGGTGGGTTATTTAATGCCCGATGAATCTCTTGATAGTGTATTCTCTCTTCATTATTTACTATATATTCCTAATAATATATGTGCTATTATGTTAGACTTTTCAAAACAAAAATGTATTAAAATGCATGAAATGCTCACAGCTTCAGCTTTATGATTTCATACATACTCTCCTGTGACTCAAAATCTTTTCTGTGCTAGCTGTGGAATTGGAGCGCAGTAATTGTGGCACATTTGGGGAGGTGAAAGGGAAAACCCTGCAGTGTTTTGTAGTGTAACCCTCACAGACACAGACCGAAGGATTTTATTTGAATCTCACACACACAGGTCAAAAGAGGTGGTCGTTATCTGAGGCATTATGATGTCAGGCTCCCGTGCCTTGGGTGAGGGGTAGCTAATGTATTCCCAGCTTTCCATGGCAAATAAGACTAATGAACCCATTTAAGACATGTTAGACGAACTATCAGACATGTACTGCTGGGTTACATCCCTTTAATAGAACATTTTGGATGACTTCTATATTGTAATTATATGTAATTATATAATAATGTCATATTTTGTAGATTCCACTTTGATAGTTGTAAATGACAAAAAAAACTAAAAACGTTGTTAATTTTAACAGATTTACCATCAGTACAGGTACTGCATCCATTGCATCTACCATGCTTTCGCACTGAAATGCCCCCAACTTGGAAACTTGTGGCTTTAAGAAAGTTCAGGACTTCCTACTCATAATTATGACCTTGTGGTGGCATTCATGTGAATTCAACTCATAAATACAATCTTTCCAACCTTTCCTGAACACACCATGTTACTTTGCTTCTAATTGACGTTCATCTCATTGACTTGTTTGAAAATGAGACAAAAAGTCTTATTTAGGCGTCTAGTGCAAGGATTCTTAACTCTGGCCTTCAAGGTCCACTGTTCTGCAGTTTAATGCCAACCTTAATCAAACACTCCCAAACAAGCCAATCAAGTTCTTTAGGATTACAAGAAAATTATAGGCAGGTGAATTTGATTAGGGTTGCAGCTAAACTCTGCAGGACAGTGGGTCTGTTTTGAAGAAGGCTGGATTATAGGAAAGTATATCCTGTGACTTTGTGGTTGTGCTCAGTTTATGAGTAAATTGGATTTGCTTAAAGGATATTATCAAATTATTTCGGCATTCCCCTTTGAGGTTGTATTCTTATTGGGTTATGTGTTTCGGTCCTTGCAATGACCTGTCCACATTTCAGCAAATCGCATCACAAATAGTGTCATCTCAGATTTAAATCACAGAGTTGTTTACCTCAGTGATGTTGTTGTATCTACATATCACTGTATATTACATCTTTAGGGAATTTAAGCACTCTGTATCTGATTTGTGGCATGAAGGCATATGGTTAATTTAGCAAAATATGACTTTTTCCAAGCCATGGTTGTTTACTTGGGTAAAATTGTGAGATAAAAATTGTACTTAGGTAAAATTAGGTGATAGTGAGGATGAGTTTGACTTGTGCGAGCTGTGAGATGTGGGCCATTGATTATTTTTTGCCTCTGATGAATAAAAAAAGAACGCATGCACTTTCTGGTTATGGTCGAATGTTTATTGTCAATGTAACACTATAGTTTCAGTCTTTATTGGTAATGTTACAACTAGGGCTGCACGATATTGGAAAAAAACTCACATTGCGATGTTTTGTTTTTCTGCGATATATATTGCGATATGAAAAACAAAATCACCAGATGGATATGAATAGCTTGAATAGCTCTATTTGGAAAAAAAAAATAAGAATTGGGTTTGTAGGTGAGTAAATCAGCATAGGAAATTACAAATTACAAGCATAGATAAATATAATAGAACAAAGATACAAATGAAATAAACAGTAAGTTGTATTTTTAAGGCAAGTCTAACGGTATTCAGGTACAGAAATTGAATAATCAAATGTAAAATAACACTGCATAGTCTTCACTGTATAAATTAAATCTAATAAATCTGTGTTAAAGCTACAAAAGTGATTTTTCTCTATGTGTTTTGTTGTTTGATTATAACACAGAAAGCAACAGGGACATTAAACTGCTGTTATTGTCATCCTCTTTCTTTTTCAATTGTTTACCTTCACCTAAGACATAAGAAACAGTTTTTTACAAGGATACTTGCAGAGTCATGCATTTTGACAGTTTCACGCATATGTGTCATTTCAGGCACAAATAGTAGCGGAAATGAATGGAATTCAGTGTTCACGTGCATCTGCGTGGCTTTCACCGTGTCTAAACTGGACGCGAGCAGTGCGACAAAATACAATAGAACCCATTATAATCAGTGATGCTGTGTGACTGACTACACTGGATGCAGCACGACAACAAATCCATGCCAGTAAACTAATGCCTCGTTCTATGAATGACGTACTGACACAAAGTTCAAATGATTGGCAACGGTCACTTTGTCGCATCCAGTGTAGACAGACTTTGGGGCCGTTTACATGGCGTGCCAAAAAACACGTGGAAAATGCCAGCCGCACCGCTTTCTTCTCCTTTCAAGGTTCAAGGTTCTTTATTATTTGTCACATACACAATCATACAGGGTATAATCAGTAGTGAAATGTAGGTCAGGACGGGTCCGCTCAATGGACAGTGCAAAAAAATAAAATAAAAGATGAAACATAACACAAGAGAATATATATAAATATAGGTAGGAATAAGATAAAAAATAAGTAAAAAATAAAATAAAATAAAATAAGGAGTAAAATGTGCAATGAACTAAAATGTGCAATACAGTCTACTGTGGATTTAATAAATATTAATATAACCAGGGATGTGCAAGAGGAATGTGCAAACAGGTTGTACTGGGTATGTACACATAGCAGCAATGTGGATGATGGAGAATGATGGGTGTTTTTTTACAGTTTATTAAATTGAGTCCTGTAGATGTTATGAGGCTGAGTTTAGGAGCCTGATGGCCTGAGGGTAGAAGCTCCTCCTCAGTCTCTCAGTTTTTGCCATCATGCTCCTGAAGCGCTTGCCAGATGGCAGCAGAGTGAAAAGACGGTTACCGGGGTGATTTGAGTCCTTGATTATTTTTGCAGCTCTGCTTTTGCAGCGTTTGAGGTACACAGCAAAATCACCAGAGTTAAAATCCTGGTGTTATGGTGTTTTAGAGTAAAGTGTTAATGTTATGGTGTTGAATTAACACGGATGGTGTAAAATGGATACACTGACTGGTGAAACTACTGAGAGTCTGACCTCATTAACACTGGTAGTGCGATTTTACATCCGGGACATTTACGTGGGGCGGGCTTCAACCAGCTAAAACTCTTCTCGCTGACGCCATTTTATTTGAATCGCCACCCGGAGCGAAGAAGCGTGTGTTTTTTTTAACTGGAAACATACAGAACGATTATTATACATTTATAATTGGAGAAGTGCATAAAGTAAGTGATGTATTTCATAAAGTCATGTAAATCATTGTTTTCGATTGAGTTTAGGGGTACTTGTTATAAAAGTCTGTTCAAATTTATTTGATATGGATTTTAATACTTGACCTGGCTGATTGAAACAACTAACAAAGCTATTTAATAGGTCAGTGTAATTTTTTTATTTATTTATTTGTATATTTCGTTAAATATCAAGTTTGTGTAGCGTTGAGGGCGTGCTGCACGCGCTGAAATTTTCTCGGATGCCATTTGCTTCGACTCACCCCTGCAGACGAGGCCAGTGTCCACTTGCTGGAAATGTAGACGGTGAGTTTTCTTTAATCGTATTTCCAGTATGTAATTTATAATATCATTGTTTAAAAGCTATATTTTCTTGACGTGCTGGCCCAAATGTGTTAACTTTTCCCACATAACATTACGTTACGTCATTTTCTCCAGTTCGGGCTGCAGAGAATATAAGACGGCGTTACGTTACAAACTGGGAAAAAAAACGCAGAAGGTAAGTTATTTATATCATGAAGATAAACGTTCCATAAATCGAAATAGTTTGACAAATCGTTGTTTAACATTGTGTTTAACGTTAGCCGTTTGTTTTAAAAGCCTGTTCAAATTTATTCGATATGGACTTGGTAAGTTACTTGAGCTGGCTGACTGAAACAACCACTTTTAGTTACTAGTTCGAATTAACCAACTATTTTATGGGCAAATTCAGTTTAGAATATTGTGTGTATGTAACTGTAATGTGTAAATTCTGTTAACTGTCAAGTTTGTGTAGAGTTCAGGATGTGCTGCGCGCGCTTTTACAGCCTGAAATTTCTCGAAGACGCCATTTTCTTTGATTCGCCATGCAGAGCGGCGAGGCCAGTGTTTCTTTACTTAACCAGCTAAAACGGTTATCTCGTAATTAAAATATCACTGTCACCCAGTCCTAAAAAGTGCTCAGTGTACAGTGTAATGTACTAAGACAGGGGTTTTCAAACTTTCTGGAGCCAGGGATACCTGACAGGGGAATTTTTTTTTTTTTCCAAGGTCCCCTTTTTAATTATAAGTTAGTGTGGGAGGGATAATAGTACAACTTGTAGAACTGAAAATATATGGCATATTATTTTGATGTCACAGACCCCACTTTGAAAACCCCTGTACTAAGTTATTATAAACATTAAAGTGACTCTCTGCACAGATGTTTTAAGACCCTTTTTTCCCTTTAGGTTAAGTCATGTTTGTGAAAGTGCAGTTGAAGGACTCCAAGAAATTCATAAAGTTGCAGAATGGATTCACTTTTACAGATTTCATAAATGAAGGTAAGTGTCCTTGTTCTTATTTTATTTGAAAGTATGGGCATTTGAAAGTATTCTCTGCATACTTCCCAGCATTTATGATATTTGCTGACCCCTTAATTGCAGTGATTTGATGTGGTTCAGGGGTATATAGATCAATATTACAATACTATTTTATACAGCTTTATTAACTCATCAACCAAAGTGTATAACACAAATTTCACATCCTGTACCATAATAAGGACATTGAGAAAAAATAAAAGTTTTTTTAATAGTTTCTTATTGATTCATTTGTATGCAAAGTAATCATTTAAGCATAACAAGATGCAAACTCGCACATTATTTTTGCATATTATGTGCGCTTTACACACATCCAAAAATATCCAAGAAAGCCACTTCTGTGAAATCAATGTTAATCCTTTTTTTTTTTTTTGTACATTGATGCGTCATACGGTTAATTGATTGATGTATCAATCAATATTGATGTATTGTAACCCATATTTTTAGGTATATTATTTAGTGTTGTTGTAATGGCTGCTTTTTTTGGTCTACAGTGCGAAGCAGATTTGATTTACAGACTGGAGCAGACATTTTGGAAGAGTTGCTAGAAGCAAACCCAAAATCAACGTTAATCATAAAAGATCATAGTGAAGGTACTTTTGATCCATACATAAAATAGTGCAGTGACAAAGATTGGTCACAATTATTGTATTGTTTTTTTAATTTTTTTGGCAGAGGAAGCAGCCAGCTCCTGCACAGATACACTGACCAGTCATTCATCTAGTGAACAAGATGTGCCCTCTGAAAGATGTGCCAAAAGGCTCAAAACATCACAGCAAGATGACAGAGTTGGAGCAGCGGAGGAGCAAAGATCAGCAAAGGAGGTGACATAAGTTTCTCGTGTTTTTATTTACGTTACCATTAAACAATTTGATGAAAAAAAGATTCAAGTTAATTCAATAATTCTAGTTACTTACACTCTAATCAAACTTTGAGTATTAAAGTTGTATTGGTTTTTGAATGACTAGGCCTGTCACGATGATTTCTGTATTGACTTGTCACGTGATGTATAAACACGACCTCAATAACTTTTGGTGAAACGATGGATTGCCCATTGTGTTTACATAAAAATGATTGTCCAATGGCACCGTCTCCAACATCTCATATACTCTTTAGTGATTCGCTGATTATTTGCAAAGTATAACCATCAGAGTAAAACTGTATGATTTGGACGTGTTTTTACGTCTTGTCTGTTCACTATTCAAATATTCAAGCGAGCATTGAAGTGCAAGAAGATTTCAGAACTTGTGCACGGTTTTTGTTGCATGCACACAGAACCGCATAGAGAGCATGTGAACAACACGTCTTGGCTACCAGAAAAAACATAGAGCACTGTTTATTTCACTTATCTTATAACAATGTAAAATACTGTTACAGTCAAACCTGAACATTGTGTTATCTGTGTTTGTCTGTGATACCATTTCTTCCACATTGTGTTTGTGTAATTAGTGTAATATTTGTATAATCATGTTAATATAGACTAACTAATGAAAAAAGTCAGTAATATCATTTATCACAATTGATTTCTGGGACAATATGTTGCACCAAAAAGTATTTATCGTGACAGGCGTAAGAATGATATATGAGCAAACTATTCTTTGATTGTTTTAACTTAGATGGTGCTAGCTGCCTTAAAAGAAAAATCAAAAGGAGATGAAATCCTTGAAGAGTACAAGGCCACCGATACTTTGTCAAATGAGATAAGAGCACTTGTTAACATACTGGTGGGGCACATGACAGAGAGGTATGGGTAAGCTACATTTTCACATTTAAGATAACTGATTGTCATCCGTTTTTTTTTTATGTTTTTGTAGTCACCTAATAATTAAGACTGAGACATAAATGTATAATTTAAATGTAAGAAATGTTTTTTTTGTATGCATGTACTGTCACTTACGTGAAAGGGATATGTAAGACTTTTTCCATGAAATTATTAAATGTTTTTACTTGAAGGAATTGATTGATAAGTGGAATCTTCATCGCTAAAATTCACACGACCTTATGTGACTGTCATTTCACCTGATATAGATTTAGATGAACGTAAAATGGTCCTGTTTTTCCCCCCAATTTTACAGGAGCACTTTTATGATGCAGCAAGTGGAAGTGGTTATCTTGCTTGGCGTTTAAAAAACGTTCAAAGAAACAACTCTAGTCACACTGAAAGGAAGAATAAGCCTAACTCTGAACAAGGAGGTCCAAACATCAGGAGAAGACAGTAGCTTAGAACATCAGCTTGAGGGAGATGCTCTTGTGGAGGCCATTTCACTTCTTGCTCATACAGGAGTTGAAGAAACCATTTTTGAAAAGATGAGACAGACATTTCGCTATCGCCAGGAACTTGTTCACAATGCAGATATGGCAACAAATATTCTAAAAACCTTTCCAAGGTTTTTAGACACCAAAGGATTGGTGAGTAATATTTAAAATGATTGAATGTTGCTTTTAGTGCGTGTGTAAGTGTCTAATGCTGATAAATATTTTCAAGGTGAACAAAGATTTTGTTCTTCTGTTCGATTTGGACACATCCTCCAAGCTCTTGGAAAGGTGGGATGGAACCTTTAAGCCAAAAATCATTCAAGAAGCAAGAAACTTGACTAAGACATCTCCTGTGCAACGTCTCCTGATATCAGCTGAGAAACCCCCTGAGAATGCCACAGATTCAAGTAGGCAAAAATCGTCAATAAATCTGATTATAGTCATGCTTTTTGTCGCATTACACTCTATAGAGTATAATGTTCCTTTTTTGTTGTTGCTGTTTTTATTTTACCACAGACTGGGACAGTGATTTATCCACACTGCTTTTACTGGTTCACCTTCTTCCACCATCTGCTGGGCGAAAGATGGCTGCAAAAATAAGTGCCTCTGATGCAGTTGAGAAACTTGTGGTGTTTCATAAGGTATAATAATATTTTTTATTTTTATACTTGCGATCAGTTTAAACCCTGTAATTTAATCAGTTCTTTCTTCAGTTAACCAAACTTTAAAATTTATTGGTAATAAGTAAGAAAAATACTAGTTAAGAAGTGTTTTTCTTGCATTGACTACAGAAACCATTGATTAATGTACCGGGGTCGTATCGTGTGAAGTTTGCCAACCATCAGAAAAGTAGAAGTTGTTTGTTTTTTTTGGAGGGGGCATGCATTTGTGTACACTATTTTGAGTGTTCAGGGTTGCATTGCAAACAATGCTTTAGAATATACTGTATGTTGCAGTTTGTTTCAAATGACAAACAATGTATAGTCTGAAAAATAAAATAAGATTACCAAGCGTTTAATTTTTTAGGTCTATTTTGTTACCTGTAAAATGTTTTAAAAGACTAAAATTGGAAGGGTAACTTGTTTGTTTTTCACCTTTGTAGTCATGCTGCAGCATTGATGAGCACCTGGGGAAAAGCCAAAGTCATCAACCATACCTTCTAGCCATGAGGAGGAGTCGAGACAAGATTGACAGCTACTACATTGCTCTGGATAACAAGCTTATCCCTTGTCATACGGCTGGTGCTTTGGATGAGCTCTTCAAAGTACACTACATTTTTAACATAAATCATTATGAATCAAATGAATGCTCACTGAAGAGCTCTGTAACAAGTTTTCCAACCACAAAATAAACATTTTCACCCAACACAAGAATGTTGGTGATTTTACAGAATACTGGCAGCTCATGTTTTATCTCTGTGCATATAGCAAGACCGGGTCTATATTCAGTGCCATCAAGTTTAGTCCAACTGGTAGAGAAAACTGCTTATTATAAACCCTATAACATTCAAAATGCATATGGACCAAATGAGGATACATATGTTGTGCCTTTCCATTGTTTTGTTTAGGCAGTGTTTTAATCATTTTTAAAAAAGAAAAAAACACAATTTTTCTGTACATGAGTTAAAAAACGTTACAAAGCTACAAAATGCATTGTTTTATTGTTTCATTAAAAATAAAATGTGAAAGTATGTTGTTTTGTATTGGTTTATTTATGCAACTAATTAGTTCTGGACCTAAAATAATTAAGTCTTTAATTGTTTTATAATGTATGACTAGAACAGTGCCTATTGTATATATCAAATTTGTGAATAATTAATGATAGGTAAGAATGAAATGTTTAACTCTCGAGTCAGTGTTACTTTATTAACACTTTTGAAAGTGTTAATTTAACTCGGGCCAGTGTGGATTATATATACACCAGTAAAGTGTTAAAATTAACTCTCATAGAGTTGAATTAACTCTGGCGATTTTGCTGTGTAGATGTCCTGAGCGCTTGGGAGCTTGTGCTTTCGTGGCGTCGCCGTTGCTAAGCAACCGTGACCTACTCCCTCCTCGATGACGCAGAAGTTTCAACAAAGGATAAATGGATTTTCAGCACTCAAAATCGCTCTGCAACTAAATTTCTTTAAACATGGATATCTCCTGTACAGCTGTCGCATCCAGTGTAGACGCGGTGTCTGTGTGTGAGCAAAGAAATTGATCAGTATAAATATAACGATCAGTATAGGCCTACTAAACATCGCACATCCTGCGATGTGACTATCGCGGATGCGCACATCACGATATTGATGCTGAAACAATATATCGTGCAGCCCTAGTTACAACTCTTTATTTTTATTTCAATAACTTTTTTTTTGTGAAATTTATAGAAATTCAAAAACGTTTCAAAAATGAAAATACATACCCATTATACATTTACATTTACATTTAGTCATTTGGCAGACGCTTTTATCCAAAGCGACTTACAAAGTAGAAGCAAACGAGACCAACGAGAGAGCTACAATATACAAGTGCTGTGACAAGTCTCAGTTAGTCTAGCACAGTGCACATAGCAAGGATTTTTTTTTAATAAATAAATTAGACCAAAACGAATAGAACAGAATAGAATAAAATAGAATAGGTAAGTGCTAGTATTAATTGGTCAGGTGATAGTGAAAAAGATGTGTCTTTAGATGTTTTTTGAAAATGGCTAAAGACTCAGTCCAAGAAAAGGACCGTGAGAGTGATTTTGTGCCTCTTTGGGATGGCACCACGAGGCGTCGTTCATTTGCAGATTGCAAGCTTCTGGAGGGCGCGTAGGTCTGAACTAGCGAGTCTAGGTATATTGGTGCAGCAGCAGTGATTGTCTTGTAGGCAAGCATCAGTACCTTGAATATGATGCGAGTGGCTATTGGCAGTCAGTGCAAGCTGATGAAGAGAGGTGTGACATGAGCTTTCTTTGGCTTGTTGAACACCACTCTGGCTGCTGCATTCTGGATCAGTTGCAGAGCCTTGACAGTACATGCAGGAAGGCCCGCCAAGAGAGCATTACAATAGTCCAGCTTGGACAAGGAGTTGTGTGGTCTGCTCTGTTAGGAAGGGTCTAATCTTCCTAATGTTGTATAAGGCAAACCTGCAGGACCGGGCCATTGTAGTAATATGGTCTGTGAAGCTTAACCGATCATCCTTCACAACTCCAATGTTCCTGGCTGTCCTGGAAGGAGTTATGGTTGACAAACCTATCTGTGTAGAGAGGTTGTGATGAAGTGCTGGGTTGGCTGAGACCACGAGCAGTTCTGTCTTAGCAAGGTTGAGTTGAAGGTGATGAACCTTCATCCAGCCAGAAATGTCTGTCAGACAGGCTGCAATGCAAACAGCTACTGTTGGATCATCTGGTTGGAATGAGAAGTAGAGTTGAGTGTCATCAGCATAGCAATGATAGTAAAAGCCATGCTTCTGAATGACAGATCCTAAAGATGACATGTAGATGGAGAAGAGAAGTGGTCCAAGCACTGAGCCTTGAGGAACCCCAGTAGCAACCAGTTGTGACTTCGAAACCTCACCCCTCCAAGTCACCCTGAAGGACCTAACGGAGAGGTAAGACTTGAACCACTGGAGTGCGGTTCCTGAGATGCCCATCTTCATGAGGGTGGACAGGAGGATCTGATGTTTAACAGTGTAAAAAGCAGCAGACAGATCCAGCAAGATGAGTACTGAGGATTTGGAAGCCGCTCTTGCCAGTCTCAGGGCTTCAATAACCGAGAGCAGTGCAGTCTCAGTTAAGTGGCCACTTTTGAAGCCAGATTGGTTGCTGTCCAGGAGGTTGTTCTGTGCAAGAAACATAGAGAGTTGGTTGAACACAACTCGCTCAAGTGTCTTTGCAATGAACGGAAGAAGGTATACCAGTCTGTAGTTTTCTAAAAGTGCTGGATTTAGAGAGGGTTTCTTAAGCAGTGGGGTTACCTGAGCCTGCTTGAATGCTGCGGGAAATGTACCAGAGTGAAGAGATGTGTTCATAATGCGAGTGAGTGCGGGTATAACTGAAGAAGAAGTGGGGATAAGATCAAGCGGGCAGGTAGTAGGATGATTGGAAAGGATAAGTTTAGAAACGTCTGTCTCCGAGAGTGGAGAGAAGGAGGAGAGAGAATGAGTATTTGTGGTTTTGAAGTTTTTGTCAGTTTGTGGTGTGGAGAATTGCTTGCTGATGGCTCTTGTTTTATTCATGAAGAATATTGCAAAGTCATCAGCAGTATGAGTTGATGAAGGAGGGGTGGAGGAGGACAAAGAAGAGAAGAAAAGTTTTGAAAAGCGTGCGAGAGTCAGAACAGTTGTTAATTTTGTTGTGGTAGTATGTTGTTTTAGCAGTGGAGACACTTAAAGAGAAGGAGGAGAGGAGTGACTGATATACACTAAGGTCAGTAGAGTTTTTTGATTTGCACCACTTTCTCTCTGCAGCCCTGAGTCTAGAGCAGAGGTGGGCAAACTACGGCCCGCAGTTTTCATCCGGCCCGTGAGGCAGTTGGTCCAAAATAGCTAATTTGATGCAATGTCAGTAAAATCCAATAGATGGCGCTGTAGCCTGTAGTGCGGTATATAACCCCTGATTTACACTGCATGTGTCTGTTACACCGTGTGCGCCGCGCCGCTGGATGCAACAAAGTTGTGTCAGTACGTCATAAATAGAACACAGCATTAGTTTACTGTTGGGGATTTGTCGTGACACGCCGAGCCATATCCTGTGTAGACACCATCGCTGATTATAATGGATTCTATTGTATTTTGTCGCGCTGTGCCGCTCAAGTCCGGTGTATACACGGTGTTTGGCTCTGACGCGGCCACCGGAGCTGATCGCGGCCACTCTAGTCAATGCTTGTGTTTACACCAGCCACACACCGTAGCACATTTCAGAAGCATCCCAGATGCGGCTCTCTGCGCCGCTTCGTTAAAGCCTTGTCTACAGCTCATACAAAATAAAAAAAAATCTAAAAATTCACCCTGTGCAAAACTAGCACAATTGTAAATACTACTTGTTTTAAAAATGTGAAAGTGTTCATTTGTTTAAAAAAAATGCCTTGTATTGGTAGCCTGTTTTAAAAATGCTTAAAATGCTCTATATGGTTTCCAGTAGGAGGACAAATGCCAGTGTTGCCTCCTGCTCACAGGCACTGTAATTTTGTGGGAAAAACATGGACATAATTTGTCACTTTATCTTGCAAAGGTTATGTTTTCCACATATATTTTTATGATATAGTTATTTTCAGGATTAAAAATCACGTTTTTATCATCTGAAACATGCTGCGATTTCCAAGGCGACTTATTTAAATAATCAGGTCAAGCGCAAAGCATGCAGATTTGGATTGGCGACGAATGAGAAAGGCAGGTGAGTTTGTATTGCGCATTTTCCAGCAACCACGCTGCTAGTTTCAGTTTTGCTTTAAATATTTAGGCTGGGCGTTTATAATAAATGTTTATAGTGAATGCCACTGTAATTTGTGTTTGTTTTTTACTTATATTTTCATTCATTCTGTTCTGAACACTGTTAAATTTACAGGATTTTTTTGTGGAGTGAAGGGAATATAAATACATGTTTCTAATGTTTGTAAATGTTTAGTATATTTTACATTATTTATGAATTAAATTATAGAATGTGTCTTATACATCAATCGACTTGTACACCAACGCAACTTATCTGTGTGTCATAAAGTGCTCATAAAAAATAAGGCAGAGATGGTACAAGAATAGAACTGCCATATATGCACAAGTATACATACAGTACAGTAGTGAGTGCCAATTTAATAATAAAAAATAAAAATTAAATCAAAGCTTCATTTGTCAAATACATATTATGCGGCCCCTCACTTGGTGTGAAAAAGTTTGCCCACCCCTGGTCTAGAGCGATGTTCCTGGACAACATCAGACAGCCAGGGGCAGAGGAGGTGGTGTGTGCTGGTCTGGATGAAAGGGGCAAAAGTTGTCTAAGCAAGATTTTAGAGTGGAGCAAAAAATGTCAGTAGCAGTGTGTGTGTCCAGTGCTGAAAACTGAGAGAGGGTGGAGGAAGTGAGGATGAAACCATAGAGGATAGGCAAGTGGGAGACATCGAGCGTAGGTTACACCGAAAGGTGACCTGCGGAGGAGTGTGTGTTGTGTCCAGAGTCAGTGTGAGGTTAGAAGTGATGAGGAAGTGGTCTGAGGTGTGCAACGGTGTAACTAAAGTGTTGTCAGTTGAGCAGTAGCGTGTGTAGATAAGGTCCAATTGGTTACCTGATTTGTGAGTAGCTGTAGTAGACATGCGCTTGAGGTCAAATGAGGAAAGCAGTGTTGATGTCAGCAGCCTGTGGTTTATCTAGGTGGATGTTGAAGTCACCAAGTAGTACCAAAGGAGTACCGTCCTCAGGGAAGTTTGAGAGTAACACATCCAACTCATCTAAGAAGTTACCCAGTTGACCTGCGGGATGATAAATAACTACAAAATGGTTTGTAACAGGGTGGGTAATAGTAATTGCGTGTGATTCAAATGAACTGTTGCCGGTAAGAGATGGTAGACTATCAAATTTCCACTCTTTGGGAATAAGTAGACCCGTCCCTCCACCCCTCCCAATCGGGCGTGGGGTGTGGGAAAAAGGGAAATTAGTGGAGAGGGCTTCAGGAGTGGCAGTGTCTTCAGGTTTGATCCAAGTCTCAGTTAGGGCCATGAGGTTGAGACTTGAATGAGTAGCAATAGATGAAAGAAAGTCTGCTTTATTTAGAGCAGACTGGCAGTGCCAAATACCAATTGGAATAGAGTGTAAAGTAGTAGAGGACATGGGGACAGTAAGCAGATTATTAGGATTGCGCTGCCTCCAACGTACAGTGTGTGATTTACGAGTGTTAGTAGTAATAGTAGAGATTTGAAAGCACATATTGAGTACAATTAGAAGTAGATGAGAAAAGTTATACAAAAAGTAAAGAAAGGGGAAGAAAAACAATACTCAGGTGCCTTGTCGGGTCATTGCTCGGTGGAGTCGCGCAGTTAGAGACAATGGTCTTTACATTCGTCGGTCTTCACACGAGGGCTGCCGCGGTGTACTGAGCAAATATATACTCCCCTGTAATTGAATGCGGCTTTGGCCATGCCTTAATACTTATTACACCGAAACTGCAAAGCCACGCGATACACACGAGAACAAACGTGACTTGGGTACGCATATACCACTGTAAACACAGTAAACGAACAAAACTACCTTTTTTGTTTTGGTTTGGTTTAAAGATTCACAAACTCTTAAGGATGTTGTGATTTTTTTTTTTTCATCAAAGCTCAAAATGAGTGTTCTCTCGAATGAAAACACTACTAACAACATAGCTTACCATCTTTTTACCATCATAACTACCAATAACGTGGGGGTGTATATGCTTTTATCAGTGTTTTTTGATAAACATGACTCAAGATCAGGGCCGGCGCCAAGGGGGGGCATTCGCGGGCCGTGCCCCCCCAAACGAGTTACTGTGCCCCCCCACTTTTCATCCTCTCCCCTCCTTGCTGAACGTGATCGATTTCGAAAGCGAAAGTGAAACCAATAAAACAGCGCACATAAGAAAGCGATTGCATGCTTTAGCAAGCGTCAGCAACTGCACATGATCACAGATTGCACGCTTCCCACCCCGACACACACACACACACACACACACACACACACACACACACACACACACACACACACACACACACACACACACACACACACACACACACACACACACACACACACACACACACACACACACACACACACACACACACACACACACACACACACACAACGTGATTTGTGCCCCCCCTAGAAATTCAAATGACCCCGATGGAGGTGCCCTGGCGTCGGCTCTGCTCAAGAAAACAGTGCGACTTCACTAAAAAAGCTTAAAAAATTACTGTTATAAAAACACAGATTTGTGAGCATTATTGGAATCGAATTGTTAGAATAAACACGCAACACACGTCGTGCTTGTCATCACAGAAACTGACCAATGAGAATAAAGTGTGTCATCATCAAGACTCTCGCAGCCGATTTTGAGCAACTGCAGCACCTGACCTAGGCGGCTGGTCTGGCACATGTGATCGTAAGGCAGCTGCAATGCCGATCAAAGTCGGACAAATGTTCTAACCAGAATGCATTACTTTTGTCAGGCGGCAGACAATCTTTGCGGCGCAGCATGAAGACGAAAAAGCCTAATGGCAACATGAGGGCTATAAATACCAAACAAAGAGTGTCACATGACACAATCCAACCAATAGGCGCGTTCGACTTGAAGTGGCGCTGCGCAGAATGATCAGTGTATGACATCATAGTACCGCGAGAGCCATAAGAGAGCAGACGGATCCATATGCTTTCGAATCGGTCTCGCGACACTTTGATGTCATACACTGATCATTCTGCGCAGCGCCCTTCAAGTCGAACGCGCCTAATGAGAAACAAGACACATGACTAAGACATCCAATGAGAACATGACACATGAATCAAAGAACCAATCAGAATATAACACACAGACAAGGGTAGCACATGACATGATCACATGAGGAGCAAGGAACACAAAGCCAAAGACATGAACACCAACAAAACCCAAAACAAACCCTGACAGATACTCAATACCAAGTCGATACCACGGGAAAAAAATAACAATAATCTTAACTTAAACATTAACTCATTTATTTAACATTACAAAAACACAACATTAGTGGCACTTGGCCTTCAAATAATAAACACACACGCATGCACTCGTGCACACACACAACTATACTCCGAATGCAAGCATTAGTTTAAATTCACTGGCAGACCGAAAACATTTTTTAAAACCATTAACAAACAACAATTATTTAAACCAGTAATATTAAACAATAATGTTAATAAAGGCCTTCTGAAGTGAATCGACGCATTTGTGTAAGGAAAATATCCATATTTAAAACTTTATAAACCATAGTTTACAACCCTTTGTCCTCTAGTAGGGTGTTTTGCATATTAATTTTGGTAGGGAATTTCTAGAACCTAGAATTTGGAGCTTGATGGAGCTTGATTTCCATACTGTAATACTAATCAGGCACACCAATATTACATTATTAATGAGAAAATCCTTTGAAGCCTGCAAACTCTAAAAAAAATAAATCATTAATGCTGGTATTAGTTAAAGATAGAGGTTCCTAATTGCTTCCAAAATAATTGTGGGCACATTAGTTGGGCTACACATCCTTCTAACAGACTTTAAAAAGAGGTGGAATAGTCTTACAAATTTAGCTAATCAGCATTTGCATTCAAAAGAAACAACATGGCATATCATAATATATCCAAATATAATATAATGTAGCTCAACTGTGAAAGATAAAATTCCAGTGTAGGGTCTCTCTCTAAATTGCTCTATTGGGGATCAGACAATCATTTAAAAGCAACTTGAAATGGTGTACATGATTCCAGCTGTAGCCGAAAAGAAAATATGGAGCAAATTTAATAGAAAATATCAAGAAAGATAATAGGGGCCCAGTGATTCTGATTTAACATCTAAACTGAAATATATGAATAATGAACTGGGGAAGCTAAATGAATACCAGAAGTACTGTATAACATGACATTGCATGAAACTGAACAGTCTAAAGTGAAAGTATTTGCAAACTATTTTTATTTATTAATTCATGAAGTTATTTCATACTAATGAATCCCCACCCAGGTAAGCCAGCGCAATCGGGCCAATTGCGGCTGAGTATCGGCTCACTCGGCTGTGTTCTGGCAGCGGCTCACCGAAAGTGAGCCAGCTCTGACCCAGTAATTGTTGCCAGATTTGGCTAGGCTTTGGATGTGCGGATCTGGCCCGATTTGCACTGAGACACGGCCAGTGGTGGAAAGAGTACTGAAAATGTGTACTTAAGTACAAGTACTGTTACATTGCTGAAATAATACTCAATTACAAGTAAAAGTACTGGTGTCAAAACGGTACTTAAGTAAAAGTACAAATTACTCATCTCAAAAACTACTCAGAGTACTAGTTACTTTTTAGCGGCAATATTTAATGAATTACCAAAAAATATAAATTATTATCTTCGCTTCTGGATCCTAATAGAGCTGTCGCGATTCGTCTATTTTAGTCGACTAGTCGATTTTGAAAAATCATCGACTTCATTTTGCTCGCATCGACTAACCGCAAAATACCGGAAGTGCCGCATTTCACAGATGAGAATCCATAAAACACATTATTAGACTATTTTCCAAGGCTGCATGATATTAAACCCATTTAAAAATCATAATTAAGCATAATTGTGAATTCACAAACGCTATGATTTAATTAAATAATTATATGCGATGCAGTTCTAACACAGTATATGCGCTTTAATTATTTACATGTGTGTAGGTGTAAGCACGTGCGTCTCACAGCGGCTCCGTTCACAGTAGCTCCACAGGAACTTATCGTTTACATGTGTGGAGCGTCTCTAACTCCATCTCTGCATGTTGTTGTGAGTTTGGGTTTATTATAACGTTCATCTGGGAACGCAACGTGCGCCATTTCATCAGATTTGTAAGATAAATCATTTATAAGCCTATGCAAACACAGGAGAATATATCGCGATTTCAAAATAAAAGCTCAAACCCTGACTCTGAGTTTACACGTTTTGATATCCACATATTCATTTAATTACAGTGGCTATAGCATTTCTGTCCTAAAGAAATTACCAAATATTAAAGATTAAGTGGACATTTGAATTAAATGGTGCTTGGTCAATATTAAACAAGGATTAGATCGCGTAGTAATGTGAAAAAAATAATCATCAGGCCGCCGGCGCCCCCTGCAGGCCTTTGTTGTAATGCGTTATCTACATTATTGTTTATAATACATTATGTAATGCGTTATCTACACTATTGTTTATAATACATTATGCATTTTAACAGTTTTGTTCAATAAAACCATATGATTTCTTGCTTTTGACAATTTATTTGAACTAATTATCATCATTTATTATCAATCAATGCATCATTGCTATTATATATGTATTTTAAGTCATTTTAAAAGCTATTTTTCACTTACATCTATTTTTATTACAAAAAATATATATATTATTATAGGGCCCTATGAAATCCGTTTTATTTCCAAATTCATTTTTTTCCATTTTCCTTTTTCTATACTCTGTTTTAATGGTTAAATTAAATTGTATCAATCAAAAAGCCTGTCTAATTAATTGAGTTTTACAGTTTTATCTGTACCAAATTCTGTTTTCCATTATTTTCTGGATTCCATTTTAATGGTTCCATTAAATTTTAATAATCAAAAGCATCTCCAATTAATTGATTTTATGTAAAAAAAAAAAAAAGTTATTTTTTATTTTTATTTATTTTTTATTTTTTTATTAATACTGCACATTTAAATTTTTCTCCTAAATAAATTCTGGTAAATAATATTTCTGGTAAATACTCCTTTATTTAAAATACTGATTATAATTGTATTATTAGACTAGAACACGTGGATATGTTGTCATTCTTACACTATAATACTGAACTTTGATTTCAGTGATTTGGACTGAGAGATGAGATGGACACTTGCTTCTTGCACTCTATGTTGCACTTTAATTTTGCTTTAAAAAAGGATTTCATAGAATTTTGGATTTAATTTGGTTTACTAAAATATTCTTAAGTAAAATTGTTGATTTTTTGTGGGAAATTAATCGTTTAGATTAATCGATAAATTAGTCGATAGATTAATCGAAATAAAAATAGTCGTTAGTGGCAGCCCTAGATCCTAACGCTCTGCCAGATGCCCCAAGAAAACAACAAACTGTGCTAATATACACCCACAATGTCATGTAATACTAAAAAATTATAACCCTAACCTTTATCTCCATACTGAAAACCCAGATGACCTGACAGTGATTCAGCTAAAATATTAGTGTCTGAGACACTGTGAGCACGGAGATTGTAGTGTGTGTTTCATTTATCTTTTACAGATCACCGACACAGGCACTCCGCTTCACATGCTATCCGCATGTCGTTTATTCACCTGCGCACCCTCTCTTGCATTACTCAAACATTAGTGCCCCCTAGTGGCGCTCATCAGTACATCTTCCTTTTTTTTTTTTTAAACAACCAAAAATTAAATTCAATAAAACCTTTAAAGAACACATCTCTCTCTCTTTTTTTCTTAACTCTCATCTCCTTAACATTCTTAACATTTTAACTATTTAACAATGTGTTTTCTTCCTCAATTATTTGTTTCTTTTAGTTTTCTTTTAGATTAGTCTGCTTGCACATTTAACACTTCAGCATTCCTCAATAAGTCTTTTTGGCTTAACAATTAATCTCCTTGGCCTCTCATCCTTTCCTGTATTTAGAGATAATGGCAGTGTACTGTCTGTAGGAGATTTCTTTGGGGTACTCTCTTTATTCTGTTCTGTTGGAGCCGCAGGACAACTGAGTCCGACATCCTCGTTGAATTCTGTTTTAGGAATTTTTAACAAATCCCTCCTGTTTCTGCGAAGAGTATTACCATACTCGGTGAGTACTTCATATGATCTAGGCATGATCTCCTTCAGAACCTTTGCTTTAGGTCCCCATTTTCCATCACATCTTACTCTCACCAAATCTTTACATTCCAGTGGGCGTAAAGGTCTTGCGGTTTTATTGTATGCGACGTTAGAGCTGCATTTCCTAGGTGCAAGCTGGTCTTTGTTTTGAAGCAGATGTTCTGCTGACGGTAGCTTTGTCCTCAGCTTCCTACCCATCAGTAGTTCTGCTGGAGACTTCCCACCTTCTAAAGGTGTTGACCTGTAGTTCAAGATTGCAAGGTGAGGATCTTCTCCTGCTTCAGCTGCTTTCTTCAACAGATGTTTTACAATCTGCACCGCCTTTTCGGCTAACCCATTTGACTGTGGGTAATATGGACTTGACGTTATGTGTTCGAATCCATACTGCCTTGCAAACTCTTTGAATGTCAACCCACTGAATTGAGGTCCGTTGTCACTGACTACAGTGACCGGGATTCCATGTCTTGCAAATATTGTTTTCAAGTGTAAGATCACTTGCTTTGCGGAGGTGTCTGCTAATAATGCGAACTCTGGATAGTTGGAATAATAATCCATGACAACCAGGTAATCTTTCCCACTCAGTTGGAACAAATCAGCTCCGATTTTCCTCCACGGTTCACATGGTTTATAATGAGGTAAGAGTGGCTCTTTCTGCTGTTTGTATCTGTGTTGTTGACAAATCTCACAGCGTTGTACTTTTGTCTCAATGTCTCTATTCATATAGGGCCAGTACATCACTTCTCGGGCACGGCGTTTACATTTCTCCATACCCATATGGCCTTCGTGTATGAGCTCAGTCATTTGTGGTCTCTTTGTACTAGGAACTACAATCCTCCTTCCTTTAAGAAGAACTCCGTCAATGACAGAAAGCTCATCTCTAAAATGCTGATATGGGCTTGGCAGCGTCTCGTCTCCCGGTGAGTTGATTTTACAAATTACCTCCTGTAATATGCTGTCACTTGCTGTTGCATCTGCAAACTCAACCCACTTCTGTCTTGACACAGGTATCTGGCTCACTACACAATCCACGTGAATTTGTACATCATTTTCCGTACTGCTTTTACCAGTGTGACACAGGCTGGCTCTGCTAAGAGCATCGGCCACTACCAGTAATTTGCCCGGAGTAAACTCAAATGTCAAATGGTACTTCTGTAAGCGCAACAGAAGACGCTGGATGCGTGGTGGTGCATCACCCAGAGCCTTTGTTGATATCGCAATAAGAGGTTTGTGGTCGGTCTCCACAATCACTTCCCTGCCATACACGTATTCATGGAACTTCTCGCAGCCGAAAACTACGCCTAATGTCTCCTTCTCAATCTGTGCGTAATTTCTCTCTGCTGCTGTCATTGTGCGTGATGCGTACGCTATAGGACACCACTCAGTTCCATGTTTTTGGAGTAATACCGCTCCAAGTCCATCTTTGGACGCATCAGTTGACACCTTCACTGGTTTCTCAGGATCATAAAATTTAAGCACTGGCTCCATTATGAGACTGTTCTTGAGCTTCTCCCATTCTTGTTCATGGTGGTGCTCCCATTGCCACTCACTCTTTTCCTCCAGCAAGCTACGCATCGCTTTTGTGTTGGCAGAAAGATTGGGTATGAATTTACTCATGTAATTGACTATTCCCAATACTCTCTGTAACTCTGTTTTGTCTTTAGGTGCTGGCATGTCAGCTACAGCTCGTGTTTTTTCCGGGTCTGGCTGTATTCCTGCCGCAGATAGCTTATCTCCAAGGTACGTGATTTCTGTCACTCCAAATTCACATTTTTGTCTGTTTAGTTTCAGCCCTGACTTTTGTGCTTGTTTTAACACTTCACAGAGTCTTTTGTCATGCTCATTTTGCGTTTTTCCCCATATTATTATGTCATCCAGGAATACTCCCACACCTTCGATACCATCAAACAGCTGTTGCACTGTCCTGTGAAATACCTCTGGCGCCGAACAGATACCAAAGGGTAAGCGAAGGAAACAGTGCCGCCCGAAGGGTGTATTGAAAGTACACAACTTAGCACTTTCTTCATCCAGGACCATTTGGTAGAAACCTGACGATGCATCCAGTTTAGAGAAATAACGTGCACCAGACATTGTGCTTGTTATGTCAGTCTTTGTTGGCAACTTGTAGTGCTCTCTTTTGATCCACTTATTTAAATGTCTTGGATCTATGCAAAGTCTTAGATCTCCGCTTTTCTTTTCCACAATTACCAGAGAATTGACCCACTCTGTTGGCTCCTCTATTTTTCTTATTATTCCTTTCCCGATCAAAGATTGTAATTCTGATCTTAGCCTTTCTTTCAGGGCAACTGGTACCTTCCTGGCTGGATGTATGACTGGTTGGGGATTTTCTTTCAGCTGTATCTTGTGTTTGCCTGGTAGACAACCCACACCTTCAAACACATCTTGGTACTGTTTAACTATCTTGTTAACACTCGTTACTGTCTCATCCTGTTTCTCAGCTGCATCACTCTGTGTAACTGCTTTACTGTTAATCACATGCACTCTCTTTATGAGCCCCAAATTTTCACAAGCCTTCAGCCCAAGTATAGGCTGTCTATTACCCTCGACCAGTACACACATTATATTCACAGACTGTCCTGTTTTTGATGTCAGTGTGATCCTACACACCCCCTTTGTGGGAATCGGCTCATCATTGTAAGTTCGTATGCTTATTTTCCTGTCATGCACTTTTGGCTTTTTTCTCAGTCTGTCGAATTCTCTTGTTGGCAGAAGGTTCACTTGTGCGCCGGTGTCCATTTTAAAGGGTACAGTCACTCCGTTGACATCTAGATGAGCTATCCACTCGTCCTTGGTGCTTGCATCCTTCACCACAGCCTCCACAAAGAACTGCTCGTCCTCATCATTGCTGTCGCTGGTGTCCTTGACTCTTTCTACAACTCGAACTTTTTTTTTTAGTGAAGCAGCATCTTGCAAAATGATTTTTTCCACCGCACTTGCGACAGTCTTTACCATAAGCCGGGCATTTCTGTGGTGCATGATTGGTACCACATCGGTTACAGTCCTTGTTATCCTTTTGTCTTGGTTTGTAGTGTTTTTCTTTGCCTGTTTTCTTTGTGCGTTCACGCACTACATCCATGGCTGCTGCAGGCTCACTTTCTGCATCGAAGGATTTAAGTTGTACGTTCGCTCTCTCTGATGCTTGGCAGATGCGAATTGCTTTATCCAAAGTCAACTCTGCTTCCCCGAGTAACTGTCTTCTTAGTTTCTTGTCCAGGATGCCAATGACTATTTGATCCCTGATCATCGAATCAGACAAACTTTCAAAGTTGCACGATTGGCTTTTCAGACGTAAATCTGTCACGTATCGTTCAATAGTCTCTCCTTCTTTCTGCATCCGATTACGAAAAACATAACGTTCGTATGTTTCGTTTTTCTTTGGTGTACAATAGTCCTCAAACTTTGCCATAACAACATCGTACTTATCTTGCTCTTCTTCAGAGAACTGGAACGTGTTGAAGACATCTATTGCAGATCGGCCCGCCACTGTGAGAAGCAGCGCAATCTTCCGGCGGTCATTATCCCTCTCCAGCCCCGTCGCTAACAGGTACAGCTCGAAGCTCTGCTTGAAGGATTTCCAATTAGCGTGGACATTTCCACTCAAATTCAGCTCGTTTGGCTGTCGGATGCCATTTATACTCATTTTGTAAACTATTTATCGATTTCTCCTGGTACCATGTTTCATTTATCTTTTACAGATCACCGACACAGGCACTCCGCTTCACATGCTATCCGCATGTCGTTTATTCACCTGCGCACCCTCTCTTGCATTACTCAAACATTAGTGCCCCCTAGTGGCGCTCATCAGTACAGTGTGCACAGCAAATTTTTAAATGCTTAGCTTAAATATGTAATATTAATTAAATAGTGCTCATAAATGGCTGTTGAGATAGTATTCTCAAGTGAAATGAGTAGAGACATGGACCCGGAAACTGCAGTCCTTACGTCACGACTTAACAAGAGGATTCACCCCAAGCCTTCAAACTGACGTCATCAGAGAGAGAACGCCATTCCAGACCGGAAGCAAATTTTCAGGTTTTTTTGTGAAATATTACGACGGCAGACTATTTTTTTCCTGGTGTATTGACTTGCACGGTTTAATTATTCACCACAAGACTAGTCATGTGCACTAAAAAAGTAGGGTCATTTTTGATTTCATGACTTCAATCATTTTCAATACCATTGGCAAAACTACCACATACTGTATACTGCCATATAGATATTTTATATTTCAAATTGTTTTGTCCATCCATTTTTTTCAAGGCAAACATTATTTCAAACTTTGAGTGGTTTAATCCAAGTCTTCTAAAAAAGACACATTCACTTTATATGATGAACAGATTTTAATATAGGCTTTTATTTACATAGCCTACATATAAACATTGATTAATTACCATTACAAAAATCTCAATCTTAAACGTTTGTTCATTCTGTGTATTTGTGTCATTAAAATAGGGTAACTTTGTTACAAAAGCTTACAGCAAAGACGCTTGATTTCAAATTTGATTTCAAACTGAACTGAATTTACAAAAAAATATAATTAAACAGTCAGTAATAAAATTCTAAAACAAATTACCTCAATTCAGTTGAGGTATTCGAAATATGACAAATCACTGCTTATAAAAATTCAGTGTTAAGAGCCATATGTTATTTATTTAGATAAATGGAACATCAGATGGCTTTGACCTGTAATGCCTGTACAATGTAGTGATGCAGTTACACAGACTAGGATATTTATATGTACAAATCATACAAATATCCCATGCTGAATCATTTCTAGCATAAACTTACATTGTAAAGGAATTAAAGTTACATCTTTCATATTGAAAGACTTTCTGGTGCATTTCACTTACAGTCAATAAAATTTCCAGTAGCATTTTCACCGGTCAGGCGTGGATTTATTCTGAATGATAACTTTTGACAAAGTTTAATCTAGGAGCAAAGAGAAATTATTTCTACTATAAAAGCACGGAGAAATCGCGATTGTACACAGTCTGAGTGCGCACAAGCAATATCGGAGTGAGAGGACAGGCAGTTCATTTGTATAAGTTAGGCCTATTTGAGAGCTCGCATCCAGTTTTCTGCGATTACATGACTGTGTTCTCGTGTTACAATAAAGCGCTCGCCACACTTGCGCGGGAATGATTAAAATTATGCGGAATACCTGCAATCCCGCGCGGATATTCAGACTCTGTAAAACTGACAGGAGGCGGATGCGTGTCAAACTCACTGTCGGAGAGGAGGAGAGAGCGAGACGCAGCTTGTATCGGTGTAGGGCAGGCTATATACTGTAGATACTGCGGAAAATGAGAAATGGAACCATGTCAGATATTTCAGTATCGGTATCAAAATAAAGATATTTATGATAACACTACCATGTAGTTTGTTTCTCCAAACTTTGACTCCAGTTACGCTGAGCTCCCTGTCTGATCAGCTCTTCACCTGCTGCAGCGGCAGCTTTTCCCGGTTCAGATATCAGGGCTTTTATTGGTCCGTTGATGATCGGATATCTTTATTGGCTACTGAAATGCAGGGGCGTCGCCCCCTCACTCGGACTATCCCGCCCCCTCACTCAAGATGAGTGTGAAAATAGATTTTATTTATGAAATAAAATGGTTTATTTAAAAAACACAGTTGCCAAATGAATAGGCTTTCTAGCATTAATATGATGCTACTATCAGTGGTGCCTGCAGGTGTACGGCTGTACGCACTGTGCGTCCATGAGCGCTCAGACTGACCTGAGATTTGCCTCGCAAACATTTCAGCAGTAAATTAGGCGGGTCCCATATTTCTGTCGACTGAACCAACCATGCCAATAATTATTTACATTTACATTTATGCATTTAGCAGACGCTTTTATCCAAAGCGACTTACATTGCATTCAAGTTACAGTTTTTACATTTGATCAGCTCTTGCTTTCCCTGGGAATCGAACCCATGATCTTGGCGTTGCTAGCGCCATGCTCTACCATTTGAGCTACAGGAAAGCTGATATGAATGTATCAGTCTTTTGCAAGCCAAAGTCAATTTATGTGTATAAATATTACGCCAAATAGAAACATAAAATCGTGCTTTCAGACTACAACAATTCATTTGTAGCCTATTTTACAAATGGGAATACAACGAATTCATGACAATGTTTTACATAAGCTTAAAATTTATAGTGACCAGTTCTTTAAAATCATCTGGAATGCAATAAAGTATTTTTTAAAGCTGTTTTTAAAGCATTTGCTGCATGTATTAAAAAATAGGCCAATAAATAATTCACATATCAGACAAAATTGCCTTGCAGAAAATAATTTGAATTGTAAGGTATTCAGAGCAGAACAGCATAAAAATCAGAAAAAAAATATAATCGGGCCTGTTTTAGGCTATTCCTTATTTTTAAGCTATTTTAGACGGTGATAAAAAAAAATGACTCGCCATCTCCTCATTGGACGTGCCTTTAGAGAGAAATGCATCTTTACTGATTACATAATGAAAGAGTTTTTGTTTTCTAATTGAATTATTACGTTTTAAAGTAGTAATTTAAAGCTTTCTATGGATATATTTATCATATCTGTGACTCAATTCGTTGAGTTTCGGTTCATCATTGTGAAGCGCTCCTGTTCAAGACAGACGGCAAGCGCTCAGGGCTCGAAATTGCGACCATTTTGGTCGCATATGCTCCCGAAATGTAATCTGTGCGACTCCAAAATATATTTGGGAGCATTTGTGCGAGTGCAAATAATTGTTGTGGTGCGACCTCTACAGTTCTCTGCTAAACGTTCGCGAATTACTGCATAAAAATGTCTCCACGATCTGCTTTTGAAGAAATATTGTAGTATCGTGCTTCAGCGCATTCTTTCAGTTGCAGTTCTGGTGCCGCGCCGTTTGTATGTACTGTACAACGCCACATCCATTCAGTGTTAACTCAGCGGTAGAGTTACACTCACGAAACACTGCACTTATTCACAATCACAAAAGTACATTATTTGCGTGTTTTAAAGCCTTGCCGGTTAAGCTTTTCATTCACGCGCTGGTCTGACGTGCGCTTTTTCTGAGCCCGTACGTTACACCTGAAGCGCGCGAACTGAAAAGCCTGTCTAACAGTGCCTGATTACTGAACTAAGTTATCTTTTGAGCTAATACTGTCAAAACACACAAGGTTTACATATAGACTCAGTTAGTTATGTCTAAAATAAAAGTAAACCGCTGAGAGGAACGGATGCGTGCCTGTATATTAGATGCGTGCAGCTCTTAAAGGAACAGAACTAAACATGCAGCCGACTGTCATTAAAGGGATAGTTCACCCTAAAATTTAATTTGTCATTATTTACTCACTCACATGATGTCCCAAACCTGTATTAATTTCTTTCATGTGCTGAACACAAAAGAAGATATTTTGAAGAATGTGGGTAACCAAACAGTTGCTGGTCCACTTGATTGTAGGAAAAAAAAAAATACTATGGAAGTCACTGGACCAGCAACTGTTTAAATAGCATTTATGTTCAGCAGAAGAAAGAAACTCAGGTTTAAAACTAATTATGAGTGAGTAAATGATGGTATTACTATAAAACACTGACAGAATCTACAGACAGAAGACAGAATGTTTATTCTTTAATGTTAAAACAACAAAACACAAAGAGAAAGAAATAACTAACTACTGACTGAAAAAATAATAGTTCCTTTAATAGGAATCAATCTATATAGTGATTTATTTTTATATTTGTTCACTCAATTTCTTGAATGCTCCTGCTAAATATGCCTGTTGTACCTGAAAATAAAACACTGTTTATTTTATTTGTATATTATGTGTATTTGTAATGTGTATCTTTGTTCTTATTTTTTAATAACAAAGATAAAATAATGACAGATTTTTATCTTCACCCACTGTGGCCTAAATATCCACCATTCTTTTTTATATTCTGTTACCTTGAAAGGCTTTGTCTTTATAATAGGGAAATTAGTCTGGCCATACTACTCAGACAAAATAGTAAAACTAACATGACAAAGAATCGTGATAAAATCATGAAATATTGATATATTTTTGCCATATCGCCCACCCCTACTTGGAACTGACCGGTTTTGTGACCGCATTTGCACAAACTGCATTGAAATCATTTTCCAAAGTTTCATTTGTGTGGAAATATTGCCAAGTCTGTAAACAGCCATTAACGCTGAAGACGGACACAAAGAAAAGAAAATACTGTAGCAGCCTGAGCAAGCTCAACGTTCACTATGCGAAATATGGAAGGGAAATCCTAAATATTGAATTGGGAGTGGGGGTTTATGATGAATTTATTTCTGGGGGGTTTTGAGAAAAGTTTTTTGACGAAATTGCCATCTATCTCATGTGCCTCTGTAAGCAGCAGCTTAAAAAACAATCAGCAGCTTGAAGAAGATTAGAATTCAATTGATGATGTTGCCAGCCCTTCCAGCAGGAAGGGCAGTTGCCAGCCCTTCCGCTCAAAAGTTGTGTTTCCTTATGGTGCTCCTAACTTCTTGAAGTTGGGAGCACCAGTGCTACCAAGTAAAAAAGTTAATTTCGAGCCCTGCATATGCATTACTCTTACATTTATATTTCAAGAAGCATATTTTGCAGCATTATCTCACTTCAAGAAAGCAAATGCAAGTGTACTGCTATCTGGTGTTGACTCCTGGTGTTTATTCAGCTTCCAGCAAAGTGCGCTTCAGCCCATCTAGCGCATTAGATATGCTGCCATTTAAACTAACGCACATTTATATAGGGTTTATATTTATAATTTTGTGGCTGCTTGTTGATTTGATCTAAATTGATTAATTGTTTCAGGCATCGTTAGCCAGTCTGCCAAATTGTCGCTTGGTTGGCTATAAAAAACTTTAAAAGAATTGTCGCCACATTTAACGAACAAACTTTAAAAAAAAGAAAACGAAAAAACGTAAATTAACTGATAAAGAAACTACGAAATACACTTTACCTATAATATACCCCTAAACGAAAAAAAAAAAAAAAACTGCGTACCCTCACCCCCCCCCCCCCCCAAAAAAAAAAAAAAAACTGCGTACCCTCGGAAGAAATCCTGCAGGCGCCCCTGGCTACTATAGCAAAAATTTAGGACAGTCTGTTTCACAAAGTCGCATTTTAATTGTTACATCTGACACACAAACTTCCCGTGCAAGCGGTTCAACTAAATGCAGACATTATGCAGCACTACTGACTAAGCTAAAGGTGTGATGAAATATTTTTTTAATGTTTAATAGAGGGCTAGATTGTCGTAGTTAGTTGATTATTTTGCTGTATTGTTTGATGCTGTTCAATTTAAACTTAAAATGATGCATCTGTTAAATGGGCCGCAATGAATGCGTTATGTCAGGGAATCGGTCGCAATAAGCTTGTGTTTCATTGTAAAACAGACACAATTAAGTATTTTCTGGTGGTTGTGGTCAGGGGCGGACCAATAAGCGAGGTAAGCGGCTGAATCAGGGGGCCCCATCTGATATTGGCGAAACATATTTGCAGCATTGATGTAGCAGCCGTTCACAGACATATCCGCTGATTTCTTGAAAGCAGTGACCAGAAGTGTTTAAGTTAGAATCCACTTACCGATCAAAATGCCTAGTTTTTGTCAAGTGCTGAGTTCAGCAAGGTCGGGAATCATCTCATTATAACAAAGTGTAGATACGATGTAAATAAGAGATTCATTGTGCAGTGTAGAGCTTATTAACGGAACGTCGTAGGATTGCAATAAATTGAAGTGAGTGACAGCTATAGTGATTATGAGGGAGCGCTCTTTGCGCGCATTCTAGGCTGTCTGACTGTCTCAGAACAGAGATATTCACCTCAGTAAAGAAAGTATTGTGTTTCAAGTCACAATTTTATTTATCTTGATGTTTCAAAATGACTCTCTTGTGTGCTTCTCCAAGGCGCACCGGCGCGAACGGCAGCGAACTGCCGCGTACTCTTAGAAATGCATGAATGCAATAACTGGAGATTTTCCCTTAATAATAGGTTTCATTTTTGATTTGTTTCTCGGCAAACCCTATGCCTTCAGAACACTTGGAATATGGAATGAGTTGCCTGGGACGATTTTATGTTTGTAAAAATGTTGGAAAAGTTTCCAATTTATTAAATGGACAAGTGCAAGGTTTTTTTATTTTTTTGATAATGTCTTCATTTGTGATCTCAAAAAAAATAAGGTAGCCAAATTTGGCTTTAGAACAGCATCAGGTTGACTAATTACTGGTTGTGAGGGTACAAATAAACTATAAACTACACTCAAAAAAATGATTCTCCAACACTGTTCAGTTTATTTAAAAAAAATAATTTTCATTTAACACCATTATGTTAGGTTTCCCATTTATACAATTGCATTGTGTTAAACTGACTCGAAACAGTTGTGTTTTGGCTCAACTCAATATTTTCATTTTGAAAGAACATAAATGATTTTACTTGTGTAACTAGGAAGTGGATTTCCCCTTCCCATCATGCTTTGCACAGGGCTGGATAAGGAGAGTAAATCTTGAAATAAAATGTTATTTTAGGCATTTTTTATTTAGATGATTAAAATTGGGATACTTGTTAATGTTTAATGCTCTTTTATGTTTGTATTTAAAAGAGTTTCTGGTATGTTAGTGTTTTGGGGGGTTACCATTGTGGTAAAGTAGGGCATGTGCTTGGGTTGATGGACCAGCTAACATGAAGCCAAAGATGTTTCTACATATGTTATAAAGAAACAATTATGGGCATGCCATGGATGTAACAATATCATCATATGCTATGCCTAACAAGTTGGTTAATGCCTAAAGTTAAGTGAAACCAGCAAATAATCTATTTTGAGTGTAGAAGTATGTCTGCCTAACAGTTTATTATCCAGTTAAATGTTTTAGCAAGCATAAAAACATCACTTCATCAATGTATCAATTTCATTTAAACTATATTTGATCATATTGAGTTGGCCCAACTCAATTACAATTCATCCAATGAATTATTTTTTTGATTGTAGGCTACTGATGTTAAAATCACAATGTAGCAGCTGGATTGCAACTATTACATATATAATTTGCCTATTTACATTGTCTATTTTGTATGTATATACCTAATTTATCTGTTGTATGTTTCTTTATTTGCTTATCATATTTTATATTTTACTGTGCCCTGCTGTTGTTTTGTGCGCATGGCATGGCAAAACTTTATCTAGTAGGAATGACCAAATTTTTTTTGTAGTCTTCACTGAAGGAATTTAAGTTTATACAACAAGATTACAACAAATAATTTCAAACAAATTAGATTTTGGTGGAAAAATGTAATTAAATTTCATGGAAAAGTTTACTCTAATTTTTTTAAGTTCGTTCAACAACTTTTTTTTTGAGTGTAGAGCGAGCTAGCAAAATAAGCATAAACACTTGGAATATGGAATGAGTTGCATGGGATAGTTTTATGTTTGTAAAAAGATTGGAAATTTTTACAATTTATTAAATGGTCAAGTGCACGCATTTTTCTTCTCTTCTCTTTTTTCTTTTTGTTTTATAATGTCTTCCTTTTGTGATCCAAAAAAAATTAGGTAGCCTAATTTGATTTGGCTTTAGAACAGCTGGTTGCAGGGATGACTAATTACTGGTTGTGAAGGGATAAATAAACCTGAGCGAGCTGAGCAAAATAAGGGTTAAAAAACCTGTTAGCGTGCCGGTGTTCCGCCGACAGGTAAAGTTAACTGCTCCAGAGCAGAAACAAATGTCGAGACACAAAAACAACAACAAAAAACAATCTGAACTATGGTCATAATATCTCTGGAAAGCTGAGATTCTTCTGATTCGAACGATGTAAGGCATTTTAAGATACAATCAACACAGCAGGTACAGTCAGGGTCTTTGTCAGACCACCAAAACCAAATAAACAAATAACAAACATGAAATAACTCACATATGAAGCCTCCTGATCCATAAAAATCCACCAAAAACGGTGTTGTTACATCTGCAAAGGGTCCAGAAAGATCCAATTCAGTTCAAATATTGTAGTCCATTCACAAAATGTATATATGTTGATAAACATCCACGGAATGGCATAGTATCATTTCACATTAGCCGACGGAGCTATCCACTCTTCTGTGTTTTCCGTCTATTCTCATACAAACAAAAGGAATTATTTGATGTCAAAATGGCCGCTGAGATCTGACCTTTTGATTGAATTAATATAAAAATAAAAAAATCACTAAAATGACATTTCTTGATAAAATAATCATTTGATACACTTTAGTTATATCTAATTTGCCATTTTCAATTAATGCAAGCCTAGCTGCATTCTTATTATTAGGCCTATTATTATTAAGTTACTTTATTATTAAATTAATATTACCAATTTATTTGCCCCGCAATAATTTCATAAGCGCATCATAACTGACGCGCTGCGAGGATAATAAAGATTAGGCTATTACTCCACATTGAGAAATGGTTTTTAAAAGGCGGCTCTTTCAAAACAGTTTGATGGACAGAATTAGCCTATCGAACCTATAATTGCAAAATTATTAGTCTGCAAATCAATGAAAAAGCTGTCGTTTCTGATAGCACCATGAGCTTCTTTAAACAAAAGACTGATATGACACGAAATTTCTTCTCTCTTTATTTATTTTTTCCCTCTAGGGGGTATTTTCGGGTCACAAGGCGAAATCATTCTCAAATTAAAACATTTAGCTTCGCAGAACCGTTATCAAGCATCTGAAGTAGATGCGTCTCTTGGCGTCATGAGAGAATATGCGCTGTTACATGCAGCGTCATTGATGCCGAAAGCGCCGTCAGATTTTACGGCTAATTTCTAGTGAATCGACGGTGAGATTAAGAGGTTCACCGCAAAAATCTTGCACACAAAATACACTTTTTTACACAAGACGATGGTACTTGTGTGATATCCATTGGCTCGCCTTCCTGTTTAAAACAGAATGACATTTACAATAGGCTATTGCGACGTAACCAGCCCCCCACCCTTGAGCTGTTGGGGGCCGCGGATTTGCGCAACTCCACTGGACTCCGTCCGTTAGTTAGCCTAGTGCCCGCTCACTTTTTGCCCAGGCGCCCAAAAATAAAATTCTGAGCTACGCCACTTGAGTAGCTTACTGGAGACGTGAACATTTCAAACGATTTCAGTCCGATTTGAAGCGTGGAGCGAACTGACCTCGACGCAACGCTGTCAACTAAGTAAGATGGTTAAATTGAACGATTCGTATCGCGAACCGGACATCATTAATTATTTTGCTTATATTTGTACATATTTAGTACAAGTAAAAGTACAGCTTTAAAAATATACAAAAAAGTACAAATACCCGAAAAGACTACTTAATTACAGTATACGTGTGTATGATGTAATTTGATGCGTCCACCACTGGTAAACATACCTGGCAATATGTCCTGTTTGTTCTGTTCTGATTTGTGCGTGTGCGTGTAGCGCTTGTTACCGGTGGGGATATTAAAGTAGACTCGCTCCCTCAGTCAATACACACAGACTCGAGGGTTGTTCATGTAAATTCCCCTTCACAAAGTAGAATGCAAGGGCAACGGGGATTTGAGTGTGTGAAAATCTAAAAAGAAGTGGAGCTCAGCCTGGGTTCCGTGGGAACATTGAAGCTCCACTGCAGTCAGGCAGCCTCCACTTTGAAAAGCACGGTCATTCTAGCCGCCACGTTATTTTGTGTTGCGCGCATATACTAGGCGTTGCGGTAATAGCGTGTAAAAACTCAGAACAAAGGAAAAGTGATCTCTGGCATTAGTTTATTGAGCCAGTTTCTGTCAATAATGAATAAACGAATGAACGAATATATAGATAAACCAATAAATGAAATCAATGAATTTAAAATAATACAAATGTTTAAAAAACGATCTGATAAAATGAAAGTGACTTAAAATGTTGAGTAATATTAAATTTCCAAGTAATATGAAAATACCTGTATGACAAATAACAAAATAAAAGCCTTTCAAAACTTGCATATAACCACATTTATCTGTAAATTCACATAGCTCTAAAAAGGAAACGCCCTGTTTCCACAGACCAGTTTCAATTCAGATTGACAGTCCACTGCCCCAGCGTGTCCCTCAACCAGTTTCAAGAGGATCTGATGTTGCATTGCATAATAAAAGCCCTCAAAATATCATTCTACCTGTTCTGCATTTGACTTTGGATAGGTCTAAAAAGGAAACGCCCTGTTTCCACAGAACAATTTCAATTCAGATTGACAGTCCACTCTCCCAGGGTGTCCCTCAACCAGTTTCAAGACGATCTGATGTTGCATTGCATAATAAAAGCCCTCCAAAAACTCATATTCTACCTGTTCTGCCTGTGATTTTGGATAGGTCTAAAAAGGAAACGCCCTGTTTCCACAGACCAGTTTCAATTCAGATTGACAGTCCACTACCCCAGGGTGTCCCTCAACCAGTTTCAAGACGATCTGATGTTGCATTGCATAATAAAAGCCCTCAAAATATCATATTCTACCTGTTCTGCCTGTGATTTTGGATAGGTCTAAAAAGGAAACGCCCTGTTTCCACAGACCAGTTTCAATTCAGATTGACAGTCCACTACCCCAGGGTGTCACTCAATCAGTTTTAAGACGATCTGATGTTGCATTACATAATAAAAGCCCTCCAAAAACTCATATTCTACCTGTTCTGCCTGAGATTTTGGATAGCTCTAAAAAGGAAACGCCCTGTTTCCACAGACCAGTTTCAATTCAGATTGACAGTCCACTACCCCAGGGTGTCCCTCAACCAGTTTCAAGACGATCTGATGTTGCATTGCATAATAAAAGCCCTCAAAATATCATATTATACCTGTTCTGCATTGATTTTGGATAGCTCTAAAAAGGAAACTCCCTGTTTCCACAGACCAGTTTCAATTCAGATTGACAGTCCACTACCCCAGGGTGTCACTCAATCAGTTTTAAGACGATCTGATGTTGCATTACATAATAAAAGCCCTCAAAATATCATATTATACCTGTTCTGCATTTGACTTTGGATAGGTCTAAAAAGGAAACGCCCTGTTTCCACAGAACAATTTCAATTCAGATTGACAGTCCACTACCCCAGGGTGTCACTCAACCAGTTTCAAGACGGATCTGATGTTGCATTGCATAATAAAAGCCCTCAAAATATCATATTCTACCTGTTCTGCATTTGATTTGGATAGGTCTAAAAAGGAAACGCCCTGTTTCCACAGAACAATTTCAATTCAGATTGACAGTCCACTACCCCAGGGTGTCACCTCAACCAGTTTCAAGACGATCTGATGTTGCATTGCATAATAAAAGCCCTCAAAATATCATATTCTACCTGTTCTGCATGTTGATTTTGGATAGCTCTAAAAAGGAAACGCCCTGTTTCCACAGACCAGTTTCAATTCAGATTGACAGTCCACTACCCCAGGGTGTCACTCAATCAGTTTTAAGACGATCTGATGTTGCATTACATAATAAAAGCCCTCCAAAAACTCATATTCTACCTGTTCTGCCTGAGATTTTGGATAGCTCTAAAAAGGAAACGCCCTGTTTCCACAGACCAGTTTCAATTCAGATTGACAGTCCACTGCCCCAGCGGTGTCACCTCAACCAGTTTCAAGACGATCTGATGTTGCATTACATAATAAAAGCCCTCAAAATATCATATTCTACCTGTTCTGCCTGTGATTTTGGATAGCTCTAAAAAGGAAACGCCCTGTTTCCACAGACCAGTTTCAATTCAGATTGACAGTCCACTACCCCAGAGTGTCACTCAATCAGTTTTAAGACGATCTGATGTTGCATTACATAATAAAAGCCCTCAAAAACTCATATTCTACCTGTTCTGCCTGAGATTTTGGATAGCTCTAAAAAGGAAACGCCCTGTTTCCACAGACCAGTTTCAATTCAGATTGACAGTCCACTACCCCAGGGTGTCACTCAACCAGTTTCAAGACGATCTGATGTTGCAATTACATAATAAAAGCCCTCAAAATATCATATTCTACCTGTTCTGCCTGTGATTTTGGATAGCTCTAAAAAGGAAACGCCCTGTTTCCACAGAACCAGTTTCAATTCAGATTGACAGTCCACTGCCCCAGCGTGTCCCTCAACCAGTTTCAAGAGGATCTGATGTTGCATTGCATAATAAAAGCCCTCAAAATATCATATTCTACCTGTTCTGCATTTGACTTTGGATAGGTCTAAAAAGGAAACGCCCTGTTTCCACAGAACAATTTCAATTCAGATTGACAGTCCACTACCCCAGGGTGTCACTCAACCAGTTTCAAGACGATCTGATGTTGCATTGCATAATAAAAGCCCTCCAAAAACTCATATTCTACCTGTTCTGCCTGTGATTTTGGATAGCTCTAAAAAGGAAACGCCCTGTTTCCACAGACCAGTTTCAATTCAGATTGACAGTCCACTACCCCAGGGTGTCCCTCAACCAGTTTCAAGACGATCTGATGTTGCATTGCATAATAAAAGCCCTCAAAATATCATATTCTACCTGTTCTGCCTGAGATTTTGGATAGCTCTAAAAAGGAAACGCCCTGTTTCCACAGACCAGTTTCAATTCAGATTGACAGTCCACTCTCCCAGGGTGTCCCTCAACCAGTTTCAAGACGATCTGATGTTGAATTACATGATACAAGCCCTCAAAATATCATATTCTACCTGTTCTGCCTGTGATTTTGGATAGCTCTAAAAAGGAAACGCCCTGTTTCCACAGACCAGTTTCAATTCACATTGACAGTCCACTCTCCCAGGGTGTCACTCAATCAGTTTTAAGACGATCTGATGTTGCCTTACATAATAAAAGCCCTCCAAAAACTCATATTCTACCTGTTCTGCCTGAGATTTTGGATAGCTCTAAAAAGGAAACGCCCTGTTTCCACAGACCAGTTTCAATTCAGATTGACAGTTCACTGCCCCAGCGTGTCCCTCAACCAGTTTCAAGACGATCTGATGTTGCATTGCATAATAAAAGCCCTCAAAATATCATATTCTACCTGTTCTGCATTTGACTTTGGATAGGTCTAAAAAGGAAACGCCCTGTTTCCACAGAACAATTTCAATTCAGATTGACAGTCCACTACCCCAGGGTGTCACTCAACCAGTTTCAAGACGATCTGATGTTGCATTACATAATAAAAGCCCTCCAAAAACTCATATTCTACCTGTTCTGCCTGAGATTTTGGATAGCTCTAAAAAGGAAACGCCCTGTTTCCACAGACCAGTTTCAATTCAGATTGACAGTCCACTACCCCAGGGTGTCACTCAATCAGTTTTAAGACGATCTGATGTTGCATTACATAATAAAAGCCCTCCAAAATCTCATATTCTACCTGTTCCGCCTGAGATTTTGGATAGCTCTAAAAAGGAAACGCCCTGTTTCCACACACCAGTTTCAATTCAGATTGACAGTCCACTACCCCAGGGTGTCCCTCAACCAGTTTCAAGACGATCTGATGTTGCATTGCATAATAAAAGCCCTCAAAATATCATATTCTACCTGTTCTGCATTTGATTTTGGATAGCTCTAAAAAGGAAACTCCCTGTTTCCACAGACCAGTTTCAATTCAGATTGACAGTCCACTACCCCAGGGTGTCACTCAATCAGTTTTAAGACGATCTGATGTTGCATTACATAATAAAAGCCCTCCAAAAACTCATATTCTACCTGTTCTGCCTGAGATTTTGGATAGCTCTAAAAAGGAAACGCCCTGCTTCCACAGACCAGTTTCAATTCAGATTGACAGTCCACTGCCCCAGCGTGTCCCTCAACCAGTTTCAAGAGGATCTGATGTTGCATTGCATAATAAAAGCCCTCAAAATATCATATTCTACCTGTTCTGCATTTGAATTTGGATAGGTCTAAAAAGGAAACGCCCTGTTTCCACAGAACAATTTCAATTCAGATTGACAGTCCACTCTCCCAGGGTGTCCCTCAACCAGTTTCAAGACGATCTGATGTTGCATTGCATAATAAAAGCCCTCAAAATGTTCTGCCTGATTTTGGATGGGTCAAAAGGAAACGCCCTGTTTCCACAGACCAGTTATAGATTGACCTACCCCAGTTCTCAACCAGCAAGACGATGAATTACATAATACAAGCCCTCATTTTTCTACCTGGCCTGTGATGGTCTAAAAAGGTTTCCAAACGCCAGATTGACTTCACTCCCCAGTTTCCACAGACTGATGTTGCATTACATAATAAAAGTTTCAATTCAGTTCTGCATTGACAGTCTAAAAGGAAACGCCCTGTTTCCACAGAACAATACAGATTGACCCACTACCCCAGGGTGTCACTCAACCAGTTTCAAGACGATCTGATGTTGCATTACATAATAAAAAGCCCTCAAAATATCATATTCTACCTGTTCTGCCTGTGATTTTGGATAGCTCTAAAAAGGAAACGCCCTGTTTCCACAGACCAGTTTCAATTCAGATTGACAGTCCACTGCCCCAGCGTGTCCCTCAACCAGTTTCAAGAGGATCTGATGTTGCATTACATAATAAAAGCCCTCAAAATATCATATTCTACCTGTTCTGCATTTGACTTTGGATAGGTCTAAAAAGGAAACGCCCTGTTTCCACAGAACAATTTCAATTCAGATTGACAGTCCACTCTACCCAGGGTGTCCCTCAACCAGTTTCAAGACGATCTGATGTTGCATTGCATAATAAAAGCCCTCAAAATATCATATTCTACCTGTTCTGCATTGTGTTTGACTGAGAAAAAGGAAACGCCCTTTTGAACAATTTCAATTCAGATAGCTCCCCAGGGTAAAAGTTTCAGGAAACGCCCTCAAAAATCATATTCTACCTGTTTCCAGATTTTGGATAGCAGACCAGTTTCAATTCAGATTGACAGTCCACTACCCCCAGGTGTCACTCAACCAGTTTCAAGACGATCTGATGTTGCATTACATAATAAAAGCCCTCAAAATATCATATTCTACCTGTTCTGCCTGATTTGATTTTGGATAGCTCTAAAAAGGAAACGCCCTGTTTCCACAGACCAGTTTCAATTCAGATTGACAGTCCACTACCCCAGGGTGTCCCTCAACCAGTTTCAAGACGATCTGATGTTGCATTGCATAATAAAAGCCCTCAAAATATCATATTCTACCTGTTCTGCATTTGACTTTGGATAGGTCTAAAAAGGAAACGCCCTGTTTCCACAGAACAATTTCAATTCAGATTGACAGTCCACTACCCCAGGGTGTCACTCAACCAGTTTCAAGACGATCTGATGTTGCATTACATAATAAAAGCCCTCCAAAAACTCATATTCTACCTGTTCTGCCTGTGATTTTGGATAGCTCTAAAAAGGAAACGCCCTGTTTCCACAGACCAGTTTCAATTCAGATTGACAGTCCACTACCCCAGGGTGTCACTCAATCAGTTTCAAGACGATCTGATGTTGCATTACATAATAAAAGCCCTCCAAAATACTCATATTCTACCTGTTCTGCATGAGATTTTGGATAGGTCTAAAAAGGAAACGCCCTGTTTCCACAGAACCAGTTTCAATTCAGATTGACAGTCCACTACCCCAGGGTGTCCCTCAACCAGTTTCAAGACGATCTGATGTTGCATTGCATAATAAAAGCCCTCAAAATATCATATTCTACCTGTTCTGCCTGCATTTGATTTTGGATAGCTCTAAAAAGGAAACGCCCTGTTTCCACAGACCAGTTTCAATTCAGATTGACAGTCCACTACCCCAGGGTGTCACTCAACCAGTTTCAAGACGATCTGATGTTGCATTACAAAATAAAAGCCCTCCAAAAACTCATATTCTACCTGTTCTGCCTGTGATTTTGGATAGCTCTAAAAAGGAAACGCCCTGTTTCCACAGACCAGTTTCAATTCAGATTGACAGTCCACTACCCCAGGTGTCCCTCAACTTTCAGTTTTCAAGAGATCTGATGTTGCATTGCATAATAAAAGCCCTCAAAATATCATATTCTACCTGTAGGACTGCATTTGATTTTGGATGGGTCTAAAAAGGAAACGCCCTGTTTCCACAGAACAATTTCAATTCAGATTGACAGTCCACTCCTTTGTCCAGGGTGTCCCTCAACCAGTTTCAAGACGATCTGATGTTGCATTGCATAATAAAAGCCCTCCCCCCAAAATATCATATTTCAAATACCTGTTCTGCCTGAGATTTTGGATAGGTCTAAAAAGGAAACGCCCTGTTTCCACAGACAATTTCATTTCAATTCAGATTGACAGCCCTCCACTAAAACCAAAATCCAGGGTGTCACTCAACAGTTTCAAGACGATCTGATGTAAACCAACCAATTACATAATAAAAGCCAAAAAAATCAAAAATCATCATATTCTACCTGTTCTGCTGTCAAATGATTTTGGATAGCTCTAAAAAGGAAACGCAATGTTCCTGTTTCCACAGACCAGTTTCCCCCCAATTCAGATTGACAGTCCACTGCCCCAGCGTGTCCCTCAACCAGTTTCAAGAGGATCTGATGTTGCATTACATAATAAAAGCCCTCAAAATATCATATTCTACCTGTTCTGCCTGATTTGACTTTGGATAGGTCTAAAAAGGAAACGCCCTGTTTCCACAGAACAATTTCAATTCAGATTGACAGTCCACTACCCCAGGTGTCCTCAACCAGTTTCAAGACGATCTGATGTTGCATTGCATAATAAAAGCCCTCCAAAATATCATATTCTACCTGTTCTGCCTGTGATTTTGGATAGCTCTAAAAAGGAAACGCCCTGTTTCCACAGACCAGTTTCAATTCAGATTGACAGTCCACTACCCCAGGGTGTCACTCAATCAGTTTTAAGACGATCTGATGTTGCATTACATAATAAAAGCCCTCCAAAAACTCATATTCTACCTGTTCTGCCTGAGATTTTGGATAGGTCTAAAAAGGAAACGCCCTGTTTCCACAGACCAGTTTCAATTCAGATTGACAGTCCACTACCCCAGGTGTCCTCAACCAGTTTCAAGACGATCTGATGTTGCATTGCATAATAAAAGCCCTCAAAATATCATATTCTACCTGTTCTGCCTGTGATTTTGGATAGCTCTAAAAAGGAAACGCCCTGTTTCCACAGACCAGTTTCAATTCAGATTGACAGTCCACTACCCCAGGGTGTCACTCAATCAGTTTTAAGACGATCTGATGTTGCATTACATAATAAAAGCCCTCAAAAACTCATATTCTACCTGTTCTGCCTGAGATTTTGGATAGGCTCTAAAAAGGAAACGCCCTGTTTCCACAGACCAGTTTCAATTCAGATTGACAGTCCACTGCCCCAGGGTGTCCCTCAACCAGTTTCAAGACGATCTGATGTTGCATTGCATAATAAAAGCCCTCAAAATATCATATTCTATCTATCTGTTCTGTTCTGCCTGATTTTGGATAGCTCTAAAAAGAAACGCCCTGTTTCCACAGACCAGTTTCAATTCAGATTGACAGTCCACTCCCCAGGGTGTCCCTCAATGTTCCAACCAGTTTCAAGACGATCTGATGTTGCATTACATAATACAAGCCCTCAAATATCATATTCTACCTGTTCTGCCTGAGATTTTGGATAGCTCTAAAAAGGAAACGCCCTGTTTCCACAGACCAGTTTCAATTCAGATTGACAGTCCACTCCCCAGCGTGTCCTCAACCAGTTTCAAGAGGATCTGATGTTGCATTGCATAATAAAAGCCCTCCAAAAACTCATATTCTACCTGTTCTGCCTGAGATTTTGGATGGCTCTAAAAAGGAAACGCCCTGTTTCCACAGACCATTTCAATTCAGATTGACAGTCCACTGCCCCAGCGTGTCCCTGAACCAGTTTCAAGAGGATCTGATGTTGCATTGCATAATAAAAGCCCTCAAAATATCATATTCTACCTGTTCTGCATTTGACTTTGGATAGGTCTAAAAAGGAAACGCCCTGTTTCCACAGAACAATTTCAATTCAGATTGACAGTCCACTCTCCCAGGGTGTCCCTCAACCAGTTTCAAGACGATCTGATGTTGCATTGCATAATAAAAGCCCTCAAAATATCATATTCTACGTGTTCTGCCTGTGATTTTGGATAGCTCTAAAAAGGAAACACCAATTATTATTTTTTTTAAGGTAAAGTACGTAAAACTGTTATATATATATATATATATATATATATATATATATATATATAAAACAATTTTATGTACTTTACCTTAAAAAATAATAATAATTGTAACACGCTTATGGCCTCCGGTGAGTTTTGACCGTAGCACATAGCAACTCCCATTAAAGTCAGAGCTTCTGATGAAGTGGTCATTTTTAAAATTTCCTTACAATTTTTTTTTTTATCGAAAATTGCCAAAGCACACCATAGGGTAAATGTTTCAAACAGCCGTTCAGATTTTATATTGGCAATGGTGTTCAGCACAGCGCAAAATACTTAAATACTTAGACCTAATAAGCTATTTATTTTAATTTTTTAAAATATTTTAATCTGTATTTTACATTAATTAACATTAGTTAACATTAGTTCATTCATTAATTACCATAAACTGCCAATGAAAAATTGTTCTAAGCATTCACTAATTTTAATTAATTTCAACATTTAACACATTAAAAGCAAAAGTTTAACTTTATTATTTAATGAACCTGAGCTAACATGAACTAACAGTTGTATATTTTTAAGTTTCAAGTTGAATTTATCTATATAGCACCATTTACAAAAGCAGCATCTGACCAATGTGCTTTACAGCATCAAAAATAAGTAATAAATATAACAAAGTAAATAAAAAAGTCAATAAAGTCACAGCTAAAACCCCAATTACATTAATATTATATATATATATATCTACATAACATATACATATACGTATATATATATATATATATATATATATATATATATATATATATATATATATATATATATATATTGGACCAACTGGAGACTCAATTACACAATACAACAGAGAAGTAAAAAGTACTCAAAAATTTTACTCAAGTGAAAGTACAAATACTCAGTGAAAATTTTACTCAATTATCTGGCCAAAAACATACTTGAGTAAAAGTAAAAAAGTACAACTTTAAATTGTACTCACGTATTAAAAAAAGTAGAAGTACTTTCTTTTCTGACAGACATTCAGAAATTTGGTTAAAGGGAGAAAACTAAACAAAATGCAATGACACAGGTCAAACAATTATATCTAGTGCAACAACAACAATTAAAATGCAGCACAGCGGAACACCGGAAAAAAAATACAGGGTAAGGGATTAAAAGGAAACTCCATCCTTTCCACCCTCATGCCATCCCATGTGACTTTCATTTATCAGATGAACACAAACTAAGAGTTTTCGAAAAAAAAAATCACGTGTATGGGACATCCAAAAATGACACTTCAAAAACTACACAAAGTGAATATGACAGTAACGCATGCAACCCGTTAATGAATCAGTGTCTTCTTAAGTGAAATGATAGGCTTATGTAAGAAGGATACAAATACTAATATTTTAAATTTGGCCGTCGTGTTCACTTTGTGTGGGTTCTGAAGTGGTTCTGTTTTGCATTATCTGGACTAAAAATATTTGCTTGTGTTCATCTTAAGAAAGAAAGTCATAAACATCTGGGATGACATGAGGGTGAGTAAATGATGAGAGAATTTTCATTTTTGGGTGAACTATTCCTTTGAAGAGCAACATGTGATGCAGAGGCTAGAAACATATTCCACACAGAATACAAGAATGTGTTGAATTAATGAGGAGAGTCATAGAATTAAAACATACAACATTAATGTTTTAAAAGGCCACTTTTTTGTGTGTTGTTAATCTTTTAATTATTTATTTGGGGCTTTTAGAGTTTTTTTTTTCTCAGCAAATATTGATAAATAATTATTTGTTACTATTTAGATTAATTAATGAGCAAATCATGTAATTATTAAGATAAAAAAAAAAAAAAAATTGACAGTCCTGATTCCTACTCATGTGTCATATAATGACATATTATAAATACAACTTATCCACTACCTGGTGAGAACATCACTAAACAAGAATTACAATTAATTTAACAAACAATGCATATTTAAACACTTTTGGAGATTTTTAATTAAGAAAATATTTCCACAAAAATATTAATTAAATTAAAGTATTTAAATTCTCATCACTGATTTTATTTGCACTCAATCTTGTGCATTCAGCTAATATATTACACAGCTAATGGCTCTATCAAAACAGAACAAATAATGAATAAACATTTTTTGGGAAAATGCAACTTTGCTACATCGGATTTGATGGTGAACTTTTGAAGCCAGACATTTACCTGATGAAAGTCATAAATGAAGTAGAAATATGTGTGCTTGATGCGTGAAACAATGATCATTGGTTCTCACATCAAGCACGCATGTTTGAGCTTCCGTTTATCATATGTAATGTGCATAAGATAAAATAAAAATGTAATGTACTTTTCAAGATGAAATAAAATTGTAAGGAGTAAAAAGTACTGTTTTTTCTTCAGAAATGTAATCAAGTAAAAGTACAAGTAGTCAGTTTACATTGTACTTGAATAAAGTACAAATCCCCCAAAATAATACTTAAGTAAAGTAATCAAGTAAAATTACTCAAGTATTTTACACCTCTGCAATACAATGAATTACAGTAATCTAAACATGATGATATAAAAACATGAATTACTCTCTCAAAGTCTTGAAAAGAGAAGAAAGGCTTGATTTTAGAGAGAAGATGGAGATGAAGGAAACAGGATTTAACCACAGAATTTACTTGACTATCAAATTTCACCTTACTGTCAAGCAAAACACCAAACAAAGTTTTTAACAAGGGTTCTGGCTTGGGATGTAACAGAGTGATTACTGAGATATTTTAATGGAATGCCACTAGGGAGACCACAAAAGGATAATTTCAGTTTTCTTTTCATTAAAGTAGAGAAAATTTAATGACATCCAGATTTTGATATCCTTCATACAAGCCAACAAAGTATAAAAGTTGTTATCAGAGCGTTTAAGTGGCAAATAAATCTGGGTAGCATCAGTGTAACAGTGAAATGAGACAGTGCTTCCTAAAGATGGAGCCCCAAGGGAGCATATACAGAGAGAAAAGTGTTGGAGGACGTATTGATCCCTGTGGGACCCCCCAAGGGAGGTTAGCAGCTGAAGACATGTGGGTGCGTAGTCGAACTGAGATCCTCCGGTCCTTTAAATAGGATATAAACCAACCTAAAACAGTTCCTGTCAAGCCCACATAGGACTTGAGTTGGGCAATGACAATATTATGATCGATCATATCAAATGCAGCAGTAAGATCTAAAAGCACTAATACAATACTATCACCCTGGTCAGTTACCATACAGATATCATTTAACACCTTTAATAAAGCTGACTCGGTACTATGAAATGTTCTGAATTTAAACAAAGAATAATAATTTATTAAGACCATATTGTAAAGTGTTACCTATTATTCTTTATAATTCTTTTGCACTTTAAATTTTTTTTTTACTTTATACATTTGTGTATTGATTTATTGCATTTAAAAGTTTTTTGCAACTAAATATAACTATTGTGATAATACCCTATAATGTGGTAAAAGCTTTAGCAATTATCGCAACATGAAAATTTGAAAAGTCACATGCCTGGTTTAGACAGACCACTTTCACTTTAGATTGACAGCCTACCTCATCAGTGTCACTCCCACAATGTCAGGACTGTCTATTGTACAATTTCAAAATAAAAGCCATATAGAAACTCACATATATGCAGCTTTAGCTATCTATTCAAATTGGCTTAGAAGTTTCCAGTGACCACTTTTACTTCATATTGATAGTACATGTGATCTGAGTGCCACGCACACAATGGCAGCACTGTTTGATGCAAAATTACAAAAGAAAAACTAATAAAAATGTTTTGACTATCAATTCAGATTGGTATAAAGAGGAAACTCCGCTTTTCACATACCAATTTTACTTCAGATTGACAGTACAGCATCTCAGACTGTTGCTGATGTCAGGACTATTTGATGTACATTTTTAAAATAAAAGCCCTCTAAAACATATACGCTGTTTTGACTATTTGTTCAGATTGGTTTAAAAAGGAGACTTCCTGTTTTTACAGACCACTTTCATTTCAGGTGGACAGTACAACTCTTAAGAGTGTCACTCACATAATTTCAGGACTATCTGATGTTGAATTACAAAATAAAAAGCTCATATATTACCTGTTTAGCTTACAGATTTAGATAGCTCTAAAAGTAAACTCCCGTTTCCACAGGCCAGTATCACTTAAGATTGACAGTACATCGCCACAGATTTTAACATACACAATTTCAGGAGAGTTTGATGTTTTTTTTACATTGAAAAAATGTTTAATGAAACTATTATTTACAGATTATTTACAGATTGATTTACAGATTATATGTTAAATAAATAAAGAAATAAACATAACAAAGGCACACTATTGTTTTAAACTTTTCTTCAAAAGGGATTTAACAGCACAAGCTGCAGTTCCATTCGGCTGCCCTGGCCTGTTTCAGGTCTTCTTCTGCCATGTCTAGGCACTCTTCATGGTACCACATATCACAGCTCTCACACTGGATCTGGAAAATGAGGAGGTGATAAATACTGAGCATCACAGTTTATTAGTTACTTATGGCTTTGATCTTCAAATCAGCTTTCAACACTACTACTGATGTTACTAAGTCAAAAACCTTACCCAATTTGTCAGAGGAGGCCCAGGTCCAATTGGCTTTGCCATGGAGCACATGGCACAGTTAGTGGCTTCATTGAACACTAAAATATAAGCATACATATCAATAAATTAGTAACAATAAGGAAACTCCCACTTCGAATTTCACGTAACAAGCTTACAATAATTTCAGAATACAGCCAAAATTACATTGATTCCTGTTTTTTTTTTTTTTTTTTTTTACAACAAACAATTAACAACAAACATCTATATATATTAAATAGTGACTAAATGCAACATTTAAATTAGACCTTAAGACAATGCACGTGGTACAATGTGGGTAACACTTTTAAGACTTCAATCAGTCCATAAGAATCCCCTTCTTCAATGACCACTCAGGTCCCTCTCTATTTCTGTGTGTTTGCTGTTTTTATCTTTTTGCAGATCTCATACAGGCTACATCAGTAATATTGCGCCACTGTTGCATGGCAATCATTGAGCAAAACACTGCTGAAGAATGCCACTGCTCGGATGAATTATTACTTTATCAGTAAGTTGTATCAGTAAGTTATTTTAGTCACATTGTAGTTTGTGAAACAATTCTCACTATTAACAGCTGTAAGACATTATAGTCTGCCTCGACCCAGCTTCCACTCCAAATTGTATATTAAACTATTCTCCTTTCCCTACAAAGAGCTTAATTATCATAGAGATAGTTCTTCCCCGATCATAATAATATGTAAATAGTATCTCCGGAGTGATAATTCTTCACTTATAGCGTGGGAGCAACAGTAGGTCATCAAGAACCATCTGCTGACCAAAAGGGTACACGAAACAACTGATAGGGATTATGTTTAATCTTATCACCTTAACATTTGGTTGTTCCCACTTGAAAGTCCACCAAAGATGAGGGAACGGAAGTCTATCACTTGCATTGTTATCCGCAATTTACATTTAAAACTAAACTTAATTTACATGTTGAGCGGGAAGATGAACATAATACAGTATAAAATGTTTGAGTTTAGGATGTTCGGGGTTCATTTCAACTACGCTGAATCCGAATTGTTATTTGTACTTTGTCACTGCTACGCTGTAATAAAAGTTAATTTTTCATCAAGATCTTAGACGTCTTCATCACTTTTTCTTACACAGACTATTAACTATGACTTTTGATTCAATAAACTTATCATTTGCAGCTTCTTGATAGTTAGTAAGGTAGTTGTTAATTTTAGGTATGGTGTAGGATTAATGGATCATATGCATAATGCATAATAAGCATTATTGTGTGCTCTATAATTAATAATAAACAGCTATATGCTAGTAATATGTATGCTAATAAACAACTAGTTAGTAGGGAGAATTTATCCCAAAACTAAACTGTTACCAATATTCCATTTGGTATATATTTTTTGGTTCGTATTACTACACACTACACACAAACACTTTCCTTACAAACCTGATGCTTTGAGTATCTGCAGAGCCATTGTTTGTCGCTCATTTGCCATTTCTTTTTTGGTTGTACCAAAACTTATGACTGGAACAGCTGGAAAGGTCTTCATCACTGCTCTTGCCATCTAAACAAACACAGACATTCATCATCATACTACCATCTACAGTATATCTGTACCAGACTCATGCATATGGCAGCAGTACCAATGCATTAACCACAACTACATTAACAAAATATTAATTATTTACTCATTTAGGGCTGTACAAGTCAGTTACAAAAACTTAGAAGACATGGATTTAAATGACATAATACAAGTATGAGCAAGGTATTACATTACTTCACATACCATGATGACAATTACCCCACAGCTACTGCTATCTTGCTGAGTTGGATGGGTCAGGAATCCACCTTTCCATTCAATGTCCTCCCAGTCCTTTTTTTCATCACCTGTCTTTCTTATTTTTAGGAAGTCACTGTATGTGATTCATTTTGGGAGTAACTTACATTAGGAACAATGCAGATAAAGTTTGCAACATATAATCTAAATAATAACTAGATCAAAAATATATTTCTAGTAATATTTCGTAATGTTTAAAAACTTAAAAACAGCACAGTTACATTTTTTAACTCTTAACGTCCTATTCATCAAATAATATACATAAAGTAGTAATTAACACAGAATGTAAAGCAATCAAGTACTTCACTAGTATATAGATTACGCTCAATATTACATATTGTAATTTATATTATAAATTACATGAATACCTGAATCTTTTGGCTGCAAGATTGGAATCAGTTTCCTCTGTCAAACTTTCTGCAGGATCCACGAGATACACTGTGTGGTTCACCGCATTTATGTACTGAAAATGATAAGTAAACAATGTAATACAGCAAACACTGATTACATTTAAAAATAAAAAGGTACCTCACATTGTAATGACATTATTAAAACGTAACCTACTCACCAGAAACTTCCAGTGGACATTGTCAACATTTACAAATGAAACCACAGCTTGGTAATTTTTAAAGTCCACCTGAATGAATGAATAAACAAATTTGGAATACACACACACACACATTTTTCTTATTTAGCCTAAATATCATATTTCTACAAACTACAGAATATAGTTACATGTTTCCCAGAAAAATAAAATAAGTTAAATTTACCCTGACCCCCCACTCCGCCCGGCTCTTATTGCATTGTTTTCCTTCTGGAGCATCAATGAGCATTTGAACCTTATGTAATAGTTACATATGAGTCCCTTAGTTTTCCTCAGTGTGAAAAGATGGATCTTAAAATCACAGTGTCAGTGCTTCTAGATACTGACCACTGCAGACCGGGAACACCCCACAAGAGCTACTTCACCTGCGAGTGGTCATAATGTTATGCCAGATCGGTATATATTTGCACTGTAAACCATAACATGTTTACATTATTGAAATGATATACAAAGCTGGCAAGTCCTGAATAAATTGGAAACATGACAAGTACCAGTACCTGTAGCAACCAATTCTTATGTTCATCTCATATATAATACTTACAATACCCCCCCCCCCCCCCCCCCCCCCAAACACACACACACACACACACACACACACACACACACACACACACACACACAACGACACACAACACACAAAATCTTCACACTACTCTCCAGCCAGTCTGCTTACCTTGGACAACTTCTGACGTACAAGCTGTGCTCTTTCGCCAAACAGAATCACTCCTGCTGTGTAGTGATTCATAACGTAAATGGTCTTTTCCATCTCAAACTCATTTGCAGCTAGATGGAAAAGTCCTTCAATAACCTGCATGTCGTAAAATTGTAAGGGAATTGTTTTTTTTTGTAATTTATTGTACAGTATTAGAAATTGACTAGACGTGTACCGTATTGTCACTTAGTTAATAAGTATATGGAATTCAAAAGTAAATTTGTCCTGTAACATAAATATGTTTGCTGCAGTTTATTCTTGTTTTTAACCTTTTGAATCTTTTAAACCAAGAATCCACAAGTAAGAAACCATATGCTATGCCAGTGATAAATGTTATTCCATCAACTCCTACAATAATCATGACGTGATGTAACACTTTGTATAATATATTTTGCACTGGAACTACAGTTTTAAGACAATGAAATGTAAAAGTATACCTCGCCTGTTAGCCACTGGTGTGGGCGAAGCGTACGGAGCTCACTATGATGGATAATAATAGTCTGTCCTTTGGTTTGGGTTGGGAGCACTGAAACCACAACCTCTGTGTCTTTTTTTGTCCATAAGGAGGACAGCTGAAATTCATAGACATAAGTGAACATGACATATGTGGTTATACTGTACATACCTAACTGATTGTGTCTAAATAGAGATATATATTTCTCAAAATCACCTTGTGAGTCCTTGTGCATGTAACAATTTCTTAATATTTTTATTAATTGTACATTAATGCAGTTGCAGACATCCATGTACTGAACAATTTTATAAAATGGCTTACCTGATGCTCTGGGCTTTTTGATTTCTTTGGGGGTTTCTGAGCTGTTTTTTTTTAGATGCCACCATGAGCTCCAGTCTTCTCTTCAAAAGCGCTGTCATTGTCACCAAACAGGGATGACTTTGCCCGTTGTGCAGAGATATCGCTCTGTTTTTCGACAGAACCCTCCAATGCAGATTCAACCTATAATCAACAGAATGTTAAAAAAAAATAATGTAACTGACCTCATTTGACAGTGGTTCCTTTTGTCTTGTAGTCTGTTTTATTTTGTTTGTTTGTTTTAGGGCTGGGCAGTCTATTAAGTTTGTATTATATATTGATATGTTTTACTAACAATATGAAATGAGGCAACACAGATTATACTGATATACAGTAGTTTTAGTTTCATAGGAGCACATCTGAACAATAGCGGAGGACACCGAGTGAGCTGCTGCAAGGAAAGTGCATTAGCCAATTTTCCTTAAAAATGAGGCAGCCTTTATTTTAAGAACTTTAAAATAACTTGGAAGATACACAGTTTTTAAAACGTATAGTTTAAAGCAGCTTGCTCCATCAGATGCTCTGACAGACACGTGCTGCTGACAGATAGGCTACTTGCACTGCTTAATCTGTTTGTGATGTGCTGTTTTCCTCAATGCATGACTTACATTTCACAGGCGTATTCTCCATCTGTACATGTTAGAAGGTAATGGAAATATTTCCATTTTGCTATCAGGAGTGGATGAGCATTCTGTATGCAATTGTCTGCTCAACTTTACGATGTCAGTGAACAAGTGCCAGAATTTCTTAATGTGTTACTAATATGTATTAATTATTAATCTAAGAAAGCATCATAACATTAACAGTATACCTTTTTTGTTGATCCCTTGAAGTGGAATGGCTTGCGGACTGGTGTAACGTATCTCCCTTTTTTCTTCTGCTGTCGTTCCTTCCATTTTTCTTCCTCCACTCTGAATGTCTGTGAAGTTAGAGGTGATGGAAGCAGTCATTAAGCACTGAAATACCATTGCAGTGCTGTTACAGAGATCAATACGTGCTGACAATTTTATGTAATTTTCTTTTGGGCAATCATATCATTTGTCTTGTGTAGATGCAAAATTTTATTGGTATTTTATAATTTTTTTCTGAGATGTCATCAACAGTTCCAATTCACTGCATCATGTAAATATGCAACTCTTAAATATGTATTTTAAATTTATTTTTGCTCATACAACTCAACACTGTAATATCACAGTCTTAATAACATATTTAACACAATTTGCAAACCTTTCTTCTAAACACTCTTTCTGAGTCTTCGTACTCCTTTAGCAGAGCAGTATGACAAAACTGGTAGCGGACCACAAAATCATCAAGCCTAGTGAGTCGGCCAGATCCGAAACGAATATGTTTCAAATCCCACTGACTTTTCTCCATGATGCCCTGGGTTTTGTTGTCCTCAGTTATGTTCTAAGAAAGGATTGAACAATTTTTTTATTTAGAAGTTAAACACAATAGAAAGTTGGCAACATTATTGTAAAAACTCTACATATAGTGAATGTATTTATTTATTTATTTATTTTTACTTGTCTTTCAATGTTTCGGAGGGCATCATATCTCTTTGTACAATGCTCGTATTGATGTCCTTTGCCATGTCGTCCAAGGTCACCTTTGCAGGAAAATAAGGTATGATTTTAATTATTATAAAAATCTAAACATTTTTATGTAATGTTTTATAAACACTATGTTTCGAAAAAATGACTAACCTAGCATTATCTCTGTCCACAACCCAGCAAAAGGAAGAAGATACTTTTTAAGGTGATCCACAAGTCCTTTGCAGTAGTACACGTTAGGTTCACCTTCCTTGTCAACTGGGGCCTGGGAAATAATCTTCTTGTATCGTTTCTGAAATTTGTTGATTCCTTCCATTCCCTACAGTGCAGATTATGTTTAATTGCTATGAGACTATACAGAGAAAGGCCAATGTATATCCAAAACTGATAATGAGTAATTTGCACATGCAGCAACATTTTTCTTCATAAATTCAATTTTACATTTCCTTGTTCATTTTGACAAAGGCTTATTATTATGTTGTTCTATTGGTGTTGTCAGCATGTAATGCTATTGTAATGAGTAGTATAATTGAGTAGAAATTTAAAAAATGTAACTAATATTTATTTCAACATTACAGTGCTTTTGCTTCAGTAATATACAGTATCTTGATAGTAACAGTAATTTAAATAATATTTTAGCACAGTTTAATATTTTTTTTTTTTTGTAAATGTAAACAAAAGTTATAATAATACAGTTATGATAAAATCAGATTTGACATTTACCTTTAAGTCCTCCGTGTTGCTTTTGGACTCAGCAGTTACATCCAAATCTATTTTTGTTTTCTGCAGCCACAACTGCAGGTTCTTGAAATGTTTCTCAACATTTTGCCCACTGCAAGGGCTTGAGAAAACAACTGCAGCACTTTGCAACATATCATCAAGTTCTTGCAAAGTGCTTGCAGTTGTGAGGGCACCAAAGGAATGCATGGCAAGATGGTAGTGGTTTGGCGCACTGGGGAATAGAAAAAGAATATTACATTTTCACAGTTACAAGTTATTTATTTTAAGTAGAAATAAAACATATTATGTTGGGTCAGTTTGTTAAAGACTGTTGAGTTAATGTGTCTTTCTCTCTTGCACAATAAAAGTTATAACAGTTATCACATTAGACCTATGTAATCAGTATAATTCTATAAAAGTAATTTTGCTAAGTATTGTGTTACTTAATGTATGCTTAATGTATGTATGTTTAATGTATGCAACTAAAATGTAGAAGGAGAAAATAGTTTATGCTTACTGTTTCCTACACATCTCCTTGGCATTCTTCATAACATGACTGAGGCATCTATGAAGAATGGGCACCTCAAAATCTTCCTTGGTACCTTTTCCACAGGCAATGTTATAGTAATGGTTAATGGTATCATGCAGATTTTTCTTTGCAAATGACAAACAAATTGCCTGCATTAGTACCATAGAGCCATCACATAGAAGCATGATTGGTGACCGCATCCCTTTCCGTCCAAACCGCCTTGCAACATCGGTCTGAAAAGCCTCAAGGAAATATGTCACAGAGGCTGTGGTGTGGTCACAGGTTAAGTAGGTTGCAACTGGTAAGGGAGATGAGTTTTTTTGAGGATTCCTGATGACCAGCTCATAGACATAGAAAGGAGGAGAGCCCTTCTCTTTCTTTATGATGCTGCCTGTAGCATCCAGATAAATAATGTCCTCCTGACATCGCTCTTGATAAATTTCTATGCTCCTTGATGACCAAAGCAAAACACCTTTTGGGTGAAGCATAACTTTTTGGAGGACCTCATCTGGGGTGTTCTTTTTTTTTTTTAAGCATAATTTGTAGGCTGAGGATCTCATTGTTGTGCTGACGACTTTTCTGTCGCACTTCCCATGAAATGTTTTTTAGTACATTGGGAGTAGGAGCCTTATCTCTACAGCCAGATTCCATTACATCTTCTTTTATCTCTGTTAATTTCTCAAGATACATGGCTCGTGGCAATTGCTTTTGTAGATCTTGGCCTATTATGTGTCTGTCATCTGCCCTCACTGGTCGTCTCTTCAGTTCAGTAAGATTGTGAATGGACTGTTCACCTTGAAATTCCACTGTTCCTTTTAAGTCATCCTCACTATCCACAGTCACAGTAACAGTGACTGGGCAATCCTCAAATCTGCAATAGCCAAGACACCAGAACTCGGGGCTTGATTGTTTGGTTTCCAAGACCTTCAGTCTGTGTCTTTTAAATGCAAATGAGCAGTATGGGTGTATTGACCTTAGTCCTTTGGCAATGATGTTAGTCCACTGTAGTCCTTTGAATCCTCTTTTTTTTATTATATTCCAATCTTTATGATCAAGAAAAAAGAATGATGGGTTCTGTGGGAGTTTGATCATGACAAACCCTTCCTCATCAGAGGTGTTGCTCATGACTCCCTAATGAAAATGCACAATGTTAATGCTGTGCCTAAAATACAGTTTACAAAAATGTAAACTTTAAATACAGTGCTGATAAAGTGTTATGGATTTCGTGTTGATAGACAAAACTGTTTTTGTATAGCAACGCAACAAATGTGAGGCATGACACCATACTACATCCGAGGTTGAATCTTTGCAAAGCTTTGACATATTGACACCAAACTTTATGTGCTATTGTCACCTCACACAGAACACACCACATCGATTTGATAACAGTGCCACCTATTAGTCAAAACTTATATCTCATTAAATCATATTACTAGAGGTTGTATTTATGTTTTATCAGCCATTTTTACTAAAATCATACAAATATGGCTTTAATTACTCATTGTTGCAGTTGGTCTGCCGCTCCATGCCATGCTTTGCTCCGAATTTTGCCTATGATTGTGCTTGGCCCCTTAATTGTTGCTTGCAGCTATATTTATTAATGTAATTACATAAATTAATTACAGGTGTAAATACTGTGATCAGAACCCCTTGATTACGTACTCTTTGATGTAGTCAGAAATGTTTTTTTTTTGTGTGTCACTAATGTCCGTACAACACAAGACAAATTATTATCATAATTAATTTGTCAATTCTGACAATCTAATACAATTAAAAAATTAAGGAGAATAGACAGCAATACAACATGCCAACTAACATTAAAAATATCTGTTTTTTTTTTATTAATGATTTTTTCACAATAATTATGATTTTATCTTTCTATATTATTATTCAGTGCACCCCTAAAGGGGTTTATTGTCTTGTTCAAGAATACTTTGATGATACAGTCCTGAAACTTTTATATCTAGAATACTTTTGACCCCTCATGAAAAACAAACACAGTAATGAGTACATACTAACTTGTTCAGGAGATTTGTGTCCAAGATCCTCTTTGACACTTTTACTGTCCCAGGTCTGCAGAGAGGATGGGGACAATTCTGGCTGGTGCTTTAAAAAAGACAGACAGCCAACAATTTATGCATTACAGGTTAGGAGCAAAAAAATGGCATGGACTTTAATACACATAGAGTAAAGACTAACTTGTTCAGGAGATCTGTGTCCAAGATCTTCTTCGATACTTTTACTGTCCCAGGTCTGCAGAGAGGATGGGGACAGTTCTCCCTGGTGCTTTTTAAAAGAATGACAACCAACATTTATGCATTACAGGTTAGGAGCAAAAAAATGGCATGGATTTGAATGCACACAGTAAAGACTAACTTGTTCAGGAGATTTGAGTCCATGATCCTCTTCGATACTTTTACTGTCCCAAGTCTGCAGAGAGGATGGGGATAGTTCTGGCTGGCGCTTTAAAAATAGACAGACAATCAACATTTAGCATTATAGGTTAGGAGCCGAAAAATGGCATGGATTTTAATACACACAGAGTAAAGGCTAACTTGTTCTGGAGATTTGTGTCCAAGATCCTCTTCGATACTTTTACTGTCCCAGGACTGCAGAGAGGATGGGGACAGTTCTGGCTGGCGCTTTAAGAATAGACAGACAACCAACATTTAGCATTATATGTTAGGAGCCAAAAAATGGCATGGATTTTAATACACACAGAGTAAAGACTAACTTGTTCAGGAGATTTGTGTCCAAGATCCTCTTCGATACTTTTACTGTCCCAGGACTGCAGAGAGGATGGGGACAGTTCTGGCTGGCGCTTTAAAAATAGACAGACAACCAACATTTAGCATAATATGTTAGGAGCCGAAAAATGGCATGGATTTTAATGCACACAGAGTAAAGGCTAACTTGTTCAGGAGATTTGTGTCCAAGATCCTCTTCGATACTTTTACTGTCCCAGGACTGCAGAGAGGATGGGGACAGTTCTGGCTGGCGCTTTAAAAATAGACAGACAACCAACATTTAGCATTATAGGTTAGGAGCCGAAAAAAGGCATGGACTTTAATTAGGGATGCACCGAATTTTCGGCTGCCAAAAATTACTGTCAAAAATGGCATTTTCGGTTTTTGTGTGAAAGATAAAAAAGGCCGAAAATATGAGCAGAAAATATAAATTCTAATATATAGGCCTATATACGGCGTGCCACGTAGACGTTGTCACTGCACAGTGTGATGCTCTGTTCAATATTCTGCTTTATGAATGTGCAGCCGGAAAAGCAAAGTCTGCTCAAATAGCGCACCAATAGGAAACTGTAAAATGTTGTAGTACAGCTGTACTGGTCAGTGCTGGTAAAATGATGCTACCCTCTCATCCACTGATCTGCTCCCGCTATGCTCTGCTAACTTGCTCTGATAATAATAGCTTTGTAGGACTATACATTATTTGGATAATTAGTTATTAAAGTTATATATGATTTTGTTGTATAGAACTAAATAAAAATAATATATTGATATTTAATAATATTATATTTTCTGTTAAATTTTATTGTTATTTTCAGTAAAAGTGTGGTTATTTAATTTGCTTGTGTTTTTAATATTTGGTATTATTCAAATTATTGAGTTAAATTATTTTGTAATAAAAAATTATTACAAAATTACTTTATATTATTTAGTAAAATACTAAATAAATATTACAAAGCATTTTTGGTTTCGGTTTCAGTTTTGGTCCAGAAAATTCATTTCAGTGCATCCCTAATTTTAATGCACAGAGTAAAGACTAACTTGTTCAGAAGATTTGTGTCCATGATCTCATCACACTCCTAAAATAAGTAAAAATAAGTACTTACCTTGTGAAATGCACTTTGCACTCTATAACGATTGTTCTTATTATTGGGAATGCCAAGTGCAGTGCACCCTTGACCCCAGAAGCCTTCTTTATGTGATACGTTGTCATCAAATTTGATGCCTTTCTTTTGAAGGTCTTGAACAATATCCACAATTTCACTGACTACCACATTTTTGGTCTTGTTCTATTGGGGAAAAAAGTAATTATTAAAGATAACGAAAATATTTGTGCATAAAGTATAACAAAACATGTGCTTTACAGACAATGGATTAGTAAGGATTTAAGTACTCACCCCAAATAACCTGAATGAGTGTAGTCTGTATAAATGCAAAATGGTAGAAGATATTAAGATGGCAGTAAAAATATTCCCGTTAAAAGGCATATAGGCCTACTGCTCAAACAGATTCCATAACCATTACATCAGTATCCCCAATAAAGTTATCAATGTACTTTGACAGAACTTGTAAGGACGGCAATACTTTGACATAACTTAGTACTTGTTCGAAAGGCCTTGTATACATACGTTTATCAAGCGCCATCATTTAATATAGCCTAATAATAATAAAATCAACTAAGTAATTTTATGAAACAAAAAGTACAAAAAGTAAAAAATGTTCGATCCATGAATCGTAAAAAGGCATGACAACAAACAAAGCTCAGATTTTCAAAAATCGAAATAAAACCGTGTGGGGTTGTAACTTATTCTGATAACGATTGCCAAACACGTGATTAGCATAATTTAATACAGTTTTAAAAAAATGTCTTAAACATAAAGACTTATACATTTCACAAAAAGATGTACTCACCCTATCTCTTTCTTCGACATCTTTTACGTTTTCAGTAAGGTCGGCAACAGGTTGAAATGCTGTGATAGTCTTGAGTCTAGCTTACACTTCACAATATATTTTAAAGCAGTGGGCGGTGCTACCTTGCAAATGCATCCATGTTTAGGCTTTGCAGGTGCCTGTTAATAAATTGTCAATTTATGTATTTTATTTCATCCAAATTTTTTTGTTGTTGTTGTTATGTTGGGTTTCTCTGTTATTGTGGTTATATTACACTGTAATAAATATCTAAGATTCTTACTACATGCCAATCTATTGAACCATTTACACTGACATGGTTAAGGCTGGATGGTACACAGATTCGTCAGGCATGCGCACATCAATATAGCATAATCCCTTCGAGACATCGTGGTGGACAAGAGCAACCAGCTGATCCCTATACATATATATTAAAATATGCGTAAAATAAGTTCTTATACCTAAGCGTTATAACATAGAGTTTAGAAAATATTATCCAGCACAAAACTGACAGAACAGACTGAAAGGAACGGGCAAAATTTAAAATCCGTTTGTTACAGTGGGAGGGATTTATTACATAGCACAGTTAATATAGGCTGCTGATATGTCATGCTCATGGATTGGATATTTTGACTACTATAATGGATTAACATTAATGGTACTGATTATCATACACAAAGGCCCCTGTATGACTTGCGTATTTATTATATGTAATGATTTGGAAATAAAACAAATGTATTTGTTTGTTTGTTTATTTATTTATTTGCTTGTTTGAGACGTGTTCTACAGGATAGCAACAAATTCTATAACATCGTCATACACTTTATTCACAATGAACACCTTTAAATATAGCCTACTTGGTTTTCATTGGACAGTAATGGTATGAAAAATTGCACTCTGAAAAATAAATATTAAATGCTGCATTTAAAAAAAGTTTAATAAATTAAAATATAAAATATATGAGTCTGAAGTGGAGTATAAGTAAACGGTAGCACAATATAGCAAAATGACTCCGGAGCGGAGTCCACTTGCACAGCGCAGTGGATCCAGAACAGATAAGGATTACGGATACGAACCGGATCCGATCCGGACCCGTTCATGAAGTAGCTCATCCGGCCCGGATCCGACATGGATCCGTTCATTAAGTGGGTTTATACCTTATTTAAAATGGGTAATCTGGCCAAACTAGCTGTGGAAATACCTAAAATAGAGCTGACAAACATTATGTAAACTAGATTGCTCTATAAAAGCTTAAATATTCCATATGACTCCCTTTATTAATTTTAATAAACCAGAAAATCGTTCAAAACTTGAAAAAATCTAAACTTTTCTTGGCCAATAACAATGAAAAGCTCTATAAAAAGTAGGTATTACATGAAGATAAATCAAAAATAAAATGCAACCACAAATTGTACAAAAACATTGTTTTATTTAATGAAAAAAGAAAAGAAAATTCAGTTCAATAACTTGAATGAATTAGCTCAATTCAGCTATAAGGAATTTTATAGCATACAAAATTTCATTATTCACTTTGTGTCAGCTTGATGTTGATTTAATAAAATTCAATATCAGTAAAAATGTTGCAAAATTAATACATTATGAAACAAAGTCGATTCGGCAATAAAGCAGCTGTAGAGAAAACAGTGATATCATATTCCAACTCAATTCAGTTCAAGTTTTGTCATTATGCAATACAATGAAATCAGTATTATTCCTGAATATTCAGTGTCTTTTAAACCCCAGCTAAGTAATCCAGAGGTGACAGTGGAACCCAAACTTCAGCAGGTGACTGAAACTAAGAAAAAACACCTTGGGAGAAACCAGGAGCAGTCAGCTCAGCTCTCCTCTGGTTAAATGAACAAAGATGGTGTGATTATGATTTCAGGCTGCATCACTAGTGAGATTGTGGTCTGATGTCATTCAGAATATTTCATCAAGCTCCTACTGCTAGAAGATCAGGATACGTCACGCTGTCATTTTGGTCAGAGGAGAAGTTGTAGTCTGTCCAGTAGGGCTGCCGTTTAGCCAGCAGTGGACGACTGGTTTAACAGTGACTGTAAGCATGATAAAACTGCATTGTGGTCCTAGCAGCTACTGGCCGGACACGTTCATTGCTGGCCGTAGGGGTCTGTGAAGAGGACTTTTCTGTTTCTCGTGGTCTTTGCTGAGGATCTATGCTGAAGGCTGTCCAGTCGTGATGTTCACTTGTCGTGGTCTTCGCTGACATTCAGGGCTGCGTTGTGGTAATCTCTGGGTGTAGGTCCATCATCTGGTCTGGATACGGACCGCATCCGCCTGAGTAACCTTAGGACAAGAGTGAGAAAGAAACATTGAAATAAGTAACAAGTATGACATTTCCTTACAGCACCTGTGATCACACAAACACATTTTCATACAAATTTCATTATATCTCATAGCAAAGATTACTGTTAAGTGTAGGATGTAAATATAAAAGTTTTGTAAATATTGATATGAATCTTTTGACATTGCACAGTTATTACACGTTAAAAGCTGAATTGTGGTTCATTGTCAGTATTTGACAAACTAGTTGGTTAAATCAAGTTTAAAACTATTTAATCTTACTTTTATAGATGAAGTAGAGATCTTCACTCTTCACTCTTTTATTATGTAATGCAACATCAGATCGTCTTAAAACTGATTGAGTGACACCCTGGGGTAGTGGACTGTCAATCTGAATTGAAACTGGTCTGTGGAAACAGGGCGTTTCCTTTTTAGAGCTATCCAAAGTCAAATGCAGAACAGGTAGAATATGATATTTTGAGGGCTTTTATTATGCAATGCAACATCAGATCCTCTTGAAACTGGTTGAGGGACACGCTGGGGCAGTGAACTGTCAATCTGAATTGAAACTGGTCTGTGGAAACAGGGCGTTTCCTTTTTAGAGCTATCCAAAATCTCAGGCAGAACAGGTAGAATATGAGTTTTTGGAGGGCTTTTATTATGTAATGCAACATCAGATCGTCTTAAAACTGATTGAGTGACACCCTGGGGTAGTGGACTGTCAATCTGAATTGAAACTGGTCTGTGGAAACAGGGCGTTTCCTTTTTAGACCTATCCAAAATCACAGGCAGAACAGGTAGAATATGAGTTTTTGGAGGGCTTTTATTATGCAATGCAACATCAGATCGTCTTGAAACTGGTTGAGGGACACCCTGGGGTAGTGGACTGTAGAATATGATATTTTGAGGGCAATCTGAATTGAAACTGGTCTGTGGAAACAGGGCGTTTCCTTTTTAGACCCAAAATACAGGCAGAACAGGTAGAATATGATATTTTGAGGGCTTGTATTATGCAATGCAACATCAGATCGTCTTGAAACTGGTTGAGTGACACCCTGGGGTAGTGGACTGTCAATCTGAATTGAAATTGTTCTGTGGAAACAGGGCGTTTCCTTTTTAATATCCAAAGAGCAGAACAGGTAGAATTGAGTTTTTGGAGGGCTTTTATTATGCAATGCAACATCAGATCGTCTTGAAACTGGTTGAGTGACACCCTGGGGTAGTGGACTGTCAATCTGAATTGAAACTGGTCTGTGGAAACAGGGCGTTTCCTTTTTAGAGCTATCCAAAATCACAGGTAGAATATGATTTTTGGATTTTATTATGAGCAACATCAGGCTTTTATTATGCAATGCAACATCAGATCGTCTTGAAACTGGTTGAGGGACACCCTGGGGTAGTGGACTGTCAATCTGAATTGAAACTGGTCTGTGGAAACAGGGCGTTTCCTTTTTAGAGCTATCCAAAATCACAGGCAGAACAGGTAGAATATGATATTTTGAGGGCTTGTATTATGCAATGCAACATCAGATCGTCTTGAAACTGGTTGAGTGACACCCTGGGGTAGTGGACTGTCAATCTGAATTGAAATTGTTCTGTGGAAACAGGGCGTTTCCTTTTTAGACCTATCCAAAGTCAAATGCAGAACAGGTAGAATATGAGTTTTTGGAGGGCTTTTATTATGTAATGCAACATCAGATCGTCTTAAAACTGATTGAGTGACACCCTGGGGTAGTGGACTGTCAATCTGAATTGAAATTGTTCAGTGGAAACAGGGCGTTTCCTTTTTAGACCTATCCAAAGTCAAATGCAGAACAGGTAGAATATGATATTTTGAGGGCTTTTATTATGCAATGCAACATCAGATCCTCTTGAAACTGGTTGAGGGACACGCTGGGGCAGTGGACTGTCAATCTGAATTGAAACTGGTCTGTGGAAACAGGGCGTTTCCTTTTTAGAGCTATCCAAAATCTCAGGCAGAACAGGTAGAATATGAGTTTTTGGAGGGCTTTTATTATGTAATGCAACATCAGATCGTCTTAAAACTGATTGAGTGACACCCTGGGGTAGTGGACTGTCAATCTGAATTGAAACTGGTCTGTGGAAACAGGGCGTTTCCTTTTTAGACCTATCCAAAATCACAGGCAGAACAGGTAGAATATGAGTTTTTGGAGGGCTTTTATTATGCAATGCAACATCAGATCGTCTTGAAACTGGTTGAGGGACACCCTGGGGTAGTGGACTGTCAATCTGAATTGAAACTGGTCTGTGGAAACAGGGCGTTTCCTTTTTAGACCTATCCAAAATCACAGGCAGAACAGGTAGAATATGAGTTTTTGGAGGGCTTTTATTATGCAATGCAACATCAGATCGTCTTGAAACTGGTTGAGTGACACCCTGGGGTAGTGGACTGTCAATCTGAATTGAAATTGTTCTGTGGAAACAGGGCGTTTCCTTTTTAGACCTATCCAAAGTCAAATGCAGAACAGGTAGAATATGATATTTTGAGGGCTTGTATTATGTAATTCAACATCAGATCGTCTTCAAACTGGTTGAGTGACACCCTGGGGTAGTGGACTGTCAATCTGAATTGAAACTGGTCTGTGGAAACAGGGCGTTTCCTTTTTAGACCTATCCAAAATCTCAGGCAGAACAGGTAGAATATGATATTTTGAGGGCTTTTTTATGAAGCAACATCAGATCGAAACTGGTTGAGGGACACCCTATGGACTATGTAATGCTGTGGAACAGGGCGTCCTTTTTAGATATCCAAAATCTCAGTCTTAAAACTGATTGAGTGACACCCTGGGGTAGTGGACTGTCAATCTGAATTGAAACTGGTCTGTGGAAACAGGGAGTTTCCTTTTTAGACCTATCCAAAATCACAGGCAGAACAGGTATAATATGATATTTTGAGGGCTTTTATTATGCAATGCAACATCAGATCGTCTTGAAACTGGTTGAGGGACACCCTGGGAGAGTGGACTGTCAATCTGAATTGAAACTGGTCTATGGAAAAGGGCGTTTCCTTTTTAGGGCGTTTCCTTTTTAGAGCTATCCAAAATCTCAGGCAGAACAGGTAGAATATGAGAGGGCTTTTTGCAATGAACATCAGATCCTCTTGGCTTTTATTATGTAATGCAACAGGCAGAACAGGTCTTTTAGATCGTCTTAAAACTGATTGAGTGACACCCTGGGGTAGTGGACTGTCAATCTGAATTGAAACTGGTCTGTGGAAACAGGGCGTTTCCTTTTTAGAGCTATCCAAAATCACAGGCAGAACAGGTAGAATATGATATTTTGAGGGCTTTTATTATGCAATGCAACATCAGATCGTCTTGAAACTGGTTGAGTGACACCCTGGGGTAGTGGACTGTCAATCTGAATTGAAACTGGTCTGTGGAAACAGGGCGTTTCCTTTTTAGACCTATCCAAAGTCAAATGCAGAACAGGTAGAATATGATATTTTGAGGGCTTTTATTATGCAATGCAACATCAGATCCTCTTGAAACTGGTTGAGGGACACGCTGGGGCAGTGAACTGTCAATCTGAATTGAAACTGGTCTGTGGAAACAGGGCGTTTCCTTTTTAGAGCTATCCAAAATCTCAGGCAGAACAGGTAGAATATGAGTTTTTGGAGGGCTTTTATTATGTAATGCAACATCAGATCGTGTTAAAACTGATTGAGTGACAGCCTGGGGTAGTGGACTGTCAATCTGAATGGTGAGTGAACCCTGGGGTAGTGGACTGTCAATCTGAATTGAAACTGGTCTGTGGAAACAGGGCGTTTCCTTTTTAGAGCTATGTGAATTTACAGATAAATGTGGTTATATGCAAGTTTTGAAAGGCTTTTATTTTGTTATTTGTCATACAGGTATTTTCATATTATTTGGAAATTTAATATTACTCAACATTTTAAGTCACTTTCATTTTATCAGATCGTTTTTTAAACATTTGTATTATTTTAAATTCATTGATTTCATTTATTGGTTTATCTATATATTCGTTCATTCGTTTATTCATTATTGACAGAAACTGGCTCAATAAACTAATGCCAGAGATCACTTTTCCTTTGTTCTGAGTTTTTACACGCTATTACCGCAACGCCTAGTATATGCGCGCAACACAAAATAATGTGGCGGCTAGAATGACCGTGCTTTTCAAAGTGGAGGCTGGCCTGACTGCAGTGAAGCTCCCTAGGAAAGGAATGTGTTCTCATGCACAGCATCGTGTTTAAAACAATATGCAGTTAATATAGTTAATGTTTTTAAAATGACATTTCCTCACACACAGACATCTTCTTATCTATCAGAGAAAATGTTCGTTTTCCATCTTTTGGTTTAAAAACACAACGATTCATGGCACAGCATAGATTTGTAAGTGTCTTTGCAGCGCAACTTGAAAAACATACAGTACCATACCTGAAACAGAAAACTTAATGAAAAAAAAAAAAATAATAATAACAAGAACAATAATAATAATAATAAGCCCTCTGCACTTTGAAAAGTGGGCTTCCACACACCCACACATCACTTAACATATTTATTTCTCATATTAGAAGATATTCTTTGACAGCGGGAAAGGTGTGGTCTCAAATTTAAAAGGGAATGATGCAGACATAACGCCAGCAGGGGTCCCCCATTATTAATTTAATGAAATACATATACCTGGAATAGTTTTGACAGTTTATTGTTTATAGTGCTGAGGGTGTTGTGCAATGATACACAGATGTTTACATTAAAGCGGTCACAGTAGTGCTTCATCGTAATGAATAATGAAGTGCTTCATCGTAAATAATAAATCCATAATTTTTTAAGACATCCTGTACTTGGGTTGCTATCATTATGGTAGTAAAAGGTTTATTTGATAATATTGCAAGTTTTAATTTAATATAGTTATATTTTTTAAATGTCAGTTGTAACATATCCATATCCTATTATTTTTGCGTTTATGTGCTAAAATACATTTGTCGTGTTTAACCTTGTTCCGTTCTTAATACAACAAACATTCAAAGATTTCATGATTTGTTTTCAACAGATTTATGTGTTTGTGCTGGTATACTGACCTGCCAGTGACCTGAATTACAGTAGAAGAGAGGGAGACTTTAATCCTGATTACACACATGCTCCATCATTCAATCCTCCCAACAAGATGGAAAACACTGAACCATCAACCATAATCTCACAGCCTACAATCTACTGACACACACAGTAGTAACAGTAGTAACAGCATGCACAAAGCATATGGGTGAGTTTAATTATCCTGAACAATTAAAAAATATTTTGAGACAGAAACATGATTGGCACCACAAATATAAATCTAAATATAGCACAGTATATGTTTGTATCTTCTCTGCTCCATAATATCAGCTTCACATGAATGTTATTTTTTAGGAATTCACAATAACCTTGCATGGTTCAAATCCACTCTTTCAGGCTCTGCAGTAGCATGATTATTAATATATTCACTGAACCTTAGTAAACACAAAGTGAAGCTGGGATGCTCAGCTTTGCAACTGCCTCAAATCTAAGGCAAAATCACATGATCTCATATAGGGAAAACTTTATAGATGGACAAACACATGCATTGAGAAAGTCTTGTCTTTTTGTGTACATAGTGACAAGTGTTGAGTTATAAAATGTTTGTTTAAAAAAAAAAATCAAAAGTAAAATTAGTCTCACAAGCATGACTTTTGTTTTTGTAATGAATTCTAAACCAGTTTTCACCTCATTCTATTTATAACCACTCGTGAAAATGCCACAGGACATTTTATTGGTCTGTGATCAGATAGCTCTTGCCATTTTTGCAACATGCATCAGATGGCACAGACTGTAGGTAGTCCGTATACCAGCCGTGGCTGAGACTAATGTGGCATAGAACTGTTGCCATGTGATCTGAAAATTCCCACATCTGTTTCACGAGCATTATTCATTAAATGTTTTTGTATGAATTCTGCAATACGTGTACAGACACTGATATTTTGACTTAAGACGGTATGGTTTTCCAATAATTACTATAGTGACCTCAGTTGGTGATCTGGATGAACAGCAAGTCCAACACCAACGCATCCGACCCTCTAAATTGATCATGTTCTAAAATTCTGGGTACAAATATCTTTGTTATTACAACAATTAAGGAGTAAAATTAAACGTTTCAGATTCAAAAGTTCTAATAACATCATCTACAGTCTGCTGTCACCACAGAAAATAATGCAGACTGTGTTGAGCCAAATCCAAGCCATAGCAGACTAGGCGGCCTTTCTGAGTTTTCTAATTTGATTAATTATTCACAGCGACAAACAACGTCTATATAATAAAATAATAATAATCAGGTCATTACACCACATTTCACTGTTTAAATGTTTTAGCTATGTAACATGTTGTAGCTATACTTTTAAAACTATGAGTACTTTTGAAAGCAGATTTCTGCTTTTTTTAAAGAAATGGACAAAACATGTATTTATTCAAGGCAAGTGATTTTAAGTGCATCATGCAAGTCTCTAAGACTATGAAACCTTTAAAATTGTTGCTGTTTAAAAGTAATTGTAGTCTCTGACCGATAAAGTTCTAAATAAAGAATGATTACTTTCTGAAAACGTGGGAAAATAATTGAAACAAGCTAGCTAGTAAAAATGTAACTACTACATAATGCAATATGATGCCAGTTCTACATACCAGGCAGCAGAAACCATCTGTGTAAATGTAATCTGCAATTAAATGTGTCTATTATAGCACTTGTTTGGAATGATGTGTGAGCAGCATTTAAATGTGAAGTCTCTTTTAATCATAAGTTTGAAACACGTCTAGATACTTGGCAATCATCCTGTATTGGGACATGACTATCCTCTCATTCTAGGGTAAATTATTTTGAGTAAACAGGAGGCCCTTTTATTTGCTTTGAGCCATTGCAATGAAATGTCTAAGCACAGTCCTGTTGAAAGATGCCAAGTCATGGTTGGCAAGAAACCTTTTCAGCTTAATACTGATCAAACAGAATGTACTGTTTTTGATAAATCTGGTTTTCTCAATGACTGACCAGTGTGCACCTTACCTCAATACCTAAAATTTTCACAAGTCCTTAAAAGTGCATTACAGATATCAAAAGCTGGAAAAGGCTACGAAAGCACTGATAAAGACCGGGTGACATGTTATAGGAATATGTCAGGATAACAGATCATGATTTCAAGCTTTAGCAAGGTGTCATTCAACAAGACAACGATCCACAATGTAACCCAAAAGTATGCAAGCAAATCAACTAAAGAATGGCTAAAAATTAAGAAAAATGTTTCCCTGACCTTAAGCCAATTCAGATGCTGTGGGATAACCTAAAAAAAGACTGTGCTATATCAAGACAACACAAAATATTGATACACCGAGACAAATTTGTGTGGAGGGATGGTCCAAAATTAGTCAGAAGTGTTAAACTCCGCTTTTGTGCTAAAGTAGGATCTACAAGTTACTAAATTAAAGTCTTACTTTCTCCACCTTGCACTTTTAATGATCACTCTTTGTACAAACTAAAAATGTGGAAAGTACAACTGTTATTAATTTATTGAGATTGTATGTGTCTGTAATAGTTAATTTAAGATCAGACCATGTGGGCAATCAATATAGAAATCCAGCAGCCGTTACGATTGGGAGGTGTTCCCATCTACTTAAGTTGCGACATACCAACCTTCCATTTTCTGGATCCAAACCTACCAAGCCTTAAATGAAAAAACTATCTTGACAGCTGTGTACGAGCACTATGCATTTATATTGCACCTTTAACAGAGGGTTTCACAGCAATGCCATAGAAGAACTATTTCTGGTTTCCCAAAGAACCTTTCAGTGATTTTTTTTCTTAATGTAAAGAACACTGTAAAATTCTAAAGAACCTTTTGTGAAATGGTAAGGTGCATGGATATTTAAAGTACTTATTGGAACCATAGGTGTCAATAAAGAACCTTTATTTTTGTAAGTGCAGGGTTTAAAAATAAAAATATTCAGTGTACACTTAAGTCTCTGGGCTCATGGCGTTCCAGACACTAATATTTTAATTCGTAAAATCACTGTCTGGCTGGCCAACTGAAATTTTGGTATGGATATAAACATCAGAATCATGCATCATTACATTGTCAATGCATATAAATACTGTTTGTTATTTTCTTTTGGCATCTGCTAGTGCGCTTTGGACCCGGAAATGATTACATGTGAGATCAGGCAGTCTAGTGGGAAGCGTTGCTGCTGAGGCAGAATTTTTTCTCTACTCCTGTGGCTCTGTGTTCCTGTGGCTCAGTGGTAGAGCATTGCGTTAGCAGCGCAAAAGGTTGTGGGTTCAATTCCCAGGGAACACACATACTGAGAAAAAAATGTATAGCCTGAATGCAAGTCAGTCGCTTTGGATAAAAGCGTCTGCTAAATGCATAAATGTAAATGTACTCAGTGGTCCAGGGTTACGTACATAACACAATTAGAATCATGAATTAGGGGATGATAAAATGAGATACTGTACAAACAATCAATTTGTGATCTCTCTGTTCTCCCCTTAGTCAGGTTTTTGTTACATATTGCAGGAAATAATGAAATTGCATGGAAAAGAATGACCAGGAGATCATTTTTAAAAAAAGAAAATCTTCTTTTATGGTACTTTCTAGAATATACTTTTAATAGCATTGTTTCTCCTAGACAGATTTCAGGAAAATTAATCCTTACAGGTGAGGAAAAACATATTTTGAAATTCCACTGAAATGCAGAAATTACAAGTAGGGGTGTCACGATAAATCGATTCTGCAATTTTCTAAATTCAAGAGAATTGCGATGTATTCGGTAAAATCGCAGAATCTAATCACGAATCGATTTATCGTGACACCCCTAATTACAAGCATTCATTGAAGGCACAGTCAAACACAAACTACCTTGAATCAATGAAAAGTCATTGAGGGATAGACCTTTTATGTGCACCGCTGGTAATGCACCGATAACAATATGATAAATGGCTGATAAAATATAATTATATCTACTGCATGACAACCTGTTATGTCTGCACTGTTTTAAAGTAATATCATGGATGTCACCAGGATGCTCATGAACAGGAATCACTACACAGTAACCAAGTCTTGCTAGCCAAACCATAAACTATGAAACTTTATTTCAGTACCAAAGCCTGTAACTGAAAAATTAGATGTGATTTTATACATGCAAAAAAAAAAAAAAAAAAGGAAGAAAGAAAGAGGAAAAAAATATGCCTTCAGGGCACAAGCACAGCATTGGGTGACGTAACATTTATAGCTGACAGAAAGTAAGAGACAAAGCCTTTCAGTGTTTTTAAATTAGGCATTTTTTCAAACTATAACACTGGGTTTCTACAGCCTGTGATCATATTTTTCCTGGTAAAACAACACACAATGTTATTACAGTTATTTTTATTTTATTTTTCCAACACAGTCTCTTCTTCCTATGCTATGTCAGAAAAACTCAAATGATCCTCCATAGGTACAATCAAAAAGCCTTTATAGTCTTTATATGAGAAAAGGCAGCCTTGTAAATGATGTGCACATTGTCAGTCTATTGTAAACAAGGACGCACAGAGCTGTGTGTAATTACACACATGATCTCAGGCTGTTCAGGCTGGACATGCATCTGGGATGGATCTCTGTTCATGTGAGGTCAATCATCAGCAAAAGTGATGCGTCCAGGCCCCTCACTCTTCATCCAACGCCTGTAGCGTTTCCATCGTGAGTCTGTGGCCATCTTCATCTTCATCTCTTCCTCCTGCTCTGCTCTGTAGGCCTTAATATATCATAAACAAACAGAATGATCAGTTATTCTAGTCCTTAAACACAGACCTACTAACACCACACACTCAAGCTTAATATAATGAAAACAAGTAAATCACCATTTGACTTAATAAGGAGTGTTTACACTGAGTTATACACCGATGAGCCATTACATTATGGCCACCCCTGCTAAGAGCAATGAGTGCACCTGGCAACCAAATGGTGCCACAGGTGCAATTCACAGAGCAGTATATATACCACCCAAACACCAGCTTTCAGTCAGTAGTGTTCGGTGTCAGGATGGGAAAAGCTGCCGACTTATCAGAATTCGTAAAGGACAAATGGGATGGCCGGCGCTTCTGAACTTGATCTTGGAATGGAGTCACCAGCACTACAACAGTGGTGACCAGGGCAATTAGCAAGCTACAGTTCATGAGCCTTCTGCGTATGAACCTGTGTACCGAGCCCAGCCAGGTCCCCAGCTAACTGCACACCATCGGCAACAATCTGAATGGGCCCAAGATCTCGAGATTGGACCGTTGATGATTGGTAGAAAGATTCAAGATTCCTGGTACATCACGTGATGGCCAAGCACAGATAGGTGGATTACAATAGAGGCTTTAAGACAGGGTTTTGACTTTCATGATTCGATTCTCATTCAAAGCTTGAGATTCGATTCGATTACAATTCGACGCGATTCATATCAATTATTTTGGATATGTATCAGGTACAGTACATGCCAAATTTTCTCAAGAAAAAATCTTGACTAATGCTTAAAATATACTGAGAGTCAGTTGGTATACATTACTACAATCTTGAAGGTTAAAATTAACTGTTTGTATACAACCACTTAAATTACACAATAATAAAGTTACAATTACATAATATTTCTACTCCAAATTTCTACTCCATATATTAGTTTATATATATGAAGAGTTCAGATGCAAAAGCCTTAAGTGCCATCTGAAATTTTCATCTAAAATGAATTTTTTTTTTCAGGCTCCTATGTTTAGGTTCAGTAATGACTCTAATGGCAATTAAGGTCCTTTTCTATGATTAAAGTGAAATAACTGAACAAATATAGGAGCTGATAAAAATGCTCATTTTAGAAGAACATTTCAGATGGCACTTAAGAGGCTTTTGCATCTGAACTCTTCATATACAGTGGGTAGGAAAGTATTCAGACCCCCTTAAATTTTTCACTCTTTGTTATATTGCAGCCATTTGCTATAATCATTTAAGTTCATTTTTTTCCCTCAATGTCACACAGCACCCCATATTGAAGAAAAACACAGAATTGTTGACTTTTTGCAGATTTATTAAAAAAGAAAAACGAAATACCATGGTCCTAAGTATTCAGACCCTTTGTGTGACACTATATATTTAACTATGCTGTCCATTTCTTCTGATATCCTTGAGATGGTTCACACCTTCATTTGAGTCCAGCTGTGTTTGATTATACTGATTGGACTTGATAGGAAAGCCACACACCTGTCTATATAAGACCTACACCCAGTGCATGTCAGAGCAAATGAGAATCTGAATAAAGGAACTGCCTGAAGAGCTAGTGAAATTGTGGCAAGGCACAGATCTGGCCAAGGTACAAAAAAATTTTCTGCACTAATTCCTAAGAGCACAGTGGCCTCCATAATCCTTAAATGGAAGACGTTTGGGACGACCAGAACCCTTCCTAGAGCTGGCCGTCCGGCCAAACTGAGCTATCGGGGGAGAAGAGCCTTGGTGAAAGGTAAAGAAGAACCCAAAGATCACTGTGGCTGAGCTCCAAGATGCATTCGGGAGATGGGAGAAAGTTGTAAAAGTCAACCATATGCACTCCACCAGTTGGGGCTTTATGGCAGAGTGGCCCGACGGAAGCCTCTCCTCAGTGCAAGACACATGAAAGCCCGCATGGAGGACTCCAAGATGGTGACAAATAAGATTCTCTGGTCTGATGAGACAAGATAGAACTTTTTGGCCTTATTTAAGCGGTATGTGTGGAGAAAACCAGGCACTGTATCACCTGTCCATAAGTCCCAAATGAAGCATGGTGGTGGCAGCATCATGCTGTGGGGGTGTTTTTCAGCTGCAGGGACAGGACGACTGGTTGCAATCGAGGGAAAGATGAATGCGGCCAAGTAAGGGATATCCTGACGAAAACCTTCTCCAGGTGCTCAGGACTCAGCTGGGCCGAGGTTTACCTTCCAACAAGACAATGACCCTAAGCACACAGCTAAAATAACAAGGAGTGGCTTCCAACAACTCCGTGACTGTTCTTGATGGCCCAGCCAGAGCCCTTAAACCCAATTGAGCATCTCTGGAGAGACCTAAAAATGGCTGTCCACCAACGTTTACCATCCAACCTGACAGAACTGGAGAGGATCTGCAGGAGGAATGGCAGAGGATCCCCAAATCCAGGTGTGAAAAACTTGTTGCATCTTTCCCAAAAAGACTCATGGCTGTATTAAATCAAAAGGGTGCTTCTACTAAATACTGAGCAAAGGGTCTGAATACTAGGACCATGTATATTTCAGTTTTTCTTTTTTAATAAATCTGCAAAAATGTCAAAAATTCTGTGTTTTTCTGTCAATATGGGGTGCTGTGTGTACATTGAGGAAAAAAAATGAACTTAAATGATTTTAGCAAATGGCTGCAATATAACAAAGAGTGAAAAATTTAAGGGGGTCTGATACTTTCCGACCCACTGTATATATATATATATACACACAGTGCACAGCATAAATGAGTACACCCCCTCTGATAAATATAAAATATGATTTTCTTAATGATCACAAATTAATCATGGAAAGATGGCAAAATTGAAATGTATTAAACTATACTTAATAAAAACGACAAAATATATGCCAACATTTTCTGTAAGATAAGTAAATTAGCCAATTTAGTTTAAATGAAGGACTGCAGAAATGGACACCCTAGATTTAATTCAGAAATGTATAATATTCTAGACTTAGTATGTCTCCAGAACTTAAGTATACTGCTCTGACCCTTCTTGGCATTGAGTGTACAAGTTCATAAAATTTTCACATCTGTCCTGTTTAACTCCTGGAGGAGACCTCCTTAAATGCTCTGGTCTTTAATGCAAGTTTTGCTCAGTCTCTCTACAGAATCCCCCACAGCTGCTCAAGAGCGTTAAGACTGAGTGAAATACATGTCCACTGAAGGATTTTCACCTTGGGAGAATGAATATCTTCATTGTCATGCTGAAAAAATGCCCAATAATGCAGGGAATGAGGGGAGGGTAGCATCTTCTGTTTCAAGTTTTTGTATTCCATTACACAGTAGTGTGTGAATTCATGACAGCTTTGATAAAGCACAACTCCCTCATACCTTCAGCACTCATTCATCCCTATAGAAGAGCTTTACTACCACTGAATGTCACTGTGGGTACCAAACACTTCTCACTGTACTCCTCCTCTAGCAACACCAGAACATTTTGGATGCTTTTGGATCCGAAATGATTTACTTGGTCTCTTGAGACAAGAGTATGGATTCCCAGAAGTCTCTATTTTGTAGATATGGGCCTTGGAAGAGGTCAAATGAGTTTATTTTGCTTTGGCTAAGTAGGGTAATTCAGTGGTGACAACAACCATGCATGTCACTTCTGCAGGCTGCATCATACTCTGTGAGATAAAGTGTCACTCTTTTCATAGCTTTTGCCGGCTCTGAGACACTTGCATGTTATTTCTCCTGCTCTTTTTCTAGCAAAAATTCACTCATCACTAAATGAAAACTTAAAGTAAAGACCTGATTATTTCAGGAGCCTTGTCACAAGTCCATTGTTTTTGAATATCTGTGCTACTTCTGCTATATTTTGACACTTAAAACAATAATTTGGTATTCCTCTTGTACCATTGTCCTCTTATGCTAAGGAATAAGTCACCTAGTAGTTCTCTCCCAACTGGTTCCACTGCTGCCAGCATTAAGTCGGAGTATGATTCAGAGGACTATGTAACACTTTTAATTGCCAGGAAATTACTGGTCTTTAAAAGTTTTGGTTCAATATACTCACCTGTTGATCAAAAATAGCCTTAAACATTTTTTTTAGTAACTTTCAGGAGGGTGTACTCATTTTTGCAACAACATTTTATCACTTTGATAAGAAAATCTTATTTTGATGAATAATTTTAAAATTCTTCTTTGGTAATTGATCAAGCAGGCTTGTTGGAACATTATATCTCCAAAGAACCCTAACGTGTCATCTAAGTAAAGAGTATTTGCTGAATTTGTTAAGTATTAGAGGGGGTGTACTCATTTATGCTGTGCACTGTATATATACAGGTGCTGGTCATATAATTAGAATATCATCAAAAAGTTGATTTATTTCACTAATTCCATTCAAAAAGTGAAACTTGTATAATGTATACATTCATTCCACACAGACTGATATATTTCAAGTGTTTATTTCTTTTAATTTTGATGATTATAACTGACAACTAATGAAAACCCCAAATTCAGTATCTCAGAAAATTAGAATTTTACTTAAGACCAATACAAAGAAAGGATTTTTAGAAATCTTGGCCAACTGAAAAGTATGAACATGTACAGCACTCAATACTTAGTTGGGGCTCCTTTTGCCTGAATTACTGCAGCAATGCGGCGTGGCATGGAGTCGATCAGTCTGTGGCACTACTCAGGTGTTATGAGAGCCCAGGTTGCTCTGATAGTGGCCTTCAGCTCTTCTGCATTGTTGGGTCTGGCATATCGCATCTTCCTCTTCACAATACCCCATAGATTTTCTATGGGGTTAAGGTCAGGCGAGTTTGCTGGCCAATTAAGAACAGGGATACCATGGTCCTTAAACCAGGTACTGGTAGCTTTGGCACTGTGTGCAGGTGCCAAGTCCTGTTGGAAAATGAAATCTGCATCTCCATAAAGTTGGTCAGCAGCAGGAAGCATGTAGTGCTCTAAAACTTCCTGGTATACGGCTGTGTTGACCTTGGACCTCAGAAAACATAGTGGACCAACACCAGCAGATGACATGGCACCCCAAACCATCACTGACTGTGGAAACTTTACACTGGACCTCAAGCAACGTGGATTCTGTGCCTCTCCTCTCTTCCTCCAGACTCTGGGACCCTGATTTCCAAAGGAAATGCAAAATTTACTTTCATCAGAGAACATAACTTTGGACCACTCAGCAGCAGTCCAGTCCTTTTTGTCTTTAGCCCAGGCGAGACGCTTCTGACGCTGTCTGTTTTTCAAGAGTGGCTTGACACAAGGAATGCGACAGCTGAAACCCATGTCTTGCATACGTCTGTGCGTAGTGGTTCTTGAAGCACTGACTCCAGCTGCAGTCCACTCTTTGTGAATCTCCCCCACATTTTTGAATGGGTTTTGTTTCACAATCCTCTTCAGGGTGCGGTTATCCCTATTGCTTGTACACTTTTTTTCTACCACATCTTTTCCTTCCCTTCGCCTCTCTATTAATGTGCTTGGACACAGAGCTCTGTGAACAGCCAGCCTCTTTTGCAATGACCTTTTGTGTCTTGCCCTCCTTGTGCAAGGTGTCAATGGTCGTCTTTTGGACAACTGTCAAGTCAGCAGTCTTCCCCATGATTGTGTAGCCTACAGAACTAGACTGAGAGACCATTTAAAGGCCTTTGCAGGTGTTTTGAGTTAATTAGCTGATTAGAGTGTGGCACCAGGTGTCTTCAATATTGAACCTTTTCACAATATTCTAATTTTCTGAGATACTGAATTTGGGGTTTTCATTAGTTGTCACTTATAATCATCAAAATTAAAAGAAATAAAGACTTGAAATATATCAGTCTGTGTGGAATGAATGTATACATTATACAAGTTTCACTTTTTGAATGGAATTAGTGAAATAAATCAACTTTTTGATGATATTCTAATTATATGACCAGCACCTGTATATAATATATATATATATATATATATATATATATATATATATATATATACATACATACTATATATTAGGGCTGCTCGATTATGACAAAAATCATAATCACGATTATTTTGGTCAATATTGTAATCACGATTATTTAACACGATTATTAGCGGGCCGTATAACCAAACAATTGTTTTAATGCAAATCTAAAGTATTCAGTTAACAGCCTACTATAGAAATTGAATAATCAAATGTAAAATAAAACAGCGTAGTCTTCACTGTAAGAATTAAACTTCCTTTGTTTCTTATTAAAGCTACAAAAGACCTTCTGTGAAGAGCAGTGAGTGATTTTGTCTTTGTCTTTTGTTGTTTGATTAATATTAAGCACACAGTCGGCAGCAGGAATATAGCCCACTGTCACTTTAAGAGCCGCACGGATCCAATTTACTGTTACACGCGTATTTTCAGTATCATCTGTTTACATTCATTTATTACATAACCGACGAGGGTTTACATGAATAATCACTAAGCGCCGCATTTTGACACATTTTTGCGTGTATTTGAGCGTTTAGGCGCATAGGTTCAGCTAAAGGATGACTTTACATGTCTGTGCTCTGCTCCGTCTCTGAGCGCATACACAAATATCCTCCTGAGGAACAGCGCAAGTTCTCTTTCGCGCTTTTTAAAAACATTAATAAATCTAATCAACTTTAATAACTCAAGCACATCCAATTTTGCAAAAGTCACGTTACATGATTTTACTGATTTACACGTGAAAATGGGCTTTTATGGAGGAGTGAAACCTATCAGCACTGCTGGAAAGGGGGCGGAATGGGGCGCCATAATCGTTTTATCTCGATTATTGTATTTTCATAATCGTTGGAGGCCGAAATCGAAATCGAAACTGAATTTCGATTAATTGCACAGCCCTAATATATATACATATATACACACACACACACACAATACGGGGCCGTTTCAATGCTTGAATCTGATTGGCTGACGAACGTTCTAAGGTGTGCAGGCTTTCCTGTAGCTCAAATGGTAGAGCATGGCGCTAGCAACGCCAAGATCATGGGTTCGATTCCCAGGGAAAGCAAGAGCTGATAAAATGTAAAACGGTAACTTGAATGCAATGTAAGTCGCTTTGGATAAAAGCGTCTGCTAAATGCATAAATGTAAATGTGTGCAATTGTTTTCAGGGAAATGCACGGCGAACGTAGTTCCAGGCAGCTCTTGACCGCATTACATGACCATATCACTTCGCCAAATGATTTGCGTTATTTCAAAGGTCCTTACAGCCTAAAACAGCAAAAGAACCAAAACCCACAACGACACTGGCCAAACAAATAAATATAGTAAACAAAAGGATAAAACGACAGATCATATCTATGATTTTGCCACAAAATTACGTTTTATTATGTACGGAAAGCACATACTCTATCTCTCCCTCACAGACAGATTGCACACACGTTAACATAAGTGCTAATGTTGTTAGCGCTACTCTGATGATTTTATCAGTAACAGTTTAACAACTTAAAAACTGCATGACTTCTCACAAGCAAGGTAACAACGCTGTTCGTGAACAAAATGAATTTTAAGTTTCACTATAACTAGAGACATTGCTGCCAAACACTTTTGGGAGACGCACAGACTCACAGAGGTACGTTAATCTCTCTCTCTCTCTCTCTCATAACTTAGTTATTAACTGTATTAGTCTACTATCAACGGCTCAAGCCTCCGTTACGGTTAAAATTACGTTTTGGAATTAGGAAGGGAATCGTTGGATGAGATGCGGAAGAAATAATCCTACTCTAAATAGCGATTTAAGAAGAAAAACTGGACGAATACCTTGAAATGTATCATCTGATCAATGTCTTGAGGTGTGGCAACCTTAGTATAAGCGGAATAATTGTCTTCGGTCCGTTTACACCTTGGGTGTGCATTATTTTTCTAATAATTCAACGGCCCGTCGTCAATTATTCCTTACACACATATATATACATATACATATACAAACCCGATTCCAAAAAAGTTGGGGCACTGTACAAATTGTGAATAAAAAAGGAATGCAATAATTTACAAATCTCATAAACTTATATTTTATTCACAATAGAATATAGATAACATATCAAACGTTGAAAGTGAGACATTTTGAAATGTCATGCCAAATATTGGCTCATTTTGGATTTCATGAGAGCTACACATTCCAAAAAAGTTTGGACAGGTAGCAATAAGAGGCCGGAAAAGTTAAATGTACATATAAGGAACAGCTGGAGGACCAATTTGCAACTTATTAGGTCAATTGGCAACATGATTGGGTATAAAAAGAGCCTCTCAGAGTGGCAGTGTCTCTCAGAAGTCAAGATGGGAAGAGGATCACCAATTCCCCCAATGCTGCGGCGAAAAATAGTGGAGCAATATCAGAAAGGAGTTTCTCAGAGAAAAATTGCAAAGAGTTTGAAGTTATCATCTACAGTGCATAATATCATCCAAAGATTCAGAGAATCTGGAACAATCTCTGTGCGTAAGGGTCAAGGCCGGAAAACCATACTGGATGCCCGTGATCTTCGGGCCCTTAGACGGCACTGCATCACATACAGGAATGCTACTGTAATGGAAATCACAACATGGGCTCAGGAATACTTCCAGAAAACATTGTCGGTGAACACAATCCACCGTGCCATTCGCCGTTGCCGGCTAAAACTCTATAGGTCAAAAAAGAAGCCATATCTAAACATGATCCAGAAGCGCAGGCGTTTTCTCTGGGCCAAGGCTCATTTAAAATGGACTGTGGCAAAGTGGAAAACTGTTCTGTGGTCAGACGAATCAAAATTTGAAGTTCTTTTTGGAAAACTGGGACGCCATGTCATCCGGACTAAAGAGGACAAGGACAACCCAAGTTGTTATCAGCGCTCAGTTCAGAAGCCTGCATCTCTGATGGTATGGGGTTGCATGAGTGCGTGCGGCATGGGCAGCTTACACATCTGGAAAGGCACCATCAATGCTGAAAGGTATATCCAAGTTCTAGAACAACATATGCTCCCATCCAGACGTCGTCTCTTGCAGGGAAGACCTTGCATTGTGCCAGACCACATATAAAAAACATCATGAAGAGGGGATGCCACACAGTGGTAAAAGAGGAAGATGCACAAAGAAGACCTGGCCTAGAAGCCTGTCAAGAATGGGACCAACTTTTTTGAGATGTGTTGATGCCATGAAATTTAAAAATCAACTTATTTTTCCCTTAAAATTATACATTTTCTCAGTTTAAACATTTGATATGTCATCTATGTTGTATTCTGAATAAAATATTGAAATTTGAAACTTCCACATCATTGCATTCTGTTTTTATTCACAATTTGTACAGTGTCCCAACTTTTTTGGAATCGGGTTTGTATATATACATATACATATACATATATATATATATATATATATATATAAACATTTAAATGACTGTCATAAAAACTTGACAGATTTATTCAAACATAAATTAAGGATTAATGATATAAAAATTATATAGTAAAAATGATAACGAATATGTTATATGTTGCATATATTCAAACACTGATTGAGAGATTACATAAAACAGAATATGGATTTCCTTAAGTTGTACTCTTTCTTTTAACATATCTTCGGATGTTTATTCATGTTTCCTCTGTGCTAAAACTGGTATTGAAGCAGAGGAGTTGATCAGTTCACGCGCATTTCCCACTGCCGCTTCTCGAGCTAAGGCACTACAGCGATCTGTCACTCCACATTAAACAACGCCAAAACGGTATTTATTGTTTGAATACTGTAATACTATGGACAGAATTTGAAATCTGATATTTTGTTTCATGTCAAAAGTAACAAAGCACAAAGCTTATTGCGATTTATTGGATAGGAGCCACGCTACAAAGTTTCATTTATTAACTGAAAACAGGCTAGACTAATCAATTCTTGGGATGTATGAATCAATATCGTTTCATAAAAATAAGATTTGATAAAAATCAATATTTTTTTTACCCAGCCCTAGAGGCTATGACACCTGGATGCACTGTAGTGCAGACACAGGCTGGTTATGCTGTGGGCAATGTTTTCTTGGGAAACTTTAGGCCTCATTATCCCAGTAGCACAATTCCTGACATCTGTCAGGTATCTGACCAAGCGCACTCATTCATGGCAACTCTGTTCCCTGCCAGTGATGGACATTACCGACAGGATAATGCGCCATGCCACACTGCCAGGATCCAGAAATGGTTGGATGAACATGATAGTGAATTTCTGTTAATGTCTTGGCCTTTAATTTCACACAAATCAAACATTTGTGGTTAGACTTGGAAAAGTGGGTTTGCACTGCATCACTATCACGCAATGTATAGGAACTGGAGGACCTCCTGTTGACATTATGGTACCAGATACCCCAGGAGATCTATCTCCATCTCATCGGATCAATGCCTCGCCACATGGCCGATGTTTTGCAGGCTAAATAAGGTAGATGGTCATAATGTAATAGATCAATAGTTCAGCTATTTACTTCTGCAGATTGTATTTAGGCTTCAAAATTTCATTAAAGTTGCTTTCATTTGTGAAGTTTTTAATGATGAACCAAATGTGTAAGAATCAAAAATGTTTGTTGGTCACTGGGCTTATTTTCTGCAATAATCCAAAATCCAATGGAAAACCCTATTGGGATTTTGTTGAGGGAACCAGGGTGATGGTAACTTCCATGTTGGTCTACAAAAAAACGTCATCACTGCTCTATTTTGTGGAATCAACGCTACAAAATGAAAGAAATCTTCTCAAACCTCATAATTCGCTTTGATCCAGAGCTGCTGCTTGAGGAAAGTCTCTATCAGGCTGTTCTCCAGACTATCAAACTGAGCCTGTGACATCTTCATGTACTTGCGGATAATGTAAAGTCTCTCCTCATCCCCATACTCCTCCCTGTGAATGGTGAAACGGTAAAACCACGAGAAGTTCCATGCCACATAGGTGCACAAATGGTAAGGGAACAGAATGATTTTACAAAGCAGAATATCAGATACATTGGGCTTCTGATAGCCGCCTTTGATGTCTATCTTGTTCTTGATGATGTCTCTGATAATCTGCTCCTCCTCTTCACGGATCTCCTCTTTGGAGCGCCGGTTCTTGCCCTTCTCTTTGGTTCTATTCAGCAGACCTTGCTGCTTGGCCAGTTCAGTAGCCTGGATGCGGTATTTGGGAATGGTCATCAGGTAGTTCATGGCTTCTGTGTAACTACTCCACCAGCTGTAATACTGCAAAGACATAAAAACAAATTGTTAGTTCTGACTAACATCTGAATCTATGAGCCATACAGTGCTGCTCACTAATATTGGCACCCTTGGTAAATATGAGCAAAGGTGGCTGTGAAAATAAATCTGCATTGTTTATCCTTTTGATCTTTCATTCAAAAAAATTTACAAAATTCTAACCTTTCATTGAAGTAAAACAATGAAAGTGGGGAAACTCACATTATGAAATAAATGTTTTTCTCTAGTTCACGTTAGCCACAGTTATTGGCACCCAATTATTGCAACGTCCTTTTCCATAGATAACAGCTCTGAGTTTTCTCCTATAATGCCTGATGAGTTTGGAGAACACCTGATAAGAGATCAGAGACCATTCCTTCATCCAGAGTCTCTCCAGATCCTTCAGAATACCAGCTCCATGTTGGTGCTTCTTCTCTTCAGTTCACCCCACTCATTTTCTGTAGGGTTCAGGTCAGGGACCTGAGACTGCCATGGCAGAAGCTTCATTTTGTGCTCAGTGACACATTTTTGTGTTGATTTTGATGTTTGTTTTGGATCATTGTCTTGATGGAAGATCCAAACATGGTCCGTTATAAGAGTCAGGTTTAGATTTTTTATCTGTTGGTATTTGATAGAATCCATGATGCCATGTGTCTAAACAAGATGTCCAGGACCTCTGGCAGAAAAACAGGCCCACAACATTATAGATCCAGCAGTATATTTAAACGTGGACATGGGGTACTTTTTAATCCCCGTCCGCACCAAACCCATCTCTCTTTCTAAGCTCTTTTTTAGTTTCATCTGACCATAGAAGCCAGTGCCATTTGAAGTTCCAGTCCTGTCTGACAACTGAATATGCTGGAGTTTTTTTTATGGATGAGCCAGGAGTTTTTTTTCTTGAAACCCATTTGAACAACATGTGGTGATGTAGGGGCTGTTTGATATATTTTTTTAGGCTTTCTGACCCCAAGACTCAACTAATCTCTGCAATTCTCCAGCTGTGATCCTTGGAGAGTCTTTGGCCACTCAAACTCTCCTCCTCACCATGCATTAGGATGATATAGACGCACGTCCTCTTCCAGGCAGAACATCATTGTAACATCTTTAGTTGATGGTGGAAATGGGGATTTTCAATGCTTTAGCTCTTTTCTTACAGCCACTTTCTAGTTTGTGAAGCTCAACAATCTTGTTCTGTACATCAGAACTATACTCTTTGGTTTTACTCCTTTTATGATGGATGATTAAGGGAATTTGGACTTTGTGTTCCTCATACTTATAATCCTGTGGAACAGGAAGTCATGGCTGGACAATTTCATGTTCATAATCACCCTGGTGTGCTAAAAAAAAACTAAATATGAATAGGAATATACTTCAGAGATATTTTACTCATAAGAACGACTAGGGGTGCCAATAATGGTAGCTAACATGAATTGGAGAAAAACATTTATTTCATAATGCGAGTTTCCCCCCACTTTAAATTGTTTTACTTCAATGTTTAGAATTTTTTGAATGAAAGATCAAAAAGATAAATGATGCAGATTTATTTTCACAGCCACCTTTGCTCACATTTACCAAGGGGGCCAATATTAGTGAGCAGCACTGTATTCTATACATTAACATGCCACACAATGAGGCTGCTTGTTATGGCAGGGCACTTGAACATCAGTTAAAAGGACAGATGTCATTTAGGACTGAAGCTAAAAAGCAATGGCCTACAGTGGGTAAAATAAATGTTTGGGGTGAATTATTACTCATAAATCTAATTCTTCATTGAGCATTGCTATCAATCAGTTCCTTGTCTTAATGCTAATAGCCCTTGTTTGATTAAAATATTCAATGCTCTTCAGATTCAATTGCACTCAAAAACAGCCACTTTTAATTATTCAGTTCTGAATAAACATCAGAATGGTACAAAACGTGGTGACTTTTGTGGCACTTTCTATATGGACACAAAAATATGCATGAATTGTGTTATAGATGGTAATATTGCATAGCATCATGAAATCTACAAAAATACAAAGTATTAAAGAATAAATTATTAAAATAAAATATAGAACATCCATTTCATTAAAAAAAACATGCTTATTGTCTTTGGTCTGTTTTGAATCACAATAAGATAAGATCAGAGAAAACACAAGCTGTCAGGCACAGATGTTTCAGAAACACACAAATAAGCAAATTAGCTTGTTGAAGGACTTTATGTTTAAGATCCATAAATATATACATCTCTTTAACATATCCCAACACGGATCTTAACAGCTTGGAAAAAGATGGTATTTTTATTCCAAGTTTAGTGAAAGTCACCATATTCAGTGTGGCAAGTGTGGTTGGAAGGATTTGGTGAAAGCTTCACAGTATCTTAAAGGGCATCTATTATGCAAAATCCACTTTTACATGGTGTTTGGACATAAATGTGTATTGGCAGTGTGTGAAGACAACCACCCAACAATGATAAAAATCCACCCACTCCTTATATTTGAATCCCCATTAAATCAAATCAGTCTCACTAAGCCTGCCATTTTGATTCTCTATGCAATGTGACATCACATTGCATAGGGCCGGGCCACAGGGGCCGATTGACAGTCCTGCATTGCCATAGTTTCCACCCTCAGCGGTTATAAGCTGTCCTCCATTTTCTCTGCTCTCGAGCATCTGTAACGTCAACAATGTCTCGCAAGCAATCCCGGTGTTCTGTGTTAGGATGTAAGACTGAACATAACAGTCTGTATTTTCTCCCAACATCTGAGCCACTGAGGACGCAGCAGATTACTTCTATTTTTCAAGGTAATGTGCCTCAAAATCTACCTAAATATGTTTATGTCTGCACAAATAATTTCAGTCCAGACTGCTTTGTGAATGTCATGTCGTTATAGTGCTTAGCATTTTAACCATATTTGTGTGCGTACGTTATTGAAGTATTTTAATTGATCAGCGCCACGCTGTCCCCTCGGTAGTGCGTTCGCGTGGCTCGGTCCATTGAGCCGTGCTGATGACAGGTCAGCGTGGCGCAAGCTCTCGCGCTGTTTCGTCTCACTTTTAGTGCATTTGGTTTCCCATATGTACGGCTGAACACCAGTTATCTCACTCTCAGACATGTTGCTTATACCGGCTGTAGGTAGGTGTGCAAACTAAGCAGAGAGAAGTATATGCTACGCCCTCTTCTGGAGATGGGGCTGGAATATGCAGCTCATTTGCATATAAAATTATACACACCAAAACAGCTCTTTTTTTATACATGCCTCAAACATGACATTTTCCAGATGCTATAATAAATGATCTGTGGGGTATTTTGAGCTGAAACTTCACAGACACATTCTGGGGACACCCAAGACCAATATTACATCTTGTAAAAATGGGCATAATAGGTGCCCTTTAACGGGATAGTTCACCTAAAAATGAAAATTCTGTCATTAATTACTCATGTCGTTCGAAACCTGTAAGACCTTCATTTATCTTTAGAACACAAATTAAGATATTTTTGATGAAATCTGAGAGCTCTCTGACCCTCCGTAGAGAGCAGTGAAAACGAAATATTCCCAGACCCAGAAATGTAGCAAGGACGTCGGTAAAATAGTCCATGTGACATCAGTGGTTCGACCGTAATTTTACGAAGCTACAAGAATACTTTTTGTGCGCAAAGAAAACATAAATAATGACTTTATTCAACAATTCTTAACTTACAATGTTACCGTATGAAATAAAAGAAACATCACAATAAGATGTGTAATCAAGAAAAAATTGGACAAAATTAAATTAATGATGAAGGATAGCCTATTTGACAGTGCCTAATCTCCATTGCATAGTGGCTTATACAATCACTGGCATCAGTCGCAAATATTAGACGTTTAAACAAAGTCTTTGTGAAAATGACTGGCAATAACTGGTTCTTGAATTGTAAGATTAAAATCTTTAGACATCACACACTATACAACTTTTTCTGCTGACTACAAACAGCGACTGAGCTCAACTGAAACAGACCTGGTCCGACTGGGCACGATCAGTCGTCAAGACCAAATTACATTAATAATTAGCCTGACAGTTGTGCAGTGTGTTCTCGGCTTTAGAGAGCAGCTCTGAGTTTCAGACTACAGTAGAAAGATCTTGACGACTTAGTTCTCATAGAAACAGCATTGTCACTTTAATGTTTTTTAGTCATTTTTATTTATTTTTTTTAAATAACATTTTGTTGTGGATCTCAGTAATTGCAAATACCGCTTAGCAATGATTGCATAATAATGGAGTTTCAGAACAAATCATCCAGTCATGTGGTTCCTGTTAATTTTGCCACAATATATGTAGGAGGGAATGCACATTTTGTTTGTTTCTCAACTGGTCATCTCAACAGCTTTAAAGGTACTGAAGATGACACAAATGTTAATGACCTTAAAAAACAGTGGATCTTGTGATGTCCTCAATTAGCATTTGCTTCCTTGACAGTAAGATTTCTGAGCACTAGCACAAAAGGTTTTTGTTTTGTTTTTTCCTAGAGGTGTCCTGATCAATCTGCCTACAATCATAAATACTAAAATCACAGAGTTCAGAGCTAACAGTAGCTATGTTTCTATCACCTTGTTTTTATGCACATTTTAAAGTATCACGAGAAACGAGTGATGGAAATGCCAAATTTTTGAAAAAAATAATTCCCTTATCGCAAAAACGCTTTTATGTTTGTTTAAAGGGGTCCTATTATGCTCTTTTACAAAGTCTTGATTTTGTTTTGGGGGTGTACTAGAACATGCTCTCATGCTTGGTGGTTCGAAAATCGCATTATTTTTCACATAATTTACATTATTACAATACCTTCTCCCCAGCCTGGCACAAACGGCTCGATTAGTTCCGGGTTTGATGAAGGCCCGCCTTCCGAAACACGAAATGTGTTGTGATTGGTTAGCTGTCCCAGTGCGTTGTGATTGGCGAACAGCTTAGACAGTGTTTCAGTACTGCCCCGCCCCTTGCCAAAGCAGCAAGTTCGTCAATATTGCTATATCAATTCAGACCTCGAGAATATTGAACAAGAGGATCGCGCAGAACCTTTGCACACACGGATATTACAAGACATATTAAAGTGGTAACGCTATTGTTGTTTTTTTTTGGCTATTTTTGTTAGTTTATTAATTTAATGTACTACAAGGCAAGCATATGGCCATGAACACAACAAGCAAACTTTCACATTTCCTCCCATACAGCAAAATGCTTAATGTGGCATAATAACAGACTAAGATGATAAAGACCAAATTCAGTATTTCTTATTGTTGATGCAAACTATACAGACCATATGAACGCGCATTAAGAAATGCATTAAGTGATATTAAAAGGGCCAACTCCGTGCAGGCAAGCAAACGAGCCCAGAACGCAATGCGTTAAGTTGCACGTTAAATGTTTTCCTCCCGTAGAAAATCATTATAGATAAAACACATAATGTAGCTTAATGGACAAAGACAATGATATAAAAGGGCTGTAGACAGTTTATTCTAAATGGGAAAAAGCAAAACTTTGCGCGTTGCATTTATTCTGGACTCACCTGCTTATCTGTACATATTAATTATGTTTTAATAATGAAGAGGAGCATATTGAGTTTGGTCTTTATCTTAGTCCGTTATGCCACATTATGCCACGTTTTGCGGTATGGGAGGAAAACACTACATATACATTATATTAATAAACTGTATATTGAATTTGATCTTTTAAATGGCACTATCTTAACACATTAAGCCATATTAAGTGTTTATGGTTTTCTACGGGAGGTTTAAAAGTGCTTAATGAGAGACTTTGCGCATTTGCATTCATATTCTGCTGTTCTGTGGCCACGGATTTGCGGGTCTTGTCTTTTTCTCTTACAGATGACTTGCAGGACCCTGTATGTTATGATATTAAATTAGTTTTATTCATTTAACCACCACAGCGTCTTGTCTCCATTGGCAACACGCACGATTTGTGTGGATTGCAAGTGACGTCGCAGGTAGCGAAGAGTGCAAGCTGCAATTGCAAGTGACTTCGTAATTTAGTTTATTTTTTCTTGTCTTCACCACCTGGCTATACTTGTGTAAAATGTTGAGAGATTCAATTTAAAAAATAATTTATAAATGAACTAAAATAAAAAATAAAAAAGACTGCAAGTGACATCACTTGCGGAAGTTCGGGTGTCTGAGAGTGCAAGTCTGAAAATGCAAGTGCATGTCTGCAGCCAGACCCTACTGTAGAAAAAGTTGTGTCTGCTAAATTGTGCTCCTTCCTGCAAAAAAATGATATCAATAAAGAATTTCAGTCAGGTTTCAGGCCCCATCATAGCACAGAAACTGCACTTGTTAAAATTAAAAAATGACTTGCTTCTTGCTTCAGACCAAGGCTGCATCTCATTGCTAGTTTTACTTGATCTAAGTGCTGCATTCGACACTATAGATCATGACATACTCATAGATCGATTACAAAACTATATACAGGTATTCAAAGGCAGGCTTTAAGATGGTTTAGATCCTACCTCTCCAATTGTTATCACTTTGTCTATTTAAACAGGGAATCATCTCAATTAAAGCCAGTAAAGTATGGAGTGCCACAAGGATCTGTCTTAGGCCCTCTGCTATTTTCAATATGTTGCCCCTTGGTAATATTATTAGAAAATATGGGATTAGTTTCCATTCCATTGCTATGCTGATGATACTCAACTATTTATCTCAAGACCAGATGAAACTTCTAAATTATCTAAGCTAACAGAGTGGGTTAAACATGTAAAAGACTGGATGGCCAATCATTTTCTCCTATTACATTCGGATAAGACAGAGATATTACTTATTGAACCAAAAAAACAGTACACAGAATATCTTAATTACAATTTGCATATAGACGGATGTACTTTTACTACCTCTACATTCAAAAATGTGGGTGTTATATTAGACAGCAACTTGTCTTTTGAAAATCTTATTTCCCATGTTACAAAAACAGCATTCTTCCATCTTAGAAACATTGCCAAGCTATACGGAACATGCTACCTGTTTCTGATGCAGAAAAGCTAGTTCATGCACTCTAGACTGGACTATTGTAATGCACTGCTAGGTGGTTGGCCTGCATCTTCAATAAACAAGCTACAGGTAGTCCAAAATGCAGCTGCTAGAGTCCTTACCAGGTCAAGAAAATATGATCATATTTTACATTCTCTGTACTGGCTACCTATTAAGTTCCGCATCAGCAACAAAATATTACTACTTACTTTTAAGGCCCTTAGTGGTTTAGCTCCTGAGTAGCCAACCTAACTGGTCTTCTATCAAGCTACAATCCATCACGCTCCCTAAGATCGCAAAACTCTGGACTCTTGGTAGTACCTATGATAGCAAAGTCCACTAAAGGAGGTAGAGCTTTTTCGCATTTGGCTCCAAAACTCTGGAATAGTTCGGAGTTCAGACACACTCTCTCGGTTTAAATCTAGATTAAAGACACATGTTTTTAGCCAAGCATTCATATAATGCATCTCAAAACCTTGTACTTCAGTTAGGCTATATATGATCAAAGGCACATTATAATTATTTTGCTTGGGTTGAACACATAATTTTTACATGGTTGGAGCAGCAGCTACGCTAATACGCTAATCCTTCTCTGTTTCTGCCACAGGATTGGCATCCCGTGGCAACTAGGAATTACACAAGCTTCAGTCTGGATCCAGCCCTTACAAAGACCTGAAATGACTGAACACCTGAGAAGAGATGATGCTAACCCCTCAGAGGACCTCAGATGATGCCAACCCTGAAACAACATACAAAACTTTTTGCTATAAGTTTGATCGAAACATAATCAAGCAGATGATGAACACTATTAACAATAGGGGTGGGAGAAAAAAAATCGATGCATCGCGATTCTCTCTCCAACGATTCTGGATCGATTCTGAGAATTTCAGAATCTTTTCTGAGCTTAGTTTTTAACCAGATGTGCTGGATGAAGCGGAGTTTGCTTTAGAAACACACGTATTCTGCTTGCTTCCAATTCCTCACACACATACATCACTCGAACCTTCCGTAAAACAATCTTTCAAAGTTCGGAAAGGTTGAAGCGAATTACAAGGACATTCGCAGGCTTCATTGCACAGGATGTGCTGTGAGAGACGCGCGCTTTGTTTGACGTTACACTTGAAGTGTGCGGTCTCGCCCGTCTGTATTTACCTTACAAATGCTCTACAAAGTCATCATTTATGTGGTTTGGAATGCAGTGGACTTATATATTTAAAATATGAACCTCACTAACAGAAGGCTGCTTTCAATTTCAAATGCTGACGCGCGCTTTGTTTGTGAAGACTGCTTGCGCATGCGGCTGTGCGCGACTCCGTGTAAGTGGTTTAATGTACTTGCATCTCAAAATGGTTTTATGACGCAAAATGAATGTAAACACAGCCAGTTATGTCTTAAGTGATTAAACGGACAGGACAAACCACATTACTTCTTATATTTCAAGAGATCCGTGCGTGAATGCAGCTTAATAGATCTCCCGCTGTCAATTATGTCATAGTAAAAAACAACAGTATAGATGAAGAAAAAGTAGATCAAGAATCGTTCTGGAATCGGATCGTGACTCCCAGAATCGGAATCAGATCAGATCGTGAGGTGACTAAAGATTCCCACCCCTAATTAACAACAGTGATTATTAATTAACTGCTTGATTTTACTGTACATTTCTGCCATATGGGCATCAACTTGAGATAGTCACCACTAATAAGCTACTACTAAATATTAGGGCTGTGTATCACCAGCAAAGTCACGATAAGATACATATCACGATAAAGAGGCCACGATACGGGACTGCACTGAATTTCACCTCAGAAGAATTTAGTAAAACAGCTGTTTATTAAAAACTGCATACTATGGCCATTGCTAATTATTGGCAGAGCAGGCACTTGATCTCTGCATTATGAAGGGACTCCATAACTGTACCACAGTACAATATAGGTAATGGCATATGTTTCATGTTTACATTGTGCACTCCCCACCATATACAATATTCTGATTGTTTGAATCTTGTTTTTAAGCCCATAAATAATGTACTCATTCTAATAAATTTATATTGTAATGTACAATATAATGTTTTTCTGTAGAGCTAGGCAAGTTTTCCTCATCATCTGCCCCAATTATTAGTGGAGTACCTCAGGGCTCTATTTTGGGACCACTTCTTTTTAACTTATATATGCGCCCTCTGGGGGATATTATCAGGAAGCACAATGTTTCTTTTCATTTATATGCTGATGATACACAGTTGTACCTCCCACTAAAAGCTGGTGATTCCATACAACCATTGCTGGAATGTATCGCAGATATCAAAAAATGGTTATCAAATAACTTTCTCCAACTCAATGAGAACAAAACAGAAATTATTGTTTTTGGTCCCCAAAAAATGAAGGAGCTGGGCAATCATTTCCCCTCCATTTCCTCACAGGTTAGAAACCTGGGCGTTATCATAGACTCAGAATTAGGTTTATCCAAACAAATTAATTCGGTTGTTAGGAACAGTTTTTATCAATTACGGGTCATTTCCAAACTTAAATCGTTTTTGTCTTTTCAAGATTTGGAGAAGGTTATTCATGCTTTTATTACCTCACGTTTAGATTACTGTAATTCTCTGTACTCAGGTCTTCCTCAGTCATCGCTTTCACGCCTCCAGTTGGTACAAAATGCAGCTGCAAGGCTGCTTACTGGGGCAAAGAAATATGATCATGTCACTCCAATTTTAGCTTCACTTCACTGGCTTCCGGTCCATTTTAGAGTTCAGTTTAAGATTCTGTTGTTTGTTTTTAAAGCTCTTAAAAATCAAGCTCCATCTTATCTTAAAGATCTTCTTATCCTGTTGTCATCTACCAGACATTTAAGATCCACTAACAGGGCTCTTTTATCTGTCCCTCGTTCCCGTTTGAAAACTAAGGGTGACAGAGCCTTTTCAGTCAATGCCCCTCGTCTGTGGAATCAATTGCCTCTAGACTGCCGCCTTGCACCTTCCATTACATTTTTAAATCGAGATTGAAAATGTATCTTTTTTCCTTAGCATTTTAATCTTACTTTATTGTTGCTTTATTGGCTGTCCTGTCCGCTTCTTTTCTGTTTTCTTTTTGTCTTTTAAATTTATTTTACATTGTTAAGCACTTTGGATAGCTTTGCTATGTTGAAATGTGCTATATAAATAAAATTTACTTACTTACTTATTCTAATATAATAAGATCATCTTAACATTGCACAAATCAACACTCTCTCTACGTTAAAAAAATAAAAATAAAAATTAGAAGAGTTCTAAACTGATGCGCTCTCTTCACTGTATCTCACGCACACACGTTTAGGTCACTCACACAGATCACGCTGCGCGCTCGTGCAGACATTCTTTTTAGCACTCAGACAAACTTTTTAGCACTGCCCCGCTATTTTATCAATAAAATAGCTTAATCGCTGAAGAGCTACATTATCTTTCTCAACAAGGAGCTGGTAACATCATTATTTCTAAAGCAATTAAAGCACACACAGCTTCACTGTTAATAGAGAAACATAGCAAAACGGTGGTAATTCATACATAGACAGCCTCTCTCTCTCTCTCTCATAAATGAACACTTGATAAATTAACACTTTTCTGATAATGGAATATTGAAGTGGAGATCACTAAACTGCAAGCTAACCGGTGTTTTCAGAAAGCAAGTGCGTTTATCCACAGTGGAGAGAGCGCGCGTGCACATGGTTGCCAGGTTGACAAAGATAATTAAGCAGATATTTCCGTATTGCGCAAGTGGGAAAGCTCTGTTTCAGGGATTACGTCTCTTTATATCAGGCAACCCAGTTGTGTTCCTCTGCGGCCAGATTAAACCTTGTTGTAGCCTATATATTATGCTCTATTCATTCTTTTTTAGAAACCTTACACTTTTCTACTCCGTTTAAAACTGTGTTCTTGTATTAAAATTAAGTGCGGTCCACTGCTGCGCACGTGCCGCGATATCGATACAGAGACAGCTGTATCGATACTCGTATCGTCAAATCTCTGTGACGATACATCGTCGTATCGATGTATTGAACAGAGCAGTACTAAATATAATGTAGAAACCTCAATTTTCTGTAAAGCTGCTTTGCAACGATTTGCATAGTGAAAAGCGCTATACAAATAAACTTGAATTGAATTGAAAAAAAACTTGAATATATAATGTCAGCCCCAAAGAGGCATTACAAGTGTTGTGTTTTGGGATGCACCAATGAACATAGGAGCTCCATAGTCTCTCTCCATCTGAGCAACTAAGGACACTGTGGTTAAGTTTCATTTTCAAAGGAAACGTACCGGAAAAAAATCTATAATGTTATGCCAATCATTTTACACTGGACTGCCTCACAAACGAGGATCAGTTCAAAGCTGGATTTTCGCAAAGCCTGATTCTGAAAGAGGGATCAATACCAACACTGCGATCGTCAGCTCCAGACAAAGCGCGTCATTTTGTTTTCAAATTGCCTTTCTGAAAGAGCTTCTTGGCACTCTGTAAGGCTAATGCTGCTAAAGAAAGCTACCATTGTCTCTGCCTGTTTTCACTGATGCTGCCTTTACGTGCTACCAGAATGATCGTAAATAGGAATGTCTGTGGTAGTTAAAAAATGTTATGAAAGCAATGGAGTCGTAAATTAAACGAGCTATAAAAAATTATCTGTGGGGTATTTTGAGCTAAAACTTCACATACACACTCTGGGGACATCTGAGACTTATTTTACATCTTGTAAAAAGGGGCACCTTTAACATTAGTTAACATGAAACAACAATGACTGCATTCATTAATCTCAGTTCATGTTAATTTCAACTTTTTATAATACATTATAAAATTAAAAGTTGTGTCTGCTAATATTATTCAATAGAGCTAAAATTAACTAGCAATAAAATGTTGAATTTTTATTAATCAAAATTAACAAAGAATATTAACTAATGCAACAATTAGCTATTGTGTTAGTTCATGTTAACCTGCTTTAACTAATGTTAACAAATGGGACCTTATTGTAAAGTGTTACCTATTGTTATTTCGTTCATTTGAATGTAATCTTTTGCACTCTAATCTTGAAACACTTGTTTACTTTATATTTTTGTGTATTTTTTTAGTAAAGTCTTTCTTTAGTAAAAGATCTTTAATAAAGTTATCAAGCCTGTTAGGAGGACAACATATGTTTTCACTTAGAAATTATATATTGTGATAAAATATATATATATATATAATGACAAAAGCTTCAACGACTATTGTGAAAATTTGATCACTATGCTGCCATCTGGTAAGCGCTTCCGCAGCCTGATGGCAAAAACCGAGAGACTTAGGAGGAGTTTCTTCCCCAAGGCCATCAGGCTCCTGAACTCAAACTCAGCCTCTTAACATCATATGACTTACTTCAAATCACTAATCACACACTCATTACTCTCTACCTCATAACTGTCAGTGTCATTTGCTCATTTGCACATTTGCACACAACACTTTCTGTGTCTTGTAACATATCTTATCTTATTTTTATATTTATTTTTTTTTTTTGTGATTGGCTGCTTCATGTCAACCATGTACAACCTGTTTGCACATTCCTCTCTGTACAGTCATGCTTATCTTAATATTTAATTCTACAGCATACTGTCATGCACATTCTTTTATATTTTATATTTTATTCTTTATATCTTATTTTTTATTCATTTTATCTTATGTATACTTCCCTTGAGTTGTTTTTTTCAATATTTGCACTGTCCATGGAGCGGACCGACTCTCATTTCACTGCTGGTTATACAATCTCTGTATAGTCGTGTATGTGACAAATAAAACTTGAAACTTGAAACTTGAACTTGAAACTTGATACCTTAACATATCTAATGTACAGTTTAACCTGTTAACATGCACCAGGACGCCAGCGCACTGAAAGCTCTTTGTTTGCACGTCATTGTTTTCAAATAGATAAAATGAAACGGGACAAAATTTATCTTGACAAACTATACAGTGGGTACGGAAAGTATTCAGACCCCCTTAAATTTTTCACTCTTTGTGACAAGAAGCTATATTGCAGCCATTTAACTGGTGTTGTGGACTAAAATCATTTAAGTTCATTTTTTTTCCTCATTAATGTACACACAGCACCCCATATTGACAGAAAAACACAGAATTGTTGACAGATTTATTAAAAAAGAAAAACTGAAATATCACATGGTCCTAAGTATTCAGACCCTTTGCTGTGACACTCATATATTTAACTCAGGTGCTGTCCATTTCTTCTGATCATCCTTGAGATGGTTCTACGCCTTCATTTGAGTCCAGCTGTGTTTGATTATACTGATTGGACTTGATTAGGAAAGCCACACACCTGTCTATATAAGACCTTACAGCTCACAGTGCATGTCAGAGCAAATGAGAATCATGAGGTCAAAGGAACTGCCTGAAGAGCTCAGAGACAGAATTGTGGCAAGGCACAGATCTGGCCAAGGTTAAAAAAAAAATTCTGCTGCACTTAATGTTCCTAAGAGCACAGTGGCCTCCATAATCCTTAAATGGAAGACGTTTGGGACGACCAGAACCCTTCCTAGAGCTGGCCGTCCGGCCAAACTGAGCTATCGGGGGAGAAGAGCCTTGGTGAGAGAGGTAAAGAAGAACCCAAAGATCACTGTGGCTGAGCTCCAGAGATGCATTCGGGAGATGGGAGAAAGTTGTAGAAAGTCAACCATCACTGCAGCCCTCCACCAGTCGGGGCTTTATGGCAGAGTGGCCCGACGGAAGCTCTCCTCAGTGCAAGACACATGAAAGCCATGAAATATTTCGCATGGAGTTTGCTAAAAAACACCTGAAGGACTCCAAGATGGTGACAAATAAGATTCTCTGGTCTGATGAGACCAAGATTCAGAACTTTTTGGCCTTAATTCTAAGCGGTATGTGTGGAGAAAACCAGGCACTGCTCATCACCTGTCCAATACAGTCCCAACAGTGAAGCATGGTGGTGGCAGCATCATGCTGTGGGGGTGTTTTTCAGCTGCAGGGACAGGACGACTGGTTGCAATCGAGGGAAAGATGAATGCGGCCAAGTACAGGGATATCCTGGACGAAAACCTTCTCCAGCGTGCTCAGGACCTCAGACTGGGCCGAAGGTTTACCTTCCAGCAAGACAATGACCCTAAGCACACAGCTAAAATAACGAAGGAGTGGCTTCACAACAACTCCGTGACTGTTCTTGAATGGCCCAGCCAGAGCCCTGACTTAAACCCAATTGAGCATCTCTGGAGAGACCTAAAAATGGCTGTCCACCAACGTTTACCATCCAACCTGACAGAACTGGAGAGGATCTGCAAGGAGGAATGGCAGAGGATCCCCAAATCCAGGTGTGAAAAACTTGTTGCATCTTTCCCAAAAAGACTCATGGCTGTATTAAATCAAAAGGGTGCTTCTACTAAATACTGAGCAAAGGGTCTGAATACTTAGGACCATGTGATATTTCAGTTTTTCTTTTTTAATAAATCTGCAAAAATGTCAACAATTCTGTGTTTTTCTGTCAATATGGGGTGCTGTGTGTACATTGAGGAAAAAAAATGAACTTAAATGATTTTAGCAAATGGCTGCAATATAACAAAGAGTGAAAAATTTAAGGGGGTCTGAATACTTTCCGTACCCACTGTATATCATTTTGAAGGTCTAAGCCTCAAGCATCGACGACAGATCGCTGTTTTTCGATGGAAAGCTTATAAGGAATGTATTTGCTAAATTTGTGTAAGCAGTACACATCAAAACATGTATAAAAAAACCGCAGTACATACCAGATTCATCCTGATAATGAGACACAAACGTATCCACTGCTGTAAATCCCGGTTTAGTTTGAAAGATAAGGGTCCACGGAACAACATCCCAAAGAGCACTTTTAGTCCAAAGAAACAATAACGTTGTAATTTGGATCGTTATTCCTTTGTTTATGTCTCATCTCTTCAGGGAGAGTTATTGTTTGTGTCCGTTATGGAACAAATTACGCTCAAAAACAGTGTCTTGGTGGTAAAAAAAACAGCATGATTTTGTAGCAGGCATTGTCCCAAACAAAATGCGATCATCCAAAAAAAAAAAAAAAAGTCAAAGATACACGGAAGATTGTTTATTTGAATTCTGGCGCTCCCTCGTGACAGCGCGTGACGCACGCTGTGATGCACCTGTCATCTGATGGGGGCGTAATTTAGCGATCTTTTTTGCACAAATAATCCTTTTTTTTCTTTTCTTTTTTCAACATTTTTCATATATGTTTGCGTGTTTTGTGGGGAATTGCCTGTATCTGTATGATTACCATCTGTATGGCTGATAATCAGCATGTAATTATTGACTGTTCACAGATATCAGTGTGAATGCAGTCTATATAAAAGGCCATTATAATGTGATTATTGACTATATGGGCGGCCATCTCTATGATTAGCATCTGTATGAATGATCCTCAGCCTGTGATTACTGATATACAGGAGCATCTATATGTCAGGAAATCAGAGTATTATTTTTTTTATTATTATTGTTTTTTTTTTTTCGTCATAAAAAATTATTCTTATTGTAATTTTTCTAAAATAAATCACTGATTGTCTGTTCTACTGTTTTATAATTGAAAAACTGCAGTGATATGTATAATGACTAAATAGTTTGTTGTAGAACCCTTCAATAATTTGGTAAATTACCAAACAGGGGGGGGCTAGAAAAATGGCTGCAGGAATCTCATTTTTCATGGTATCTTCTTCAGATTTGAAATATAAACTCATGAGACATGTGACTTTCAACCGATTACTTTTCTGGATTGCTCCAGGACTGATTTCATGTATTTTTATATGAAATTAAAAAAAAATCAGTGTGGTACAATTTTTATCAAGGCACTTCAGTGTCTATAACTTTTTATATTTTTGAGCATTATCAACTCTGGATGATGGATAGTAAAGCCCAAAGGGTCATCTTTCCAAAGACACCAAAATTGTGTGTGTGGCACACTGAAGTCAGGAACTGTTACCATCTTAAGTTAGTTAGTCATTTTCAGCTGTGATTCCCAATATGGGGGGCACTGGTTAACAGGTTAATAGGACTATAAATAATTACATAATTAACCTATTAAATAGAGTCTGAAGCAAAATTATTAAATCTCTTGTGTACATTCTGCATTCTGATAAATTAAATAATTGTGCTTGTAAATGTCTCCTTATATCCCCTTATTAAGCGTATTAAGCTTAACATATAATTTGAAAAATTTGCATTGCGCCCTCGATTTTTTTTAATGCGCTCCTAAATTTTTAAACTTGAGAGCACATGTGCTCCTTGGGAAAAAGGTAAGCGTCAAGCCCTGCAATGCCACCAGCGGGGGACCTCTGGAGAACCAGGCCCCCTACCCGACCTCTTCACCCCCTCCTACCCGCCTCCTCCCAGGGCACCTCTCCTCCGGGCACTGCCTGGACCTCCGGAGAACCACCCCGACCAGTCCATGTGACATCAGTGGCTCAACTTCAATTTTGTGAAGCTACAAGAATACTTTCTGTGCTCAAAGAAAACAAAAATAACGACTTTATTCAACAATTCTTCTCCCCCGAGTTACTGTCTTCCGCCATTTTGGAGAGTATCACAATGTATACGCACGCTTTACCCCAAGCCTAAACAATGTTGATTACACCAGTTACGTTCATGCATGTGCTTTTTCCCCCGAACGCAAACAATGAGGATTACGTTTGATTACATTCTTGGGTACTCTCCAAATGGCAGAAGACGTAACTCGGGGGAGAAAAATTGTTGAATAAATTGTTATTTGTGTTTTCTTTGCGCACAAAAAGTATTCTCATAGCTTCACAAAATTGAAGTTGAGCCACTGATGTCACATAGATTATTTTACTGATGTCCTTGCTACGTTTCTGGACCTGGGAACATTGCTGTCTATGGGAGGGTCAGATACCCCCTTTCCACCAGCAGGAACCAGGTGCTAGTTCAGAGCCAGTGCTACTGCCAGTTCTTAGTTGGTTCGACTGGCGAGCCCTTTAAGAACCGGTTGCTTTTCCACAGGCTAGAGAGCCAATACAGAGCCAGGACTTACGTCACTGAATACGTTTCATGTTTCGTTTCACTAGCGCGGTAGCGCCAAACACAACAGACTTGTTCGAGGTGCATCGCGCCACGCAGATCGATCGGCACACAACACACTAAAGCACCGTGAGAGTGATCCAAAAGCATAAAGAGCCGTCAGCTTTCCAGTCGCTCCCGCAGCACCCCGATGCCTCGCACCGAATGGTCCGCGTAGCGCCGATCCATCCCGAACAAGCCTAAACAAACTATCAACAATGGCGGATGTTGTGTTGCTATTGACGTTCATGGCTTTGCGAATCTACATCGGCATCCAAACACGGCGATTCCAACGTGTCCGTGTTTAGCTGCTATTTCAAATATGGCGGTCCAAAGTTTCTGTTCGTCTTGTTGTTCACGGTAACCCCGCCCCCAGCCCCTGACGCAAGCGGTTCTTCCTTCTAGCCCAGCAATGTTTTGGTGCTACTTACGAACCGCTTTTGCTGGTTCGGAGCTGGTGCTTTGGGTGTCGAAAGACAAAGAACCGGTTTGAAACTAGGCTTTGGCTCTGAACCAGCACTGGAACTGCCTTGGTGGAAAAGAGGTAAGAGAGCTCTCAGATTCCATCAAAAATATCTTAATTTGTGTTCCGAAGATGAACAAAGGGCTTACGGGTTTGAAACAACATGATGGTGAGTAATTAATGACAGAATTTTCATTTTGGGGAACTAACCCTAGGGCTGTGACGGTGGCAGATTTTTACCACCGCGGTGGTAATGGACCAAATACCGTCAGTGGCGCGGTGTTGTGATATTAATTATACATACATATATATACAGTAATATATATATCTATATATATATATATATATATTATTATATTATATATTATATATATATATATATTTATGTGTTTATTTTTAACACTTCCATCAGTGAAACACGCAGCCTGCAAAACACTAAAATAAATATCAAAGAAATAATAGAGTTAAATATGTAAGTTAAATACACCCTGTCTACCGGACGCGAGCAGCGCAGTCGCGACATGACAAAATACTATAGAACCCATTATAATCAGTGATGCTGTCTACACTGGATGCGGTGCGACATGACATGACAAATCCCCGACAGTAAACTACCTCGTCCTATTTATGACGTACTGACACAAAGTTCAAATGTCCTGTGTAGACAGACTCAACCTGTTGTGTTGCGACGCCGGTGTAGACACGGCTCACTGTTCCGTCGTTAACTCCTCGTCTGCACGCGCTCTCTGTGGAATAGGAATCGCAGCATATGTTGCCCCATTTCTTGTTAGCATCTTCCGTTTATCGCCGTTTCGTTTGTATGGAGGAAAGCCTCACCAATATAAACCTGTTCAGCCGAGCGTTTGCGATCACGGGAACTTGACACTTGTACAAATGTGGATGGGTGACATGAATGGAGATGGCTCCAGATCGGCGATGTTAGTATTTGGTTTTCCCAAGGTCGATCGCTCTAAACACGAAATTAATTTGCTGAATGCTGAATAAACTATTTTCCTGTGTCAAAGCTGCCAATTTAAAGGACCGCGTTTATGGCGTTTTTGAGGTAATTTGTGAATTAGCACA